>CM045995.1:21611612-22222424 GCA_025175895.1 Wurfbainia villosa | reverse complement strand
CTTGCTTTCTCCAATGGCTCCCCATCTTCATTCCTAGGAAATTCGAAACCGTTTTCCATAATTAAGAGAATTTCAAAATTGGTCTTGAAAAATACCTCCATTCTCTTTTTCCACCAAGAGAATTCGCTTTCGAATTTTGGTGGGTGAATATTTGAGTCGGTCATTCTTGAATGTTCTTGTTGTGGCGGTTAGTCCTCGACAAGCTTTCCTTGGCTTTGATACCACTCGTAGGGGATTGATCGGCTGGCTAGAGGGGGTGAATAGCCCTCTTCCATTGGATAATGAAATTTGCTCATCTACAAACAAGATTAGCGCAACGGAAACAACAAGACAAGCAAATCAAGCAAAGAAAGAGAAAGCAAAGGAAACAAACAATACTAACACAAAGTCGTAACGTGGTTCACGGCTACGCCGCTAATCCACTATCCCAATTTGTCCAAGGTGAATCACGCCTTTGCCAAATCCACTAGATCTCTCCTTTGCACCAAGCTAGGTGGAGGTAACCTCTTTACAATCCCTCTTCTTACAATTGAATGAGAATTAGCATAAGAAGAAGAGTGGAAAAACCCTTAGAGCACTTTGGGAGATGTTATGAGTTGAAGCATTAGGTTCCCAAAGCCCCACACCCTTCCTCTTTATAGAGGAAGAGGGTTTCTTCCCATTGACACAGGAGCAGTCGACTGATGTCCCTATCAGTCGACTGGTCCTGTAGTCGTTGCCCAATAATGGCTGCTTTCCATGTTGGATTTCATCCAACGACACTGGCATCAGCCGACTGATATTGCCATCAGTCGACTGATGCTCGATCAGTCGAGTGCTCCGCGAGCTCGACTCCATTCTATGCCCGAAACACTTGCGACCGGATGCCTTCATCGATCGGTATCTGATCATTGCCATTCCACTGGCAATTTCGAACCGGACTCAAACACTAGTCGAGTCACCGTCGACTTAGAGTAGTCGACTACCATAACATGGTAGTCAATTGATGTTGGGAAATCTCATCCGATACTTAGCCAAATGACCATGTTTCACCTAAAGAGCGCTACCCCTTTCCCGGGTTACATTCGCTCACTCTCATCCCTCGGAGTCCCTCGCCTTTGAAGTTATCTTCGTCTGGCCACGTCCCTCGGATGTGCCAAGCGCACGACTCTGCATCGCCATCCTTCGCGTCTTACCTTGAAGTCTACTTCCTCCGACTTCACTCTAAGCTCCTCGTCCGGCGGTCCCTCGGATGCTCCAAGCGCACGGCTTCTGCAAAGCCATCCTTCACCGACTCAAGGACCGAGTCATGAGAGGTGAAACTCGCCAAGGCTCCATGTGCGAATTACTAAGCCCTGTAAGACTCCAACGCACATATCAAATCATAATAACAATCTAACTTAAACTTTTTGCCACACACATCAAAACCTTATCATGGCAAGAGATTGTCCTAACAGTTCCGAAAATAATATCATCTACATAGATTTGGGCTATGAACATGTCTTTACCTAAGGTTTTTATGAAAAGAGCTGGGTCAACTACACCTTGGTTAAAACCTTTGGACTTAAGATAAATCGAAAGTCTCTCGTACCAAGCTCGAGGAGCTTGTTTAAGTCCATAGAGAGATTTCTTTAACCTAAGGACATGGTTGGGTTTGTCTAAACTTTCGAAATCGGGGGGTTGACTGACATAAACCTCTTCTTTAATGTATCCATTTAAGAATGCTAATTTCACATCCATTTGAAACAACATAAATCCTCGATGTACAACATACGCTAATAGCATTCGAATGGACTCTAATCTAGCTACTGGGGCATAGGTCTCGTCGTAATCTAAACCTGTGACTTGACTAAACCCTTTAGCGACTAGTCTAGCTTTATTTCTAACTACTTCGCCTTTGTCATCAAGTTTATTTCTAAACACCCACCTTGTTCCAACGATTGTTTTATCTTTAGGTGGTGGTACTAATTTCCATACTTCATTCCTAGTGAATTGAGCCAGCTCTTCTTGCATTGCAATAATCCAATCGGGATCAAGAAGAGCTTGGTCAATAGTTTTGGGTTCAATTTTAGAAATCAAGGAGATTTGACAAAGGTTTCTGTATGAGGCTCTAGTTCAAACTCCTAGACTTGGATCACCTATCACTTGGTCGATAGGATGATTCGTTTGAGTCCTAGTTGAATTTGGGTTTGAGTCTACAACTTGATCAATAGGATGACTCGTTTGAGTTCTAGTTTGGTTAGAGTCATCTATCACTTGGTCGATAGAGTGACTTGGTTGACTTAGATTAGGATTAACACTAGACCTGATCTCCGGATCAGAGTTAGGTCTAGTATGAATCAGCTCGCTAATTGGGGTTGCTGGGGGTTTTGTAGGTTCGTGTCCTTCATCAAATACTATATTGACAGTCTCTTCGACTCTAAGGGTGTCATGGTTATATACTCTATAAGCTCTACTTGTAGTCGAGTATCCTAGAAAGATTTTGGTCGTGGTTTTAGATGTAAATTTTCCTAGGTAATCCTTAGTGTTTAGGATATGTACCTTACACCCAAATACCCTAAAGTACTTGATGTTAGGTATTTTATCGTGATAAATCTCGTATGAGGTCTTAAGGTGCCTCTTTACCATAAGGATCCTATTTTGGACATAGCATGTCGTACTCATGGCTTCCGCCCAAAACCTATCGGGTAGGTTATACTCGTTTAACATTGTCCTAGCGGCTTCTTGTAGGGTTCTATTTTTGCGTTCTACTAGGCCATTTTGTTGTGGAGTTCTAGGGCAAGAGAACTCATGGTGGTATCCATTTAGGTTACAGAATTCTGTAAACCTATGGTTCTCGAATTCACCACCATGATCAGTCCTAAGTCTTTTGATTTTAATGCTTTGTTGATTTTCTATTAATTTAAATAGGTTGATTAATTGATCTAGGGTATCACTTTTGTGTTTGATGAACCTAACCCAAGTAAATCTAGAATAGTCATCAATTATGACTAAGCAGAATTTACTTCCATTAAGTGATTTAGCTCCGTGTGAATCAAATAGATCCATATGTAGGAGCTCAAGCACACTTTTGGTTTGTTCTTGATTAGTTAGTTGATGTTGTGTCCTAGATTATTTATCTTGTTGACAAGCATTACATATTTTATTATCCAAGTTATTGAGGTTAGGCAAACCTCTGACTAAGTCACTCTGACTCATCTTGTGGATGAGTCTTGGGTGTGAGTGACCGAGCCGTCGGTGCCACAACCATGATTCCTCTTGCCGTGTCATAAGACACTTAGTTGAGGAGTTAGTTAAGTTAATAGTGTAAATATTGTTATTTCTAGTTCCCTTAAGAATTGTTTTAGAAGTTTCATTTGTATTAATTACGCATTCATTTTCTAGAAATATGACCTTATAGTTATTATCACACAATTGGCTTACACTAAGTAAATTATATTGAAAATTTTCTACTAATAAAACATTTTGAATAACAAAATTTGAGTTGAGCTCAATATCACCTGATCTGATGATTTTGAGCTTGTCGTTGTTTCCGAAGGCTACCGATCCTTGTCATTTGAATCGAAGCTTCGAAAACTTGAGTTGATCCTCGGTCATGTGTCGGGAGCAACCACTATCTAACATCCATTGATCTTACACGCAAGGTAGTTGGATCGGATATTGGATTTATTAAAGATTGGTTGAAAATTATTAACCTAAATCATCTCACCTATGTCTACATGATCAAACAGGTTAACCCTATATGTTCTTGTGAGATGACTTCCAATTTTACTTGATTTAAATTTAATGACTTAAACACTTGTCAACCTTGCGTTAGATTCGGATTTGACCTTAGGCTCATCAAGTCACCTTTTCAAGATCATGGCTTCCAGGTCGTGGCGAGGCACAGAGGCCTTCTTTGATCGGAACAACGACTACTTCCTTAGAAAAAGTCATATTCAAGAAAATAGAGACTTGACTACCTAAGACCACTTCCTGGTCTAACTAGTCTAGGATACGACGAGGTAGCTTTAGCTAGTTCCGCTCGGTCAAGTGCACCGAACTAGATAAGCCTTATCTAGCCTGAATACACAAGACTCCGCTTTCCTAGCGTACTATCATCTCGTCGCATCCTGGTACTATGTTATCAAGTATTGACGAGTTATAGTCCTATCTAACCATTCTAAAAAGGAAAATTAAACTAAATAAAAACCTAAGCATGCAATTTCTAAGTTAAAACACAAACAAGTTTCGTAGTAGCTCCCTTGGACCGTTGAATCGATTCGGTCCCTCCACATAGTGGATTTGGTCCTTGGGAACCCAGTACTGGTTCGATCCTAAGTTTGAAATTAAGGTGGTCTTAGGGACCCATGCTTGGACACGTTTTTTATGTCGACTTACAATCGACATATACGACTTATTGGTTGTATTTGAGCTAAACCCTAGTCCGACCTTGTTGTACACGGCCCTTTGCAATCCAAGTAGGAGGTCAAGTCCTTTGGATCCCAAAGTAAACCTTTCCAACGTGTTCCTAAGATCTTCGACTTGATTCTTCAAGAGTGAGTTCTCAACTTCGAGTTTTTCAACCCGAGTTGAGTCCTCCTCTTGAACTCGACTAGTCGAAGAGGTTAGGGAGACCTCGTGTTTGAGGAGTTTAACTTCCTTAACCAAGGTCTCGACCTTGGAGTTGGACTTAGCTAATTTTTTAGTTAAAAACTTAATTGCACTATAAAGTATACTAATGAGGGGTCGACTTACCTTGAGTGTATCTTTTGAACCAGATGTGTATCCGTGGCTTGTCTTGAATAGTGCTTCGCAGTCCGACTCGTCTTCGGTTTTCGATTCAAGTTTCGGTTCTGACTCCATCTCCGATTCCACCGATTTAGCCATGAGAACACAATCATTATCTTCTTCCTCGAATGCTTCTTCCCAAGTAGCATTGAGTGCCTTTTTGTGTTTTGGTGCTTTGCTCTTGAGTTTTGGGCATTCAGACTTGATGTGTCCAAACCTGTTGCATTCATAGCATCTAATATTTGAACTTTTAGGCTTACCTTCGTTGGGTCGAGTGACGGTTCGTTTTCGGCCCTTGACTATCCTCCGAACTAGATTGACTAGTTTGGCCTCCATTTCCGAGTCGACCTCCGAATCGGACTCATCCTCTTCTTCCTTCGGAGGTGCCTTGCTTGCGGTTTTCTTCCTTGAACCTGCAAAAAGTGATATACCCTTCTCGGGTTCTGAGTTAGACTGCTCATAAAGTTCAAAATTAGAAAATAATTCATCTAACCTAAGTTTCGAAAGATCCTTGGAGACCTTGTAGGCATCGACCATGGATGTCCACAAGGTAGTCCTCGGAAAGGAGTTAAGAACATACCTTATAAGGTCACGGTTTTCGACCTTTTGCCTGATTGCGTGTAGATTGTTGACTATGTCTTGAACGCGGGCGTGAAGTTTCGTTGTGGACTCATGTTTCTGCATTTTTAGATTATATAGTTTATTAAATAAAAGATCTCGCTTACATACCTTGGCTTCATCGGTCCCTTCGTGTAGCACCACTAGCTTTGTCCAAAGGTCCTTTGTGATGAAGGGGCTGACGTGATTTAGTTCCTCCTTGGACAAACCGCATTGGAGGATTTTAGTTGCCTTGGCGTCGTCTTCGACTTGTCATTTTGTCACAATGGTCCATTGGTCATAACCCAAGGATTCACCCACTTCGTTAGTCGGAAGTGTGAAACCCGTTTGGATTATCATCCATATCTCGATTTGGGTTTTGAGAAAGCATTACATCCGACCCTTCCAATAACGGAGTCATCTCCGTTGTAAAACGGAGGTCGGACGGTGCTAAAACCCTCGAGATGGGCCATTAAAACAAAAGAAACAAGGAGATGAAGACGAAAAACCTAGCAATGAAAAAAACACACGAAAATGTACCAAGACTCGCGTCTTGGATTAGTAGTGCGGGAGAAAAACAAACCAAATGAAATAAATCTGAAATAAATAGAATTAAAAAGAAAAAAAATCTGTAAAAAGCTAGATCAGTGGTTTCACCAAATCTTAGTAACCCCCGGCTCTGATATCAATTGTTGGATCGAAGCGGATCGCTAGAGGGGGGTGAATAACGATAAAAACTTTTCTTTCTTTCGAATTCATTTCAAAACAATTAAGTGCAACGGAAAGATAAATGAAACAATAAAAGAGACAAGATATTTTTTACTTAGTTCGTAGCCTTCGGCTACTACTCCAAGGCCCTAGTGGTCCTTGACCACGCACGGAGGAAAAAACACTAAAGAACTCCTTCTCGTTAGAGGTAGGAGTTAATCGATACAAGAACACAAAAAGCTTGAGGTAGAGGGACACTCCCCCTCTCCTCGTTATGATAGAAAAGCTTCGAAAAAGTAAAGAAACAACTGATATAAAGCTTATACCGACGTAAAAAAAAAGTAAAATAAATTAAACCTAGACGTCGGAGAAGAAGCACTTCGTTGTCGGAGAGTTGTAGTTTTGCGGAGGCTTTTGGAAGCTTAGAATTGATAAAGAAACCCTACGATAGGCCCTCCTTTTATAGCCTTTGAGCCCCTTTTCGAAAGGACCTTCAACCAATGGAAATTAGGCACATGGCACCTTGAAAAATGGTGATAAGGATTGACTCCTCGAGGCTGATCCTTGACCATCAGTCGACTGATGGCCACCATCAGTCGGCTGATGGCAGTCGACTGTTGGACGGCAGTCGAGTCCTCCAAGTTGGCAGTCGACTGATGCTAACTGCAAGGCAAAGTTAGCTTAACAAAAACATTATTTCGACGGCTTCCGACCATCCGATCTCAACCTAGACCACCTATAGGATGTCTTTAGTCGGATCTACGCTTAAGATCACCCCCGTAAAGAGGATACGACCTCACTTACTCTCGCACACACACGAGCTTACCTCGATACTTACTGTGTCACTTTTGCTTCCGGCCTTCCACTCGATTCCTTCGGCTCCCTCCGAAGTCACTCGAGTGTCGCCCGACCACCGCGGCTTCCTCCGGGTGTCGCTAGCCTTCAGCTCCAGCTATAGCAATTTTCTTCACACTCGATTCATCTCGTGAGATAACTACATGAGCTTAACTTTGTATCGTTTGCTATAATCAAAACTCAAGTTCGACTTAGGTGCCTACTGTACCAATAAGGCCCAGTTGCTAGGACCCCAGAGAGCTCAGCATGAGATAGAATTGGTCCGTACTATCAGACGTAGGATGGCAGAGGCACAGGATCGTCAGAAGAGTTATACAGATCAGAGATGGAGACCTCTGGAGTTCTCTATTCGTGATCATGTATTCCTGCGAGTCTCACCCACGAAAGGAGTGAAGAGATTTAGCCTCCATGGTAAGCTAGCTCCTAGATACATTAGTTTGTTTAAGATTTTGGAGAGGATCGGAGCAGTCGCTTATCACCTAGCGCTACCACCATCTTTGACGGGTATTCATGATGTGTTTCATGTGTCTATGCTGAGAAAGTATGTGACAGACTCTACACATATTCTGTCAGATGTGTTAAGTTTCATTTAACCTGATGCTACTTACGCAGAGGTTTCGGTACGGATTCTGGATTACAAGGAACAACAGTTGAGAAACAAGATTGTGTGACTTGTTAAGGTCGGGTGGAGTCACCACACCAATGAGGAGGCTACTTGGGTGCTTGAAAAAAAAATCAGAGCTCAATACCCCCACCTGTTTACTTAAGGTGCGTGATATTTATATTTTCAGTACTTGTGATATCTCTTACTCATTATGCATTTGAGTAGAAATTTGGGGACCAAATTTTTATTAGTGGGAGAGAATGTTAAATACGGAAAATTTAAAATACTAAAATAAATGGTCAAATAATTAAGAAAAATAATCTTGGAAATTTTTTCGAGTTTTTTAGGGAAATTTAGGAATTTTTTCGGAATTTTTCTGGATTTAAACGGAGTTCTTATGATATTATATATGGAAAGAGTTAATAGGCTTTTACAAGGCATGTTTGGATTATCTGTATTGAAGGGTTAATAAATTTTATTAACCTAAAGTTTTAAATAGAAAACCTAGGTTTTTCTATTTTCCCCTTTTCTTTTCCCGTTGCACCCGACTCCCTCTTCGCTTGATTTTTCTTCGGCGCCGCACCGACAGTTGCTCTCTCTCGCGACAACTCCTCAGCGCGACCCTTCCCTCTTCCTCCTCTCGCCCTTTTCTTCGACGGTGATCGAACCCTCCTTTTCCGCTGTTCGCCCGAGCCGCACACGCCGATGGCCAGGCCACTGGCCGTGCCACAGCAAGCATCCACCGCAGTGCCCTTCCGCCGCTGCCTTCTCCTCCGCGCGAATTGATCAGCAACGGTGGTCGTCGGAGCAAGGTCAGTTCGGTTTTTCTGTTCTTAGGGTTCTCGTCGACCCCTTCTACGAGGGCCGATTGGGGTGTTATCGCTGTGTCAAAGCGCTTGTGCCGATCGACAAAGGACTAGGGGTGGAATACAGTCGGGAGGGTTTTCCTAGCGTAGGTATATCTTGGTTGTCGAATTTTGTTCAATTTCTATTGTTTGATCTTGAGGATTGCTGAAAGATTTTGATCTGGGGATGGGTTTTCCGTCGGTGGAGCAAGTTGGACAGTGTTCGGTGTGGAGTTTTTGGGTTATAAGTGTGGTGTGACGGTTAGGGTAAGTAAAGAAGACCTGGGTGAGTTGTGTAAGGGTCGTGAACGCTATGAATAAGCGGTAGATGGGCTGTGAAAGGGCTAGATAAATTAGTGAAATTAGGAGTTGATTTGGGAAGGAATTATATTTTGATACAGCAGTGTGTGATCGTTTAGGTGGATAGTTTAGTCCATTAGGTTATGGATTTGATATTAGGTTGGCAACATAATCTGAGTATATTATGTCTTATGCAAGTTTCGGTCACGAGACAGGTCCACGGGCGTGAAGATTTACAATATTTCGAGCATTTTATTAGGCGGATATTTTGACTTATCTTTTAGATATGGTCAATTGATATGCTTAGTTGGTCATAGCTTTCAATAATTTTTTATGTTTTATCTGCCTTGTATGTCACTGTGTCATATATGATACATGCATTGCTATCTTAGTTGATACTATCTTGATACATGCACCTGATCAGCTTTTAGTTATACCTTCCCAGTTTTACTTAGGTCATTGATATGTACCCATTTGTTTGTGCATATTATTCGGAGACGTATTTTAGTTGGTGTTACATGCTTTAGTGTCATGCACCATCTTGCATGATTGCATGCTGGCTGGACGGGGTTCCTTTGTAGTTGAGCCCACAGCCAGTTACATATTCTGCACACACAACCACTCATGGGTTAGTGGTACATCAGGAGGGTGTGTGCAGTAGCTCTGTCAGGCTCCGCTAGTCCGCTCATGGATAGCGGTGAGGCAGCGTGGTAGCGGGCAAGGATCCCTCCTCTAGTCTACGACACCGAGAGATAAGAGCTTTGCTCCCCCACTCTGTTTGGGGTAGGAGGATAGGTGTACTCCGACAACATCCTGTCCACTCGGTCACTCAGGATCAGTGATGGCAGAGTGCACAATTGTCATAGCCCTATCTGTTAGTAATATATGAGAGATGTCCTAAGGCAATCGCCTTATGTATGAACAATTTATATGATAAATGAAGATTCACTATTTGAGTATACATGTTTTATGTATTTGATTGGATCTTAAACTCATTTACTGAATGTCCACGATACGATTCACAGCATGAGAGAATTTGTGATTGGATCACAACTAGTGAGTATCTCTACATGTGTAATTGTGATGTATCGGAATTATCCTAGTCGATGAATTGATGGATTTGGACACCATCAATTACCGTCGAGACTAGCACGAGGTATACTCCTTGGTGTATCCAAGCAGCTGATTCTCACTGGCTGGAGACATAGTGATGTCCGGAGTTAATCGTGGATGCTAGTTATGGTAACTAGTTCATTGGAGTGACCAGCCATAAGACTTCATATGGTTCTCTGCATATATAGATATGTCAATGAAGTTCTTACTGTGGCTTAAGTGCGATGTTCCTTTGACTTGCGATATTCAAGTCATCTTGATCATGGAGACTTATGCTTTGATATCTTAAGCAAGCATCTCTAAGGAGATGTGGACCCGGGATGATTGGGTATAAGTCGAAGTGATCGAAGGTGTTTGAATAGTCTATAAAGGATTCACCACTCCTTGCGAGGAGATGTATACCCATGGCCTCTCGTCGGATTGTTACTAAAGTCTTTGGCCAAAGCATTACATGTTTAGAGTAAGGTACTCTTCGATACATGTGGAGTAACTAGAATCCGTAGGACGAGGAAATGATACTTGGGATAGGTGTGACGTAGTCAGCCTAGTGGGGACTGACACAATAGACCATGTCCTGAACCAAGTGGGTATAAGATGAGTGAAGGGAATGAGGCACGAATCATTCGAGCTGCTGAAGGGTTTCAGAAATAGTTCTGGATCAACCGTTGATCTTTTCGGTTAATTGGGGATCATGATGCACTACTAGGTGTCACTCATGATCATTCTATAATTAATGGTTAATTATAGACGGCCAACATAAACCGAGAACCTATTTGGTCACACGCACAACGAGCGTAATCCGAAGGATTTAAAACGAGCTTGAGAATGGGATTCTCAGACCGAGAGAAACAAGGTTTGGTTGAACCAAACATAAAGAGAGCATGAAATTGTTTCAGTCGCAATGGAAGCGTGGATGGGCCGAGTCTTATGAAGACGTAATGGATGAACCAAAATGGTTTGGTTCTGATCCAATGGAGGAGAATAAACCAAAGGGTTTGGTTTATTTTAAACGAATGAACCAAAAGTTGGTTCGGTTCGTTTTAACTTAAAATAAACCATCATGGTTTGGTTTATTTTAACTTATCTTAATGGAGCGGGTTAACGGGCCTAATGGTTATGATCCAATAACCATTAAGAGAATTAGTTCTCTATAAAAGAGGGCTTAAGGGATAATTAAGCCCTAATCCAAAACCCTAGCTTGGAGTTGCCGCCCAACCTTCATTGCCGCCCAACCTCTATTGCCGCCCAGCTTGTTGTGCCGCCGTCCAGCTCCTTGCCGACGACCAAGCTTTAGCCGGTGATCCTCCGGCGACCCTCCGGTGATCTCCTATAGGTTTGGCATCAAGGTGAGCCTTTTCTTCCCTTGGTTGGCCGGCGCCTATCTCCTCCACCAAAGCTGTCCAGTTTTTCTGGACAGCTTGTTCTCCTCTCGTCGGAGCGTCGTTTGGACGACGGTTAGAGCTCCGACAGCGGTTAACTTATCGGGGATTCGATCTCCGGTAATCCTATGAGGTGGAGGACGAAGGATTCGTCAATTGGTTGACGAATACCTCTCCGGAGAAGCGAGTTTTGAGAACTCGTATTATGATCCGAATTTGGATTCAGATCGTGATCATCTCTCGATCACGTCGTCTTCAACACGAGGCTAGTAACCCGTACGAAGACGAAGCTCGTGGCTTAGCGAAGTCATCCCGAGGAACTCGGCGTGGATACGGATAGAGACGATTCTAGTGAGGATCGTTCCGGTTGATGTCGTTCCCGCTACACGTCATACAAAAGGTATAACGTAGATAAATTTCCTTTTATTGCAAATTTAAATTTACGGTTATGTCTACACTTGTTGTAATATGCATGCGTGTGTTGTGTGTGTTGTAATAAATGTAGATTTATTATTTTTATTACTTCCGCTGTGTTCATGTTTACGAAACGTGATCGAACACACACACGCCGCGGTACCGGAAACCCAACACTATCCACTCGGCTTCACCATGGCGTGTGAGGCAGCTGACTGGCGTCATGGGTGACCATGTCATTTGCATCGCATGCATATTGCATGGATGGCATTAGTATTGTGTTTGCTGCATTTTGGTTGCTGCCTTGGATGTTGCATATGATTGACATGCATACAGGATACATTTTTTGTATTTGGTCTGATGACCTTATTTCTGCTGGTATGGCTCATACTCCTATGTCAGGATAGGAGATTCAGGTAAGTACAGTCTTTACGCATTTCTTTCTTGCATTTCCTATTATTAATTAGGAGACTGTACTGGCATGATTATTATTGTTAGATATATCTTACTATGTATATCGACTATTATCCGCTGAGTTCATTGAACTTACCCCATTGTTTTATATCTTTTTCAGGATGAAATTGCCAGGAGAGTCCAGCTGTCAATCCCCCTCGTCAGAATGGATTTATTTTTGTTGGTCTTATGGTTTCGGTTTGTGACTAGAAGACATATTTAGGATTTGTGTTTTGATTATGTACTCGTGGATACTTTGGTCGTATTTGATATGTCCTTATGGACTTTTATTCGATTGGTTTTGGTTGAGTATTCCTGCTCATATGGAAGAAGGGGTAAGTCTAGATATTGAAGACTTTTGTTATTTACGTTGATTGTTGGCCTGAGGCCTATTTATGACCTACATGTGTGATTTTTGTTCCGGTCGTGTTGACCGATATATAGTAGGTCGTATGGGTCTTGTATGCAAGTTTCATATTGTCACCTGTACAGGGGAGATGCTGTCGGATTTTTGTCTGGCGGGGACTCCCCGGGGCGTGACATTAACCATGAGGTTTAACCCAAGTATGATCCCCTCATACTTGAAAGACCACCCTTAGCCTAGACCTAAGCCTTCTAGGTCACTTCTATCAGCCTCACGTCTATTAGATCTCTCCAAGTCATCCATGACTTGTCCATCCATACGCTAGCCTTCAGGTGCTTCCATCGGCTATTGTCATGCTAACCAGATCTACTTTGCTAAGGTACATTTGGACTTACACTGCCAAGACAAACACTTGGACTTTACGTCGCCAATATCAACCCTTGGACTTCTCAATTGCCAAGTATCTATACTTGGACTTTCACTGCCAAAGTTCACTTGGACTTTACACCGCCAAGACTACAACTTGGACTTATGCCACCAAGACTAACTTTGGACTTTCCTTGTCAAGTACCCATGACTTGGACTTTTCCTTTGCCAAGACTCATCTAGGACTTTCCATGTCAAGTACCCAAGACTTGGACTTTTCCTTTGCCAAGACCCATGCTTGGACTTTCCATGCCAAGAACACATGATTTGGACTTTACCTGCAAGTACATATGACTAGGACTTCTCAAATGCCAAGACCATTCTTGGACTTTCCATGACAATCACATTGTCAATCGTTTTGTCGAACATTAAAATACTACTCGAGTCAAATTCGAGTCTGGTCAATCATGACCTGAGTCGATTGCACCAACATCTACTCCTCTAAAATGTATTCGAGAAGGATAAAGATATAATGGTGGTAGTGTTAGTAATATATGAGAGATGTCCTAAGGCAATCGCCTTATGTATGAACCATTTATATGATAAATGAAGATTCACTATTTGAGTATACATGTTTTATGTATTTGATTGGATCTTAAACTCATTTACTGAATGTCCACGATACGATTCACAGCATGAGAGAATTTGTGATTGGATCACAACTAGTGAGTATCTCTACATGTGTAATTGTGATGTATCGGAATTATCCCTAGTCGATGAATTGATGGATTTGGACACCATCAATTCGGAGACTAGCAGTATACTCCTTGGTGTATCCAAGCGGTGATTCTCCTTTGGCCATTGTGATGTCGAGTTAATCGTGGATGCTAGTTATGGTAACTAGTTCATTGGAGTGACCGGGTAAGACTTCATATGGTTCTCTGCATATATAGATATGTCAATGAAGTTCTTCTGTGGCTTAAGTCGATGTTCCTTTGACTTGCGGTATTCAAGTCATCTTGATCATGGAGACTTATGCTTTGACATCTTAAGCAAACATCTCCGAGGAGATGTGGACCCGGGATGATTGGGTATAAGTCGAAGTGATCGAAGGTGTTTGAATAGCCTATAAAGGATTCACCACTCCTTGCGAGGAGATGTATACCCATGGCCTCTCGTCGGATTATTACTAAAGTCTTTGGCCAAAGCATTACATGTTTAGAGTAAGGTACTCTTCGATACATGTGGAGTAACTAGAATCCGTAGGACGAGGAAATGATACTTGGGCTAGGTGTGACGTAGTCAGCCTAGTGGGGACTGACACAATAGACCATGTCCTGAACCAAGTGGGTATAAGATGAGTGAAGGGAATGGGGCACGATTCATTCGAGCTACTGAAGGGTTTCAGAAATAGTTCTGGATCAACCATTGATCTTTTCGGTTAATTGGGGATCATGATGTACTACTAGGTGCCACTCATGATCGTTCTATAATTAATGGTTAATTATAGACGACCAACATAAACGGACCAAAATGGTTTGGTTCTAATCCAATGGATGAGAATAAACCAAAGGGTTTGGTTTATTTTAAACGAATGAACCAAAAGTTGGTTCGGTTCGTTTTAACTTAAAATAAATCATCATGGTTTGGTTTATTTTAACTTATCTTAATGGAGCGGGTTAACGGGCTTTATGGATATGATCCATTAACCATTAAGACAATTAGTTCTCTATAAAATAGGGCTTAAACCCTAACCCTAAAGCTAATGAAGTTTTGGCCGCCCAACCCTAGCCTCCTTTTGTTGTTGCCGCCCAACATGGTGTTGCCGCCAACTTCATGGAGCTGCTGCCACCTCCTTGCCGCCGGCATCCAAGCTTCAGCCGGAGATGCTCCGGCGACCCTCCGGTGATCTCTTGTGGGTTCGGTGATAAGGTGAGTTCCACATCTCCTTTGGCCGGCCTCTATTCCTCCACCAAAAGCTGTCCAGTTTTTCTGGACAGCTTGTTTCTTTGTTGTCGGAGCATCGTTTGGACGACGGTTAGTGCTCTGACAGCGGCTAACTTACCGGGGATTTGATCTCCGGTAATCCTCTGAGGTGGAGGACGAAGGATTCGTCAAACGGTTGACGAATACCTCTCCGGAGAAGCGAGTTTTGAGAACTCGTTTTAGGATCGAATTTGGATTCGGATCGTGATCATCTCTCGATCGCGTCGTCTTCAACACGAGGCTAGTAACCCGTACGAAGACGAAGCTCGTGGCTTAGCGAAGTCATCCCGAGGAACTCGGCGTGGATACGGATAGAGACGATTCTAGCGAGGATCGTTCCGGTTGATGCCGTTCCCGCTACACGTCATACGAAAGGTATAACGTAGATAAATTTCCTTTTATTGCAAATTTAAATTTACGGTTATGTCTACACTTGTTGTAATATGCATGCGTGTGTTGTGTGTGTTGTAATCAATGTAGATTTATTATTTTTATTGCTTCCGCTGTGTTCATGTTTACGAAACATGATCGAACACACACCTGCCGTGATCTTAGGAAACCTTGATGGTATCGAGCCGGGTTGTGTTTACATAATCGTAAAAATGGTTTCGCGATAGTCATAATGTATTTCTGGAAATTTTCCAATTTTGGAAATTTAGAAGTATTTATGGAAATCTTCCACTTTTGGAAAGTTGGAAGTATTTATGGAAATTGATATTTTCCATAAATAAAATATTTGATTAGATTCTGGAAATTTATTTCCTAATTTAATCATGATTTGATTTGGGAAATCAAATCATAAAATATTTTATTTCCATAAGTAGTTTTAATGATTTAGGAAATTGGTTTCCTAAATAGATTTTCCTTAATCAAATAATTCCATGAATAAAATATGTGATTAGATTTGGAAATTTGTTTCCTAATTTAATTATGATTTGATTTGGAGAATCAAATCTTAAACATATTTTATTTCCATAAATAGTTATGACATATAAGGAAATTATATACATGACATAATTGTATGCCATGTAATTGCATTAGATGCATAACATTATGCCATGCGTGTCGTGACATGTAGATGTATGCCATGTATACCATGCCATGTAGATAATAGTTATTTGCATGCAAAGAGGATGAGACATAAAACCCTTAAACAATATTAAAGCCTACACCTTCCATTAATATGGTTAGAACCAGAGTTTCGTTTCTTATTTGGGTTGTTGGACTCTCTCCAAGCCCGGCTCGAACCCGAACATGTTCAAACCATGGAATAGTTTAATACTAATATGGTAAGAGTCAGAGGTCAATCGTTAGCTTTGGTTGTTGGACTCTCTCCAAGCTGGGCTAATTGGTTGAATGCGCTCTAACCATATTAAAACTATTTCCCGATTAATGGGTTGGATTTAACCTGGAGCATCGGCTTGTTGGACTCTCTCCAAGGTCGATGTAAAGGGAGGTGAAGTTGGGTGCTATGCATATGATGCATACTTGTTAATGTGTTAACAACCCGATGTATGTGTGAACATTCAATTAGTTGATAGCACATTGTGATAGTTGCATATACGTGATATGCAATCGGTATAGTTGATACCTACCGTCGTAGTTATGAATGGCTTGTTGGACTCTCTCCAAGGTTGTTCATAACTATGATGGATATCAGCCAATTCGGAGATGGACCTACGATCTCCCGAAGTGATTTTGGGGTTTTTGAAATTCGAAAAATGAATGGGATTTATAAATGTATATTGATGCATTTTAAAATCATTTTCTCATATATGCTCGTTTTGTATTTCTAAGATTGATCATGATGTCTTTGAATTTGCGTTCCATTTTGGATTCGAATAAATTGACTGGGCCAAACTTCTTGGACTGGCTTAGAAACTTGAGAATTGTTTTCAAGGTGGAAAAGCTTGCGAATGTCCTCGAAGCGTCTCTTCCCGCCCGTCCTAGTGACAATGCAACTCTGGACCAATTGTTGGCCTATCAGAAACATGTGAATGGTTCCGAAATGGTGAGTTGCATCATGCTAGCCACGATGGAACCCAAGCTACAAAAGCAGCATGAGCATATGGATGCTCATATCGTAGTCCTTCATCTTTATGAGTTGTTTGATAAGAAAGTGAGATTCGAAAGGCTCGAAGTCTCCAAGCTCCTCTTCACCTATGAGATGCAAGAAGGTTCATCTGTGGTACTGCTCAACATGCTGAAGACTGTGGAACCTTCTGAGAAGCATGAGCAGGGGACGGTGTTGTTAGTTGATTCCTCGAAGAAAGGTTCTAAGAGGGAGTCAAAGGAACAACAGAAGGGGAAGAAGAAAAAGGCTAAAAAGGCAGAACCAGCTCAAAAGGGCACTTGCCATCATTATGGCAAGTAGGGTCATTTGCGAAGAAAGTGCTAGATTTATCTTGAGTCCGTGAAGAAGGATAAGGCATCGGATGCCCCATCTTCTTCAGAAATCTTCTTTATTGATTGTCATTCTATTTCCTCAAACACTTGGGTATTTGATACTGGGTGTGGCTCACATATATGTAATGACATACATGGGCTAAGGAATAGAATAAGACTCGTCAAGGGAGAGTCAAATTTATGTGTTGGGAATGGAGCAACGGTTGCTGCACTCGCCATCGGAACGTATTTGTTGGAACTCCCTGTAGGACTTGTCTTAGAACTGGACAATTGCTTTTATGTTCCTTCGTTGATAAAGAACATCATTTCTATTTCTTGTTTAAATAGAAATGGGTACCATTTGACTTTTAGTAACAATTGTTGTTACATAACTTTGAATGGAGTTCTTTAAGGGATTGGAACTTTAAGCAATGGTGTTTATACGTTGGACGTATCCAGTGACATTTGCAATATCGAAGCGAGCAACAAGCGTGCTCGAAAGGATAATCAAATAGACTCCTACATGTGGCATTGTCGTCTTGGCCATGTAAGCAAGAAACGCATGTCCGAATTACACCGATGTGGAATTCTGGAATCGTTTGAATTGGATTCATACGATACATGCGAATCATGCTTAAAAGGCAAGATGACTAAGTTACCTTTTACTGGAAAAGGTGAACGAGTGGGAGAGTTACTAAGACTAATACATACTGATGTATGTGGACCTATGTCAACTCAAGCATTATGAGGCTATAGCTACTTCATTACCTTCACCGATGATCACTCACGGTTTGGGTATGTGTTCTTGATGAAACACAAGTCTGAAGCCTTTGAAAGGTTCAAAGAATTCAGAAATGAAGTAGAGAAACAACATGATAAGAGTATTAAAATACTTCGATCGGATCGAGGTGGTGAATACTTAAGTCAAGAGTTTCTTGATTATCTAAGAGACACTGGTATATTGTCTCAATGGACTCCGCCATATACACCACAGCATAATGGTGTATCTGAGAGGCGTAACCGGACCATGTTGGATATGGTCAGGTCAATGATGAATCATGCGACTCTTCCCAAGTCCTTTTGGGGCTATGCACTTCAGACAACTGTTTACTTGTTAAACAGAATGTCTACCAAGGTAGTCTCAACTACTCCATATGAGATATGGAATGGTAAGAAACCTCATTTATCTTACTTGAAGATATGGGGTTGTCCTGCTTATGTGAAGCAGACTGTATCAGACAAATTGGATGCTAAGTCTGATAAATGTCTATTTATTGGATACCCTAAGGAAACAAGGGGTTACCAATTCTATCATCCTGTGGAACAAAAGGTGTTTGTTTCAAGGCATCGTGTTTCTAGAGAAAGAGTTTCTCTTGCAAGAAAACAAAGAGTGTCGAGCTTGAGGAGGCTCGAGAGACTCAAATAGACATTGATGAGATACGGTGAAGCCTGACAATAACTCATAGTGATGAGCAATCGGCTGGACCTATTGTAACACCACATCTTCGTAGATCTGGTAGAACACGCAATATTCCTGAGAGATATGGATTTCTCGTAAGTGAATCGAACGACGTGTTACTCATTGACGATGAGGAGCCTACCAGTTATGAAGAAGTGCTGACAAGTTCAGAAAGGGATAAGTGGCTTGGTGCCATGAAGTCGGAAATGGATTCCATGTATGAAAACCAAGTTTGGAACTTGGTTGACCCACCAGAAGGGATAAAGCCTATAGGGTGCAAGTGGGTTTTCAAGAAGAAAACCGACATGGATGGTAATGTGATTACCTATAAGGCTAGATTGGTGGCGAAAGGATATCGTCAAAAACAAGGTGTTGATTATGACGAAACCTATTACTTTCAGAAGCTATGCTTAAATCCATTCGGATGCTCCTGGCCAAAGCGGCTCATTATGATTATGAGATATGGCAGATGGATGTGAAAACAACTTTCCTTAATGGAAACCTGCTCGAGGACGTGTATATGATACAGCCTGAGGGTTTCACATCGGTTGATAAAACCAAGGTATGCAATTTGCGACGGTCCATATATGGATTGAAGCAAGCATCCAGGAGCTGGAATATCCGTTTTGATGAGACCATCAAAAAGTTTGATTTCTCACAAAATCCAGACGAACCTTGTGTGTACAAGAAGGTTAGTGGGAGTGCAGTCGTGTTCCTAGTATTGTATGTCGATGACATACTACTTATAGGAAACGATGTTTCAATCTTACAGTCAGTGAAGGTTTGGTTATCCAAGACATTCTCCATGAAAGACCTGGGAGAAGCACCCTACATCCTCGGGATTAAGATCTATAGAGATAGATCGAAACGGTTGCTTGGTCTTTCGCAGTCTACATATATAGACCGAGTGCTAAAGAGGTTTAGCATGTCGGAATCCAAGAAAGGTTTCCTACCCATCAGGCATGGGGTACACCTTTCGAAGTCTATGTGTCCGCACACAGAAGACGAAAAGATTTGCATGAGTAAGATTCCCTATGCATCCGCAAAAGGATCTATCATGTATGCTATGTTATGTACGAGGCCCGATGTATCGTATGCTCTGAGTGTCACGAGCAGATACCAGTCTGATCCAGGAATGGATCATTGGGTGACTGTTAAGACGATCCTTAAGTACTTAAGAAGAACTAAGGATACGTTCCTAATATATGGAGAAGGGTACATGGTGATACGTGGGTATACGGATGCCAGATCCAGACAGACAAGGATGATTCCATGTCTAAGTCTAGGTATGTATTCACCTAGAATGGAGGCGCAATAAGTTGGAAAGGTTCCAAGCTTGACACTATAGCGGATTCTGCCATTAAGGCAGAATACGTTGCAGCTTTGGAAGCAGCAAAGAAAGCGGTTTGGATCAAGTAGTTCATCTATGAACTTGATGTGGTCTCATCAATGATCCAAACATGTGCTTCGCCGCTATCATCTTATCAGAGAGATCATCAGTAGGAACGAAATACAAATCGAGAAAATTCCCACTGAAAGGAACTTAGCGGATCCCTTGACTAAGGCATTACCTCAAAATAAGTTTGAGAGTCATGTTCGAGCTTATGGTATTGGATACCGTAGCGATTGGCATTAGGCCAAGTGGGAGTCTGTTAGTAATATATGAGAGATGTCCTAAGGCAATCGCCTTAAGTATGAACCATTTATATGATAAATGAAGATTCACTATTTGAGTATACATGTTTTATGTATTTGATTGGATCTTAAACTCATTTACTGAATGTCCACGATACGATTCACAGCATGAGAGAATTTGTGATTGGATCACAATTAGTATCTCTACATGTGTAATTGTGATGTATCGGAATTATCCCTAGTCGATGAATTGATGGATTTGGACACCATAAATTCTGTCGAGACTAGCACGAGGTATACTCCTTGGTGTATCCAAGCAGTTGATTCTCACTGGCTGGAGACATTGTGATGTCCGGAGTTAATCGTGGATGCTAGTTATGGTAACTAGTTCATTGGAGTGACCAGCCGTAAGACTTCATATGGTTCTCTGCATATATAGATATGTCAATGAAGTTCTTACTGTAGCTTAAGTGCGATGTTCCTTTGACTTGCGGTATTCAAGTCATCTTGATCATGGAGACTTATGCTTTGACATCTTAAGCAAACATCTCTGAGGAGATGTGGACCCGGGATGATTGGGTATAAGTCGAAGTGATCGAAGGTGTTTGAATAACCTATAAAGGATTCACCACTCCTTGCGAGGAGATGTATACCCATGGCCTCTCGTCGGATTGTTACTAAAGTCTTTGGCCAAAGCATTACATGTTTAGAGTAAGGTACTCTTCGATACATGTGGAGTAACTAGAATCCGTAGGACGAGGAAATGATACTTAGGCTAGGTGTGACGTAGTCAGCCTAGTGGGGACTGACACAATAAACCATGTCCTGAACCAAGTGGGTATAAGATGAGTGAAGGGAATGGGGCACGATTCATTCGAGCTACTGAAGGGTTTCAAAAATAGTTCTGGATCAACCGTTGATCTTTTCGGTTAATTGGGGATCATGATGTACTACTAGGTACCACTCATGATCATTCTATAATTAATGGTTAATTATAGACGACCAACATAAACCGAGAACTTATTTGGTCACACGCACAACGAGTGTAATCCAAAGGATTTAAAACGAGCTTGAGAATGGGATTCTCAGACCGAGAGAAACTATGTTTGGTTGGACCAAACATAAAGCGAGCATGAAATTGTTTCAGTCGCAATGGAAGTGTGGATGGGCCGTGTCTTATGAAGACATAATGGATGGACCAAAATGGTTTGGTTCTAATCCAATGGATGAGAATAAACCAAAGGGTTTGGTTTATTTTAAACGAATGAACCAAAAGTTGGTTCGGTTCGTTTTAACTTAAAATAAACCATCATGGTTTGGTTTATTTTAACTTATCTTAATGGAGCGGGTTAACGGGCTTTATGGATATGATCCATTAACCATTAAGAGAATTAGTTCTCTATAAAATAGGGCTTAAACCCTAACCCTAAAGCTAATGAAGTTTTGGCCGCCCAACCCTAGCCTCCTTTTGTTGTTGCCGCCCAACATGGTGTTGCCGTCAACTTCATGGAGCTGCTGCCACCTCCTTGCCGCCGGCATCCAAGCTTCAGCCGGCGATGCTCCGGCGACCCTCCGGTGATCTCTTGTGGGTTCGGTGATAAGGTGAGCTCCACATCTCCTTTGGCCGGCCTCTATTCCTCCACCAAAAGCTGTCCAGTTTTTCTGGACAGCTTGTTTCTTTGTTGTCGGAGCGTCGTTTGGACGACGGTTAGTGCTCCGACAGCGGCTAACTTACCGGGGATTTGATCTCCGGTAATCCTCTGAGGTGGAGGACGAAGGATTCGTCAAACGGTTGACGAATACCTCTCCGGAGAAGCGAGTTTTGAGAACTCGTTTTAGGATCCGAATTTGGATTCGGATCGTGATCATCTCTCGATCACGTCGTCTTCAACACGAGGCTAGTAACCCGTACGAAGACGAAGCTCGTGACTTAGCGAAGTCATCCCGAGGAGCTCGGCGTGGATACGGATAAAGACGATTCTTACGAGGATCGTTCCGGTTGATGCTGTTCCCGCTACACGTCATACGAAAGGTATAACGTAGATAAATTTCCTTTTATTGCAAATTTTAATTTACGGTTATGTCTACACTTGTTGTAATATGCATGCGTGTGTTGTGTGTGTTGTAATAAATATAGATTTATTATTTTTTAATTGCTTCCGCTGTGCTCATGTTTGCGAAACATGATCGAACACACACACGCCGCGGTGCTGGAAACCCAACAGGTAGCACTATGACTATGTCGTGGAGTAAAAATCAAAGTTCAGAGTCATGTAAAAATTAGTTTATTTTACATTTTGTGCTTGTGTTTGGTTTATATTTTTATTTTTCCACCACACACTAATCTTTTGTATACAAGCATATGTGAACAATCAAGAATTATGAATCGTTATTCATCCCCTCTAGCGACGTCATCGATCCTAATTAACAGGATGGAGTATGGATGGGATTATGGAGATTGTATTCGAAGACTAGAGCATAAATATTGCTACAATTCTCCAAGAGCTTACAATCTAAGTTGAAGGCTTCAATTATCAAGTCTCTCATTTTAGCTAAACATTTCACGAGAAGAGTTACTTTATATTCATCCTAAAATTTGGAATTTTAAGGTGCTTGCTCCATCCCCTCTTGTGAAAGAGCAATTGATAGTAAATTGATTAAGAGTAATCCATTTGATAAGTCATAGGCTATAAAATAGAAGTAGTCTTCAGACCATACTAAATAATTATGTTAGTATTGTATATATTACTTTTATTACATTTTTTACTGTGTACTATACTTGACTTCATAAATTATACCTACACAAATATCCAAGTGAGAGCTAATATTTAATTGTCTTTACATTTACAGGAAGTTTTTATTTTACAAGTCTAGCCATTAACTTCAATTCTCCCCCTCTAGTTAGCTAGTACATGTTGTTATTCACATGATCCTACGGAAGGGGCGTTGAGTTGCTAACATGGAAGGAAAAAGGACAAATAGGGCAAGCAAAAATGGTGAGACAAGGGTCGATGATGATGTAGACGAGTTGATCAATCTCATAATATCATGGATTGTATAAGATGGAAGTGGAATTTGTAAGATTAAAGGGGAAAGGACATTATATAATATTAGGACCTTTTCATATTTTACATAAAAACTCACCCCAAACTGAAAAAGCAAAATATAGAATCCTCAAATTAAAACCAAATCCAAAACAAAAAAAAAACTCTAATTTCTTTTGATTAGGTTAGTTTAATTTTTGGTTTTTTTTTCAATAAAACATCCTTTTTGTTTACATGATCAATCAAACTCGCACATGGACATCCAAGTGAGAACAAGCATTGAATTTCCTTTGTATTTTAAGAAGTTTTTATTTTAGGGTTTCAATGATTCATATATCCCTCTATAGCCAATTTGTGCTATAATTCATGTGATCCTGTAGAAAAAAAAAACATCAAGTCGTTGATGCTGTAGGAAAAGGGACCAATGATGTAAGGAAAGATAGTAAAATAAAGGTGAATGTGGCAATGGAAATCATTGATATAAAAGGTGATTCACTCACTCCAACGCCCTGTCAATCGATCCCATAACTAATACGAAGAAGATTAATTACGGTAGATATTTGTCTTATCATCACTTGGATATAGTGAAGAGTTGACACTCCATACTTGATGAGGATTGACTCTTATCTATTGATGCAACTCTACATCTTGCTACTCATCTGACTTTCCAATGGTAGACGATGCAATTGAAATCATGAAACAGTGAAAAATAGAATATAAAAAAAATGATTATTAATTAATCAAATATACAATTGATATTCAATAATATGTCATATGAAATATGTGAGTATTAATTAAATAAATAAAATATAATTAAAGTGATCTCATGAAATCATGAAATATTTGAATAAGAATTTTGAAAGGACACAAACTAAAAGGTACCACTATGCATTTTTTTTTAATAACTAGATTATTAACTAATCACATAGGAAAATTATATTTAATAGCTTATAACATATGTCAGTATTAATTAACTAAATAAAATATAATTTAATTAATATGAAATATATGATATACTATCGGTTACCGTTAATTAACTGGGATCATTTTGGATTTTATGTAAAAACTTGAAAACTCACCCCAAATACAAAATGCAAAAAATAGAAGTCCCAAATCCTAATCCAAATCCCAAACTCTATATATATATTCTTGATAGGTTAGTTTGATTTTATATTCACTTTGCATATATTAGTTTTTACTCACCCCTACTTGTTAGCTGAGCCAGATAGCACCGTTATTAGTGCACTTTAAAAGTGATTCATTCGTTCTCAGTGCCTTCACAAGTCGATCTCATAGTCAACACAAATAAAGTAAATCACGGAGAATATATTGTTTAATCCAAGACTAACAAGACAGGAGGACAGACACTCCGAAGACTTTGCAGTCTTTGAGAATTGATTCTTTCTCATTGTTACAACTCTATTGTCACGCTAGCCACAAGATCCTCCCATGAGACTAGATAACACTATCATGAATAATATAATAGTTGTTTATATATATATATATATATATATATAAAGAATCTTTTATTTTAACAAATTAGCTTATATTATCTTTTTTATTCGTACATTTATAATTTTTTTCCAATTAATTGATACGCAAGTAATGTGATATTGCACAACAAAAATAGGTGGTGCATTATAATGCATAATGCTCATTTCATTTGATCGAAGATTTCTTAGTTGATGGGATGGAGAAAATTTTAAATGCAAATTCATAAATAGAAATTATTTCACTAAAAAAACATTTTGAGGTTTAGACACAGATACATGGGTACAAGAAATGTTGGTCTATATATATCGATATTTACTTTAAGGGTGAAAAAAACAAATTATGATCAAAATGTGGAATCTTTTCTTACATTCACTTGCAATAGAAACATTAATGCAACTAAACAATCTTAAGTATACTTTTATATATTAAAAAAAATTGGATATTTCTAACCAAAAGCTAGCATGAACTAGAAATTAACATCTTCATTCTGAAGTCTTGAAATATATATTAGCAAATTTGACAATATAATTATATCATTATTTTTCTAAAACCACAAGTTAAAAAAAACAAATGCCTTTTATTGGCGCAATTTATGAGCTAAAATTAAGTAATGTTGTTAACAAAGGTGAAACCTTGTAGTGCAAAGGTGTTGCAATAAGAATTTTATGTGGAGGGTTGTAGATTGATTATATTGATGGGAAAGTTGGTAAAATCGATGGCCAAGTGAATTTTGATGCATTCTAATGTGATTCATAGTAATCTCATGTCACTTGGTGTCGACCAATTATAGTATGTTTGGCTAGATGAATGAGTAGGTGTGTCATGGAAGGTCATCACATATGCATGCTTTGACAAATCTAATTAAGTGTTATGATCGATTTTAGTGAATTTAGTAATTAAGAAGGTACCCATATGTAGTCATTATCTCCATTGATAACATCGAATTATTTGTTTAAGCTCAGTTCAAGGGAGGTTGCAAGGTAATATATTTTGATCACACGCCTAATTCGTTGAATGGATTGGCAAACTAATGTGCCAAGATTAACTCAATATTCTTATAAATTTGGTCTTGGCACATTGAATCTTACAAAGAATTCTTCCTTTCCCTTGTTTTTATATCTCATGATTTTGATGCCTTTATAGTCTAATCTCTTCCCTTTTTTAATATTATTGTTGACTTTCAATGATTTGCCAATATACTATACAATCTTGCTTACAACTTACAATTATTATAAATTACTGAGCTAGTTGACTTTCAATGATATTTTATTTATGTTTTGGTTATGTAGATGAATATTTTATAGATTGTACGTTTATATATTATAGTTTTCATACTTATGCATTTTGATTTTGTTTAGTGTCAAAATGAAATAAATTAAGATGACGAATAATAAATTTTATAATTTCATATATATATATATATATATATATATATATATATATATATATAACTTAGTCAAGATTATTTAAATAATTGAAACTAACAAGACTAAGAATGCATGATTATATTATTAATGAAGAACACAATTTTAAATCAAAGAAATGGACACAAATTTACTTCTTTTGAGTTTTGTGTGTTAACATTTTTGGTTTATTGAGCTTCCAATAGCTTAATTATGATAATCAAGAAGGACTCTTTTTTTTTCTGTATAGTTAAATAAATAGGGATGAAATCTACAAACTCTTAAGCCTTCCATGCATATCAAGAAACTACAAATTAAGCAACCAAGTCTTTGAATAAACTATGTAATACATTCATATAGAACCATTAATATTAGTGGTATTTTCCTCCTGAATAACTTTATCGAAGTGAAAAACGGCTTCTCAATTAATGCTCATCACAAGAAGCATCTACTATACATGTTAAATTAATGATATTAAGGATCGTTAAGTGGCAAGCTAAGCCAGGAGTAAAAAAACTGTCATGTCCCAAAAACCAGTACACGAAGGCATGATGCCAATCAATCATAGCAAAATACTATTAAATCAAAATTTAGGTGGTGGACAATAAATAAATAAATAAATAAATATAAATATATATATATATATATATATATATATATATATATGATATGATCTGATCCTATCAGATATATTCCACTAGTTTTTGTACTCTTCCATCTAAATATACACACTCCACTTTTTCAAAATGCTGTCAACTTATTTGTGAGATGATAAGCTACTTGTTTGCCATAGAAGGAATTATATTACCTTTTTCATACATGTAAATGAATCAGCATGGCAAGAATGAAGATTGCAGGTGTCAGATTACTTTGAAATGAAGGAATCACTATATATATTCTCTGAGAGAAATGATGAGTAGAGCATGTATTAGAATGGCAAAGTAACTGAAGAAAAGTTGCAGCAGAATTGCACCACTGACTTCCCAGTTCCAAAAGTAAACACAGAAGGTTGTGAGTTGAGAAGAAAATGGCATGCAGTACATGGTACAACTCACTCACTGCAAGGTCACCATTGCGGAGGTCACTTTAGATGCTATAAGAGGCAAAGTTTTCTCTGGTCTGTGATGCATTGAAGTTGATACGTGAAGTTGTACCATGATTTCCAGGGACACCCGTGGATAGCAGTGAGGCAAAGGTCAGTCAAAATTACAACAGTGAACGCACCTCTTTCATTATTATTAATGTGTACCATTCGTATGTTGATCTCGTCCTGGATGTCTCGGTCTCTGCAGCGCCATTGTAGCTGTGCACATGTACTTATCGACTCATATAATTGAAAGCCTTCCAAGTGCTTACTGATGATATGATGCTAAACTGAAGAGAAGAGCACGTAAAGTAATGATAAGGAAGAGCCATTATGGCTTCGCGCTTTAGGTTGTTGTATGCTTAAAGGCCTTTAGTTTCATGCATGCTTGCTCATGATGTGTTTAATGGATTACGAGCTGAAAGATGGAAAGAGGGAGCACATAAACTAATGATAATTAAGTATATTAAAGGTCACACACGAGCTACTTGAATATTAATTATTAATAGGATGAATTAAGGGGAGTCTTAGCGTAGATTGGAGATCAGGCAGCTGCCGGCGCAGGGGGCGGCGGCGGGTCTTGATGCTGCTGCTGCTGCTGCTGCTGTTTCTTGCGTTTCTTCTTCTCGTAGCTGATTCCGCGCGCCCGAGACTGGAGCTCGCGGACTTCACGGAGGTAGAGGCGGACGGCGCGGGCGGCGAAAGGGTTGGTCTCCGGCTTGCCGCCGTTCTCCTCATAGGCGGCGCGGAGGCGGCCGATGAGGGCGTCGAGGCTGCCCCAGGCTTGGCGGAGAGGGCAGGGGCAGGGCGCCGGCGGGTTGGGGTGGCCGAAGAAGGGGCACACGTGGGTGTGGATCTTCGTCTTCCCGAACTGATCCAGGTACCGCAGGAACTCCAGCACGTGCGCGCTGCTGCAGTGCGGCAGCGACAGTGGCGGCCGGTGGTTTCGCAGGTACTGCCCGAACGTGTTCCAGTCCCGCCGCTTCTGCGATTCGTAGCGGCTCAGCGAGGGAGGGGACGACGACGACGACGGCGCGCCGGCAGCTACAATCGCGGCAGAGGAAGAGGGAGAGGCCGCGGTCACCAAGATCACGGGGCCAGCGCCACCTCCTCCTCCTCCGCCGCTGCCGCCGCCACCGCCGCCGCTGTTGTTGGAACCAGCGGGGCTATCAGGGTTCGGTAGAAACTCCATATTAACGCAGATCTTGTACTTTTCCTCTCAATATCTCTCCATCCTTCCCAATCGTCCAAGCTTAATCGATCAGCCTGCAGATCAATATGGGAACCGACAGTACATAATTATACGATCATGATCTGATCAATTGATCTCAAAATTATCCCTGCAACCTCATCAGCTACTGCCAAAGTTAGAACAGAATGGAATGTGACAAGTAAGCAAGAGAGAGAAAGAGGGGAACTTACTGTTTACTTCGTTGCCGTGGGAAAACAAGCAAGAGATTGGGAAAGCGTCCATAGATGAATCCGTAGGCAGGGATGTTCAGGAGTGTGAGGAAAGGAGATTTTGCTTGGGGTACTTAAAAGTTGAAGGGGATGTTGGTGGTGGGCGAAGAGGGAATTCCTTCACATAATCATCTTCTTCTGGTTCAGGGATCTGGCCTTTTTGTATTGTTCACCAATGACAGAAATGAATTGAAAGGGGAAGAATGAGAGAGAGGGAGAGAGGGAACTGTGAGCACAGCTAGGGCTTTTGTGTCAATGGAGACAAGTTTGACAGAGAGATGAAAGGTGATGGGACATGGAAAAAAGCTAACTATTTGTTTCAAACAAATGGTTTGCAACCAAATAAAAGTTTTTGATTTCTCTTTTCTTTGGTAATTTTGTAGTTGTAAAAGACTAGATTTGATCCTTCCTTTCGTTGATTTAGTCCTTAGATTAACATAATTTTTGACTGAAAGTCTGAAAGTTTAAATTCTTATAATAATATTAGATTTGATTCATGGATTGCATATTTAAATAATTAAATTTTAAAATAAGAAGATAATTTATCTTAATATTTTAACCTGCCAAAGTAGTGCATACATCCAATAATGTTTTAAAATCGTTAATTATTTGAATTTTGTATTTTTTTTTCCTTTTACATTTGTTTATATCGGACTATCTCAATATAATTTTTAACTTTCTATTTTCTAAATTTATAATTTGATAATAATTCCATTTATTTGACTATAGTTAAATTAGTTTGATTTTGATAATATAAATGTTAAAGAAAACGAATACAATCTCAATTCATGTTCATGAAACCTAATTAAATTAAAAAACTTAAATTTATTTTTATAGAAAAATAGTGCTTTCTATCAAAAATGAATTGTTGGATGTCCCATCGAAATAAAAAAAAAAATACAATATGACAATCTAATTTTATATTTATGTTTTATATGATTAAATTTGATCATATAGATTCAAATCAATTTTTGCTTATTCATTTGTTGAAATAAAAAATTGATTTAATCAAGCAGTATTCACTTTGGTTTAATCCAATTCATTGACAATGAAATTTAGAATAAGGCAAGTATATTATCTTCTGTACAATATTATTATTATTATTATTAGGAAAATAAACTATTCTTCATCTTGTTTATCTATTGAATAAATTGGAGTACAACTTATATAATTAAAGGTTGAGCATAGCTTAATTATTCACTATTATTATTGTATATATGTGATAAAAATATGATAATGCTCATGTCAAGTATTTTTCATGATCGATCCTTCGACTTAATGAAAGATAGTAATGGAGAGTTTTATTCTGACATAGTGATTTCTTTTTGTACAGAGGAGATCATAAATTCTACGAGATATTTTGTACTCATTAGAAATTGATTCTAAATTCTCAATAATAAATACTTATATAATTATATTACATATATGAAGTCACACCAAATCTATAATAATAAAAATTAACCTTGCTCTTTTAAGCATGACAGTAATATAAAGGAGCATTTTAGAGAGGTGAAAAATAATGAAACTAATGAATTTGGATGCAATTAACTTTAGCATTATTCTATCATGCATAAAACTAGCAAACACACAAATCAATAATTGGCAATATTTGATCAGGTTGCACAACAAAGGGCTTAAACTGCATGAGAAAAATCATTTTTATAACAATTTAATAGATATAAATTTCTCAGATTTCATTTGCTCTCAAGATTAAGCTTTTATTAATTAATGCAAGACGCCCGGTGAATAAAAAATGTGACTAGCCATACTAAATTAACAGATCAGACTTTGACGTCTGCACTGTTCTCGCTCTGGTGTAATATATATTATCTATATACATATATTAATAATTGGTTCTTAATATTTTAATGGATCGATGTACTGTAGCTACAAAAAAGAATTAGTGAATCCGATTCGCTCAATTTGATAAAGAATGGAATAAATGTATATTGTATATTTTTATTCAGTTTTTGGAATTGAGTGGATACTTGTTTTAAAGTTTAATATTTGGTTGGAAGGAATGATATAGATCATAGATAAAGAGTATTTGCAATCAGAAAAAATAATAATAATAACCAAATAAAATAATAAAGCAATGCAGTAGAAAATAAAATAATAAGTAAAATAAAATATTTACTCTACTATGGTTTGATTTTTCGATTTTCGATTTTGAAAACATATAGTTCGAAAACTAAATCATTTTATTACAATTTGATTCAGTTTTAATGTAATATGGTCCGATGTATATGCATGGTTGTATATTGTTTAAGTAAATAAGTAATCAATTAAATTGATTTTTTCTTGAAGAAAAATTAAATTGATTTTGTGCAATTACAAATATTTTGTTTTTAGCAAGATTGTGGATATTAATTTTAGAGACAGGTAAATAGTTACAATAGATTAAAATAATTATCAATTTACAAAAGCATATATATGTTTCTTGAAAATATATTTCTTCAAAAAAAAAAATTCATCATCATCTCCAAAAATCTTATTTTTTGAAAAAAATGAAACAATAAATTCATTACAATTAGGATGACTCGCAATCTTTTAACAATAGCCGAAAAATGCATAAACTTAACTTACAATATTATATTGCAATGATTATATATCAGTTATGCAAGAATCCTTACTGATCAAATCTAAAAGAATTAAGAAAATTATTACCAAACATTAAATAACAAAATAATAGTAATATAAAATAAAAAAAAAGAACACAAATTCTTATCAGATTCAATATCTTCAAGATGATCCAAGTCTTCTTATATTTTAATGGGTGAAGATTCTTTTCGGAATCAATCTTGAAGGCAAGAGAGCTTGCACCAATCGACAAGTTAATGAACTTCTAAATGAATTAAGAACATGTCCCCCAGTGCTAAAGACACTTTCCGATGGCACAATAGAAATAGGAATTACTAACACATCACGAGCCATCTCAGCCATAGTAGGAAATTTGGAAGAGTTAACTTTCCACCAAAATAAAATATCAAACTGTTCATTTGCAACCTCAACATCTTCATCAAGATACCTATCTAACTCAGTCTTAGCATCCATATTTCCATTTTCAGCCTTATGTCTCAAGTATTCTTGTTGTATTAGTGTTCTTTTATAAAGGCTTCCAAAGTTTATACCCAAGTCTCAACTCTGCTAGTGGATGATCCTTGAGACATTTTTGAAGTGACCTTCCTATATTCCTCAAATAAAGAAGTCATATACAACTTCATCTCTTATTTTCTCCCCTTTCTCTTGTTCATACATCCTCGAAAGCACAAAAGTCACATAATCAAATTTCAAATGAGGATCAAGCACACATGCAATAAAAATCATCTTATTCATTTTTTCTGGAGCACCCCAATATTTATCAAATTTTGCTTTCATCCTTTTTGTCATCATAGACAAATCAATATCATCACTCTCTACCAACAACTTTAAAACACAACCAAGTTCACCAATTTCATGAAAGTGGACATTTGAAGTGACATACAATGAACCTGAAACTCTCAAGGTAAGATTATAAAAAGCTTCAAGAAACTTCTCCATTTTCTCACATTTTTCCAATCATCGCTTGTCAATACACCCACATCCTTTCCATCTTCACAAACATGGGTAAGAAGATGATCCAACAACCCAGGATCATGAATACCATAACTTACAAAAGTATTTTCAAATTCGAGAGAAGTTTTCAACATCAAATAGGTAGAATTCCACCTAGTAACAACATCCAAACACAAAGACATTTTATTTGTTATCTTTTCAATTTCACAATAGTCTTAAAGTATTTTAATCCTTGTAGGAGATTGTCTAATATATCTTATAGCTTGTCTTGCTCGTCTTACAGAATCACTAATTTCTTTCAAGCCATCTTGAACAATGAGATTGATTATATGAGCCATACACCTCACATGAAGGTGTTGTCCATCCATCAAATTAGTTCTCCATTTACTGAATTGTTTTGACATCTCTTTCAATGTAGTATCATTTGAACTGACATTATCGATTGTGATATGTTGGGGATTTGACCGTCGCTAGAGGGGGGTGAATAGCGATTGGTACGTTGATGGAATTTGTTCGCGTGCTTGCTGCAATTTTATTAGTACACAGCGAAAATAATAGAAATAAAGCAATAACAAAATATACAAGCACACAACACCAAGATATAATATGGTTCGGAATCTCAAGTTTCTTACTCCATGGGTTGGGCTCGAATGAGCCCTAGCAATGCAAATATCACTACTAATCAATAATACTCCTTCTCGACAATACGTCGGAGGCAGAGAAACTTCGTACAATGATTACAATAGTAATACAAAATAAATACAAGCAAATATAAAGTGAAATACACAAAAACTGCAAATAACATTTTACAGACGATCTTTTGGAAGCTTGCTTGTTTGGTTGCTTGAGCTGTACTTGGGAACCCTGAATTGCACTAGCAAATCGCCCTAAGAAACCATTGCAAAAACCTCCTCCATGAGCTTCTTTTATAACTTGCATTCGGGCTGGATTTCCTTTAGCAGTCGATTGATTGAGAGCATCAGTCGACTGCTCCTGTAGTCGTTGTCTCACAACGGCCCGAGCCACGTTGGATAAGTTCTAACGGATAGACTATCAGTCGACTGATCGAGCCATCACTCGACTGTCAAACCCTAACAATAGACTCTAAAACCTTACGTATGCAGCGACATCGACATCGATCGATTGCGGCCCATAGCGATCGGTGTCGAGCCATCGATCATTCGTCGAGCCATTTTTTGCAGTCGAACACCAGTCGACTCCCATCAGTCGACTGATCATAATATCAGTCGACTGATAACCTCATCCATGAGGTTTAATCACCAAGTATGATGCCCTTATACTTGCTAGACCACTCTTAGCCCAGACCTAAGCCTTCTAGCCACCTCCATCAGCCTCGCGCCTATCGGATCCCTCCGAGTCATTCATGACTTGTTCATCCATACACTAGCCTTCAGGTGTTTCAATTGGCTATTGTTATGCTAAGCTGGTCTATACCGCCAAGGCACATTTGGGCTTATGCTGCCAAGACTCCCGCTTGAACTTTACACCGCTAACTATTGGACTTATGCTGCCAAGACTCCACCCTTGGACTTTACGCCTCCAATATCACCCCTTGGACTTCCCTTGCCAACCCATGTTAGACTTTCCATTTGCCAAGACTCAAGCTTGAACTTTCGCTTGTCAAGACCCATGCTTGGACTTTCCTTGTCAACCCATGTTGGACTTTCTAATTGCCAAGACTCAAGCTTAGACTTTCCCTTGCCAAGACCCATGCTTGGACTTTCCTTGCCAACTCATGTTGGACTTTCCAAATGTCAAGACTCAAGCTTGGACTTTCCCTTGCCAAGACCCATGCTTGGACTTTCCATGCAAAGTACCCATGTTGGACTTTTCAAATGTCAAGACTCAAGCTTGGACTTTCCCTTGCCAAGACTCAAGCTTGGACTTTCCCTTGCCAAGACCCATGCTTGGACTTTCCATGCCAAGTATACCCATGTTGGACTTTCCAAATGTCAAGACTCAAGCTTGGACTTTCCCTTGCCAAGACCCATGCTTGGACTTTCCATGCCAATTACCCATGACTTGGACTTTTCATGCAAAGTACACAAGACTTGGAGTTCTCCTTCATATGATCAACCCCATGTCAACCATATAGTCAAACAATGGTCAAACCATCGTCAAACATCAAAATACCACTCGAGTCAAACTCAAGTCCTGTCAATCATGACCTAGGTCGATTGCACCAATAATCTCCCCAAAACATTGTCAAATATCAAAACACTACTCGAGTCCAACTCGAGTCTGGTCAATCGTGACCTGAGCCGATTGCACCAACAATCTCCCTCTTTTTGATGTTTGACAAAAACCACAAAACCATAAAACCATTGAGTTAGGCTACCTAACTCAAATCTCCTTACCAATTCTCCCAAATTGGTAATTTCATAAATTCTCTCCCTTTTTGACATACATTAAAAAGGTTCTCCTCAAGGAGGTCAATGTATCATATCCCAATGAGATCTTATAATCTCCCCCTTGGTCCAAAATCATCTAGGATGCCTTCACTCTTCCTAGTGATAAGTCTCATATCACTTAAGAGAGACTTCCTATAAACTCACTTAATTCTCCCCCTCATTAGGAAGAAAAACATCCATCATCCTATGATGGATACCTCCCCCTAAAGGCTTGCTCCCCCTTGACCATTGCACTAACAATGCCCTTGGAGAGTCCCTAAGCCTATAGGAACACTAAACCATCAAAATTAAGGGCAAAAGTTCAAACATGAACTCTCACACACCTTAAAATTGATACACATCCTAAACAACTCTCCTAATCCATATCCAATGGATTTTCACCCTTTCTAATGCTTTCCAAAGCATATCCTAGGGTTATGAGCAATTAGGGTAACCTAACATAGTCGAAATCAGGCTAAACAAAACATGTTTACTCGAAATCAGCTCTGACAGTTGACTCTTACAGTCATCAGTCGATTGCTATTGACGCCAGTCGACTACCATAAGCGGTAGTCGACTGATTTCTACAAATGCAGAATTTCAAAAATCAGAAATGATTTTTAAAAATACATAAGTAATTATACGTAATTTGAAAAATCTTGAAACTTCATACATATAATACTTATAACAATTATAATGGGTGAAAAATGTTTGAAAAATAAAATACCCATTAAATAATAAAATTGACACAAAGTTCAAAACCATTGAAAAGTTCAATGTTTTGGCTTTACTTTGTATCAGTTTCATTAATGGTGATTGCTATCAAAAGATAGACTTCACTAAGGTTTTCTAAAATGATTTTAAAATGTTTTTGAAAACCTATATTGGATCATGATCAATGGGCTTAATGCACATGACTTGCACATTAGCTTTCCCCATGACCCACCATGGTATAAGATGAATTTGAGTTTATCTAGATACAAAAATTATGCACCTTGAACTTAACTCATTTCCTAGTATCTCACATGTGTCTAAGGTGTATCAATACACACACATGTCAATGTAATGTGAGATGTGAGTTTTGGTTATCCTAATCTAGAGTTTCATGCATTTTTCTAAGGTAACACCACTTGATTCCCTTATACATGAGACTTCAAGTCATACCATAGTCCTTAAATCAATTTTATTAATACATGAAATATGATCATGACATAAATGATAGCATAAACAAAGCAATGTCAATAATCATGATGTCATGCCATATGATTAAATCTAAATATTCATGACACTAAAAATAAAATCTAAGCATGATCATGACATATTATATGATAAAAATAAATATGATGTCATGACATGATATATGACCACTACAAAAAAACTGTTTTTTAGCGACGAATTTTGGCAACGAATTATTTTCGTTGGAAATCTGCAACCAATTTAGCGACGAATTTTCTGATTTGTCGCAAATTAGCGACGAAAATGTATTCGTTGCAAATATTTCCAACGAATCCATTTTTCGTTGCAAATATTTGCAACGAATCTTGGATTCGTTGGAAATATTTGCAACGAAAAAAGGATTCGTTGGAAATATTTGCAACGAATCCTGGATTCGTTGCAAATTAAAAAAAAAAATAAACTTTTTAAAATTGTAATATTAATTTTGCAACGAATCTTGTTATTTGTTGGAAAAATAATTTGCAACAAATTCAGGATTCGTTGGAAAATTTCCAACGAATTCTCGATTCGTTGGAAAAATTTAAAAAGTTTAAAATTTTTATTTTAATTTCCAAATTGCAACGAATCCGTGGATTCGTTGCAATTTAAATCCGGTTATTGCTTTTTACAGCGAATCGGATTCGTTGCTAAATCGCGTTAAGTTATCAGCGAATCCCTAATTTTTCTTCCCCCGATTGAGCCTCCGGTCGTTGCTAAATCTATTTAAGTTATCACGCCGGCCCATTTTTTCTTCCCTCGCGCTGCCCTATCCATGCCGTCGTAGCCGCTCGCGCCTTACCGATCCATGACCCGGCGCCCCGATCCATGCCGCCGCAGAACTGCCGCGACTTCCGCGCGCCGGCCTTGTCCTTCGTCGGCCAGCCGCCTCCACCCAGTCCGCCGCCCTGCCGCGGCGGCCCGTGGCCATGAGTCGCCGCCCGCCCTCTCGTCCGTGCGCCGCGACCCCGGCCGCCCATGAGTGGCCAGCCGCGCGCGCCCCGCCATGCGGCCGGCCCGGCGCATAGCTCACCGCGCCCTCGTCGTCGCGTGCCCCGCGTGAGCCTCCGGCCGCCTCGCCGTCGCCATTGCCTCCACTGCCGGCCGCCGGCGCCGCCTCCTGCCGACCTCGGCGCCCAGCCTCCTGCCGGTGCGCCGCGCCGCCTCCACGCCGGCCGCCGCCGTGCCTTGCCGGCACCGCCTCCAGCCCGCCCGGCATTGCCTTGGCCCCTGCCTCCTGCCTCCACGCCTCCTGCCGGTGGCCGCCTCCGCTGCCTTGACCTCGGCGTGCCTTGGCCGCCTCCTCACCGCCTCCAGTGGCCGCCTCCTGCCCGACCTCGACATTGCCTTGCCTCCTGCCGGCACCGGCTCCACCCGGTGGCCGCCTCCTGGGCCTCCCTGCGCCACCCGCCTCCACTAGTGGTATAATATTTAAATTTTCTTAAATCAGTATTAATTTTTAAATTGAAATTTATATTATTGTTAATTTTGTGTTGATCTAGAATGGTATTAGAGTGATATGGTTTATATTAATATAATTGATTGAAAACAGACAAAATGCAGCGTGAAAGGAGTTGGATGTATAATAGGAATTTACCTGAACGTCGGGGTTTAACTGATGAATTTATGAGTGGAGTCATAAGAGTTTTTAAATTTGCATGACTAGTAATGTTGAGTTTATGGATGGTAATCAGATAAGGTGTCCGTGCAGAAAGTGTCACAATGGTAGATTTTTACCGTCTAGCAAAGTTTCAGAGCATCTCTGTAGGTTTGGATTCGTTGCAGATTACTATAACTGGACATGTCATGGTGAACCATTTATATCTGATGAAGTCTATGATAGACACAACACACAAGTCTCTAGGGATCAAAGTGATTATAATCAATTAAATCCATATCAGAGGATGATATATGATGTAGCGGGCCCGAATTTGATTCCCCAATCACAAGGTGCAACTTCAAGTTGTCCTCCAATAGTTGAGCAAATGTTTACTAACGCATCACCCTTGGAAGAGGTGCATGTGATATCGGTTATGAATAATGAAGCATATCTCAAATTTCAGAGGTGTTGAGTCGCAGATGCACCTTTATGGGCTGGATGTGAGACTCACACTAAACTATCGTTCACCGCAAGAATGTTGAATGTCAAGGCAGAGCACAATGTGTCTGAAGAGTGTTTTAATAATTTTGTTCAAGCTTTTGAAGAGGCATTGCCGCGTGATAATATACTGCCCAATGATTTGTACAGTATGAAAAAACTGATGAAAGAATTAGGTCTCCCAGTGGAAAGAATTGATGTGTGCAGAGATAGTTGTATGTTATATTGGGGAGATGATGCAGATGTGGATGTTTGTAAATTCTGTAATCAAGATAGGTACAAGAGCACTAGTAGGAGGCAGCAACGACGTAAATCATATAGTCAGTTGTTTTATTTGCCTTTAACTCCTAGGTTACAAAGGCTTTATGCATCGAAGACAACTGCTGAACACATGACTTGGCATGCAAATCATCGAACAGAAGAGGGACTAATGTGTCATCCATCAGATGCAGAGGCGTGGAAAAATTTTGATAGAACATATATGATTTTTGCGAAGGAGACTCGAAATATTAGGTTAGGTCTCTGTCGACTGATTGTGCTCCATTTGGTAAATCAGAAGACACTATTCTTGTTGGCCAGCTTATATTAACTCGTATAATCTTCCTTTGGGATGTGCATGAAAACACCGTATATGTTTTTAACATTGGTTGTGCTCGCCCAAAAATCAAGAAGTTAATAGATGTTTATATGCAACCATTGATTGCAGAGCTAAAACAACTATGGGATGAAGGTTTTCCTACATACGACGTTCATACTAATCAGATGTTTGTAATGAAGGCTGCTCTTCTTTGGACCATTAATGACTTTCCGGCTTATGGTATGCTATCAGGTTGGAGTACTGCAGGGATCTTAGGATGCCCAATATGTATGGAGAGATCAAAGTCGATTAGATTGAAGCATGGTAAGAAGCCGAGTTATTTTGATTGTCACGCATAATTTTTACCACTAAATCATAATTTCGGAAGGAATAAAGATGAATTCACTAGGAATCGAATTGAAAGAACACCTCCGCCATTGAGATTGTGAGCCAAGATATTTGTACGAGTTCTTCACTTTCCATCTGTTATAGAAGAGCCACACGATACAACTTATGGATATGGAAGCAACCATAAATGGACCAAACGAAGTATATTTTGGGAGTTACCGTATTGGTTTAGTAATTTGATTCATCATAATCTCGATGTTATGCATATTGAGAAGAATGTGTTTGATACTCGATAAATACATGATGGATATCACCGAAAAACAAAAGATAATCTCAATGCAAGAAAAGATATCGACTCATTTGCAAACGACCCTTGATGTTGATGAAAATAGTAGAGGACCAAAACCAAAGGCAGTTTATACATTGAATAAGGAACAGAGACGTGTTGTTTGTGAATGGTTGAAGTCATTGAGATTTCCTGATGGCTATGTTTCTAATCTTGGGAGATGTGTCGATATGAAGGAATGCAAATTGATGGGTTTGAAAAGCCATGATTGCCATATATTCATGGAAAGACTTATTCTATTGCCTTTAAAGAACTCTTACCGAATTTTTGCAGGGTGCCATTACGAGTTAAGTATTTTTCTTCATGATATATGCTCAACAGTTTTGGGATATTCACACATGGAGAAGTTAGAGAGAGACATTCCAATTATTTTGTGCAATTTAGAAAGGATTTTTCCGCCTGCATTTTTTGATTCAATGGAACATCTTTTGGTTCACTTGCCATATGAGGCCAAAGTTGGAGGACCAGTTCATTATCGATGGATGTATCCTTTTGAAAGGTATAATTCACATATTCTATATTTCGTTAATATTGCATAAAAATGTTAATTTTTTTTATATATTCATTTCTAATACAATTTGTTATATTACAATCAGATTCTTATATCATTTGAAGAAAAAGGTGAAAAATAAGGCACATGTTGAAGCCTCTATTGTGAATGCATATATTGTGGAGGAAGTAACAACTTTTGCATCATATTATTTTGAGCCTCACGTTCAGACCAAAAGACGGAAATCCGGAAGGAATGATGAAGGTCCTGTCGATCCCAATTTAAATTCTTTCTCAATTTTTAATTATCTTGGTCGACCAAGTGGACCGTGTAAGCAACGATACTTAACTGATCAAGAATGGCGGGCAGCCCAGACATATGTTTTACTTAATTGTCCAGAAGTATCGCCATATTTCGAGTTAGTATATATTTCCTATTTCTTCGTCAAGTGTTAATTTGTTTGTGTTATAATACAATTTTTTATTATAGGATTTTCCAAAACTTATACTCTGAAATCCCGACACGTGACTTTGATCACTTCTGCGATCAGGAATTTGCACCTTGGTTCAAATCATATGTAAGCAGTTTTAATTACCTCATTTTTGTTTAGACATATCTTAACTTTTAAATAAATATCATTTTCATTTGAGTATAGGTTTATGCTAATCAAACTCACGTTCAGCAAGAATTGCTAATCCATCTATCATGGGGTCCAAAATCAATGGTACGCACTTGGCCAGCATATTTCATAAACGGATATAATTTCCACACTCAAGAATATGGAAATGGAAAGAGTACAATGAATAGTGGAGTATGTGTTCAGTCTTCCAATGATGGAGGTGCAAGCAATGAATTTTATGGTTTGCTGGATGAAATTATAGAGATTGATTATCCTGGTCCAGAGATGCGAGTTATCTTATTTATGTGTCGCTGGTTTGACCCCGTCAGGGGGATGAAGGTGCATCCACAATATAATTTGGTTGAAGTAAATCATAAAAGATTTTATAAGAGATATGAACCATTTATTTTGGCACAACAAGCGATTCAAGTTTTCTATGCTCCATATCCTAGTTTGAGGCGTGACAAAAATGAATGGTGGGCTGTTTGTAAAACAAAAGCACTGAAAAATTGAAGAGCGCTGCAAGACATTGCATATCAACAAGACAAAGTTACAAATATGTTTCATACCGAGGAATATATAATTCCAACGCTACGAGATCCCAAATGAGTAGTGATAAACGTGGATGCAATCAAATGATGATAATGATGAAGAGGAGGAGGAGGAGGAAGAGGAGGAGGAGACCGAGGATGAGGATACTGATGAGGATGAGGAAGATGATAATGAGGACTTTGAAATTTGACGTCTAGGGTAAGTTTTTATATATATAATTTTTGTTTTAAACTATAATTTTACAAAATTTCTTAGCTCAATTATATGTTTATATAATGTCTGATTGTTAAATTTATATCTTTTGTCTCTGTATGTTTTGTATAATTTGTTCTTATAGGTTATCAGTGGTGAAATCATCATAGCTTAAGCCTTGTTCTTGTATCTCATATCTTCATTATGCATATTGTAAGTTTTTCATGTTCTTCATTAAGCATAAAAGTTTTATTTTCTTTATTCTAATTTTGTTTTTGGTTGATAGTTTCGACGTGGTGGACAGAGACGACAGAGTACTAGCAGTGGCCAGAGTGATCCACCGCCTGCCAGCACTATACCTACTTGCCCTCCTGATCTTCCTGGACCTTCACATGATCAGCCGCCAGTACCATCTCATTCCCCGGCACGGCCTTCCCATTCTGATTCACCTGTACCCGCCAGACACTCCTCCACTGAGAACATCGAAAGTCGACCATATATATTTCCTATGGGAGATTCGTAAGTAATATAAGTATTAAAATTTTTAAAATATCTTAATTATTTATTCAAATTTTTTTCACTTGATCGTAGGTTTGAAAATTCTGTACCTGTTATTCGCGAGATCAATAAAATCGTGAATAACTATTGGAGAGGAGATTCTTTGTCATACTCGAGCACGCCAGGACCTACAAAAGAATTATGGTGGTGCGAGTTTCAGGTATAATTGATTCATTTTATATATTAAATAAGTGATTATATAATCAATTGTTTTTTTTCCATCTCAGCGGAGATTTATTTGGGACCCTAGTCAAGACTTAGAAATTAAAAGAATTTTTAAAAAAAAATGTGGCGATCATATCCGGCATGTATTGAGTCATGCCAAATCTACTGGAAAAAACCACTTTGTGTCACGTCGAGAAAATTGGAGTAAAATCTCCAATTATTGGCAATCGGATGAGAGCAAAAAAGAATTCACGAATAAATTAAATCAAGCTCAGTAATTCGAGACTTATCCGCAACATATGCGCGGATCTATAAATATCGAGGAGCATTCACGTAGATTGGTAATTTTAAATTCTACAATTAGTTTTTAAATTTATTTCAGATTATTATTTTATTTCTAACATTCTTATATTTAGTCTAAGGAATTGGGAAAGGAGAAATTTATAGATACTTTCGTTAGCACTTTCCAAAAAAGATAAGACTTGGAGTGGAGATAGAGCTCGAGCTATTAAGGTTTGAAATAATCTTTAAACTTACTTTATAACTTTAATTCATTAGTTATGTAAATGCTCTGATTAAATTTTTAATTTTGTGTAGGAGAGATATGATGCTATTATCCTCATCTCAGAGAATTTTGAGATGATAGGTGATCTTGAGGATCCGAGCCATCTGTTAGTAATAATATGGATTTATGGCTTGAGTGGAGGATCCAAAGGGGAAGGATACTAGGTATGGGTTCTCTGAGATCGCATAATGCTCCTCGTAGATCTATTTCTTCTACTCCACCAAAGAAGAGCGGCACGATACACAACTTGAGGAGGTTAGCAATTTGAAGGGCATAATACATGAAAGAGATCAGCAAATTTTAGCAATACAACATCAAAACTCACAAAGGATCGGGAAATGATAGAGATGCGACGACAACAAGCCTTTCTTATCGCAGTTTAAAGAATTTACTTACGGTCCAAGTCATATTCCTCCGAGTCAAGACGATGATGGTGGCGATGATGATATTGTATGCATGTTTTTAATTAGTACCTTTAAAATTATTTAGTTTATTTAGTTTGTTACTCCTTCATTTTTTACATTTTTTATTAGTTCTTTTTATTTTGCTTTAAACAGGAATGATCTATGAAGTCAATCCTTATAGCGGTTGAAAATGCACATCATTGTAAGTCTTTGCATATTTATTTTCGCGTTAATATATAGTTTTTTTTAATGTATGTTACTTTTTGCTGTTTGTTTCTTTTCTAATGCAGGTAGAAGAATGTCGGCGCGCGATTGCTTACTAGATTTTCTTTTTTCCCTCATGTGTTTAGATCTTTTGTAAACATTGTTATTTGGATATCATAATTAACTATGTTGATGTTTGAATTTTAGTAGGATATAACTTTTTATTTGGATATCTTTTGTTGGAATGTTGCTTATTATTTTGTTATATTGAATGTGTGTGTGTTTTGGTTGTATTGAAAGTATTTATTTGGATATTAGAACTTATTGTTTTTTGTTGTGTGTGTGTGATCATTTGTATATACGATAGAATATCGAAACTAATAAATCATCAATTTTTTTAATTTTATGACAAATTTAGGGACAAATATATCGATTAATTGCTAAATCGATAAATCTGCTGACGAACTTTAACTCGAATTTAAATTTCTGCAAATTTATGACAATTAAATTAGCAACGAATCCAATCTGCGACAACTTTTGCAACGAATTTTGCGACGAATTTTCCAACGAAAATTATTTCGTCGCAAATATTTGCAACGAAAAACGAATTCGTCGCAAAAATTGCGACGAAATTAGCAACGAATCCAATCTGCGACAAATTTTGCAACGAAATTTGCGACGAACTTTGCAACAAAAAATATTTCGTCGCAAATATTTGCAACGAAAAACGAATTCGTCGCAAAGTTTGCGACGAAATTATCAACGAATCCATTCTGCGACACATTTTGCAACGAATTTGCGGCGAACTTTGCAACAAAAATTATTTCGTGCAAATATTTTAACGAAAAATTAAATTCGCCGCAAATATTTTGCAACTAATTTTGCGATTTAATTTGGAAGCTACGCAAATTTACCAACGAATTCCTTATTTCCTTGCGAAATTTTCCGACGAAAAAATTTATTCGTCGCAAAATTTTGCAACGAATTACAAATTCGTCGCAAATTTGCAACGACTTTGTAATTCGTTGCAAAATTTAGCGACGAATTCTGCGACGAATTTTGGAAATCGGGGTAACTTTTGCAACAAAATTAGGGACGAATTTTAAAATTCGTCCCTAATTTTCGTCGCTAAAATTCGTCGCAAAAATTCGTCGCTATTTTTGTCGCTAATATTTGCGACGCTTTATTCCCAACCAAAAAATGTTTGTCGCTAAATTCGTCGCAAATTTTTTTTGCAACGAATTTTTTTTAAAAATTCGTCGCTAAATTCGTCCCAAATTTCTGTTTTTTTGGTAGTGGACAAATCAATCATGACAAATAAAATATAAAGGTATATAATACTTAAATTTTAGTGTTAATTGTCATTTGTTAGAATTAAACCCATTTTGCCATATTATCACTAATCCCCCAAGTGTGCCAAAAACCTAAAATGATACACTATGACCTCTAAACCTAGTTTGTACCAATTTGATTGATTTTTAATAATTCTCAAAATATATTGGCACATCCTAAAATTCTTTAGAATATAAATTCAAACCACATTTCCAAGGTACCCATAACCTTGAAAATGACCTAAAGTGCTACCTTTACTATGGTTAGGTTAACTACTCATCCATTGTTAGGACCTCGGTGGCCACTAGAGGGGGGGGGGGGTGAATAGCGTCGTCGCTTGTCGATGGATTACGATTGCGTGCTTGCTACAATTCGATTAGTGTGCAGCAGAATAATAATAATAAAAATAATAACACGAATATAAACACACACACAACACCAAATATAACGTGGTTCGGAATTGAAAGATTCATACTTCACGGATCGAGCTCAAACGAGCTCTAGCGATGCCAATCACACACCACTACTCAATAACTCCTTCTCAGAACAATCCGGAGGCCGAGAAACCTCGTACAAGTATTCTTACAACAATAAGAATGAAATGCAAGTAAATACAAGTAAACTACACAAATACAAGTAAGGAAAACCTTTACAAATGTGAACTTGATGCTTGCTTTGTGGTTGCTTGAGTTGCACTTGGAGACCCCGAATTACAGCAGCAAATCACCCCAAAGATGCTCAAGAAACCTTGCCAAAAATCCTCCCCATGAACTGCTTTTTGTAGGATCAATGAAGTGTGGATGTGGCTGGCTAGAGGGGGGTGAATAGCCCTTTTTCGTTCGATGACGTAATTCGCTTGTCTACAAAACTAATTAGCGCAACGGAAACAAACAAGACAAGCAAATAAACAATGCAAAGGTAAAAACAATGCTAACAAGATAATATAACGTGGTTCATGGCTACACCGCTAATCCACGGTCCCCGATTCGTCCTCGGTGAATCACTCCGCAATCAATCCACTATTGGTCTCTCCTTTGCACCAAGCTAGGTGGAGGTAACCCTTACAACTCAAGAACACTCCTTCTTTTACAATTGATGTGAAAGAGAACTAGAAGGAGTTTATCACTTGTAGAGCACTTGGATGAAGGTTTGGAATATGAGCATTAGCCATCCAAAAGTCTACACCCTCTCTTTTTATAGAGAGGGCTAATTTCTTCCTGTTGGCCGCCACCAGTCGACTGCTACCCTTGGTAGTCGACTGTCGCCACTACAACGACCTCCGAACATGTCGGATCCCGACCGTTGTAGTCTAACGGAACCCTTAGCGATCGGCCCGATGTAACCATCACGATCGCTTCTCCGTAGTCGATCGCCTATCGACTACGAGGATCTGTGCCGCGACTTCTTCGCGTGACTACCATTCCATGGCGGATCACGGGCATAAACCCATCAGTCAGATACCAGTCGAACCCCGTTCAACTCAGAGAAGTCGACTGCCATTTCATGGCAGTTGACTGGTGTCGTGTGAAACTCAAACTTAACATTCGTTTGAGCTTCCGGTGGTCGGGTAAACCTCAACCCTTGCGGTCGAGCCTCCGACACTCAACCATTCGACCAAGTTCACCTAATGATCTACTTACAATTCACTCATTCTCTCATCTCACTCGAAGTCCCTCGCCAAAGCTCTCTTCGTTCGCGACCACGTCCCTCGGCAGCATCAGGCGCATGACTCTACAATGCTCCTTCGCGTCTCTTGCCTCCGAAGTCTGCTTCCTTGGCTTTGCTTCAAGTATTCTCGTCCGACGGTTCCTCGGCAGCATCAAGCGCACGACTCTGCAATGCTCCTTCTCCGACTCAAGCACGAGGTTGTGAGTGGTGAACCCGCCAAGGCTCCATGTGCAAATTACTAAGTCCTGCAAGACTCCAACGCACATATCAAATCACAATAACAACCTAACTTAAACCCTTTGCCACACAGATCAAAACCTTATCATGGCAAGAGATTGCCCTAACAATCTCCCCCTTTTTGATGTGTGGAAATCCGTTTAAGTTAGGTAAAACATTTGATAAACTATTAAGGAAAGAAAGCACATAAATAACATGATTAGCAACTCTCCCCCTTAATACATGAAACTCTCTCAAAATATATTCCCCCTTACTTAAACATACATCTTTCTCCCCCCTTTGACACCATCAAAAAGATTAAACAAAGTTTATATATCATGGCATCAAGTTTAGAGAGAAACAAAAATCAAAATCACTCAAAAACCTGATAAAATTAGTTTACTGTGCTTGTTCACAGTCCATCAGTCGACTGCTATCAGTATGACAGTCGACTGGCATAAAGAAATCAGGTTTTCTGGACGAAATTCAAAAATACACTATATATTCCAAAAAATTTGAAAAATAGTGAAATTTTGGGGAACACATTTCTTTTAGGGTTCTTTATCAATGAAAAATAGTTTTCCATGAAAAAACATTATATTTTCAATGATTTGCCAAAAATACAAAAGCTTTAAAAACAACTAGTGTTTTGATCAAGTTTGTATCCATTTTAACACCTAGTTTTGCTTTGGATTGTTTCAAAACATGAACACACAGATTTTAAAAATAAGAAATTATTTTGAAAATATATGAAATATCCAACCATGATCTTTGAGCACTATGTCTATGAATTAAACATAAGTCTTCCCCATGATTGGTCTATTATTGCTATTTGATACTTTAAATGACCATCTAAATGCCATAGGCATTAGTGAACCATTTGTATCATCCTATCATCTCACCCATGCTAAGTTTTCAATCAAGGTAGCCTATGGTGAGTGTGAGATGTATCCTAAAGGTATTTGTATATACTTAACCATTATTTTCATGCAATTCTATACAAGGTTAAGTATCATCCTATCATTCCACATGATCATAAAGACATATATGTATGAATTCCACATTATGACTATGAAACACATGTATTCATCAATTTATAATCATGCATTAGGTATTACATCATGATAATAAGGCAAATATCACCTAAAGCATGATTTATCTATTTATAGGTGCATTATCATCACCTAACACTATTTCAAAAAATGTTGTTCCACCATCCTAAGTCAACCAACAATATGATATAGGTAAATTGCATATGGTTGACTACCTTAGGGTTTTCCTAACCCTTTAGGATGGATTTAGGAACCCAATATAAATTCTTGCCTATGGGGTTCACTAAAAATTCTTTAGGGATCCATTTTCTAGCTATTACCTTCTTTTTATCTTGACCCCTAGCAATTAAGCATTTATAGGCCTTTTCATTTTTATTTTCTTTATATCCTAGGCCTTTCTTATTGAAGCTTGCTCTTTGGCTCCCTATGATCATGTTAAGAGTGTTGGAACCAATTGTGATTTTTTCTAGGGCTTTGGTTAAGTGATCTACCTTTTCCCTTAAAGTCCTATTCTCTTCCATACATGCATCACTTACATCTAATGGCACATAAAGATCATGTGAGCATGCATCATCATGACTAGAAGAAATATTTTCTTTAATATTTAAGCATGTTTTTCTAGTTTATTTTCTAAGTCCTTAATTTGATCTAGCATGCTCTTATTTTTCTTTTTAGCTCTAAATAGATCCTTAGTAAGACTAGAAATCATGGAAACTATTTTACTTGGTGAGAGGTTCGTTACCATAGTCTCCATGTCTTCCTCTTCTTCAGATGAGGATGGTGAAGAAGCTCCCCCTTCACTAGAGCTCTCCTCACTTATGCTTGATCCTTCATTTTCGGAGGAGGATGAGTCTAGGTCGTCAAAAGCCATTAATGCCAAATTTGTGACAAAGGCATTTTCCTCTTCCGATGATGATGAAGATGAGAAAGAGGGGTCATCCCATGTCCTTGCTTTTAATGCCTTGGCCTTCCCTTTTTCTTTGGCCTTCTTCTCTTCTTCTTTCTTCATGCTCCCCTTCTTCTTCTTTTCTTCCTTCTTTCTCTTCTCCTCCTTGCTCTTGTTCAAGAGGGGACAATTATCCCTTATATGTCCCTCTTGTTGACAATTGTAGCAAATCACCTTCTCCCTTGGTCTCCTCCTCCTATCATTAGATTTATTAAATTTAAAACCTTTTAATGCACACCTTACCCTCCTTACCATATAGGCTTCTTCCGTGCTATCCATGGAGGAGGAAGAGGATGCTTCGTCGGAGGAGGAGGGAGTCTCCATCTTCTTCTTCCCCTTTTTGGCCAAAAGTGTCACTCCTCTTGAAGGTTGAATGCTTGGCTCTTCTATTATTCCTTCAAGTCTTGTTTCGTGGAGCTCCATGGTTGAAAAGAACTCCTCCAAGGTGCTCACTTCTTTGACATGTAGAAGGAGTCCACCATTGAACTCCATTTCGATGACCGGGGAAAAGCGTCGATTGCTTTCATAAGCATATCCCGGTTCGAAAGTTTTTCTCCTACACTTGTTAGCCCAATTAAAATTTCTTTAAACCTAGAATGTAATGATGTTACCTTTTCTCCCTTTTCTAATTTGATGTTGCTTAATTGGGAGCGGAAGAGGTCTCTCCTTGCAAGTTTGGCTTCCGAAGTGCCTTCATGAAGTTCAACCAATCTCTCCCACATATCCTTGGCACTTGAGCACTCCCCAATCTGGTTGATCTCTTGTTGGGGGAGGACATTGAAGAGATGGTGCTTGGCTTTTGAGTTTGCAAGGTGCTCTTCCCTTTGCTTTTTCGTCCACCTTGACTTCTTTATTGGTTCACCCTCTTCGTCCCTAGGCATCTCAAAATCGTTTTCCATTATAAGCATAATATCAAAATCAGTTTCAAAGAATACCTCCATTCTCTTTTTCCACCAAGAGAATTCGCCTTCAAATTTTGGTGGGTGAATGTTGGAGCCGACCATCTTTTGATGAAGTTCTTGTTGCGGCGGTTAGTCCTCGACAAGCAACTTGGCTCTGATACCACTTGTAGGATCAATGAAGTGTGGATGTGGCCGACTAGAGGGGGGTGAATAGCCCTCTTTCGTTCGATAACATAATTTGCTTGTCTACAAAACAAATTAGCGCAACGGAAACAAACAAGACAAGCAAATAAACAATGCAAAGGTAAAAATAATGCTAACAAGATAATATAACGTGGTTCACGGCTACACCGCTAATCCACGGTCCCCGATTCGTCCTCGGTGAATCACTCCGCAACCAATCCACTATTGGTCTCTCCTTTGCACCAAGCTAGGTGGAGGTAACCCTTACAACTCAAGAACACTCCTTTTACAATTGATGTGAAAGAGAACTAGAAGAAGGAGTTTATCACTTGTAGAGCACTTGGATGATGGTTTAGAATATGAGCATTAGCCATCCAAAAGCCCACACCCTCTCTTTTTATAGAGAGGGCTGATTTCTTCCCGTTGGTTGCCACCAGTCGACTGCTGCCCTTGGTAGTCGACTGCCGCCACTACAACGGCCTCCGAACACGTCGGATCTCGACCGTTGTAGTCCAACGAAACCCTTGGCAGTCGATTGATGTAACCATCACCGATAGGCACGCCTCCGTCGATCGGCCGCGGCTACGAGAGGTACAATACTGCGACTTCTTCCGGTCATGTCATTCCATGGCATTCGACTTCTGGGCATAAACCCATCAGTCGGATACTAGTCGAACTCCGTTCGACTCAGAGAAGTCGACTGCCATTTCATGGCAGTCGACTGGTGCCATGTGAAACTCAAACTTAACATTCGTTTGAGCTTCCGGTGGTCGGGTAAACCTCAACCCTTGCGGTCGAGCCTCTGACACTCAGTCATTCGGCCAAGTTCACCTAATGAGCTACTTACAATTCACTCATTCTCTCATCTCACTCGAAGTCCCTCACTGAAGCTCTCTTCGTTCGCGGCCACGTCCCTCGGCAGCATCAGGCGCACGACTCTGCAATGCTCTTCGCGTCTCTTGCCTCCGAAGTCTGCTTCCTTGGCTTCACTTCAAGTCATCTCGTCTGGCGGTCCCTCGGCAACATCAAGCGCATGACTCTGCAATGCTCCTTCTCCAACTCAAGCACGAGGTTGTGAGTGGTAAACTCGTAAGGCTCCATGTGCGAATTACTAAGTCCTGCAAGACTCCAACGCACATATCAAATCACAATAACAACCTAACTTAAACCCTTTGCCACACACATCAAAACCTTATCATGACAAGAGATTGCCCTAACACTTTTATAACTTGTATTCGGCTTGATTTTTCGCCTAGCAGTCGACTGATCATGACCATCAGTCGACTTCTCCTGTAGCTATTGTCTCACAACGGTATGAGCCATATTGGATAAGTTCCAATGGATAGACCATCAGTCGACTGATCATACCCATTAGTCGATTGATATCTCAATCAGTCGAGTGCTCAGCCGATCACCGTCGAGAGCTTTCGTGCCCATAATTGACTAGCAATGATCGATCTCTAGATCGGGCCGATCGCTCGTGCCATCAATCGATCGTCACGCCGACACTAAGACACCTCAAACATGAGGTTTTAACCCAAGTATGGTGCCCCCATACTTGCTAGACCACCCTTAGCCTAGACCTGAGCCTTCTAGCCACCTCCGTCAGCCTCACACCTATCGGATCCCTCTAAGTCATCCATGACTTGTTCATCCATATGCTAGACTTCAGGTGCTTCCATCAGTTATTGTCATGCTAATGTGGTCTACACCGCCAAGGCACATTGGGCTTACGCTGCCAAGACTCCGCTTGGACTTTACGCCGTCAACCATTGGACTTATGCTACCAAGACTCCACCCTTGGACTTTACGCCGCTAATATTCCCCTTGGACTTCTCAATTGCCAAGTACCCATGACTTGGACTTTCACCGCTAAGACTATACCCTTGGACTTACGTGGCCAAGACTACAGCCTTGGACTTCCTTGCCAACCCAATGTTGGACTTTCCATGCCAAGACCCATGCTTGGACTTTCCTTTGTCAAGACCCATACTTGGACTTTCCTTGCTAACCCATGTTGGACTTTCCATGCCAAGACTCAAGCTTGGACTTTTCATGCCAAGTACACAAGATTTGGACTTCTCCCATGACAATGGTCAAACCATCGTCAAATATCAAATACTAACCTGGGTTGATTGCATCAGCAATCTCCTCAACACATGTCAGACATCAATGTCAAACATCAAAATACTATTCGAGTCTGGTCAATCGTGACCTGGGTCGATTGCACCAACAATCTCTCCCTTTTTGATGTTTGACAAAAACACCCTTGATTTAGGCCCCTAACTCAAATTCCCTTATCAATTTTTCCAAATTGGTAATCTTACTTTCTCCCCCTTTTTGACATACATCAAAAAGGTTCTCCCCAAGGAGGTCAATGTCTCATATCTAATGAGATCTTACTATCTCCCCCTTGGTCCAAAAACACCTAGGATGCCTTCACTCTTCCTAGTGATAAGTCCCATATCACTTAAGAGAGACACTCCTATGAACTCTCCCAATTTCCAAATTGGGCATCTCAAATTCCCATTTTTTCCCCTCATGAGAAAAAAATAACATCCATCATTCCATGATGGATACCTCCCCTAAAGGCTTGCTCCCCCTTGACCATTGCACCAACAATGTCCTTGGAGAGCCCCAAAGTCAATAGGAACACTAAACCATCAAAGATAAGGTTAAAAGTTCAACATTGAACTTTCCTATGCCTTAAAATTGATACATCACCCTAACAACTCTCCTAATCCATATCAAATGGATTTTCACCTTTTTTAATGCTTTCTAAAGCATATCCTAGGGTTAGGAGCAGTTAGGGAACCCTAACCTAGATGAAACATGGGCTAAACATCCTTGTTTACCCGAAATTAGCTTTGACAGTCAACTCTATCAGTCAACAGTCGACTGACCTACCCAACAGTCGACTGCCATCAAGCGGTAGTCGACTGATAACTGAAAATTCCGATTTTTAATTATCAGACACAAAATTCAGAAATTGATAAGTAATTATACGTAACTCAAAAAATCATGAATCTTCATACGTATAATACTTATTACCAATACAATGGGTGAAAAATATTTGAAAAAATAATTTACCCATAAAATAGTAAAAATGATACAAAGTTCAAAAGTGAAGAAAACTTCATTGTTTTGAGCTCACTTTGTATCAACTTCATCAATGGTGACTTCTATCAAAAGATAGACCACACTAAGGTTTTTCAAAATGATTTTAAAATAGTTTTAAAACCTTATATTGGATCATATTCTTTGGACTTAATGTACATGGCTTGAATATAAGTTTTCCCAATGATCCATAACTTGATTTTAGATGAGTTTGAGTTCATCTAGATGCAAAAATTATGCACCTTGAACTTAATTCATTTCCTAACATCTCACATGTATCTAGGGTATATCAATATACATACATGTCAATGTAATGTGAGATGTGGGTTTCGTTCATCCTAATCTAGGGTTTCATGCATTTTCCTAAGGCAACACTACTTGATTCCCTTGTACATGGGACTTCAAGTCATGTCATATGTCCTTGATTCAATTTTATTAATGCATGAAATGATCATGGCATAAATGATGATATAAATAAAGCATGACCAATGATCATGATGTCATGGCATATGATTAAATTTAAATCTACATGACACTAAAAGACAAACCCTAAACATAATCATGATATTTATATGATTTAAATGAATATGATATCATGACATGTTATATGACAAATCAAGCATGCCAAATAAAATGTAAAGGTATATAATACCTAAATTTTGATATTAGTTGCCATTTGTCATTATTAAGCCCATTTTGCCATATTATTAGTTTATCTCCTAAGTGTGTCAAAAACACAAAATGGCACACTAAGACCTCTAAACCTAAGTTGTGCCAATTTGATCAAATTTTCATAGTTCCATAAATTATATTGACACATCCTAAAATCTTTTAGGATTATAATCAACACACATTTCCAAGGTACTCGACCTTGAAAATGATCTAAGGTGCCACCTTTACCATGGTTAGGTTAACTACCTATCCATTTAAGGTTGACACACCTAAACCCATTTAGCATGAATCGATCACGCTCCTAGGAACCCAATACCTATTGGAGCTCCTTGGATTTACTAGGTATTCGCTATGGATAACTTCCCTAGATAACCTTCTAATGACCTTCCTAGGCTTAGAAGCCTTGGTCATTTTGGTCTTGCCTAGGTCAACTCTAGAGGTAACTCCCCGTTTGACCTTTTTAATGGCTTCCATAGGTTTCTTCGGAACCCTATCCACTAGGCACACACCTTGGTTACCCTTAGGGATGACTTCCCTAGTAACCTTGGTCTTCCTAGACCTAGTTTGTGTTACATAATCGAATGGAACACTATGATAGATCTCCTTGGGCTTAGGTTTGTCACCCAAACCTTTCTTGCCCTTGGTTGACCCTTGTCTCCTAGGCCCTTGACTTTGACCATTTGACCCCTTAAATTGATTTTGTATATTCCTAAAGGTCTTTTCCATTTTCTCAAGCCTTGACCTCAAGACTTGATTTTCCTTTTCTAATATCTCAATTTTTGATTTTTCATTAACTCTTGAGATATTCTTATTTCTAGGCATATGTCTAATCCATTTTGGGTTGATGCCTAGGTGATCTACTATCTTCCTAATGGTCTCCATAGGAAGGATAGGTCTAGAATTGTTTGATCTAGGTTTGTCCTTAGGTAAAATTGTTTTAGGGACATTAGTTCCAAATTTTTTCTTCTTTGAAATGTTAACATTCTTAGCCCCTAAACAATAAAACCTATTTCTAGCATGCTCTTTATGATAAATAGCAAGATTACTCCTAACATGCTTTTGTCTATTAATTAAGGAAGGGGCAAAATTAGAAGTTACCTTAGGGTTTGCCTTAGCTCCCCCTACATGTGTAGCTCTTCCTTCATGAGTCTTCTTCTCTCCCTTTGGGCATTGACTCCTATAGTGTCCCTTTTGATGACACTTGAAGTATACCACGTGCTCCTTGCTCTTCTTGGTGGGGACTTTGGCTTCATTAGTCTTTTCATTAACTTTTGGTGCCGGTGGAGTCTTCTTAACTCTTTTTGGACACTTACTCTTATAGTGTCCTTGCTCCCTACACTCAAAGCATATAATATGAATTTTATTATTTATTGAAATGCTTGAGTTACCTTCCATGGTAGGAGAGTCCCGAGCTTCCCTTTCTCACGATCGAAGGTAGATGGTTCTTCTTATTGCTCTGGTATTGAGGATGCCCTAATCTCCTCCCTCTCAATCCTAGAGGTGGAGGCTTCTCCTACTTCTTCCTCTTCTTCCACCGATCCCGATCCGGATGTTGATTCTCTATCAACTTCTGAATCCTCACTTTCTTGTGAGGATGATGTGCTTGCTTCCTTAGTCTCCTCCAATTGAGCCGATGAGCATTCCTCTTCTTCCCCTTCTTCTTGGACCGATGATGGACTTTCATGATACTTTGCCAATTCACTCCAAAGCTCCTTGGCATCCTTGTATTCACCTAAGCTATACAATATATCGTTAGGAATCAAATCAACTAAGAATTTTATTACCTTTTTATTTATCTCAAATTTTTGGATTTGTTCCCCAGTCCACTTCTTCATTTTGAGGAAACCTCCCTTTGGCCCTCTTGGATACTTGAATCCTTCCATCAATGTGGACCATTCTTCAAAGTCCCTCATCATAATAAAGACTTCAATCCGTCTCTTCCATGAATTGAAGTCTTCTCATCCATAAAGCGCATATGAGACCGGTGTGTTGATGTCCCATCCTAATTATTCTTCAAACTCCATCTTCTTTCTCTAACGGTGCTCTCTTGGTTGTTAATCCTTGAAGAGCAGCCTCGCTCTGATACCAATTGTTAGGACCTTGGTGGCCGCTAGAGGGGGGTGAATAGCGTCGTCGCTTGTCGATGGATTACGATTGCGTGCTTGCTACAATTTGGTTAGTGCGCAGTGGAATAATAATAATAAAAACAATAACACAAATACAAGCACACACACCACCAAATATAACGTGATTCAGAACTGAATGGTTTATACTCCACGGATTGAGCTCAAACGATGCCAATCACACACCACTACTCAATAACTCCTTTTCGGAACAATCCGGAGGCGGAGAAACCTCGTTCAAGTATTCTTACAACAATAAGAATGAAATGCAAGTAAATACAAGTAAACTACACAAATACAAAGTAAGGAAAATCTTTACAAATGTGAACTTGATGCTTGCTTTGTGGCTTGAGTTGCACTTGTAGACCCCAAATTGCAGCAGCAAATCGCCCCAAAGATGCTCAAGAAACCTTGCCAAAAATCCTCCCCACGAGCTACTTTTATAACCTGTATTCGGGCTGATTTTCGCCTAGTAGTTGACTGATCATGACCATCAGTCAACTGCCCCTGTAGCCGTTGTCTTACAACGGCATGAGCCACATTGGAAAAGTTCCAACTGATAGACCATCAGTCGACTGATCATACCCATCAGTCGACTGATATCTCAATCAGTCGAGTGCTCGGGATGATCACTTGACTGGAGAGCTTTCTATGCCCGAAAACCTGACCAGCAGTCGATTGATCTCTAGATCAGTCAATTGTCCAATGCTGGCAGTCGACTGCTAGGCCAATTCCAGTAGTCGAACTCTAGTCGACTCACATCAGTCGATTGACCATAGTCCCAGTGGACTGATACACCTCAAACATGAGGTTTTAACACAAGTATGGTGCCCCCATACTTGCTAGACCACCCTTAGCCTAGACCTAAGACTTCTAGCCACCTCCGTCATCCTCACACCTATCGGATCCCTCCAAATCATCCATGACTTGTTCATCCATACGCTAGCCTTCAGGTGCTTCCATCAGCTATTGTCATGCTAATGTGGTCTACTCCACCAAGGCACATTAGGCTTACACTGCCAAGACTCCGCTTGGACTTTACGCCTCCAACCATTGGACTTATGCTGCCAAGACTCCACCCTTGGACTTTATGCCGCCAATATTCCCCTTGGACTTCTCAATTGCCAAGTACCCATGACTTGTACTTTCACTGCCAAGACTACACCCTTGGGCTTACGTGGCCAAGACTACACCCTTGGACTTCCTTGCCAACCCAATGTTAGACTTTCCATGCCAAGACCCATGCTTGGACTTTTCCTTGCCAAGACCTATGCTTGGACTTTCCTTTGTTGAGACCCATGCTTGGACTTTCCATGCCAAGACTCAAGCTTGGACTTTTCATGCCAAGTACACAAGACTTGGACTTCTCCCATGACAATGGTCAAACTATCATCAAAAATCAAATACTAACCTGGGTTGATTGCATCAACAATCTCCCCAACACATGTCAGACATCAATGGTAAACATCAAAATACTACTCGAGTCAAACTTGAGTCTGGCCAATCATGACATTGACCGATTGCACCAACATCCATTTAAAGTTGGCACACCCTAACCCATTTAGAGTGAGTCGATCACGCTCCTAGGAACCCAAAAACTATTTGAGATCCTTGGGTTAACTAGGTATTCCTTAGGGATGACATCTCTAGATACCCTCCTAATGACCCTTTTAGGCTTGGTAGCCTTGGTCATTTGGGTCTTGCCTAGGTTAACTCTAGGGGTGACTCCCCTTGTAACCTTCTTAGTGGCCTCCCTAGATTTCTTCGAAACTTTAGCAACTAGACACCTACCATGGTCAACTCTAGGGATGACTTCCCTGTTGGGTTTCCCCGGCACCGCGACGAGTGTGTGTTCGAATACGTTTCATAAACATGCACACAGCGGAAGCAATAAAAGCAATAAATCTAATTTATTACAATACACACATCACACACATGCAGGATACAACATGTGTAGACATAATCGCTATTTAAAATTTTGCAATGAAAGGAAACTTATACTAGGTATAGCTGACGAATCACGTGTAGCGGGAATGACATCAACCGTAGCGACTCTCGCTAGAATCACCTCTATCCGTATCCACGCCGAGTATCGTCGAGATAGCTTCACAAAGCCATGAGCCTCGTCTTCGCAAAAGTCACTAGCCTCGAGTCGAAGATGATTTGATCGGAGAGACGATCACAATCCGAAATAAATTCGGATCCCAAAATGAGTTTCACAAACTCGCTTGTCGGAAGTGGTTTTCGTCAACCGTTTGACGAAAACTTAACCCTCCACCTATGAGGATTATCTGGAGATCCAATCCTCGGTAAGTAGACCACTGTCGAAGCACAAAACAGTGACCAAATGGCTTCTCCATACAAAGGAGATCAAGCCATCCAAAATTGGACAGCTTGTTGTGGAGGAAGAAGGGGCCGGCCAAAGGCTTGGCCAGTTACTCCTTGGTCGCCGGCGGCCAAGGGAGGTTGGGCAGCGGCTGAGGGTGGCCCAAGGGACGCCGGTGGCTAGTGGATGGCCGGCGGTGAGGAGAGACAGCAGCTCCAATGGACGGCGGCAGCACAAAGGTGTTGGGGTTGATCCGTGAGGGGAAACTTCGCTTCCCCTTCACCTCGGTTGCTTGACCATGGTGATCCCTTTGATGTCCCCGGATTAAAAATTTAATCTTAGACAAAAGGGATTCCCAAAGCAACCAAGTCATCGTCGTGCTATTCATTTAGAGAGGTCACTTGAACAAACTAGTTGTTCAAGCGACCATCCTCTATCCTACGAGTAGCCGCGGAATAGACGATGTCCGGATCGCCGGTTTTTGTGTTTGTACTCGGGATCCAAGTATTATTTAGCCTATTTACAGAAATATAACATGCTTATATTTTGAAAAACAAACACAAGCAATGAATAAAAGAGATAGAAGAATAGTTATACCTCTTGGTCTTCTAATGTATGACCCTCCTCCTTTTGGACGTCGTGTGGGCGACGATCCACCAAAAGTCGAAGCTCCTAGATCGCAAAACTTCCTTCCTTGCTTTTCCCAAGCAAGAGGAAGAAGAGAAACAATGTTTTTCTCCTTCAAAAACTCAACCAACAAAGAACTATAGAAGTTCTTGTGCCAACTAGAAGGAGAAGAAGATGATGGAAAACTACCAAGACACCAGGGAAACCCTATATCTTGTTTCCACCACCTAAGGAGAAGAGAGGGGAGTGTTTTGGGCGCCGGCCAAGGGCTGGGAAGGGCTGGAATAGCTGCTGGACGTTGGCCACAAGGCAAGGAAGAAGAAGGAAAACTTGCCTTATTTGGTGCCACCCTTGCTTCCAAACCCTAACCCTAATTCCAATCCTATCTCAACTAGGATTGCCCTATTCTTGCCGCCCAAGCCTTGATCCCTCTCAATCATGTTATCCACGACCACTTCCCATGCCCTCCTTTTATAGAGTTAGGGATAAGTCATGAATTAATCTCCTCCATTGGTTCTAGGGATTTAATCTCAACCGTCGGATCTAGAGATTTAATAGAGATTTAATCTCTACCAATGGATCTTAGTGTTTTGTTTCTATCCATTGGATCTAAGCATCTTGAGGTGTTAATGGGCTACATTAGGGACCATGAGGAGGAGTTGGGTCTTGGTCACCCATGGATCAAGCCCACATAAAGTCCGATCCACTAATGATGGTCCAATCCACTAAAGGTCCATCATTGATCTACCTCACCAACCCCCATATGATAATATGGGCTCCATATATTATTTGTACATTTTCTCCCCGTGTTTAAGATCTCGAATGTCCGTCAATTAATTAATTTACTGACCATTAATTAATCGACATCTAACTCCATGAGTAGTACCACTCAACCTTTTCATCATGCCGGACCAAGTCCACCTGCAGGGTTTACATGATGAACCTTATGAGCTCCTCAAGGGGACATCATCATCCTAATATATAGGACACGGTTTCCTCCTATAATCAACGGCACACCATATAAATAATATCATCTCCCAACTTACCGAGTCCATCGATTTAATCTATAAATCTCGCCCATTGGTAAATCAAAGAGATGAGTACCAAGTATATGTGCCCGTTATTATATCGGGATTAAGAGCATGTACTAAATAATATCTGAGGTCCGATTCGATTATGTAGTCAGCAATAAATCGAATCACCTGCGTGTGCTTTGATACACACAAAGTGCACTAGTGTGATTCTATGGTCAAGACAAACCAATACCAAATCACACTACAACCATTCCGATGGTTTGTCCAAAGCCATCTCAGTTGTGAGCCTTTACTTATACTTTACAAGGAGCCGATAACTTGATCTCCCGTGTGACACCACACACCATGTTATCTACAATGTAAGGTATTAGACAATATTGCATAACCATAAAAATATGCAAACAATGATCATGTGATTTTTATTTCAAAATAAAGATGTTCATACAAAAAATAGACTTTTAAGTATACATCCCTACAAAAGGTGGGCGACAACCACCTTGCCTTGGGCGGCCAAAAGGAGGAGAAGGAGGAAAGGAGGCTAGGGTTTCCAAAACCCTTGAACCAATTAATTCTCCACGAAAAACCCTTAAGTCATATTTTTATAGAGAACACATTCTCTTAACGGTTATTGGTTCATAACCAATACCCGTTAACCCGCTCCAATAACTTAAGTTAAAATAAACCAAACCGCATTAGTCTATTTTAAGTTAAACCGAACCGAACCAACTTTGGTTCATTCGTTTAAAACAAACCAAACCACTTTGGTTTATTTTCCACAATTAGATGAGAACCAAACCAATTTGGTTCATCCATCACGTCTTCAAAAGATACGACCCATCCATGCTTCAGATGCGACTGAAACAATTTCATACTTGCTCTTTGTTTGGTCCAACCAAACTAAGTCTCTCTCGATCTGAGAATCCTATTCTCAAACTCGTTTTAAGTCCTTCGGATTACACTCGTTGTGCGTGTGACCAAATAGGTTCCCGGTTTACATCGGCCATCTATAATTAACCATTAATTATAGAACGATCATGAGTGACACCTAGTAGTACATCATGATCCCTAATTAACCGAAAAATCAACGGTTGATCCCAGAACTATTTCTTAAACCCTTCAGCAGCTACAATGAATCGTACCCCATTCCTTTCACTTATTTTATACCCACTTGGTTTAGGACATGGTCTATTGTGTCAGTCCCCACTAGGTTGACTATGTCACACCTAACCCAAGTATTACTTTCTCGTTCTCCAGATTCTAGTTACTGCACATGTATCCAAGAGTACCATACTCTAAACATGTAATGCTTTGGCCAAAGACTTTAGTAACAATCCGATGAGAGGCCATAGGGTATACATCTCCTCATAAGGAGCGGTGAATCCTCTATAGGCTATTCAAACACCTTCGACCACTTCGACTTATATCCAATCATCCTGGGTCCACATCTCCTCGGAGATGCTTGCTTAAGATGTCAAAGCATAAGTCTTCATGACCAAGATGACTTGAATACCGCAAGTCGAAGGAACATCACACTTAAGCTGCAGTAAGAACTTCATTGACATATCCATATATGCAGAGAACCATATGATGTTTTACAGCTAGTATTCCAATGAACTAGTTACCATAACTAGCATCCACGATCAACTCCGGACATCCCAATGTCACCAGCCAGTGAGAAACAGCTGCTTGGATAAACCAAAAAGTATATCTCATGTAGTCTCAACAAAATCGATGGCGTTCGAATCCATCAATTCATCGACTAGGGATAATTCCAATACATCACAATTACACATGTAGAGATACTCACTAGTTGTGATGCAATCACAAATTCTCTCATGCTGTGAATCATATTGCGGACATTCAGTAAATGAGTTTAAGATCCAATCAAATACATGAAAATATGTATACTCAAATAGTATCTTTATTTATCAAATAAATGGTACAATCATAAGGCGATTGCCTTAGGACACCTCTCATATATTACTAACAAACTCCCACTTGACCTAATGCCAATCGCCACGGTATCCAATACCATAAACTCTAACATGACCCTCAAACTTACTTTGAGAGAAGGCCTTAGTTAAAGGGTGTGCTAAGTTCTTTTGAGTGAGAATTTTCTTGATTTGTATTTCCTTCCTACTGATGATCTCCCTGATCAAATGATAGCGGCGAAGCACATGTTTGGATTGTTGATGAGACCTTATCAAGTTCAGAGATAAACTTCTCGATCCAAACTGCTTCCTTTGCTGCTGTTGGATCAAGAAGCGTCGCTAGAGGGGGGGTGAATAGCGAGCATAAAACTTTCTTTCGTTCGTTCGATAAGAGCATGCACAGTGAAAAAATAAATAACACAATTTATTTTTACTTAGTTTACATCCCACCGGCTGCTAATCCAAGGCCCCATGATCCTTAACCGCGTATGAAGGGGCAATCCACTATAGAGTCTCCTTCTCGTTGGAGGTAGGAGACAACGAACACAAAAACCGAAAACACGAGGATGAGAAAATAAGCCTACCTCACCTCGTTACTATTAAAATCATGAATACAATAATTAAATAGAAATAAACTTGCTGCTACTACCGACGAAGAAGATGTAAGCTTGGCGTTGCGTCGGTGTTATGACGACATTGGAACTTTGGCGTTGTAGGAGCACTTGAGAATAGTATTGATGATGTTTGGATTGGAATCCTCCCCTCCTTTTATAGATTTTTGCCTTGGAATAAGTCTTGATAGAAATCCTCAACTTTTGGAACTGATCACGAGATGAAACCTTATCTTACCGCGAAGTGGCCGCGTTAAACATTATCTATTTTGACCTAGCACAAAAAGCTGATTCATCGTCATCAGTCGACTGATGTGCATCAGTCGACTGCCCAATGACCAGCAGTCGGCTGCCAGCCTGACCACTTCCTTGCAGTAAGAGGTTAGCACGGAAAATGATAAATATGACTGTTCCTTACCATTAGATCTCAACCTAGACCTTCCACTGGAAGTCTTAGTCGGATCACCACCTATGGTCGTCCCCGTATAGAGGACATGACCTTATCATCTCTCACTCACACGAGCTTACCTCAACCTTTACCTTTGAAGCTTCGCTTTCGGTCTTCACCTGAGTTCTTCGCCTCCCTCCGAAGTCCTCCCGGTGTCGCCCGACCACCACGGTTCCCTCCGAGTGTCGTTGACCTTCAGCTGAGCTTAATATTCCTGCACACTTGATTCAGCTCGTGAGATAACAATATGACCTTAACTTTGGATCTTTGCCATAATCAAAACCTAGGTTCGATTATCTAGTGCCCCTGCACCAACAGTTGCTTCCAAAGCTGCAATGTATTCTACCCGAGTGACAGAATCCGCTATAGTGTCTTGCTTGGAACTTTTCCGACTTGTACCTCCATTTAAGGTAAATACATACCCAGATTGAGACATGGAATCATCTTTATCTGTCTGGAAGCTGACATCCGTATACCTGTGTATTCCCATATCTCCTTCTCCATATATTAGGAGCACATCCTTAGTTCTTCTTAAGTACTTAAGGATTGTCTTAACAACCATCCAATGATCCATTCCTGGATCAGATTGATATCTGCTCGTGACACTCAGAGCATACAATACATCTGGCCTCGTAGATAACATAACATACATGATAGATCATATTGCGGATGCATAGGAAATCTTACTCATGCAAATCATCTCGTCTTCTGTGCGTGGACACATAGACTTTGAAAAGTGTATCCCATGCCTGATGGGAAGGAAACCTTTCTTGGATTCTGACATGCTAAACCACTTTAGCACTCGGTCTATATATGTAGACTGCGAAAGACCAAGCAATCGTTTCGATCTATCTCTATAGATCTTGATCTTGAGGATGTAGGTCGCTTCTCCCAGGTCTTTCATTGAGAATGTTTTGGATAACTAAATTTTAACTGACTGTAAGATAGAAATATCATTTCTTATAAGTAATATGTCATCGACATATAATACTAGGAACACGACTGCACACAGGGTTCATCTAGATTTTGTGAGAAATCAAACCTTTTGATTGTCTCATCAAAATGGATATTCCAACTCCTGGATGCTTGTTTTAGTCCATAAATGGACCGTCGAAGTTTGCATACCTTGGTTTTATCAACCGATGTGAAACCCTCAGGTTGTACCATATACACATCCTCGAGTAGGTTTCCATTAAGGAAAGCAGTTTTCACATCCATCTGCAATATCTCATAATCATAATAAGCCACTAATGCCAGGAGCATCCAAATGGATTTAAGCATAGCTACCGGTGAATAGGTCTCGTCATAATCAACACCTTGTTTTTGATGATAGCCTTTCGCCACTAATCTAGCCTTAAAGGTAATCACATTACCATCCATGTCGGTTTTCTTCTTGAAAATCCACTCGCACCCTATAGGCTTAATGCCTTCAGGTGGGCCCACTAAGTTCTAAACTTGATTTTCATACATGAAATCCATTTTCGACTTCATGGCTTCAAGCCATTTGTCCCTTTTGGAACTTTTCAGAACTTCTTCATAATTGGTAGGCTCCTCAACATCAATGAGTAACATGTCGTTCGATTCACTTACGAGAAATCCATATCTCTCAGGTGTTGGATTGAGCGGATCACTAGAGGGGGGGGGTGAATAGCGATAAACACTTTCGTTCATTTCGTTCGTTAAAACACGAGTAGACACAGCGGAAGATAAAATCAAACAAAAGAGACAATAGAATTTTTACTTGGTTCGTAGCCTTCGGCTACTACTCTAAGGCCCTAACGGTCCTAGACCGCGTACGGAGGGCAAAGCACTAAAAATACTTCTCCTCATTAGAGGTAGGAGTAAGCGACAAAACAATCGATACAAGAAAGCTCAAGGTAAAGGGACACTCTCCCACTCCTTGTTATGATTAAAGCTCGATAAGTAAGAAATAAAATAACAATATACCAATGACTTATAGAAGAATGAAACTTAATCCCTTGTCGTCGGAGATGCGGTAGCACATCGTCGTCGTAAGATCGTCGTAAAAGAGTAGCATAACACAAGCACTTTTGAGCACTTGGAATTGATGAAAAAACCCTAGGAGAAGCCCTCCTTTTGTAGCCTTTGAGTCCCTTCTCGACGGGATCTTCATCCAATCAAATTTAGGCACCAAGTTCCTTGAAATGAGGTGATAAGGATTGACTCCTCGAAGCTGATCCTTGACCATCAGTCGACTGATGGTCATTATCAGTTGATTGATGGCAGCGCCAGTCGAGTCACAACACCCAACAGTCGACTGATTTCAAACAGTCGAGTGGCTCTTGCGGGCAGTCGAATGATGCTAGCTGAAATCACAAGTTAGCTTAATAAAAACATAATTTCGACGACCGCTGATCGTCCGATCTCGACCTAGACCATCCATGGGATGTCTTTGGTCAGATCTACACTTAAGACCATCCCCATAAGGAGGATACGACCTCACTTACGCTCACACACACGAGCTTACCTCGATACTTACTTTGTAGCTCTTGCTTTCGGCCTTCCACTCGATTTCTTCGGCTCCCTCCGAAGTCACTCGAGTGTCGCCCGACCACCGCGGCTTCCTCCGAGTGTCGCTAGCCTTCATCTCTAGCTTTAGTACTTTTTTGCACACTCAATTTAACTCGTGAGATAACGATATGAGCTTAACTTTATATCGTTTGCTATAATCAAAACTTAGGTGCCTACTGCACCAATAATCTCCCCCTTTTTGATCTATAGCAAACCCACATACAAAGTTAAGGAAATAACACGCATGAAAAAAAGTATGCACGAAGAATAATGAAGATTAAGTATGAGTAGTAGAGATTTTCTTCCAAGTCTCTCCCTTGAGGAAACCTCCCCCTTGACCGAGGGTGAGTCTTGAAAGAAGATCTTAATCCTCCCCCTTAATGTTTGCTATTTAGGAAGACTTTAAGTAATTAAAAATTACTTAAAGTTGGCCTTAATAAGAAAAATTTAAGTTAAGAAGACTTCTTAACTTGGCCCTTTCTCCCTTTTTAAAATAGTTAAGTTTAAGTAAATTTGCAAAAGTTAAAGTTGAAGTTAAAGTTAAGTAAAAGAAGACATTTACTCAACTTTTGGTTATGAGAATAAGTATTAAGTTAAGTTTATAAAAAAAAAATGAAAAAATGATCCCTTAACTTTGGCCTTTTTCTCCCCCTTTTGCCATATATCGAAAAGAGTGGGGGGTTTTGAAAAAGAAGAAAATATAGGTATTAAGTTTAAGTTTCAAGTCCAAGCATGTTCCATATTATTTTGAAAATAATATACTGAAAATAAGCTCATTTATTGAATGTTCAACTCTTATTTGACTTGATTGATATAAAAGATCAACAAGTCCTGGTCAGAGTCGGTTAATATATATGATTATACTCCGTGGTTCATGGCGATGCACTAGCTCTACATCTGGAACCAGGAGTAAGGTCCTAACATCTCACGTCCATCTACGTGGCTAAGTACACAAACACATTAGTCCTATGTGTTGTGAGATGTATTGACTCCTTAAATATATAGGTGCATGATATCTAAGGTATGTCTTATGCTAGTTCCATGAAAAAGTAAAAATAGTAATAAGGAAATATAATTTGTAAATTCCTATTCTATTATGCACATGCCCAATTTTCATCTTAATAGACTGAATTCGGCTTCGGGTAGGGGTTTAGTAAATAGGTCTGCCACGTTAGACTTCGATTCGACGTATCCGAGTTGTATGGCTCCGTTGGCCACATGTTTGGTCATAGAGTGACATATTGGATTTTTAGTTAAGTTAATTGAGCTAATGTTATCTACGTTAATTTTAGTGTTCATAAAGTCTAACTTAAAATCTCGTAGAGTGTGCTTCATCCAAAGAAGCTGAGTGACACACTCACCCATCGCGATGTATTCGGCTTCAGTGGTAGATAAGGCAACACAGTGTTGCTTCCTACTACACCAACTCACTAGACTCGAGCTGAGAAGTTGACAACAACCACTTGTACTCTTTCTATCGAGCTTACTATCGGCATAGTCCGAGTCGGAGTAGCCGGTTAGTTCGAACTCGATAGATCTAGGGTACCAAATATCGACATTAAGTGTACCCTATAGATATCTAAGGATACGCTTGACTAGAGTTAGGTGAGATTCCTTGGCATAGGTTTGGAACCTTGCACACATACTTACTACAAATAAGATATCAGGTCGGCTTGCAGTTAAGTAAAGGAGACTCCCTATCACGCTCCTATAGTATTTTAAGTCAATTGAATTTCCGATTACATCTTCTTCTATATTTACATTCGTTGCCATTGGGGTATTAATAATTTTAGCGTCTTGCATTCCAAAGCGTTTAATTAATTCCCTAGTATATTTGCATAGGTGTAGGTATATTCCATCTTTAGTTTGTTTAATTTGTAGACCTAAGAAGAAACTCAACTCACCTACTAAATTCATTTCAAATTCACTTTCCATAAGTGGAATGAATTCGTTTAGTAGGATCGAGTTGGTGGTTCCGAAGATGATATCATCTACACAGATTTGGGCTATGAATATGTCTTTACCTACTGTTTTTACGAAAAGGGTTGGGTCAACTAAACCTTGGTTAAATCCTTTGGACTTAAGATAAACCGAAAGTCTCTCGTACCAAGCTCGAGGAGTTTGTTTGAGTCCATAGAGAGCTTTCTTTAATCTAAGGACATGATCGGGTTTATCTAGACTTTCGAAACCGGGGGGGGGGGGGGGGTTGGCTGACATAAACCTCTTCCTTAATATATCCATTTAAGAATGCTGACTTTACATTCATTTGAAACAATTTAAATCCTCGATGTGCAACATATGCTAATAACATTCGGATGGACTCTAACCTAGCTACTGGGGCATAGGTCTCATCGTAATCTAAGCCTTTGACTTGACTAAACCCTTTAGCAATTAATCTAGCTTTATTTCTAACTCATTCACCTTTATCATCAAGTTTATTTCTAAACACCCACCTTGTTCCAACGATTGTTTTATCTTTAGGTGGTGGTACTAATTCCCATACTTCGTTCCTAGTGAATTGAGCTAGCTCTTCTTGCATTGCAATAATCCAATCGGGATCAAGAAGAGCTTGGTAATAGTTTTGGGGTCAATTTTGGAAATCAAGGAGATTTGACTAAGATTTCTATATGAGGCTCTAGTTTGAACTTCGAGGCTTGGATCACCTATCACTTGGTCGATAGAATGACTAGTTTGAGTCCTAGTTCGATTTGGATTAGAGTCATCTATCACTTGGTCGATAGAATGACTTGGTTGACTTAGGTTAGGATTAATACAAGACTCGATCTCCGGATCAGAGTTGAGTCTGGTATGAATCGGCTCGCTAATTGGGGTTGCTGAGGGTTTTGTCGGTTCATGTCCTTCATCAAACACTACATTAATTGTAACGACCGGGCCCCTGTTGGCGGACTTCGACGACCCCTATTGGTCGACGACCGTCGCCCCTGTTGGCGGAATTCGGCGACCCCTATTGGTCGACGACCGTCGCCCCTGTTGGCCTGTCGTTACTCACCTGGACTTCCCACCCCTGGAAGTGGGTTTTTGCCTTCCCCAGGATTCGAACTCTAGACCTCCAGGCTAAGTACTAAAGTTTATGAATCCTGGTAACCAAGTGATCCACATGCTTTAGTATCATGCACCATTTTTGCATGATTGCATGCAAGCTGGACGGGGTTCCATTATTGTTGAGCCCGCAGCTAGTTACATGGCCTGCACACACTGCCACTCATGGGTTAGTGGTACATCAGGAGGGTGTGTGCAGTTGCTCTGTCAGGCTCCGCTGGTTCGCTCATGGGTAGCGATGAGGTAGCGTGGTAGCGGGCAGGGATCCCTCCTCTGGCCTATGATACCGGGAGATGAGAGCTTAGCTCCCCCACTATGTTTGGGGCAGGAGGATAGGTGTACTCCGACAGCATCCTGTCCACTCGGTCACTCAGGAGCAGTGATGGCAGAGTGCACAGTTGTCATAGCCCTACCCACTCGGCTTCACCATTGCGTGTGAGGCGGCTGACTGGCGTCAGGGGTGACCATGTCATTGGCACGACATGCACTTTGCACGGATTGCATTTTGTATTGTGTTTGCTGCATTTTTATTGATGCCTTGGATGTGCATATGATTGTCATGCATACAGGATACATGTTTATATATGGTCAGGACTCTATTACTTCTAGTCAGGCACATGCTCCTATATCAGGGTAGGAGATTCAGGTAAGTACAGTCATTTTGTATTTCTTGCTTGCATACCCTATTTATGTGAGACTGTACTGGCATGATATTTTTATTGTTAGCTATACCTTATTTTGCATATCTACTATACCCGCAGAGTTCTTTGAACTCACCCCGTTGATTTATATCTATTTCAGGACGAAGCTGTTAGGAGAGTGCAACTGCCGGACCCCACTCGTCGTGAATGTTTTATTTTGGATATTTGCTTTATGGTTTGGATATTGTGGTTAGAGGACATGTATAGGTTTAGAGATTGATTTTGTATTTGGATTTTTGGTGTCCGTATGGACCTTATTTGGATTTTGGTTTGATTGGATTTTGGTGAGTATTCCTGCCCAGATGGCAGAAGGGGTAAGTTGATTTATGGTAGACTGTTTATCATTTATTTTGGTTGATGGCCTGAGGCCAAATTATATAACTGCGTGTGAGTTTGGATTCCGATCGTGTTGACCGATGTATAGTGGCCGTGTAGGCCTTGTATGTAAATTGAGATTGTCACCCGTACAGGGGAGATGCTGCCGGATTTTTGTCTGGCGGGGTCTCCTTCGGGGCGTGACAATTTATTTGGTATCAGGATCACTTGGTTACCAGGATTCATAAACTTTAGTACTTATCCTGGAGGTCTAGAGTTCGAATCCTGGGGAAGGCAAAAACCCACTTCCAGGGGTGGGAAGACCAGGTGATTAACGACGGGCCAACAGGGGCGACGGTCGTTGACCAATAGGGGTCGCCGAATTCCGCCGACAGGGGCCCGGTCGTTACAATAAAAAGGCGCCTTTTTATTGTAATGACGGCCGCCTATTGACTTGATTTATCGACGATCGTCGCACGTCGTCGCCTGTCGTCACTGTCTTCCCTCAGTTTTTCGCAGATTCGACTAGATTTCCAGCCTTTAGTACTTAGCCTGGAGGTCTAGAGTTCGAATCCTGGGGAAGGCGAAAACTCACTTCCAGGAGTGGGAAGACCAGGTGGGTAACGACGGGCCAACAGGGGCGACGGTCGTCGACCAATAGGGGTCGCCGAATTCCGTCAATAGGGGCCCGGTCGTTACATTAATAGTCTCCTCGACTCTAAGGGTGTCATGGTTATATACTTTATAAGCTCTACTCATAGTCGAGTATCCTAGAAAGATTCTGGTCGAGATTTTGGATGTAAATTTCCCTAGGTAATCCTTAGTGTTTAGGATATGTACCTTACACCCAAATACCCTAAAGTACTTGATGTTAGGTATTTTATCGTGATAAATCTCGTACAAGGTCTTAAGGACCCTCTTTACCATAAGGATCCTATTTTGGACATAGCACGCCATACTAACAGCTTCTGCCCAAAATCTATCGGGTAGTTTATACTAGTTTAACATTGTCCTAGCGGCTTCTTGTAGGGTTCTATTTTTACGTTCTACCAGGCCATTCTGTTGTGGAGTTCTAGGGCATGAGAACTCATGGTGGTATCCATTTAGGTTACAGAATTCTGTAAACCTGTGGTTCTCGAATTCACCACTATGATCACTCCTAAGTCTTTTGATTTTAAGGTTTTGTTGATTTTTTATTAGTTTAAATAGGTTGATTAATTGATCTAGGGTATCACTTTTGTGTTTGATGAACCTAACCCAAGTAAATCTAGAATAATCGTCAATTATGACTAAGCAAAATTGACTCCCATTAAGTGACTTAGCTCCGTGTGAATCAAATAGATCCATGTGTAGGAGCTCAAGAACACTTTTGGTTCGTTCTTAATTAGTTAGTTGATGTTGTGTCCTAGATTGTATACCTTGTTGACAAGCATTGCATATTTTATTATCCAAGTTGTTGAGGTTAGGCAAACCTCTGACTAAGTCACTCTGACTGATCTTGTGGATGAGTCTTGGGTGCGAGTGACCGAGTCGTCGGTGCTACAACCAAAATTCCTCTTGCCGTGTCATAAGACACTTAGTTGAGGAGTTAGTTAAATTAATAGTATAAATATTGTTATTTCTGGTTCCTTTAAGAATTGTTTTAGAAGTTTCATTTGTATTAATTATGCATTCATTTTCTAGAAATATGACCTTATAGTTATTATCACACAATTGGTTTACACTAAGTAAATTATATTGAAAATTCTCTACCAATAAGACATTTTGAATAATAAAGTTAGAGTTGAGCTCAATATCACCTGATCTGATGATTTTGAGCTTGCCGTTGTTTCCAAAGGCTACCGATCCTTGTCGTTTGAATCGAAGCTTCGAAAACTTGAGTTGATCCCCGGTCATGTGTTGGGAGCAACCACTGTCCAACATTCATTGATCCTATACGCAAGGTAGTTGGATCGGATATTGGAATTTTTAAAGGTTGGTTGAAAATTATTAACCTAAATCATCTCACCCATGTCTACATGATCAAGCATGTTAACCTTATATGTTCTTGTGAGATGACTTTCAATTTTACTTGATTTAAATTTAATGATTTGAACACTTATCAACCTTGCGTTAGATTCGGATTTGACCTTAGGCTCATCAAGTCACCTTTTCAAGATCATGGCTTCCAGGTTGTGGCGAGGCACAAAGACCTTCTTTGATCGGAAAATTACCACTTCCTTAGACAAAGCCATTTTCAAGAAAATAGAGACTTGACTCTTCAAGAGTGAGTTCTCAACTTCGAGCTTTTCAACCCGAGTTGAGTCCTCTCGAACTTGACTAGTCGAAGAGGTTAGGGAGACCTCGTGTTTGAGGAGTTTAACCTCCTCAACCAGGGTCTCGACCTTGGACTAGGACTTAGCTAATTTCCTAATTAAGAATTTAGTTGCACTGTAAAGAGTACTAATAAAAGATCGACTTACCTTGAGTGTATCTTTTGAACTGGATGCGGATCCGTGGCTTGTCTTGAATAGAGCTTCGCAGTCTGATTTGTCTTCGATTTTAGACTCGTGCTCCAGTTCCGACTCCGTCTCCAATTCAACCGGTTTAGCCATGAAGACACGATCATTGTCTTCTTCCTCGGATGCTTCTTCCCACATAGCGTTGAGTGCCTTCTTGTGTTTCGGTGCTTTGCTCTTGAGCCTTGGACATTCGGACTTGATATGTCCAAACCTGTTGCATTCGTAACACCTAACATTAGAACTTTTAGGCTTACCTTCATTGGGTCGAGTGACGGTTCACTTTCAACCCTTGACCATCCTCCAAACTAGGTTGACTAGTTCGACCTCCATTTCCGGGTCAACCTCCGAATCAGACTCATCTTCTTCCTCCTTCGGGGGTGGCTTGCTCGCGGTTTTCTTCTTCGAACCTGCAAAAAGTGCTATACCCTTCTCGGGTTCCGAGTTAGACTGTTCATGGAGTTCAAAATCCGAAAACAACTCATCTAATCTAAGTTTTGAAAGATCCTTGGAGACCTTGTAGGCATCGACCATGGATGCCCACAAGGTGGTCCTAGGAAAAGAGTTTAGTACATACTTGATAAGTCGCGATTTTTGACCTTTTGTCCGATTGCGTGTAGGCTATTGACGATATCTTGAACACGAGCATGAAGTTGCATCACTGTCTCGTGTTCCTGCATTTTTAGATTATATAACCTATTGAACAAGAGATCACGCTTACATATCTTGGCTTCATCAATCCCTTCGTGTAATTCGACCAACTTTGTCCATAAGTCTTTGGCACTGATGAATGGGCCAACGTGATTGAGCTCCTCCTTGGACAAGACGCATTAGAGGATTTGAGTTGCCTTAGCGTCAGCTTCAACTTGTCTTTTTGTAGCATTGGTCCATTGGTTATAATTCAAAGATTCACCCACTTCGTTAGTCGGAAGTGTGAATCCCGTTTGGATTATGATCCACATCTCAATTTGGGTCTTGAGGAAGCACTCCATCCGACCCTTCCAATAACGGAAGTCATCTCCGTTGTAAAACGAAGGTCGGACGGTGCTAAAACCCTCGAGATGGGCCATTGATACAAAAAAAAAAGAGAATGAAGAATAAAAACCTAGCAACAGCATAAACGACCGAAATGTACCAAGACTCGCGTCTTGGATTAGTAGTGCGGGAGAAAAAAAACTAAATGAATGAAAGAAAAAAAATTCAAAATAAACAGAATTAAAAAGAAAAAAATTGTAAAAAAATTAGATTGGTGGTTTCACCAAATATTAGCACCCCCGGCTTTGATACCAATTGTTGGATCGAGCGGATCGCTAGAGGGGGGTGAATAGCGATAAACACTTTCGTTCATTTCGTTCATTAAAACACGAGTAGACACAGCAGAAGATAAAATCAAACAAAAGAGACAATAGAATTTTTACTTGGTTCATAGCCTTCGGCTACTACTCCAAGGTCCTAACGGTCCTAGACTGCGTACGGAGGACAAAGCACTAAAAATACTCCTCCTCGTTAGAGGTAGGAGTAAGCGACAAAACAATCGATACAAGAAAGCTCAAGGTAGAGGAACACTCCCCCTCTTTTTGTTACGATTAAAGCTCGATAAGTAAGAAATAAAATAACAATATACCTGTTGGGTTTTTCCGAGCCGCAAAAACCGCTTTTTGCGTTGCGGAAACCTCGGAAGCCCCGGCCACGGATCCGTGCGAAGTATAAAATTATAATTACATGTATGTGCTTACAAAAATCCTAGATCTACCTTAGATCTAAGAGGTTAGAACGTTACCCTCGTAGCGACGCCCTTCGCTTATCCCGCTCGTCCAAAAGTCCGCCGGAACTCGAGAGTGTCAAGTGCACACTCCTCTATGGTATCCACACAAGCAATAGGTGGAGAGAAATGCCATAGAGTGTGCTAGCACTCCCTTAGGAATTTCGGCCAAAGAGAGGGATGGGAGAGGGAGAGCTTGAGAGGAAAGGTTCCAAGGTTGAAGATGAAGTAATGAGAGTAACTCATCAAATGAATTCACCTCATGAAACCCCTAAAGTGGCCGGCCACTTCAAGGAGAGGGAGTTACATGCATGCATGTAACTCCCATGTCCCTTGGTCTCCCTCATGAGGTGGCACCAATTGACAAAGTCAATGATGATGTGGAGCATCATCATTGGCCGGCCACGCCTAGTCATCATCATGACATGGCATTTGGTCAAGTCAAACTTGACCTTTCATCTTCCCTCTCAAGTCAAGTCAAACTTGACCTCTAATCTCCCATGGTTGATCAAATCTAACCACTTGACTCAAGTCAATTTAATATAATGAATCTCTATTCATTAATTTAAATTGATTTGATGAATCAAATCTCAATTAGACTCATTCAACACTTGAATCAACTTGAGTCTAACTCAATTAGTCTAATTTGGATTACTCTTAATCCAATTTGGTTCATCCCATGAACCTAATCCTCATGGTTCATCATATGAACCTAATCTCCATCTAATTGCTCTTATGTGTGTGACCCTATAGGTTCTTGTAACGTTGGCAATGTCCCTAAACCGATTTAGGAACATTAGCAATGAGCGGTATCTAGCAACACATCATTGCTACCCAAGTTACAAGAATGTTGAGCTCCAACATCACCTTTGTGACTACTAATTGTGACTCTCACAATATGTGACAATGTCCCTCTATCCTTGACATCTAGATTGACCAATCGAGGCATAGACCGTGTCCTCCTCGGTACAATCTAAATCTTGAACTCCAAGTAGACTCACTCTAATCAAATGAGCTCAATATCTCATATTGACTCATTTGGGCATGGCCATGCACTTCGTGGTCTCACTCTATCAAGAATATCGATGTCACCCCCGTCATATAGGAGGGATAGATCCCATCTACATCACTCACATCCCTCCGCATAATTCGTTACATACCCGATGTCGCCTTTATAGTCCACCCATTTACGGGTGGCGTTTGTGAAACCAAAGTATGCAACTCCTTATGTAGGGAACCATGGTGACTTCAGGTCTAAGGACTAATAGTCATACTAATAGCCACATGAGAAAGTATATGACACTCATATAACGATCCATGATACTTTCTCATGGCGGGTCATTCAGTATACATTCTCCAATGCATACCCATGTGTCAACTTGATATCTCATATCCATGACTTGTGAGATCAAGTCATCTTGTTGACCTACATGCTAGTCTCTATGCATTAACATTGTCCCTGAATGTTAATACTCGACTAGGAATGATTAAGAGTAGTGTTCTCTATATCATCTCATTATCGATTCAACCAATCGATTGATATAGATAAGAACCTACTACTCAAGGACATTATTATATTTAGTTATTTGGCACCAATACAAGTAAATATAATAACCATGCCTTTATAAATAGGAATATGATACAATAAAGTCCATACAACAATCATCATATGATTGGCTCTAGGGCTTTCACTAACAATCTCCCACTAGCACTAGTGCCAATCACCGTAGTATCTAATACCCAATGACCTAGTGTGACCATCATGCTTTTTCTGTGCCAAAGCCTTAGTCAAGGGATCTGCGATGTTAGCCTCTGTGGGTACTCTGCAAATCTTCACATCTCCTCTATCGATAATCTCTCGAATAAGATGAAAGCACCGATATATTCGGCCTCTGTTGTAGAATCAGCAACTGTGTTCTGCTTGGAACTATTCCAGCTCACAGCGCCACCATTCAAGCAAAACACGAACCCTGACTGCGATCTATAATCATCACTCAGTGGTTTGGAAGTGGCATCAGTAACCCTTCTGACTAGCTAGCTCCTCATCGCCTCCAAATATCAAGAAATATTCTTTAGTCCTTCTCAAGTACTTAAGAATATTCTTGACTGCTATCCAGTGACGCTCACCTGGATCTGACTGGTATCTACTCGTCATGCTCAAAGTATATGAGACATCAGGACGAGTACACAGCATGGCGTACATGATAGATCCTATAGCAGATGCGTAAGGGATCTTATCCATGCGGTCTCTCTCCTCTCTAGAAGAGGGACTTTGAGTCTTCGAAAGACTCTCACCATGTGACATTGGCAGAAGTCCTTTCTTGGAATTCTGCATGGCAAACCGAAGTAATACCGTGTCAATGTATGTACTCTGACTTAGGCCAAGCAATCTCTTAGATCTATCTCTATAGATCTTGATGCCTAGAATACAGGCTGCTTCACCTAAGTCCTTCATTGAGAAGCATGTCCCCAGCCAAGTCTTCACAGACTGTAGCGAAGGGATGTCATTCCCAATGAGTAGTATGTCATCCACATACAATACAAGGAACACAACTATGTTCCCATTAACCCTCTTGTAGACACAGGGTTCATCTTCATTCTTGATGAAACCAACCTGTTTGATCGCATCATCGAATCGAAGATTCCAGCTCCGAGAAGCTTGCTTTAGCCCATAAATGGACCTTTGCAGCTTGCATACCTTCCCAGTATGCTATGGATCTACAAAACTCTCAGGTTGTGTCATGTACACATCCTCGAGTAAGTTTCCATTCAGAAACGCGGTTTTGACATCCATCTGCCAGATCTCATAATCGTGGTATGCTGCAATAGCAAGCAAGATCCGAATGGACTTAAACATCGCCACTGGAGAAAAGGTTTCATCATAGTCAATACCATGAATTTGCTTGAAACCTTTAGCCACCAATCGGCCCTTATAGCTATGCGTAAGTCCATCCATGTCAGTCTTTCTCCTAAAGACCCACTTACACCCAATGGATTTGACCCCTTCAGGTGGATCAACCAAAGTCCATACTTGGTTAGTGTACATGGATTCCATCTCGGATCTCATGGCGTCTAGCCATTTCTCAGAATCTGGGCTCATCACAGCTTCCTGATAGGAGGTAGGCTCATTCTCAATGAGCATAACGTCATCATGGTCAGACAAAAGAAATGAGTATCTCTCAGGCTGACGACGTACCCTATCAGACCTGCGAAGAGGTAGGTCTACTTGAACAGGTGGTTGTTCCATAACTCTTTGTGCAACAACCTCATCACCCACAACACTTTGTGGTTCCTATTCAACCTCCATCAAGGCCTCAGTGCTATGGTCCTTATCTTGAATTTCTTCAAGATCGAAGGTACTCCCACTAGTTTTTCTAGAAACAAAATCCCTTTCTAGAAAAACCCCAGTCTTTGCCACAAACACTTTGTGCTGACTGGGAATGTAGAAGTAATATCCCTTTGTATCCTTGGGATATCCAACAAAATAGCACCTATCGGATTTGGGTCCCAGTTTGTCTGAGACTTGACGTTGAACGTAAGCCTCACAACCCCAAATCCTCATAAAAGACATCTTGGGATTTTTCCCTGTCCATATCGTATATGGTGTCTTTACCACAGCCTTGGATGGTACACGGTTAAGGGTAAAGGCTGCTGTGTCCAGAGCATATCCCCAAAAGGATATAGGAAGATCTGTGTGACTCATCATAGATCGTACCATATCTAATAGGGTACGATTCCTCCTTTCGGATACACCATTCCACTGTGGTGTTCCAGGAGGAGTGAGTTGGGATAGAATCCCACACTCAGCTAGATAGTCACGAAACTCATGGCTAAGGTATTCACCACCTCGATCTGATCGAAGTATCTTAATACTCTTGCCAAGCTAGTTTTGTACTTCATTCTTGAATTCTTTGAACTTTTCAAAGGATTCTGATTTATGTGTCATAAGATACACATAACCATATCTACTGAAGTCATCAGTAAATGTAATGAAGTACCTATAACCACCTCTAGCAGCAACATTGAAAGGACCACATACATCACTATGTATAAGTCCTAACAAATCTGTTGCTCTTTCGCTATGTCCACTAAAGGGAGTCTTGGTCATCTTGCCTAAAGGAAATACTCGCATGTCTCATATGATTCAAAATCAAATGAGTCTAGCAGCCCATCCTTATGGACCTGAGATAAGCGACTCTCATTTATGTGACCTAAGCGACAATGCCAGAGATAGGTTTGGTTCAACTCATTTGACTTGAACCTCTTGGTACTTATGTTATAGATAGGGCTCTCTAAGTCTAGAAAGTAGAGTCCGTTCATTAGAGGTGCACTACAATAGAACATATCATTTAAATAAACTGAACAACATTTGTTCTTTATTATAAATGAAAAACCTTTCTTGTCCAAACAAGAAACTGAAATGATGTTCTTAGTTAAGGCAGGCACATAACAACATTCATCTAATTCTAGTACAAGCCCGGAGGCGAGATAGATCATAAGTTCCTCACAGAACCCTTGCTCCATTGCCTACTCGTAGGTCCACCTCGCCCTTTGTCAATGCCCTGCTATTTCTCATTGCACATTTGAGATGCACATCCGGTATCTAATACCCATGATGAAGAAATAGATAGATTGACTTCTATAACATTTATACCTGAAGTAGAAGTCTCACTTCTCTTCTTCTTAAGATCTTCCAGGTATGCCTTGCAGTTACGCTTCCAGTGTCCTGCTTCCTTGCAGAAGAAGCAAGCCCCTTCCTTGGCTATCCCTCCTTTGGGTTTAAGTTCTTTGCCTTTGCCCTTGGCTTGGGACTTTCCCTTACCTTTAGGCTTGCCCTTGCCTTTCTTCTTCTGCACCATCAAAATGGTGTCAGTTACCCTTCTTAAGGTTAAGCTCTGCGATTCTCAACATCTTTGAGCATTTTGCAATGGCTTATCAATTTCATTCATGTTATAATTCATGACAAATTTATTGAAGGCTTGTGGCAAAGATTGCAAGATTAGGTCAGTGGCCAGCTCTTGGCCAAGTGGGAATCCCAGCCTTTGTAGGTTTTCTACGTACCCAATCATCTTGAGTACATATGTACCTACAGGAGTCCCTTCTTGCATTTTGGACCCAAATAATGCCTTAGAGACTTCATATCTCTCATGCCTAGCTTGTCCTTGATATAGTTGACGAAGATGTCCAACCATATCATAAGCATTCATGAACTCGTGTTGCTTCGAAGCTCGAGTTCATGGTCGCAGCATTAGACATGACACATCTAATGCATCATCTTGATGCTTCTTGTCGTTTGCGAGGCATTGGCGGAGGTGCCTCGAATGGGCTGCTCCAAGGACGTCTGACTTCCTTTCTTGGGTGAGAACAATTCTCGAGTTCTGCATCCGGAAATTTGCTCCATTGAGCTTGTCCTTCTCAAGGACATATCGCAGAGAGAGAGTGTTCGTGTTTGTTGACATAGTAATCTATAACATACAATGCAGAGGATTAATATCATATTCCTTTTATCATTTAATTAGGCCTTTAATCAAATGATGCTCCCACTGAATTATAGGAATTTTGTAGAATCGAGTTATGGATGTGGTCAAACCACTTTTACTAGATTCATACAAACTAGCTATAATTCTTGGGACAAGATCCACATCATACTAAGCCTTGAGTTAGCTTTGGCTAAATCGCCCAAGACTTAGTACGATCGGTGGGTAACACATTACCGATTACATCTCTATGCAACTCTTGTTTATAGGATTAAGACCCACATTTACAAAAGACCTTGAGTTAGCTTTGGCTAAATTGCCCAAGATTTAGTGTAAATGCGATCTTAACCTATCTTTCCAACGATTGGAATATGCCTATAGTTCTACTCGATCCAATTGAGTTAACTAGTTTTGCTCAATCTAATTGAGCTTACTCTAACCCGAGTCGTGATAGGCGGGACCAAGATTGTCCCTCCGCACCCTACCAAGATAATATGCGTTGCTCTGCTTTGGCAGATTCAACAACAACAAATGATCGAGGTAGTGATGGGTATCAAGGCTCGGTAGGCATTTTTCGAGTTGATTCGATTATGATCTAATCTAATCGTAATGTGTATCTTATACGCATTTAGGCCTTTATTATCCTATATTAGCATGCATCATATACATACATTAATTATTCTAGCATGCATCATATACATACAAGAAAATTAACCTAGCATGTATCATATACATACAAACATTTTTTTTTTCTACTAGCATGCATCACATACATACAAGCAAAAATCAATTAAATATATATATATATATATATATCAGCATATATATATATATAATTAAATGTGATATAGTCATGGCCCTACTACGATCTTCTCAAGCCAATGAGAAGATCGGACGGTCAACCTAAGGCTAGCGGCTTCTCCAAGCGCTTCCTTTGACTGCCATGTGTCGTCGTCACCCTTCTCGTAAGCTCGTCTTCAAGTGGACTTTCCACCGCTCCATTTTTGTACATTACAAATACGAAACTCGAGTTACATTCGAGTCTAAAACTATTTACAACTAGAATATTAAAAGAATAGGCGCGACGCGCAGGTCGCAAACACTTTACAACACGCACAACCACAAAACGGCACGCAGGCCGTATTATGAATTACAACACACTTAATCCAATCCAATTGGGTTATTGGGCCATGACAATCACAGAATTATACATAATTCTAAATTATGTATTTTTACAAAAATTTCTATAATTTTTCCTAATTTATTTCGAATTTATGAGTCAACTCTCCGTAACGGTCCCGCTAAGCGATTTCCGGGCGCGATCGCGGGACATGACCCCTTTCGGGGATAGGGGCAGCGCCCCTACTCGCAAAATAAACTTTGCGAGTGTCCCTACAATGATCTTACAGCGACTTAAGTCGCTGTCCCAAAAACCTAAAGCGAGAACTCGCCGATTCGGAGAGTTTTTCTCGATTGAAGCCTACGAGTGTCCCAACACTTTCGTTGCTTCAATTTCACGAGAAAAATACCCAAAAATTCTATAAAATAAGAAAATTTACAGAAACATATAAATCTGTAATTTTTATATCTAATATAAAAACTACAAAACGAAACACATACATGCTTCGCGCGTGGCTCGATACCCTTTGTTGGGTTTTTTCCGAGCCGCAAAACCGCTTTTGCGTTGCGAAACCTCGGAAGCCCGACCCCACGGATCCGTCGCGAAGTATAAAATTATAATTACATGTATGTGCTTACAAAATCCTAGATCTACCTTAGATCTAAGAGGTTAGAACGTTACCCTCGTGGCGACGCCCTTCGCTTATCCGCTCGTCCAAAGTCCATGGAACTCGAGAGTGTCAAGTGCACACTCCTCTATGGTATCCACACAAGCAATAGGTGGAGAGAAATGCCTTAGAGTGTGCTAGCACTCCTTAGGAATTTCGGCCAAAGAGAGGGATGGGAGAGGGAGCTTGAGAGGAAAGGTTCCAAGGTTGAAGATGAAGTAATGAGAGTAACTCATCAAATGAATTCACCTCATGAAACCCTAAAGTGGCCACTTCAAGGAGAGGAGTTACATGCATGCATGTAACTCCCATGTCCCTTGGTCTCCCTCATGAGGTGGCACCAATTGACAAAGTCAATGATGATGTGGAGCATCATCATTGGCCGGCCACGCCTAGTCATCATCATGACATGGCATTTGGTCAAGTCAAACTTGACCTTTCATCTTCCCTCTCAAGTCAAGTCAAACTTGACCTCTAATCTCCCATGGTTGATCAAATCTAACCACTTGACTCAAGTCAATTTAATATAATGAATCTCTATTCATTAATTTAAATTGATTTGATGAATCAAATCTCAATTAGACTCATTCAACACTTGAATCAACTTGAGTCTAACTCAATTAGTCTAATTTGGATTACTCTTAATCCAATTTGGTTCATCCCATGAACCTAATCCTCATGGTTCATCATATGAACCTAATCTCCATCTAATTGCTCTTATGTGTGTGACCCTATAGGTTCTTGTAACGTTGGCAATGTCCCTAAACCGATTTAGGAACATAAGCAATGAGTGGTATCTAGCAACACATCATTGCTACCCAAGTTACAAGAATGTTGAGCTCCAACATCACCTTTGTGACTACTAATTGTGACTCTCACAATATGTGACAATGTCCCTCTATCCTTGACATCTAGATTGACCAATCGAGGCATAGACCGTGTCATCCTCGGTACAATCTAAATTTTGATCTCCAAGTAGACTCACTCTAATCAAATGAGCTCAATATCTCATATTGACTCATTTGGGCATGGCCATGCACTTCGTGGTCTCACTCTATCAAGAATATCGATGTCATCCCCGTCATATAGGAGGGATAGATCCCATCTACATCACTCACATCCTCTCGCATAATTCGTTACATACCCAAGAATCGCCTTTATAGTCCACCCATTTACGGGTGGCGTTTGTGGCCAAAGTATGCAACTCCTTATGTAGGGAACCATGGTGACTTCAGGTCTAAGGACTAATAGTCATACTAATAGCCACATGAGAAAGTATATGACACTCATATAACGATCCATGATACTTTCTCATGGCGGGTCATTCAGTATACATTCTCCAATGCATACCCATGTGTCAACTTGATATCTCATATCCATGACTTGTGAGATCAAGTCATCTTGTTGACCTACATGCTAGTCTCTATGCATTAACATTGTCCCTGAATGTTAATACTCGACTAGGAATGATTAAGAGTAGTGTTCTCTATATCATCTCATTATCGATTCAACCAATCGATTGATATAGATAAGAACCTACTACTCAAGGACATTATTATATTTAGTTATTTGGCACCAATACAAGTAAATATAATAACCATGCCTTTATAAATAGGAATATGATACAATAAAGTCCATACAACAATCATCATATGATTGGCTCTAGGGCTTTCACTAACAATACCAATGACTTATAGAAGAATGAAACTTAAGCCCTTGTCGTCGGAGATGCGGTAGCACATCGTCGTCGTAAGATCGTCGTAGAAGAGTAGCGTAACACGAGCACTTTTGAGCACTTGGAATTGATGAAAAAACCCTAGGAGAAGCCCTCCTTTTATAGCCTTTGAGTCCCTTCTCGAGGGGATCTTCAGCCAATCAAATTTAAGCACCAAGTTCCTTGAAATGAGGTGATAAGGCTTGACTCCTCGAAGCTGATCCTTGACCATTAGTCGACTGATGGTCAACATCAGTCGCCTGATGGCAGCGCCAGTCGAGTCGCAACACCCAGCAGTCGATTGATTTCAAGCAGTCGAGTGGCTCTTGCGGGCAGTCGACTGATGCTAGCTGAAATCACAAGTTAGCTTAACAAAAACATAATTTCGACGGCTGCCGACCGTCCGATCTCGACCTAGACCATCCATGGGATGTCTTTGGTCAGATCTACACTTAAGACCATCCCCGTAAGGAGGATACGACCTCACTTACGCTCACACACACGAGCTTACCTCGATACTTACTTTGTAGTTCTTGCTTCCAGCCTTCCACTTGATTCCTTTGGCTCCTCCGAAGTCACTCGAGTATCGCCCGACCACCGCGGCTACCTTCGGGTGTCGCTAGCCTTCAACTCCAGCTTTAGTACTTTTCTACACACTCGATTTAGCTCGTGAGATAACGATATGAGCCTAACTTTGTATCGTTTGCCATAATCAAAACTTAGGTTCGACTTAGGTGCCTACTGCACCAACATTAGGAATGTTGCGTATCCTACCAGATCTACGAAGATGTGGTGTCACAAAAGGTTCAGTCGATGTCTCATCATTATGAGTCATTGGTCGAGGTGCTTGACCTGGTATCTCCTCAATGTCTACTGGAGTCTCTTGAACCTCCTCAAGTTCAAAGACACTCCCTCTGTTTTCTTGCAAGAGAAACTCTTTCTCTAGAAACATAGCATTCCTTGAAACAAACACCTTTTGTTCCACAGGATGATAGAATTGGTAACCCCTCGTTTCTTTAGGGTATCTAATAAAAAGATATTTATCAAACTTAGCATTCAGTTTGTTTGATACAGTCCGCTTCACATAAGCAGGACAACCCCATATCTTCAAGTAGGATAAATGAGGTTTCTTACTATTCCATATCTCATATGGAGTAGTAGAGACTACCTTGGTTGGGACTCTGTTTAACAAGTAAACAGCAGTCTGAAGTGCATAGCCCCAAAAGGACTTGTGAAGATTCGCGTGATTCATCATCAACCTAACCATGTACAAAAAGGTTCTGTTTCGCCTCTCAAATACACCATTATGCTGTGATGTATACGGCGGAGCCCATTGAGATAATATACCATTGTCACTTAGATAATCAAGAAACTCTTGACTCAAGTATTCACCACTTCGATCCGATCGAAGTATTTTAATACTCTTGCCAAGTTGTTTCTCTACTTCATTTCTGAATTCTTTGAACCTATCAAAGGCTTCAGACTTGTGTTTCATCAAGAACACATACCCAAACAGTGAGTGATCATCAGTGAAGGTAATGAAGTAGCTATAGCCTCCTAGAGCTTGAGTTGACATAGGTCCGCATACATCAGTATGTATTAGACCAAACAACTCTCCCACCGGTTCACCTTTTCCCATAAAAGGTAACTTAGTCATCTTGCCTTTTAAGCATGCTTCACATGTATCATATGAATCTAATTCAAACGATTCCAGAATTCCACATCAGTGTAATTCGAACATGCATTTCTTGTTCACATGGCCAAGATGACAATGCCACATGTAGGAGTCTAATTGATTATTTTTTTGAGCATGCTTGTTGCTCGCTTCGATATTGAGAATGTCACTAGATACGTCTAACGTATATATACCATTGCACAATGTTCCAGTCCCATAAAGCATGCCATTCAAAGTTATATAACAACAATTGTTACTAAAAGTCAAATGGTACCCATTTCTATTTAAACAAGAAATAGAAATGATGTTCTTTATCAATGAAGAAACATAAAAGCAATTGTCCAGTTTTATGACAAGTCCTGTAGGAAGTCTCAACAAATACATTATGATGGCGAGTGTAGCAACCTTTGCTCCATTCCCAACACATAAATTTGACTCTCCCTTGACGAGTTTTCTTTTATTCCTTAGCTCATGTATGTCATTACATATATGTAAGCCACACCCAGTATCCAATACCAAAGTATTTGAGAAAATAGAATGACAATTAATAACGAAGATATATGAAGAAGATGGGGCATTTGATGCCTTATTCTTCTTCATGGACTCAAGATAAATCTTGTAGTTTCTTTGCCAGTGGCCCTCCTTGCCACAATGATGGCAAGTGCCCTTTTGAGCTGGTTCTCCCTTTTTAGCCTTTTTCTTCTTTCCCTTCTGTTGTTCCTTTGACTTCCTTTTAGAACCTTTCTTTGAGGAATCAACTAACATCACCGTCCCCTGCTTATGCTTCACAGAAGGCTCCACAACCTTCAGCATGTTGAGCAGTACCACAGATGAACTTTCTTGCATCTCAGAGGTGAAGAGGAGCTTGGAGACTTCGAACCTTTCGGATCTAACTTGCTCATCAAACAACTCATAAAGATGAAAGACTATGGTATGAGCATCCATATGCTCATGCTGATTCCACAGCTCGGGTACCATCGCAGCTAGCATGATGCAACTCACTAGTTCAGAATCACTCACATATTTCTGATAGGCCAACAATTGGTCCAGAGTTGCATCATCACTAGGATGGGCGGGAAGAGGCTTTTCGAGGACATATGCAAGCTTTTCCACCTTGAGAACAATTCTCAAGTTTCTAAGCCAGTCCAAGAAGTTCGGCCCAGTCAATTTATTCGAATTCAAAATAGAGCGCAAATTCAAAGACATCATGATCAAGTGATTAACCTAGAAATACAAATCAAACATATATGAGAAAATAATTTTAAAATGCATCAACATACATTTACAAAATCCCATTCATTTTTTGAATTTCAAAAACCCTCAAAATTAATTCGGGAGATCGTAGGTCCATCTTTGAATGGGTTGATATCCAACATAGAAAAGAACAACCTTGGAGAGAGTCCAACAAGCCATTCTTAGCTACGATGGTAGGTATCAAGTATACCGATTACATATCACGTATATATAACTATCACAATGTGCTATCAACTAATTGAATGTTCACACATACATTGGGTTGTTAACACATTAACAAGTATGCATCATATGCATAGCACCCAACTTCACCTCTCTTCACATCGACCTTGGAGTGAGTCCAACAAATCGATGCTCCAAGTTAGAGCCGACTCATTAATCATGAAATAGTTTTAATATGGTTAGAGCACATTCAACCAATTAGCCAGGCTTGGAGTGAGTCCAACAACCCAAACTAACGATTGACCTCTGACTCTTAACATATTATTGTTAAACTATTCCAATGATTTGAACATGTTCAGGTTCGAGCCGGGCTTGGAGTAAGTCCAACAACCCAAACAAGAAACAGAACTCCAGTTCTAACCATATTAATGAAAGGTGTATGCTTTAATATTGTGTAAGGGTTTTAATGTCTTATCCTCTTTGCATGAAAATAACTGTTATCTACATCGCATGACACACATGACATACATCTACATGTCACGACACGCATGACATAATGATATGCATCTAATGCAATTACATGGAATACAATTATGACATGAACAAATAGTTTCCTTATTTATCATAATTATTTTGGAAATAAAATATGTTTTAGATTTGATTTCCCAAATCAAATCATAATTAAATTAGGAAACAAATTTCCAAATCTAATCACATATTTTATTTATGGAAAGTGTTAATTAAAGAAAGTCAAATTTAATTTAGGAAACAAATTTCCTAAATTGTAATTTCCTAATAATATTAGGAAATTTTCAATTTGAATTTCTTTATTTGTCATAACTATTTATGGAAATAAAATATGTTTGAAATTTGATTTTCCAAATCAAATCATGATTAAATTAGGAAGCAAATTTCCAAATCTAATCACATATTTTTATTTATAGAAAGTGTTAATTTCCATAAATACTTCAAACTTTCCAACAGTAGAAAATTTCCATAAATACTTCTAAACTTTCCAAAAGTAGAAAATTTCCATAAATATAATTATGACTATCGCAAAATAATTTTATGATTATGTCAGAACATAGCGTGACTCTGATACCACTGTTGGGTTTCCTCGGCACCGCGACGAGTGTGTGTTTGAACACGTTTCGTAAACATGCACACAATGGAAGCAATAAAAGCAATAAATCTAATTTATTACAACACACATATCACACGCATGTAGGATACAACATGTGTAGACATAATCACTATTTAAAATTTTGCAATAAAAGGAAACTTATACTAGGTATACCTGACAGATCACGTGTAGTGGGAATGATATCAACTGTAGCGACTCTCGCTAGAATCGCCTCTATCTGTATCCACGCTGAGTATCGTCGAGATAACTTCACAAAGACACGAGCCTCGTCTTTGCAAAAGTCACTAGCCTCGAGTCGAAGACGATGTGATCTGAGAGACGATCACAATCTGAAATAAATTCGGATCCCAAAATGAGTTTCACAAACTCGCTTGTCGGAAGCGGTTTTCGTCAACCGTTTGACGAAAACATAACCCTCCACCTATGAGCATTGCCGAAGATCCAATCCCTGGCAAGTAGATCACTGTCGGAGCACAAAACACTGACCAAACGACTTTTCCATGCGAAGGAGATCAAGCTGTCCAAAACTGGACAACTTGTTGTGGAGGAAGAAGGGGTCGACCAAAGGCTTGGCCGGTTACTCCTTGGTCGCCAGTGGCCAAGGGAGGTTGGCCGGTGGCTGAGGGTGGCCCAAGGGACACCGGCGGCTGGTCAATGGCCGACGGTGAGGAGAGACAGCATCTCCAATGGGCGGCGGCAGCACAAAGGCGGGTGACAACCACCTTGGCTTGAGTGACAAGAAGGAGAAGGAGTAAAGGAGGCTAGGGTTTCTAAAACCCTTGAACCAATTAATTCTCCATGAAAAACCCTTAAGCTGTGTTTTTATAAAGAACACATTCTCTTAACAGTTATTGGTTCATAACCAAAACCTGTTAACCTCCTCCAATAACTTAAGGTAAAATAAACCAAACCGCGTTAGTCTATTTTAAGTTAAAATGAATCGAAACAACTTTGGTTCATTCGTTTAAACCAAACCAAACCACTTTGGTTTATTTTCCACTATTAGATTAGAACCAAACCAATTTGGTTCATCCATCATGTCTTCAAAAGATACGACCCATCCATGCTTCCGATGCGACTGAAATAATTTCATACTCGCTCTTTGTTTGGTCCAACCAAACCAAGTCTCTCTCGATCTGAGAATTCTATTCTCAAACTCATTTTAAGTCCTTCGGATTACACTCATTGTGTGTGTGACCAAATAGGTTCTCGGTTTATGTTGGTCGTCTATAATTAACCATTAATTATGGAACAATCATGAGTGACACCTAGTAGTACATCATGATCCCCAATTAATCGAAAAATCGACGGTTGATCTCAGAACCATTTCTGAAACCCTTCAACAACTATAATGAATCGTGCCCCATTCCTTTCACTCATCTTATACCCACTTGATTCAGGACATGGTCTATTGTGTCAGTGCCCACTAGGTTGACTACGTCACACCTAACCCAAGTATTACTTTCTCGTCCTCCGGATTCTAGTTACTGCACATGTATCCAAGAGTACTATACTCTAAACATGTAATGCTTTGGCCAAAGACTTTAGTAACAATCCGATGAGAGGCCATAGGGTATAAATCTCCTCGTAAGAAGCGGTGAATCCTCTGTAGACTATTCAAACACCTTCAACCACTTCGACTTATACCCAATCATCCCGGGTCCACATCTCCTCGGAGATGCTTGCTTAAGATGTCAAAGCATAAGTCTTCATGACCAAGATGACTTGAATACCGCAAGTCGAAGGAATATCTCACTTAAGTTATAGTAAGAACTTATTGACATATCCATATATGCAGAGAACCATATGAAGTCTTACATCTAGTCACTCCAATAAACTAGTTACCATAACTAGCATCCATGATCAACTCTGGACATCCCAATGTCACCAGCCAGTGAGAAACAGCTGCTTGGATAAACCAAAGAGTATACCTCGTGCTAGTCTCAACAGAATTGATGGCGTCCGAATCCATCAATTCATCGACTAGGGATAATTCCAATACATCATAATTACACATGTAGAGATACTCACTAGTTGTGATTCAATCACAAATTCTCTCATGCTGTGAATCATATTGCGGACATTCAGTAAATGAGTTTAAGATCCAATCAAATACATGAAAATATGTATACTCAAATAGTGAATCTTCATTTATCAAATAAATTGTACAACCATAAGGCGATTGCCTTAGGACACCTCTCATATATTACTAACATTCCCTTGTGACCTTAGTTTTCTTAGACCTAGGTTGTGTTCCATAATCAAATGGAACACTATGGTAGGTCTCCTTTGGCTTAGGTTTATGACCCAAACCTTGTCTCCTAGATGGTTCTTGCCTCTTACACCCTAGATTTTGACTACTAGATCCTTGAATTTGATTTTGTATATTTCTAAGGGTCATCTCCATCTTCTCAAGTTTTGACCTCAAAACTTGATTTTCAAATTCTAGTTTTTCTAATTTAGTGGGCTAATTATTTCTTTGAATTGATTTGTTCTTTCTAGGCATATGTCTAGATTTCTTAGAGTTAAGGCCTAGATGGTTTTCTATCTTCCTAATACTTTCCTTAGGTAGGTTTTTTTCAAGGACATTAGTCCCAAATTTCTCCTTAGCTCTAATATCGATATGTTTAGCCCCTAAACAATACACCCTATTTCTAGCATGCTCTTTATGATAAATTGTAAGGTTACTTCTAGCATGCTTTTGACTATTAATTGAAGAATAAGCATACTTAAAGATTAGCTTGGGGGTTGCCTTAGCTCCCCCTACATGTGTAGCTCCTTCTTAGGTCTTTTTCTTCCCCCTAGGGCATTGGTTTCTATAGTGCCCCGGTTGTTGGCATTTGAAGCATACCATGTGCTTCTTGTTCTTAATGGTTAAGGCACCGAGTTCCTTGGGCTTTGGCATCGGTGAAGCCTTCTTAACCTTCTTAGGGAACTTGCTTTTATAGTGCCCATATTCCCTACACTCAAAACACATAATATGATTTTTATTATTAATTAAAGTGTTTGAGTTACCTAGGGTGGTGGAAGTTTGGACTTCTTCACCTTCTTGACCGGAGGTAGATGGTTCCTCTTCTTCTTGCTCTGGCATGGAAGATGACCTAATATCCTCCCCCTCAATCATTGAGGTGGAGGCTTCTTCTACTTCTTCCACCTCCTCTTCCTCCTCGGATGTCGAATACTCCTCGACCTCTGAATCCTCACTTTCTTGTGAGAATGAGGAACTTACTTCTTTGGCCTTCTCTTCTTGAGCAGACGATGGATTTTCATGATATTTTGCCAATTCGCTCCAAAACTCCTTAACATCTTTGTACTCACCTAACTTGGACAAGACATTATTAAGAATTAAATCACTTAGCATTTTGATTACCTTAATATTTGTCTTGAACTCCTTGAGTTGTTCCTTGGTCCACTTTTCAACCTTGAGGATTCCACCCTTTTTGCCTCTTGGGAATTCACAACCTTCTATTAAGGCAGACCAAAGCTTGATATCCACTATCATTAGGAAGTTCTCAATCCCTATTTTCCATGAATTGAAGCCTTCAAATCCATAGTCCTCATAGGATGGTGGTGTGTTGATGTCCCGACCTAGTCTTTCTTCAAATTCCATCTTCTTCTTCACCCTCTAGCGGTGCTCCCATGGTGGTTAGTCCAAATGAAGAGCGGCCTTGCTCTGATACCACTTGTTGGGGATTTGACTATCGCTAGATGGGGGGGGGGGTGAATAGCGATTGGTACGTCGATGGAATTTGTTCATGTGCTTGCTACAATTTTATTAGTACGTAGCGGAAATAATAGAAATAAAGCAATAACAAAATATACAAGCACACAACATAAAGATATAACGTTGTTCGGAACCTCAAGGTTCCTACTCCACGGGTTGGGCTTGAACGAGCCCTAGCAATGCAAATATCACCGCTAATCAATAATATTCCTCAACAACACGTCGGGGGCGGAGAAACCTCGTACAATGATTAAAATAGTAATACAAAACAAATACAAGCAAATATAAAGTGAAATACACAAAAGAATGCAAAGAACACTTTACAAATGATCTTTTGGAAGCTTGCTTATTTGGTTTCTTAAGCTGCACTTGGAGACCTAGATTTCACTAGAAAATCGCCCTAAGCAACCATTGTAAAAACCTCCTCCACGAGTTGCTTTTATAACCTGCATTCGGGATAGATTTCGTCTATAAGTCGACTGATCGAGACCATCAGTCGACTGCTCCTGTAGCCATTGTCTCACAACTGCCCTAGCCACGTTTGATAAGTTCCAATGGATAAATCATTAGTCGACTGATCGAGCCATCACTTGACTGTCAAACCCTAACAGTTGACTCTGGAACCTTTTGTGTCTGCAATATCGACCATCAGTTGACTGCTATCCATAACAGTCGACTGATCAGGCCATCAGTCGATTGCCAGACCATTTCCTACAGCCGAACACCAGTCGACTCCCATCAATCGACTGATCATAATATTAGTTGACTGAAAACCTCATCCATGAGGTTTAATCACAAAGTATGATGCCCTCATACTTGCTAGACCACCCTTAGCCTAGACCTAAGCCTTCTAATCACCTCCATCAGCCTCACGCCTATCAGATCCATCCAAGTCATCCAAGACTTGTTCATCCATATGCTAGCTTTCAGGTGCTTCCATCGACTATTGTCATGCTAAGCTAGTCTATACCGCTAAGGCACATTTGGGCTTACGCTGCCAAGACTCCCGCTTAGACTTTATGCCGTCAACCTTTGAACTTATGCTGCCAAGACTCCACTCTTGGATTTTGCGCCACCAATATTACCCCTTGAACTTCCCTTGCCAACCCATGTTGGACTTTACAATTTACCAAGACTCAAGCTTGGAGTTTCTCTTGCCAAGACCCATGCTTGGACTTTTCTTGCCAACCCATGTTGGACTTTCCAATTGCTAAGACTCAAGCTTGGACTTTCCTTTGCCAAGACCCATGTTTGGACTTTCCTTGCCAACCCATGTTGGACTTTCCAATTGCTAAGACTCAATCTTGGACTTTCCCTTGCCAACACCCATGCTTGGACTTTCCATGCCAAGTACCCATGACTTGGACTTTTCATGCCAAGTACACAAGACTTGGACTTCTCATCATATGGTCAATCCCATGTCAACCATATAGTCAAACAATGGTCAAACCATCATCAAACATCAAAATACCACTCGTATCAAACTCGAGTTTGGTCAATCATGACCTGGGTTGATTGCACCAACAATCTCTCCAAAATATTATCAAACATCAAAACACTACTCGAGTCCAAGTTGAGTCTGGCCAATCGTGACCTGGGTCGATTGCACCAACATGATAGTGAAGAGATTATCCAAACCCCAATCAAGCAAACATTTAGTGATCTCAATTGCCATATCATCACCTTTGTGACTACATATTGAAGAAAATTTTAATATTCCCTTTTGCAAATTCCAATTTTTATCAATAAAATGAGCAGTCAGACACAAATTGATACTGTTGTAATAAGACTAAGTATAAAGAAGCATTAGGCTGAGTCAAAATATAGTAGCTTGGGAAGATGGTCGGGTCGAGAAGGTATCAGCTCGGGAGGATGAGTTGAGTCAAGAAGGTAGCAGCTCGAGAAGATGAGTTGGGTCGAGAAGGTATCAGCTCTGTTGGAGATCGGTTGGCTGGCTAGAGGGGGGTGAATAGCCCTCGTTCGTTGGATGTCGTATTTTGCTCGTCTACAAAACGTTAGCGCAAGCGGAAGCAATAAACTAAGACAAGAAAATAGAAATAAAACAAAGACAATACAAACACGGAGATGTAACGTGGTTCACGGCTACGCCGCTAATCCACGGTCCGATTCGTCCACGGTGAATCACTCCGCAATCTATCCACTAGATCTCTCCTTTGCACAAAGCTAGGTGGAGGTAACCTCTTTTACACAAAGATCACTCTTCTACAATGGAATGAAGATTAGAGCAAGTAGAAGAGTGGAAAATCGTTTAGGGCACTTTGGGAGTAGTTGGGCGTTCAAGCATTAACCCCCCAAAGCCTCATCCCCTTCCTTTTTATAGAGGAAGAGGGTTTTTTCCCGTTGACACAGGAGCAGTCGACTGATGGTACCCATCAGTCGACTGGTCCCGTAGCCGTTGCCCAATAACGACCGCTTTCCACGTTGGATACCATCCAACGGTACTGGCATCAGTCGACTGATGGCACCCATTAGTCGACTGATGTCGATCAGTCGAGTCCTCCATGTGGTCGACTCCATTCTGTGCTCGTGCATAGTGACATCAGTCGACTGTCGTCCCTTGGCAGTCGACTGATCAAGCCATCAGTCGACTGCCCACGCCAGAAGTCGACTGATCAACTTGATTCAGCCACATTAGGCCAGTCGATCAACCCATCGACTCAGAGCAGTCGACTGCCATGACATGGCAGTCGACTGGTGTCGGGAAAAACCATCCGACACTTGGCCAAATGGCCAAGTTTCACCTAAGAGCTACCCCTTCCCGGGTTACAATCGCTCACTCTCATCCCTCGGAGTCCCTCGCCTTCGAAGTTCTCTTCGTTCGTGACCACGTCCCTCGGCAGCATCAGGCGCACGACTCTACAATGCTCCTTCGCGTCTCTTGCCTCAAAGTCTACTTCCTCCGGTTTCACTCCAAGCTCCTCGTCCGGCGGTCCCTCGGATGCTCCAAGCGCATGACTTCCGCAAAGCTATCCTTCATCGACTCAAGGCACGAGTCATGAGATGTGAAACTCGCCATGGCTCCATGTGCGAATTACTAAGTCCTGCACGACTTCAACGCACATATCAAATCAACATATCAAACTAACTTAAACCCTTTGCCATACCATCAAAACCATATTACGGCAAGAGATTGCCCTAACAATCTCCCCCTTTTTGATGTGTGGCAATCCGTTTAAGTTAGGTAAAAGCATTTGATATAAATTCTAAGGTAAAGAAAGCATGTAAACATAAACATGATATAGCAACATGCAACTCCCCCTTAATCCATGAAACTCTCTATGTAAATTTCTCCCCCTATCATAAATTTCTCCCCCTTTTATAATTAACTTAAACATAATATTTTCTCCCCCTTTGACACCATCAAAAAGATTATCACTAAGTTAAAAACACATGACATCAAGTCTAATAGAAAGAAAATACCACAAGTTGATTTAAAATCGGAATTCAGCCTTTCTTTGATGCGATATTGAGCCATCGATCGTAGTTCGGATACGGATCGGTAGCGCACGTGAATTTTGGGATTTTCTGATTTTCAGACCGAATTTCAAAAATGCATTAAAAATTCCAGAAAATTCAAAAAATCATGAAATTTGGGGAACACATTTCTTTTAAGTATATATATCAGTGAAAAATATGTTTTCATGAAAAATCATTATATTTCCACGTATTTTCCAAAAATCCAAAAGCTTTAAAAACTACTTGGTTTTTTATCATAAGAGTATCCATTTTAACACCTAGTCTTGCATCCAATTGTTTCAAAACATAAATACATGTATTTTAAAGTAAGAAATTGTTTTGAAAACATATGAAATATCCAACCATGATCTTTGGGCAATATGTCTATGAATTAAACATAAGCCTTCCCCATGATTGGTCTATTATTGTATTTTGATACTTTAAATGACCATCTAAATGACATAGGCACCAGTGGACATTTGTATCATCCTAACATCTCACCCATGCTAAGTTTGCAATCAAGTTAGCCTATAGTGAGTGTGAGATGCATCCTAGGGGGGGGTATTTGTATATACTTAACCAATATATTCATGCAATTCTATCAAGGTTAAGTATCAACCTAATAATCCTCATGATCATAAAGGCATATATGAATGAATTCTACATTATGATCATTAAACTCATGTATTCATCAAATAATAGTCATGCATTAGGTATTATATGATGATAATAAGCAAAATATCACCTAAGGCATGATTTAAACCCTATTTCTCATGATGACGTGCCAAAAATCAAAATCATAAATCATGATTGCACATATACATAGCAATTACATTAATCATCATGATTTAAGCAATATTATCTATTTATGGGCACGTTATCATCACCCAACACTATCTAAAAAATGTTGTCCCGTCATCCTAAGTCAACCAAAATATGATATAGGTTAGCTCCATGTGGTTGACTACCCTAGGATTATTCTAACCCTTAAGGATGGATTTTGGAACCCAAAATAAGTTCTTTCCTATTGGGTTCACTAGATATTCCTTGGGGATCCATTTTCTAGCAATTACTTTCTTTTTATCTTGTCCCCTAGCTATTAGGCATTTGTAGGCCTTTTCATTTTTCTTTTCCTTATATCCTAGGCCTTTTTTTGTTAAAACTTGCCCTTTGGCTCCCTATGATCATATTTAATGTGTTGGAACCAATTGTGAATTTCTCTAGGGCTTTGGTTAAATAATCTACCTTTTTCCTTAATGCCCTATTTTCCTCTATGCATGCATCATTAACATCAAAAGACATATAGTCATATGAGCATGCATCATCACGGCAAGAAGAAACATTATCATTTAAGCATGCTTTTTCTAGTTTTTGTTCTAATTCCTTAATTTGATTAAGCATGCTTTTATTTTTATTTTTCATTCCAAATAGGTCCATAGTTAAACTAGAAATTATGGAAACTATTTTCTTAGGAGAGGCTTTCGTTACCATAGTTTCCATATCCTCTTCTTCTTCTTCGGATGCGGAGGATGTAGAAGCTCCCCCTTCATTTGAGCTCTCCCCACTTGTGCTTGATTCTTCATTTGAGGAGGAGGAACAATCCGAGTCATGAAGAGCCATTAGTGCTAGGTTGGAGTAGACATGCTCTTCTTCTTCGGATGAGGATAAAGAGGCAAGGTCATCCCATGTCTTGGCTTTGAGTGCCATGGCCTTCCCTTTTCCTTTTGCCTTCTTTTCTTCTTCCTTTTTCTTGCTCCCCTTCTTCTTCCTCTTTTCTTCTTTCTTTTTCTTATCTTCCTTGCTCTTGTTTAGGAGGGGACAATTATCCCTTATATGTCCCTCTCCTTGGCAATTATAGCATATGACCTTCCCCCTTTGTCTTCTATTCCTATCATTAGATTTATGAAAATGAAAACCTTTTAAAGCACGTCTTACCCTCCTTACCATATAGGCTTCTTCGGTGCTATCCATGGAGGAGGAGGAAGACGCTTCGTCATCGGAGGAGGAGGAAACTTCCATCTTCTTCTTCCCCTTGTTTGCCATCAAGGCTACTCCCCGTGAATTTTGGACTCTAGGCTCTTCTTGTATACCTTCAAGCCTTGTCTCATGAAGATCCATGGTTGAAAAGAATTCCTCCAAGGTGCTCACTTCTAGGTTCTTGGAGATGTAAAATGAGTCCACCATGGAGCTCCATCTTGAGGACCGAGGGAAAGCATCTATGGCCTTCATTACCATATCCTAGTTGGAGAGCTTCTCTCCTACACTCGTTAGCCCAATTAATATTTCTTTAATTCTAGAATGTAGGGAAGTTACCTTTTCTCCCTTTTCAAGCTTAATATTTGATAGTTGGGAGCGGAAGAGATCTCTTCTCGCTAGCTTGGCTTCCGAAGTGCCTTCATGAAGTTCAACCAATCTCTCCCACATCTCTTTGGCACTTGAGCACTCCCCTATTCTATTTACTTCTTGTTGAGGGAGCACATTGTAGAGGTGGTGCTTGGCCTTTGAATTTGCCAAATACTCTTCTCTTTGTCTTTTGCTCCATCTCGATTTCTCCAATGGCTCCCCATCCTCGTTCCTAGGCAACTCGAAACCGTTTTCCATTATTAATAGAATTTCAAAGTCGGTTTCGAAGAATACCTCCATTCTCTTCTTCCACCAAGCGAATTCGCCATCGAACTTCGGTGGATGGATGTTTGAGCCGGCCATTTTGAAAATTGCTTGTTGTGGCGGTTAGTCCTCGACAAGCTTTCCTTGGCTCTGATACCACTTGTTGGAGATCGGTTGGCCGGCTAGAGGGGGTGAATAGCCCTCGTTCGTTGGATGTCGTATTTTGCTCATCTAAAAAACGTTAGCACAAGCGGAAGCAATAAACTAAGACAAGCAAATAGAAATAAAACAAAGACAATACAAACACGGAGATGTAACGTGGTTCACGGCTACGCCGCTAATCCACGGTCCGATTCGTCCACGGTGAATCACTCCGCAACCTATCCACTAGATCTCTCCTTTGCACAAAGCTAGGTGGAGGTAACCTCTTTTACACAAAGATCACTCTTCTACAATGGAATGAAGATTAGAGCAAGTAGAAGAGTAGAAAATCGTTTAGGGCACTTTGGGAGTAGTTGGGCGTTCAAGCATTAACCCCCCAAAGCCTCATCCCCTTCCTTTTTATAGAGGAAGAGGGTTTTTTCCCGTTGACACAGGAGCAGTCGACTGATGGCACCCATCAGTCGACTAGTCCCGTAGCTGTTGCCCAATAACGGCCGCTTTCCACGTTGGATACCATCCAACGGTACTGGCATCAGTCGAGTCCTCCACGAGGTCGACTCCATTCTGTGCTCGTGCATAGTGACATCAGTCGACTACCAGTCATAGCCGATCGGTGATCACCATCATCGATCATGCCCAATGACCGATCAACTGATTCACATTATTAGACCGGTCGATCGACCCATCGACTCAGCGATCGGCATCGCCATGACATGGCAGTCGACTGGTGTCGGGAAAAACCATCCGACACTTGGCCAAATGGCCAAGTTTCACCTAAGAGCTACCCCTTCCTGGGTTACAATCGCTCACTCTCATCCCTCAGAGTCCCTCGCCTTCGAAGTTCTCTTCGTTCGCGACCATGTCCCTCGGCAGCATCAGGCGCACGGCTCTGCAATGCTCCTTCGCGTCTCTTGCCTCGAAGTCTACTTCCTCCGGCTTCACTCCAAGCTCCTCGTCCGGCGGTCCCTCGGATGCTCCAAGCGCACGGCTTCCGCAAAGCTATCCTTCACCGACTCAAGGCACGAGTCATGAGATGTGAAACTCGCCATGGCTCCATGTGCGAATTACTAAGTCCTGCACGACTTCAACGCACATATCAAATCAACATATCAAACTAACTTAAACCCTTTGTCATACCATCAAAACCATATTACGGCAAGAGATTGCCCTAACAAGCTCGAGATGATGAGCTGATTCAAGAAGATAGCAGCTCGGGAAGATGAGATGGGTTAAGAATGTAGCAGCTCGAGAAGATGAACCAAGTCAAGAGGGTAGTAGCTTGGGAGGATGAGTTGAGTTGAGAAGGTAGCAACTCGGAAAGATAAGCTGAGTCAAGAAGGTAGAAGCTCATGAAGATGGGTCGAGAAGGAAGGTAATAGCTTTAGAAGATGAACTGAGTCAAGAAGGTAGTAGCTCGGGAGGATGAGTTGAGTTGAGAAGGTAGTAGCTCAGGAGGATGAGCTGAGTCAAGAAGACAATAGCTCATGAAGATGGGTCGAGCAGGAAGGTAACAGCTTGGGAAAATGAGTCGGGTCAAGGACGTGGCAGCTCGGGATGTAAGTTAGGTAACAGTTTGGGAAGATGAGTCGAATTGAGAAGGCAGCGACTCAGGAAGAGAGTAAAACTGAGTCAGACGAGTAGTAGCTCAGGAAATTAACAAGAAGCCAAAAGGAATATTAATTATATTAAAGTGGGACCCCATAAAATATGCAAGAGACTGTTTGTTATAGTCTTGGTATACATATCATTTTCTTTTATAATAGATTGAAGATGTCTCATAGGCCCCATGAAAGATTCCCATTAGCAAGTATTCTATAACGACATAACGACATGATCATCTGATCCCATGTGGCATTCCACATGGACGATGATGCTCGTAGTTTGTTGCACAACAGGTTGCTCTAACATTAGAGGCGAGATAAAAGACGAAAATGAAGGAAGGAGGGGGGATCTGATCTCATTCTACATACACTTATTGTTTTCTGCTACACATCTTCTTGATTACTTCTACTTTCTTTCTCTTCCTCATATAATCTCTAACTTAAGCATCGAAGGATCTCTGCCTGGTAGGCCGACGGTGGTCTAACATGTGTTAACTTTTATAGGAAGGGAGTAAGGAGACTCTTATTTCTACAGTCAGAGGGAACCCATTCTCGACAGCTCAATCTTGGGGAAAAAAATCTGTATTGCATCAGTTGGCATCGTCCATGTGAAACTCTGAGCAAGATGTAGAGATGCAACCTCACGAGATTCCTCCTCATGCAGTTTCCACTCTTGAAGAAACTCCCATCACTATTTTACCTTCTCAATTAGCTGCAATGATAAATAAAGTTGTGGTTGAAACTCGGATGCAAGAGGAGAGAAGAATGGGGTTTTGCAACCCCACTCTAGAGAGTCATCCAAAAGAGATCAACCCTACGGTGGATTTTCCCACGTCCTTATAGTGGGTGTACAAGAAATTGAAGTACTATCAGGAGAAGGACCGCTAGGAAGAGATGAGCGGTATTCTCTTCCTCCCTTACCTACTAGAAGGGAGGATCAGGAAGAGAGTCATTCGACCAAGGCTCCAGAATCCTATGACCCTTGTTTATTCACAAAAGATATTGTGTTGGAGCATCCACTGACTTATTTCTACCCTTCTCAAATTGGGTTATATGATGACACTTCTGATATTGAAGAATATCTATCCCAGTTTGAAGGAGCAGCTGCTTCCATTTTTACATCGACGCTCTCAAGTGTCGAGCCTTCCGCATCACCTTGTCTTCATCCGCCCAAAGATGGTTAGGTCATTATGGCCTAGTTCCATCACTTGCTTTAGGGATTTGAAGGAAGTTTTCCTGAAACATTTTTCTAGTTGTAAGAGGTACAAGCATGATGCCTCTATTTTACTTCATTTAAAGTAGGAGTCATCTAAATCGTTGTGAAGTTATATCCATCGCTTCACCACTATCGCTCGAGAGATTCCTTTGGCGATACCTGATTTTTTAAGGGTGGTTATCCCTCATAGTTTAAAGGAAGGACCCTTTCTTAGCTCTTTTTTGAGGAAGCCAGCTATTAGTTATGAAGAACTACTGAGCTGAGATGAGGAATACATCAATGAGGAGGGGCTGAAGATACAAAGAGCTAAGAATAAGGTTGTCTCTACTCCGATAGAAAGGAATCAACATCAAGCTCAGCGGGGACCTCCCAGAAGGGAGTATGCTAGACCTAATCCTTTGGCAGTGCCTCATCCTCGACCATTGATGCTTGAAGCTCATCCTCATCATCCCCTTCGCATTATGACCACAGAGGTCGTACCTCTGCCCCAAACTTGGAAGGATAAAGAATTGGAGGTTTATGATAGGCAGGGCATCATCCAATACCCTGGGGGGGGGGTATCGAGGAGTTCACCGCAACACATCGACTCCATTCTTCTGTCAATACCAAATGGAATATGGACATGCAAGTAACCGATACTTTGGGTTACAAAGGGAGTTGGAGATCATCAAGAGGGAGTACCCACATCTACAACAACAATTAGGGTTTAGTGTAGGGAGGGAGCGTAGATCTCTTGTTCCTCGACTAGGGCCTTACAACAGAGCACCACAAGTCATTCTTCCACAAATACAAGTACAACCCAGCTAGGGAGTCACCCCTCAAGAAGAGGGGACAAGTGGTGGTACTCTGACCACTCCTGAAGATATTCCTCCCAAGGGTGTCATTCATGTCACTGCTAGAAGACCCATTGATGGAGACTCCAACAGGGCTCGAATGTCATATGCCCGTATGATAGAGTTTAGCCATCGAAGAAGATCGGGCTCTTTAGGCTACACCTCAAATATGTTTTGGACCAGAAGACCTGCAAGGCATTCTTCCACCTCATACCGACACCTTGGTAATTAGAATTTCTCTTGCCAACTATGAGGTTGACCAAATTTTGCTGGGCTCAGGGAGTTCGATCAACATTTTGTTCCAGGTGGCCTTTTAATCAGATGTAGCTAAAGAATGTGCAGTTGGAGGAAGTCTCTACTCCTCTATTTGGGCTTGCTGGGCACATGATGCAACCCATGAGATAGATATCCCTACTCCTCACTTTGTGGACGAAGCTGAGTTAGAAAACTAATATGACTTCCTTTCTGATAGTAGACACTCCTTCTGCTTACAATGTCACCTTCCTATTAGTTTTCTAGGCAGTGGCTTCTCCTTATCATCAGAAAGTGAAATTTCTAATGGGCGAACTAGTTGGAGAGGTCAGGGGAAGAAAAAAGGAGCTCGGAGTTATTACGTTCAAATGGTTTGAGATGGTAACAAAAGAGCTTGAGTGTAGGATCCTCGGGGAAAGACGCTTGCAACTTCAAAAGTATATGTACTAGAGGCCACACCTAAGAAGGAGATAGTAGAGGAAGGTAAATCAATGGAGATAGCTCTAAGAAACCTCACTAGGGTGGCCAAGTAGCTGTAGATGAAGAACTTATTGCCTACTTGCGAAGAAATGAAGATATTTTTGCTAAAGATGTACATGACATAACGAGGATTGAGCCCCAAGTTACAGAGCATCACTTGAACATTACCTGAAAAGCTCAACCAGTTCAACAGAAGAGACGACACTTTGGGCCCAAGAAGAACAAGGTCATTGCTGAAGAAGTGGAGAAGTTGCTACAAGCAGGTCATATAAAAGAAATTCAATTCCTTGAGTGGGTGTCAAATGTAGTTCTTGTTCCCAAGCCCTTTTGGTAATGGCAAATGTATATTGATTTTTGTGATTTAAATAAAGCTTACCCTAAATATTGCTACCCCTTGCTTCGTAGTGATCAATTTGTTGATTCTACAGTAGGTTTTGTGGTTGTTTCACTTATGGATGCTTATCAAGGGTATCATCAGATCTCATTAGCTAAGGAGGATCATAAGAAAGTTAATTTTGTGATAGAAAGAGAGTTATATTCTTATGTAGTGATACCTTTTGGGCTTAAGAATGCAGGAGCCACATATCAGAGGCTTATTGATAAAATATTTGCTGAATAGAAGGGAACGAATGTGGAGTTATATATGGATGATATTCTAGTTAAGTCTCGGCTCACCAAGAATTTGACACAAGACCTAGAGAAAACATTTGCTACACTTAGGCATTATAATATGAAATTGAATCTAAAAAAGTGTCTGTTTGGAGTGAAAAGTGGGAAGTTCCTAGGATATATCGTGACATAGAAAGGGTTGCAACCTACTCTGAAGAAAGTTCAGGCATTGTGCAAAATGAAGTCACCTACCAATCCACACGAGGTGTAGAAACTTATAGGAAGAATTGTCTCATTATCTCAGTTTATTGCCAGATCAATAGATCGGGGGCTGCCTTTCTCCCAGATCCTTAAAAAGACTGCTTGGTTTCAATGGGATGGGTCATGTGAACAACCCTTTCAAGAGTTAAAGAAGTACTTGGTTGAGCTTCCTTTGTTGGCTAAACCTGTTCTAGGAGAACCTCTGTGGGTGTTTCTAGCTGTTTCTGAAGGAGCAATCAGTTCAGTATTATTGAGGCAGGAAGGTTCTCATCAGTAACCCATCTATTATACAAGTCATATATTAAAAAGGAGCCGAGCTAAGGTATACTGAGTTAGAAAAGCTAACATATATTCTGGTTCCAACAACCCACAAGATAAGACCTTATTTCCTAGCTCATCTGGTGAATGTGTTGACGAATAGTGAGTTAGGTCGGTGGTCACTAAATCTAATTTTTTTGAAAGACTAGCCAAATGGGTTGTAGAGCTGAGTGAATATGACATTGACTATCATCCCCAAACTGTTATCAAGGCTTATTCCCTAGCAAATTTTCTGGCTGAGGTGCTAGTGAATCTTGAAAATAGCTCGGCGAAGGAGAAAGAAGAGATGGTTACATGGAGGGTTTTCGTAGATGGGTCTTTAGGGGATGGAGGAAGTGGAGTAGGGGTATTGTCGGTGTCTCCTTCAGAGGAGGAAACCCGCATCACCATATGGCTAGGGTATAAAACATCTAATAATGAAGCTAAATATGAAGCTATCTTATCTGGTTTACAAGCAACTTGGGCAGTAGGAGCCGACTCAGTAATAGTACACTCAGATTTGCAGTTGGTCATTTCTTAGCTGTAGGGTGCTTTCGCCATTCGAGAAGAAAGATTATTGAAGTATTCTGATGGTTTTGAAAAATTGAAAGTTCATTTTCAAGAGGTATGTTTACAATAAATCCCGAAGGAGGAGAATATGACAGCGGATGAACTAACTTGATTAGCAAGTGCTTTAATTGAATGGAAATCTCGAGATCCTTTATGCTTGGAAGTTCCTCATTCCTTAGTAGTGTGCAATGTGGAAGAGACGATGGTTAAAGGCCATTGCATTCCTTAGTAGTGTTCCCTTGGATCCCAAAAAAGCTTCATTTTTGATGGGAAGAGTGAAGTGTTTTGTGCTTATCGATAGAGTTTTAAATAAGACATCGTTTGGTAGGCCCTTATTGAAGTGTCTTGGGAGGAAAGATGTTGATTGGATACTCATGGAGATACATGAGGGGTGTTGTAGTAACCATTTGGGAGGCCAAGCTCTGATTCAAAAGGTATTATTGGCTGGATATTTTTGGCCAACTCTCCATCAAGATGCTACACAACTAGTCAAGACTTGCTAGGCTTGTCAGAGGCATAGCAACAGGTCCGACCGACTAGCCGAGTTGATGAAGGCTGTAGTCGCGTCCTGTCCATTCGATCAATGGGGAATGAACAAAGTGGGTCCGATGCCTATAGCTCCCTTGCAGAAGAAGTTCTTGTTAATAATGGTGGATAATTTCTCCAAATGGGTGGAAGCTAAACCTCTAGCTAAGATCACAGAAAGGGCAGCGATACAATTTTTATGGAAGAATATTATCTGTAGATATGGAATTCTAAGGAAGTTGATCAGTAATAATGGGCACCAATTCCAGGGTCGAAGAATTTGAGAATGGTGTCAGAGTCTTAATATCCAACAAACTTTCACTTCAGTGACTTATCCGCAAGCTAATGGGTAGGTAGAGGTAGTTAACAGGATTCTTATCTAGGGGTTGAAAGCTAAATTGGGAGCTAAACGAGGAAATTGGGTAGACGAGCTTCCAGGAATACTGTGGGCCTATCAAACTACACCTAAAATGACCAACTAGAGAGACTCCTTTTAGTTTAGTCTATGGGACTGAGGTAGTTATCCTTGTAGATGCTCTGGTGAATAGTGCCCGAGTGCTACCTTATGAACTAGAATAGAGTCAAATATTGAGAAGTACTAAGCTGGATCTACTGGAAGAAAGACGAGAGCAAGCCCGAATCCGAGCTAAAGTATATAAGCAGAGGATACAATAAGTCTTTAACAAGAAGGTGATACCTCGGGCATTTCAAGTAGGAGACACTGTTGGATCGATGCGGTTCGCTAGAGGGGGGGGGGGGGGGGTGAATAGCGAAAAACCTTTTCTTTTTCTTTCGTTCGTTAAAACTCGAGAGATAATTAATTAATTGCAGCGGAAATGTAAAGTAAATAAAGACAATGAAGTTTTACTTGGTTTGTAGCCTTCGGCTACTACTCCAAGGCCCTAGTGGTCCTTGACCACGTACGGAGGGAAAAAGCACTAAAGGAACTCCTCCTCGTTAGAGGTAGGAGTTAATCGATACAAGAAGGAACCACAAAAACTTGAGATAGAGGGACACTCCCCCTCTCCTCGTATACGATAAAAGCTCCGAAAATGTAAATGACAAACTGATAACAAAAAAAAACTGATACCGACGTACAAAAATAATAAGGAAAGTAAAACCTAGACTTCGGAATGGAAGGACTTCGTTGTCGGAGAGTTGCAGCGTAACGGAGGCTTTTGAGCACTTAGAAAATTATATGAAACCCTAGGTTTGGCCCTCCTTTTATAGCCTTTGAGCCCCTTTTCGAGAGGAACCCTAGCCAATCAAATTTGAGCACATCTTCCCTTGAAATTTGGTGATAATCCTTGACTCCTCGAATCTGATCATTGACCATCAATCGACTGATGGCCATCATCAGTCGACTGATGGTAGCATCAGTCGAGTGCTGATCTTCGGCAGTCGACTGTTTGACAGCAGTCGTGTAGGGATTTATATATGCCAAATAGCATATGCGCAACGGAAAAATTAGGATCCCTTCCTAGTGATCCTTGCGAAAGAAAACCTCGTACAAAATAAATTTCTCTAAAACCAAACCTATCTTATAGGAGAGGATTACCTTTGTTGCGTGCCCTTGTTAATCCCGCTTTTCCTTTTGGTTTGTTGGATCTTTAGCACGTTCAAATGTCCGTGCCTCTATACGTATCCACACGAGCAAGCTCTTGTCTCACAAAAGAAAAACTAGAAGGGCTCTCCTTTACTTCTTGCTAGAGAAGTCCCTAAAGGAGAGGAAGCTAGGGAAAAAGAGAAGGGAAGAAGAAGACTACTCTTCTTGCTAGCCTACACTCACAAAACCACACAACCAAAGCTTCCACCAAGCTCTCAAGCTCTCACACAACCACAATCACACTTTGGCCGGCCACTCCATGGAGTCTTTTATAGGGTTGGAAAAACCCTTTCACCTCCTACCATTCAATGCAATCCATTGCATTGAGACACCTTGTTTGGCCGGCCACTTTAAGGAGACAAAAACCACTTTGTCTCCTTCCACCTCATCTAGCTTAGGTGGCATGCTTATGTGGCATGCTTGTGTGGCATTCATGCATGTTGAATTAATCTTATTAATTCAATAAGCTTATGTTATCATATTGAATTAATCTCATTAAATCAATAAGGTAACATATTGAATTAATCTCATTAAATCAATAAGCTAAAATTCTCATTAAGCTTAAAGTCCAAAAACCATTTTGTACTTAAGCTTATTCCCAAATTATTCTAGTCAAACTAGAATGTACTAATTCTTCTAATCATCATGCTCTTTGTGTGTGACCCTATAGGCTCTCATAACGTTGGCAGTGGATCTAAACTCTTTTAGATACACAAGCAATGAGCGGCATCTAGCAATACATCATTGCTACCCAAATTCTGAAATAAGTCAAGATCCGACTAACCTTTCCGTGACTACTATAATGTATGACCGTGTCCTTCTATCCTTGATATCAGATTGACCAATGAGGCATAGACCGTGTCATCCTCGATCAATCTATGTGTTTCTTGATCCCTGAGTAAACTAACACAAACAAATGAGCTCAATATCTCATATTGACTCATTTGAGCATGGCCATGCGTTTTAGTAGTTCTACTCAATCAAGGGGTCCACCGATATCACTCTCGTCATATGAGAGGGATAGATCCCATCTACATCACTCACATCCCTCCGCATAATTTGTTATATACCCGATGTCGCCTTTATGGTCCACCACATTTACGGGTGGACGTTTGTGATACCAAAGTACATAATTCCTTATGTAGGGAACCGTAGTGACTTTAGGTTCGAGGACTATTCATACCAATAGTCACATGAGAAAGTTTATGACACTCATATAACGATCCATGAAACTTTCTCATGGCGGGTCAGTTCAGTATATATTCTCTAATATATACCCATGTGTCAACTTGATATCATATATCCATGACTTGTGAGATCAAGTCATCAATTGACCTACATGCTAGTCTTTATGTATTAATATTGCCCTTGCATATTAATACTTGACTAGGACCATTTAGGAAAGTGTTCTCTACAGCCTCTCATAATCAATTCTGCCAATTGATGTGCTGTAGATAAGAACCTACTTTTCTAGGGCATTATTATATTTAATTTAGCTGGCACAAGCAAGATGTAAATATAATAACCAATCCTTTGCCTTTATTGAATATGATACAAAATGTTCCCTTTTCAACCATCACATGATTGGCTCTAGGGCTATAACTAACAATCTCCCACTAGCACTAGTACCAATCACTATGATATCTAATACCTAGTGACCTAGTGTGACCATCATGCTTCCTCTGTGCCAAAGCCTTGGTCAATGGATCTGCGATGTTAAGCTTACATCCGGTACTCTGCATATCCTCACATCTCCTCTATCGATGATCTCTCGAATGAGATGGCCGTGATATGTGTTTGGTCGTGATGTGATCGATGTTCCTTAGCCTGTGCAATCGCCCAATTGTTGTCACAATAGAGGTCTATTGGATATATAATGCTAGGAACTACCCCAAGGTCACTGAAGAACTTGCGGAGCCAAACGACCTCCTTTCTTTGCATCGGTGCGACAATATACTCCTGTTGTAGAATCAAGAATCGTGTCTGCTTTGAACTCTTCCACTCACAACTCCACCATTCGGGCAAAACACGTACTCGATTGCGATCTATAGTCATCCTTATGCATTTGGAAGCTTGCATCACTGTAACCCTTCTGACTAGCTCCTCATTGCCTCCATATATCAGGAAATATTCTTTCGTTCTTCGTAAGTATTTAAGAATATTTTTGTCTGCTATCCAGTGACTTTCACTGGATCCGACTAGTATCTACTCGTCATGCTCAAAGCATACGAGACGTCAGGACGAGTACAAAGCATGGCGCGTACATGATAGACCCTATGGCGGATGCATAAGGGATCTTATCCATGCGATCTCTCTCCTCCTTAGAAGAGGGACATTGAGTCTTGAAAGACTCACACCATGTGATAAAGGCAGAAATCCTTTCTTGGAATTTTGCATAGCAAAACGATCTAGCACTTTATCAATGTATGTACTCTGACTTAGGCCAAGTAATCTTTTAGATCTATCTCTATAGATCTTGATGCCTAGAATATAGGCAGCTTCACCTAAGTCTTTCATCGAGAAACAATTCCCTAACCACATCTTCACAGACTGGAGTGAGGGAATATCATTTTCGATGAGAAGTATGTCATCTACATACAAGACAAGAAATACAACTGTGCTCCCACTATTTCTCTTGTAGATACAAGGTTCATCTTCATTCTTGATGAAACCAAACTCCTTGATTGCATCATCGAATCGAAGATTCCAGCTTCGAGAGGCTTGCTTTAGTCCATAAATGGACCTTTGCAGTTTGCATACCTTTCCAGGATGCTTTGGATCTTCAAAACCCTCAGGCTGTGTCATGTACACATCCTCGAGTAGCTTTCCATTCAGAAAAGCGGTTTTGACATCCATCTGCTAGATCTCATAATCGTGGTAGGCTGCAATAGCAAGTATGATCCGAATGGATTTAAGCATCGCAACTGGTGAAAAGGTTTCATCATAGTCAATACCATGAATTTATTTGAATCCTTTAGCCACCAATCTACCTTTATAGGTATGCTTATTACCATCCATGTCAGTCTTTACTTTAAAGACCCACTTACACCCAATGGGTTTTACCCCTTCAGGTGGATCAACCAAGGTCCATACTTGGTTAGTGTACATGGATTCCATTTCGGATCTCATGGCCTCTAGGCATTTCTCAGAATCTGGGCTCATCATAGCTTCTTGATAGGATGTAGGCTCGTCAAGATCGACAAGCAATACCTCACCGTTGTCAGTCAAGAGAAAAGAATATCTCTCGGGTTGACGACGGATCCTATCAGATCTACGAAGAGGTTGGTCTACTTGAATAGGTGTCTGCTCCACAACTCTTTGGGCAACACTTTCCTCATCCACAACACTTTGTGGTTCCTGTTCATTTTCCATCGAAGCCTTAGTGTTATCGTCATCTTGAACTTCTTCAAGATGAATTTTACTCCCACTAGTTTTTCTAGAAATAAATTCTCTTTCTAGAAAGACAGCATTTCTGGCAACAAACACCTTGCCAAGTGTGGGATTGTAAAAGTAATATCCCTTAGTTTCCTTGGGATATCCTACAAAATAACACTTATCTGATTTGGGTCCTAGTTTATCTGAGACTTGACGTCTTACATAAGCTTCACAACCCCAAATCTTTATAAAAGACATTTTGGGACTCTTCCCAGTCCATATCGTATATGGTGTCTTTTCTACGGCTTTTGATGGGATGCGATTAAGTGTGAAAGCGGCTGTCTCTAGAGCTAGTCCCCAAAAGGAAGTAGGTAGATCAGTCTGGCTCATCATTGATCGTACCATATCTAATAGAGTACGATTTCTCCTCTCAGATACACCATTCCATTGTGGTGTTCCAGGGGGAGTGAGTTGAGATATTATCCCACACTCAGCCAGGTGATCACGAAACTCTTGACTAAGGTATTCACCACCTCGATCTGATCGAAGTAGCTTAATACGCTTACCAAGTTGGTTTTGTACTTCATTCTTGAATTCTTTGAACTTTTCAAAGGATTCTGACTTGTGTCTCATCAAATATAAGTAGCCAAATCTACTCATATCATCAGTGAAAGTAATAAAGTACTTATAGCCTCCTCTGGCTTCGACATTGAAAGGCCCACATACATCAGTATGTATGAGTCCTAACAAGTCCGTCGCTCTCTCGCCATGTCTACTAAATGAAGTTTTAGTCATCTTTCCTAAAAGGCAAGATTCGCATACCTCATATGATTCAAAATCAAATGGGTCCAATAATCCATCTTTATGGAGTTGGGATATGCGTTTTTCATTTATGTGACCTAGGCGACAGTGCCAGAGATATGTTTGGTTCAAATCATTCGATTTGAACCGTTTGGTATTTACGTTATAAATTGGGTTTTCTAAATCTAGAACATAGAGACCATTCATAAGTGGTGCATTACAATAGAATATTTCATTTAAATAAATGGAACAACATTTGTCCTTTATTATAAAAGAAAAGTTTTTCTTGTCTAAACAAGATACAGAAATTATGTTCTTCGTTAATGCAGGTACATAAAGGCACTCCTCTAGTTCTAAGATAAGCCCAGTGGGCAAAGACAAAGAATATGTTCCTACAGCTACAGCAGCAACTTTTGCGCCATTGCCTACTCGTAGGTCCACTTCGCCTTTTGCCATTAGTCTACTATTTCTCGATCCTGCACATTAGTACAAATGTGAGATGCACATCCGTATCTAATACCCATGTAGAAGAAATAGATAGATTAACTTCTATAAGCGTGTATACACGAGGCGAAGTCCCACTTCTTTTCTTCTTTACTTCCTCAAGGTAGATTTTGCGATTCCGCTTCCGATGTCGATCTCACCGCAATGGAAAGCGATCCCTTCCTTAGGTACTTTACCTTTAACCTTTGAAGTGGATGAATTGGCCTTGCCTTTGGCTTGGGTCTTACCCTTGCCTTTAAACACCTTTGCCCTTGTTGACCATTAGACGTTACTAACTTTCTTCTTGAGATTGGTTGTGATTCTTAACATCTTTGAGAATCTCGAGCAAAGGTTTATCAATTTCATTCATGTTATAATTCATGAATTGATTATATGCTTCCAGCGATTGCGAGGATAACATCGATTTGCCAATTCTTGGCTCGATGGAAAACCTAGTCTTTGAGGTTCTCAGCGTACCCAATCATTTTAAGTATGTGAGTTCCTACGGTGTTCCTTCTTGCATCTTGCATGCAAAAGCCTTAGACACTTCAAAGCGCTCGTGCACGGCTTGTCCTTGATATAAGTTGTTTCAAATGCTCAACCATATCATAGGCATCCATGTTCTCATGTTGCTTACAAGCTCGAGTTCATGGTTGCAAGCATAAGGCATGACACATCTAATGCGTCATCTTGATGCTTCTTATAAGCATCTTTTTGACACAGTGGCGCGAGGGCAGGTATTTCAGGGGTAGACTGCTCTAGGACATACAGTTTGCGTTCTTGCTTGAGGATAATCCTCAAGTTCCTATACCAGTCAAGAAAGTTCGCTCCATTGAGCTTGTCCTTCTCAAGGACAGATCGCAAGTTGAGGGGGTGTGTCGTGTTAGATGACATGGTGATCTACAACAATAAAATGCAAAATTAAGTATCATACCTAAGTCATTTAATTAGGCCTTTAATTAAATGAGGCTCCCACTAAATTCTCATAGCTTTGATATGAGATAATCATTGATGTAGGCAAACACTTTTCGCTCACATCATTAGCTACTATTTAGCTATAAATTTATATGGGATAAAGATCCACATCATAATTCGTCTTGAGTTAGCTTTGGCTAATCGCCCAAGACGTAGTATGATTAGGTAGGCAATCTTTTGCCAATTACATCTGATGTAACTCTTTAATAGCTTTGGTTAAGTTTAGATTAGTTTAGTGCTTATTCCTAAACCAGCTTCCAGGTTGTGGCGAGGCACAGGGGCCTTCTTGGATATCGGAGACACGACCACTTCTAAGACAAAGCTGATGTTCGGAAATCACATAAAACTAATTTTAAAACTTATGCTCAAAGCTAATATATGCCTCTACTTTCTTAACTAATTAAGAAAAACTTAATTAAGTCTTAACCAAGTTTGATAGCGGGACATCACGATTGTCCACTCGCACTCTTCCAAGATAAAATGCATTGCTTTGCTTTGGCAAACCCAATAACAAATGATCGAGGAAGTAGTGAGTACCAAACTTTGGTAGGCATATCGTATTTGACTTATTAAGATATAAACTTAAACATGCATCACATACATATTAGCATACATCACATATAAGCTAAATTAACATGCATCACATACATATTAAACTAAGCGTGTCATGGTTATGGCCCTTATTCTACAATCTTCTCAAGCCAATGAGGAAGATTGATTGGCTCGACTCTAGGGATATCTTTGTTGTTGACTTCCTCCTTGTAACATTATCTTCCAATGGACCCTCCATCTTTGTTGTATATTACAAAAGGAGAAATACTCGAGTTACATTCGAGTCTAAAGCTAATTTTACAACAAGAATTTTAGGAGAAAGGCACGACACGCAGGCCGTATTAAGAATTACAACACACAATCACAAACTTTTTGGGACTAGGCCATAACCATGCACCATGTCAATTTTAACTTTTAAAAGACATCGGATATTTTATTATGTTTGAAAATTTGCTAATGCAATTATCAACTCATAATAAAATTCATCCTACTTCTATATCATATATAAAATAGAGAAAAACTATTTTTATACGATCTTTCGCAAGTGGCTCTGATACCACTGTAGGGATTTATATATGCCAAATAGCATATGCGCAACAGAAAAATTAGGATCCCTTCCTAGTGATCCTTGCGAAAGAAAACCTCGTACAAAATAAATTTCTCTAAAACCAAACCTATCTTATAGGAGAGGATTACCTTTATTGCGTGCCCTTGTTAATCCCGCTTTTCCTTTTGGTTTGTTGGATCTTTAGCATGTTCAAATGTCCGTGCCTCTATACGTATCCACACGAGCAAGCTCTTGTCTCACAAAAGAAAAACTAGAAGGGCTCTCCTTTACTTCTTGCTAGAGAAGTCCCTAAAGGAGAGGAAGCTAGGGAAAAAGAGAAGGGAAGAAGAAGACTACTCTTCTTGCTAGCCTACACTCACAAAACCACACAACCAAAGCTTCCACCAAGCTCTCAAGCTCTCACACAACCGCAATCACACTTTGGCCGGCCACTCCATGGAGTCTTTTATAGGGTTGGAAAAACCTTTCACCTCCTACCATTCAATGCAATCCATTGCATTGAGACACCTTGTTTGGCCGGCCACTTTAAGGAGACAAAAACCACTTTGTCTCCTTCCACCTCATCTAGCTTAGGTGGCATGCTTATGTGGCATGCTTGTGTGGCATTCATGCATGTTGAATTAATCTTATTAATTCAATAAGCTTATGTTATCATATTGAATTAATCTCATTAAATCAATAAGGTAACATATTGAATTAATCTCATTAAATCAATAAGCTAAAATTCTCATTAAGCTTAAAGTCCAAAAACCATTTTGTACTTAAGCTTATTCCCAAATTATTCTAGTCAAACTAGAATGCACTAATTCTTCTAATCATCATGCTCTTTGTGTGTGACCCTATAGGCTCTCATAACGTTGGCAGTGGATCTAAACTCTTTTAGATACACAAGCAATGAGCGGCATCTAGCAATACATCATTGCTACCCAAGTTACTAAATAAGTCAAGATCCGACTAACCTTTCCGTGACTACTATAATGTATGACCGTGTCCTTCTATCCTTGATATCAGATTGACCAATGAGGCATAGACCGTGTCATCCTCGATCAATCTATGTGTTTCTTGATCCCTGAGTAAACTAACTCAAACAAATGAGCTCAATATCTCATATTGACTCATTTGAGCATGGCCATGTGTTTTAGTAGTTCTACTCAATCAAGGGGCCCACCGATATCACTCTCGTCATATGAGAGGGATAGATCCCATCTACATCACTCACATCCCTCCGCATAATTTGTTATATACCCAGTAATCGCCTTTATGGTCCACCCTGTTACGGGTGACGTTTGACGATACCAAAGTACATAATTCCTTATGTAGGGAACCGTAGTGACTTTAGGTTCGAGGACTATTCATACCAATAGTCACATGAGAAAGTTTATGACACTCATATAACGATCCATGAAACTTTCTCATGGCGGGTCAGTTCAGTATATATTCTCTAATATATACCCATGTGTCAACTTGATATCATATATCCATGACTTGTGAGATCAAGTCATCAATCGACCTACATGCTAGTCTTTATGTATTAATATTGCCCTTGCATATTAATACTTGACTAGGAACATTTAGGAAAGTATTCTCTATAGCCTCTCATAATCAATTCTGCCAATTGATGTGCTGTAGATAAGAACCTACTTTTCTAGGGAATTATTATATTTAATTTAGCTGGCACAAGCAAGATGTAAATATAATAACCAATCCTTTGCCTTTATTGAATATGATACAAAATGTTCCCTTTTCAACCATCACATGATTGGCTCTAGGGCTATAACTAACAAGTCGAGTCCTCCAAGCTGGCAGTCGACTGATGCTAGCTGCAGGGCAAAGTTAGCTCAAAGAAAACATTATTTTGACGGCCTCCGACCATCCGATCTCGACCTAGACCATCTATGGGATGTCTTTGGTCGGATCTACACTTAAGATCATCCCCGTAAAGAGGACACGACCTCACTTACGCTCGCACACACGAGCTTACCTCGATACTTACATGTCGCTTTTGCTTCCGGCCTTCCACTCGATTCCTTCGGCTCCCTCCGAAGTAACTCGAGTATCGCCCGACCACCGCGGCTTCCTCCGGGTGTCGCTAGCCTTCAGCTCCAGCATTGAGACTTTTCTGCACACTTGATTTAGCTCGTGAGATAACAATATAAGCTTAACTTTGTATCGTTTGCTATAATCAAAACTTAGGTTTGACTTAGGTGGCCACTGCACCAACAATCTCCCCCTTTTTGATTTATGGCAAACCCACATACAAAGTTAAGACAAAAATAAGTATGAGATTATGCATGAATGAGTAGGAGTATATAAAAATCCTTTTTCAAGTGCTCCCCCTTGAGGAATCCTCCCCCTTGACCGAGGGTGAGTACTTGAGAAAGGGTTTTAACTCTCCCCCTAGATATTTGCTACTAAGAAAAAGAATTAAGTAACCGAAATTACTTAATGTTGGCCATAGTGTTTAAAATAAGTTTTAAGTTAAGAAACCAAATGATTTCTTAACCCTGGCCTTTTGGTTAAATAAGTTTAAAATAAGTTTTAAGTTAAGAAACCAAATGATTTCTTAACCCTGGCCTTTTGGTTAAATAAGTTTTCAAAACTTAACGTTAACTTTTGGTTTAATTATGAAGTAAGAGTTAAGTTATAAAAAAAAATTAAATTTTGACTCCTTAACTTTTATCCTTTTCTCCTTTTCTCCCCTTTGCACAGTATATCGAAAAGAGTAAGGGGTGTGTGGAAAACAAGACAAATGTTAAATTTAAAGTCCAAGCATGTTCCACATTTTTTTTAAAAATAATATACTGAAAATAAGTTCATCTATAAAATATTCGACTCATATTTGGCTTGATTGATATGAAGGATCAACCAGTCCTGGTCAGAGTTGGTTAGTATGTATGATTATACTCCGTGGTTCATAGCGATGCACTAGCTCTACATCTAAAACCAGGAGTAAGGTCCTAACATCTCACGCCCATATACGTGGTTAAGTACACAAACACATTAGTCCTATGTGTTGTGAGATGTATTGGCTCCTTAAATCTATAGGTGCATGATATCTAAGGTATGTCCTATACTAGTTCCATAACAAAAATGAAAGTTAAGAAATAGTAGTAAGAAAATATAATTTGCATGTACCTATTCTATTACGCACATGCCCAATTTTCGTCTTAGTAGACTAAATTCGGCTTCGGGTAGGGGTTTAGTAAATAGATCTGCCAAGTTAGACTTCGATTCGACGTATTCGAGGTGTATGGCTCCGTTGGCCACATGTTCTCGAGTGAAATGGTGTTTGACCTCTATATGTTTGGTCCTAGAGTGACATATCGGATTCTTTGTAAGATTAATTGAACTAATGTTATCTACGTGAAGTTTAGTATTTGTAAAGTCTAACTTAAAGTCGCGGAGAGTGTGCTTCATCCAAAGAAGTTGAGTGACACACTCACCCATCGCGATGTATTCGGCTTCGGTGGTAGATAAGGCAACACAATGTTGCTTCCTACTGCACCAACTCACTAGACTCGAGCCGAGTAGTTGACAACAACCACTCGTGCTCTTTCTATCAAGTTTACTACCGGCATAATCCGAATCGGAGTAGCCGATTAGTTCGAACTCGGTAGATCTAGGATACCAAATACCGACATTAAGTGTACCCTTTAGATATCTAAGGATAGGCTTAACTAGGGTTAGGTGAGACTCCTTAGCACAGGTTTGAAACCTGGCACACATACTTACTGCGAATAGGATGTCGGGTTGACTCGCAGTTAAGTATAGAAGACTTCCTATTGCGCTCCTATAGTACTTTAAGTCAATGGACTTACTTTCTAGGTCTTCTCCTATGTTAACATTTATCGCCATTGGGGTGTTTATTACCTTAGCGTCTTGCATTCCAAATCTTTTAATTAACTCCTTAGTGTATTTTTGTTGATATAGGTATATACCATCCTTAGTTTGTTTAATTTGTAGACCTAAAAAGAAACTTAACTCGCCTACCAAGTTCATTTCGAACTCACTTTCCATGAGCGAAACGAACTCGTTTAGTAAGGCTGAGTTAGAGGTTCCAAAAATTATATCGTCTACGTAAATTTGAGCTATGAATATTTCTTTACCTAAGGTTTTTACAAAGAGAGTTGGGTCAACTAAGCCTTGGTTAAACCCTTTTGACTTAAGATGGATTGAAAGTCTCTCGTACCAAGCTCGAGGAGCTTGTTTAAGTCCATAGAGAGCTTTCTTAAGTTTTAGAACATGGTCGGGTTTATCTAGATTTTGAATCCGGGGTTGGTTGACATAAACTTCTTCTTTAATGTATCAATTAATGAATGCTGACTTAACATCAATTTGAAACACCTAAAATCCTCGATGTACTGCATAAGCAAGCAACATTCGAATGGATTCGAGTCTAGCCATCAGCATATAGGTTTCGTCGTAATCTAAGCCTTCGACTTGGCTAAACCCTTTGGCAACTAACCTAGCCTTGTTTCTAACTACTTCATCTTTATCATCAAGCTTATTTCGAAACACCCACCTTGTTCCAATTATCGTTTTGTCTTTAGGTGGTGGTACTAACTCCCACACTTCATTCCTAGTAAATTGGGCTAGCTCTTCTTGCATTGCAATAATCCAATCGGGATCAAGAAGAGCTTGTTCAATTGATTTGGGTTCTATCTTTGAAATTAAGGAAATTTGACTAAGGTTCCTATAGGATGCTCTAGTTCGAACTCCTAGATTAGGATCTCCTATCACTTGATCGATAGGGTGGTTAGTCCGATCCTAGATTGGGTTGGGTTTGTGTCACCTAATGCTTGATCAATGGGGTGACTTGGTTGAACACTAGTTTGGCTGAGTCATCTATCACTTGATCAATAGAGTGACTAGGTCGACCTAGGTTAGATTAACACTAGACCCGATCTCCTGGATCGAGTTAGGTTTAGTATGAATCGCTCGCTAATTGGGGTTCGGGGTTTTGTAGGTTCATGTCCTTCATCAAATACTACATTGATAGTCTCCTCGACTCTAAGGGTGTCATGGTTATATACTCTATAAGCTCTACTTGTAGTCGAGTATCCTAGAAAGATTCCGGTCGTGGTTTTGGATGTAAATTTCCCTAGGTAATCCTTAGTGTTTAGGATATGTACCTTACACCCAAATACCCTCAAGTACTTGATGTTAGGTATTTTATCGTGATAAATCTCGTACGAGGTCTTAAGGTGCCTCTTTACCATAAGGATCCTATTTTGGACATAGCAAGTCAATCTGGCCGCCAAACCTATCGGGTAGGTCGATTCATTCAACATGGTCCTAGCGCTCTTGTAGAGTTCGCTTTTTCCGCCTCCACTAGGCCATTTTGTCGAGGGGTCCTAGGCAAGAGAATTCATGGTGGTATCCGCTTAGGTTGGCGTAAGCCTGCGAACTTTGATTTTCGAATTCACCACCATGATCACTTCTAAGTCTTTTAACCTTAAGGTCTTTTTGATTCTCGATTAATTTGAATAGATTGATTAATTGATCTAGGGTATCATTTTTATGTTTGATGAACCTAACCCAGGTAAATCTGGAGTAGTCGTCAATTATGACTAAGCAATATTGACTTCTATTGAGATACTTGGCTCCATGTGAATCGAATAGATCCATATGCAGGAGCTCAAGTACACTTGAGGTTCGTTCTTGGTTAGTTAACTTGTTTTGTGTCCTAGGTTATTTTCCTTGTTGACAAGCATTACAGATTTTATTAACCAAATTGTTGAGGTTGGGTAAGCCTCTGACTCATCTTGTGGACGAGTCTTGGGTGCGAGTGACCGAGTCGTCGGTACCACAACCATGATTCCTCTTGCCGTGTCATAAGACACTTAGTTGAGGAGTTGGTTAAGTTGATCGTATAAATGTTGTTATTTCTAGTTCCTTTAAGAATTGTTTTAGAGGTTTCGTTGGTATTAATTACGCATTCATTTTCTAGAAATATAACCTTATAGTTATTATCACACAATTGGCTTACACTAAGTAAGTTATATCCAAAATTCTCTACAAGTAATACATTTTTAATAACAAAATTCGTGTTAAGCTCGATATCACCTGATCCGATGATTTTGAGCTTGCCGTTATTCCCAAAGGCTACCGATCATTGTCGTTTGAATCGAATTTGAGTTGATCCCTGGCCATGTGCTCGAGCAACCGTCCAACATCCATTGATCCTACACACAAGGTGGTTGGATTGGATGTTAGATTTTTTGTTAAGAAAATTGGTTGTAAGTTGTTAACCCTAGGTCATCTCACCGGAGTCTATATGATCAAGCATGTTATACTTATGTGTTTTTTTTAGATGACTTCCAATTAAGTTGATTAAGTAGATTTAGGTTCAAGTAATTTTATGTTAGATTTGGATTTAACCCTAGGCTTGTCAAGTTTACCTTTTCAAGATCATGGCTTCCAGGTCGTGGCGAGGCACAGGGGCCTTCTTTTATCGGATCATCGACCACTTCCTTAGACAAAGCCATTTTCAAGAAAATGATGACTTGACTCACCTCAAATTATTTCCTCGTCTAACTAGTTATTTTTGAAAAGAGGCTCCCCGAGGCTCAATCTTTTCGAAGAATTTTAGTTGGTTATGTTTTTGAAAAGAGGCTCCCCGAGGCTCAATCTTTTCGAAGAATTTTAGTTGGTTATGTTTTTGAAAAGAGGCTCCCCGAGGCTCAATCTTTTCGAAGTTGATTATGTTCATGTTCTAAGTGAGTTCACAAGTTTTAAAGTATAAACTTTCTAAGTTAAAGCATGCAATTTCTAAGTTAAAGCACAAACATTCTAAGTTAAAACATGCAATTTCTAAGTTAAAGCACAAACATGTTTTGTATCTTGGCTCCGCTAGACCGTTGAATCGGTTCGGTCTATCCACATAGTGGATTTGGTCCTGGAACCCAAAGACGGGTTGAATCCTAGAGTTGAAATCAAAAAGTTCTTAGGGACCCATGCTTGGACATGTTTCTTATGTCGACTTACAATCGACATATACGACCTATTAGTCGTGTTTGAGTTAAACCCTAGTCCAGCCTTGTTGTACACGACCCTTTGAGATCCAAGTAGGAGGTCAAGTCCTTTGGATCCCGAAGTGAACCTTTCCAACGTGTTCCTAAGATCTTCGACTTGACTTTTCAAGAGAGAGTTCTCAACTTCGAGCTTTTCAACTCGAGTTGAGTCCTTCTCTTGAACTCGACTAGTCGAAGAGGTTAGGGAGACCTCGTGTTTGAGGAGTTTAACCTCCTCAACAAGGGTCTCGACCTTGGACTCGGACTTAGCTAACTTCCTAGACAAAAACCTAACCATATTATGTAAAGTATTAAATAAAGCTTGACTCACCTTAAGGGTATCTTTTGAATCGGATGCGTATCCGTGGCTTGACTTGAAGGTAGCCGAGTCCGAGTCATCCTCGTGTTGACTCAAGTTCAGGCTCTGGCCTCTGGTCCGACTCAATTGATTTCGCCATGAAGACATGGTCTTCGTCTTCTTCGGATGACGCTTCTTCCCATGTCGCGTTGAGGGCCTTCTTATGCTTAGGTTCTTGGTGGTTGAGCTTGGGGCACTCGGACTTGATATGTCCAAACCTGTTGCACTCATAACACCTAATGTTAGAACTTTTAGGCTTACCTTGGTTGGGTCGAGTCGTGGTTCGCTTTCGTCCCTTGGCTATCCTTCGAGCTAGGTTCATTAGTTCGGCAGTCAACTCCGGGTCAACTTCTTCTTCGGACTCGTCTTCCTCCTCGGTTGGTGGTGACTTGCTTGTGATTTTCTTCTTCTTTGAACCTGCAAACAAGGCTATACCCCTCTCAGGTTCCGAGTTGGATTGTTCATGTAATTCGAAATCGGAAAAGAGTTCATCTAACCTAATTTTAGAAAGATCCTTGGAGACCTTATAGGCATCAACCATGGATGCCCATAAGGTAGTCCTCGGAAAAGAGTTTAGGACATACCTTATAAGGTCGCGGTTTTCAACCTTTTGCCCGATTGCATGTAGGTTGTTGACTATGTCTTGGACACGGGCGTGGAGTTGCGTCGCGGACTCGTGTTCCTGCATTTTTAGTGTGTACAATTTATTGAATAACAAATCACGTTTGCAAACCTTAGCTTGATCCGATCCTTCGTGTAACTCGATTAGCTTTGTCCAAAGATCCTTTGCGCTTATGAAGGGGCCGACGCGATTTAGCTCTTCCTTGGATAGGCCGAATTGAAGGATTTGTGTTGCCTTGGCGTCGGCTTCGACTTGTCGTTTTGTCGCAATGGTCCATTGATCATAATCCAAGGAGTCACCCACTTCATTAGTCGGAAGTGTGAAACCCGTTTGGATTATGATCCACATCTCGATTTGGGTTTTGAGAAAGCATTCCATCCGACCCTTCCAATAACGGAAGTCATCTCCGTTGTAAAACGGAGGTCGGACGGTGCTAAAACCCTCGAGATGGGCCATTAGAACAAAAGACAAAAGAAGACGAAGGAAAAACTAGCAACGACAAAAAAACACACAAAAAGTACCAAGACTCGCGTCTTGGATTAGTAAGAGAGTAGATTTAACAAAGCGAAAAAAATCTAAAATAAACAGAAATAAAAGAAAAATAAATCTGTGAAAAATGGCTAGATTGGTGGTTTCACCAAATCTTAGCAACCCCCGGCTCTGATACCAATTGTTGGATCGATGCGGTTCGCTAGAGGGGGGGTGAATAGCGAAAAACCTTTTCTTTTTCTTTCGTTCGTTAAAACTCGAGAGATAATTAATTAATTGCAGCGGAAATGTAAAGTAAATAAAGACAATGAAGTTTTACTTGGTTCGTAGCCTTCGGCTACTACTCCAAGGCCCTAGTGGTCCTTGACCACGTACGGAGGGCAAAAGCACTAAAGGAACTCCTCCTCGTTAGAGGTAGGAGTTAATCGATACAAGAAGGAACCACAAAAACTTGAGATAGAGGGACACTCCCCCTCTCCTCGTATACGATAAAAGCTCCGGAAATGTAAATGACAAACTGATAACAAAAAAAAACTGATACCGACGTACAAAAATAATAAGGAAAGTTAAACCTAGACTTCGGAATGGAAGGACTTCGTTGTCGGAGAGTTGCAGCGTAATGGAGGCTTTTGAGCACTTAGAAAATTATATGAAACCCTAGGTTTGGCCCTCCTTTTATAGCCTTTGAGCCCCTTTTCGAGAGGAACCCTAGACAATCAAATTTGAGCACATCTTCCCTTGAAATTTGGTGATAATCCTTGACTCCTCGAATCTGATCATTGACCATCAGTCGACTGATGGCCATCATCACGATCGATGGCAAAGATCGGGCCGAGTCGACCTTCTAGCGATCGCTTTGACGGCAATGAGTCCTCCAAGCCGGGCAATGATCGATTCTAGCTGCAGGGCAAAGTTAGCTCAAAGAAAACATTATTTTGACGGCCTCCGACCATCCGATCTCGACCTAGACTATCTATGGGATGTCTTTGGTCGGATCTACGCTTAAGATCATCCCCGTAAAGAGGACACGACCTCACTTACGCTCGCACACACGAGCTTACCTCGATACTTACGTGTCGCTTTTGCTTCTGGCCTTCCACTCGATTCCTTCGGCTCCCTCCGAAGTAACTCGAGTATCGCCCGACCACCGCGGCTTCCTCCGGGTGTCGCTAGCCTTCAGCTCCAGCATTGAGACTTTTCTGCACACTTGATTTAGCTCATGAGATAACAATATAAGCTTAACTTTGTATCGTTTGCTATAATCAAAACTTAGGTTTGACTTAGGTGCCCACTGCACCAACAGACACGCCTAATTGGGAAGGGTCATATAAAATTACTTGGCAGGTTGCTGGGGCCACCTACTACTTACAAGATGCTGAAGGTAAGGAGTTGCCTAGGCCTTGGAATGCCACACATTTGAAGCAATTTCATTGTTGAAGGTGAGGAGATGTTAATAGAAGATACAAAAGGAAAGAATTCTTGATATTGTACTTATATGCTTATACTGCCAATGAGCAAGAAAGTTGTAATATGATATCAACCCTTGCATCACAATGATGTACACTGTCTCTAATTATATGAAGAAGTTAAAATAAGGTTGCAATTTAAAGTATTCAGGAGGATAACACTTGAAATCAACTTCCCAATTCAGAAAGGGAGATGGTTGTTGAGTAGAGGGGAATCCTTGTTCTGCATATTGTCGGACTGCTTCATTAAAACTATCTTGAAAAGTAGATTGCATGAGGGGCATCAAGCATTCCTCTCTCCACTTCTCAGAATGCTTCACATCTTGGCGAAATTTGATGCAACATTCTCTATGCTCTATGAAATCTTGGCAGATATGATGATATTGACGAGAGGTTTTACTGAGGATTTCAGTGAGAGCTTGCATACCATGAGCATGGAAAGTATGATCTTGTTGAATAATCTTAGATATATCCACCAAGTCATGGCGTACAGAGGTTGAGACCTCCCTGACGACTACTGAATGTGTCATGGATAGGGTAGCTTCATACTTCACTTACTACAAAGAAACTTCATGTTTATGTATTTGGGAAAAGGCTCTGTCTCTTTCTACTCACAGATCTGAATTCCTATAGATTTCTTTACTTACTTGGCTCCTTAAGTTGGATATTGTCTCTTCATTTTTCTTTTTTTGCAATTAGGCCTCTGCCAATTGGGCACGACACAAAGTTAATTCTTGAAGGAGTGAATTTTCTCTTTGTCGAGATATTTCCTAATTTGTCAGATTGGCCTGAGTATATAGAGAAGTTTGCTGATGGATCTGAGTTTGATACTGGGATAAAGAACATTGTAGATCTTGATAGTTTGCCATAGCCTGTATAATTGGGATTAGAAGAAAGGAATCATTCAAAGATAAATGAAGGAAGGGTTTAAAGGAACTTACCAGCTCGAGAGCATATTGCATACTCTTTATTCGAGGTGTTAGTGCCTCTTGACGAAGGATGCACAACTCTCTCAAAGATGGTGAAGAGGAAGAAGGGAGATAGAGTGCCAGGGGTTCACATCTTGCAGGGGGAGATGAGGTTATTGTGTCAGAATACTTAATGGCCTCAGTAAGGATGGAAAAAGGAACATCAGAGAAGGAGGGGATGCTAATGGGAGGTACAATGAAGGTTAAACTTAGGGTAGCCTCTGGTAAAGAGAAGTGAGATGATGGCGGAGGTATCCAAGGGGTGGCCAGATATAAATTGCAACCATCTAGAACAAGCTTTATTTCTAGGGAGGAAGGAAGAGTAAAGGAACTAGGGTTCCATGTTGTAGAATGTGAATCAATACCCTATAAAGGTAGCGGATATAAAGGGGTCAAAATAATGGGGTATGAAGGTGGTGATGAAATAGCAAGAGATACTACAGGGGAAGGCAAGGAGGAGATTGGAAGGGGTGCATTATTGGAAGTGGTTTCTTCAAAACAAAAAGAGGAAGAAGAGGGAGAGTTAGGGTTTGGTAGTGTTGGAAGTGGAGATGAGGATAGGAATGGTGGAAGAAGATTCATTGACCATTAGGGCGACGGATAGTGAGGAGGAGTTGACAGACATTTTTGTGGTTTTAGCGTGTTTCTTTTAAATCTTCCAGCAAGAAACACCTAGAATTGCAACCTTCATTTTGAAGAAGAAAGGAAGTGAAATGGTTCCACACAAAGAGGAAGGAGGATGCTCGCATTGAACAACAGTGGCAGGAATGCATTGAAGCTGGAGAATTTAAAAGGGTGAAAGAGAAGAAGCCAGAAATCCTATTTTAAGGAGCAGTGAAGAATTCTTGGCAAAAGGAAGGTAAATGAGCCTCCAAGTATAGTTATAGGCGACAGTTGAAGCCCAAGTGACAGACAGCTAATGCGTCAGGTTATCTATGGATAAAAGTAAATAGTATGACTCCTGAGTTTGGCAATAGAAGAATTTTCTTACTGGAGTATATTTTTTCTCAATCGATAGAGGAAGTTCATAAGCCTTTGAGTCAGTCCTCATTCTTATTCAGCTCGACATTAGTCGTAGCTTCCTTCTATTCCCCTGAGTGGTGTTGAGGCAGGGAGGAGCAGTGGTTAGTGGGGCTAGTCGGTGGGCAACTTACAAGTCCCGAGCTAGGTCGAAGTGTTTTAGCGGAGGTACAACTCGGTCCTTATAGCCATAACTTATTTTCATTCCCCAATATGGCAATGAGACAGGGAGGAGTGGTGGTTAGTAGGGCTAGTCGATGCATGACTTATAAGTCCTTGATTAGGTCGAAGTGTTTTGGCAGAGTTTCAACTCGGCATTAGTCGGAGCACATTTCTATTCCCATAAATGGTATCGAAGCATGGAGGAGCGATGGTCAGTGGGGTCAGTCGGTGGGTAACTTTTGAGTCCCCGGTTAGGTCGAAGTGTTTTGGTGGAGGTACAACTCGACCATTATAGCCATAGCTTATTTTCATTCCCCAACATGGCGATGAGACAGGGAGGAGCAGTGGTTAGTAGGGCCAGTCAATGTGTGACTTGTAAGTCCTTGACTAGGTCGAATTATTTTGGCGGAGTTCAGCTCAACATTAACCATAGCTTCCTTCTATTCCCCTTAGCGGTGTTGAGGCAGGGAGGAGTCGTGGTCAGTGGGGCTAGTCGGTGGGTAACTTGCGAGTCCCCGGCTAGGTCAAAGTGTTCTGGTGGAGGTACAACTCGACCGTTATAGCCGTAGCATATTTTCATTCCCCAACATGGCGATGAGACAAGGAGTAGTTGTGGGTAGTAGGGCCAGTCGACACACGACTTGTAAGTCCCCGACTAGGTCGAAGTATTATGGTGGAGTTCAGCTCGGCATTACTCGTAGCTTCCTTCTGTTCCCCTAAGCAGTGTTGAGGTAGGGAGGAGCAGTGGTCAGTGGGGCCAGTCGGTGGGCAACTTGCGAGTCCCTGGCTAGGTCGAAGTGTTCTGGTGGAGGTACAACTTGTTGATGCAGAAAGCACCACTCCTTAGTTTTGATGTACGGACCATAGTTAAAGTTAGGAATTACTTGTGGTTTGATAAATGTATTAAGTGTGCAGGCTAAAAGGAAAACTTTAGTAGGTCAGGCTGACTAGATACTAGGTAATGAGTATTGAAAGTCCTAGTAGGTCGTATTGACCAGATACTGGGCAGAAGCCTTGACAGATTAGGAGGACCGAATATTAGGCAGGAATACTAGATGGTTTAGGAGATCGGACATCTAACATGAAGACAGATTAGGTCAGGAGATCAGACAATCGATATGAAGACCAACTGAGTTAGAGAGATCGGACAGCTGACAAAAGTCTTGATGGGTTAGATCGGATGTCAAGAATGGTAAGTCCTGTAGGGAAGATAGTAGGTAAGCCTCGAGTGAAGAGGTGAGGCCGAGCCCTCTGTAAGGAGACAAAGATAGGCGTCGATCCGACGAATAGTCCGTGTGGGACAAAGAAGTCGAGATCGAGCAGTATTACTACTGATATTGTCTTTTATACTATATATCTTTGCTAATCTTGCTTTACAGGGAACCAGTCGACTGAGTATAGTCCAGTCGACTAGATACCTAGTTGGAAAGATTAGCTGGTGATTGGTCAAAGATCTGACAGCCAAGATTGTAAGAGGTCTAGTCGATTGGGGAGGTCCAGTCGACTGGAAAGGCAAATTTTCCAATGTGGAGCTAGGTGACCTGGAGTCGACTGGAATAGATCCAGTCGACTTGGAAGGATGAAGTACCATATCAATTGGCTGATGTGGAGTCAACTTGAGGGCATTCCAGTCGACTGGAGAGAGCTTATAAAATAAGTGCATGACTACCTTCGAAAAACACAATTCTACAATGTCGAAGTGCTGTCACAAGTGTTCTTCGTCCACAGAAGCTACATTCCATTGCAACGACACAACTCCGACACTCCGTGCCCTAATTTCATAACTACTAAAGTGTCGGTACATTTTACTTGTTATTATTTCACTTTATGTACTTCATTTCAAAGAGAAGATAGTGTGTTACCTTTCTCTTAATCATTGTAAAAAAGTGAATCCCTCCGAAATCGAGAGTTCTCGAGTCAGAGGGCTTTTTAGTGCATTGCCCATCGAGGTAGCTCTCGAAAGCTACGTGCCTTGGAGTAGCAACCCGGCTAGGGTTGTGAACCAAGTAAATTACTTGTCTTTTTATTTTTCTTATTTAATTCTGTTGCATAATCTTTTGTCTCTAAAGATAAAATAAGTTTTAAATTATAAAAGAAAATTTTTATAACCTCTGAGATTCACCCCCTCTCTCGGAACATTACAATCCTATAATTGATATTAAAGCGAGGGCGCTCCAAGTTTAGTGCAACCACCAACGAGAGCATTAGAAAATTTCTTTAATTTTAATATTTTTTTTGTCTTAGTAAAGTTTTTAATACTTGCTTTAGTATAAATTCATTCTTTTTGCACAAATATAATATTGCTTAATTTGAGTAACAATAAGAATATTTCTGAATATTAATTTAAAAAATTAAATAAAAACTTTAATAATAAAAATCTATTTTTATTAGTTATGTCACACATAGAAGGTACAACACCGTTCGCCCTCCTCTCTTTAATGGAGAGGGCTTTTCCTATTGGAAGAAGTGAATGGAGTGCTACCTGAAAATCAATCTCGAGGTATGGTTTTTAATTAGGAAAGGTTTTATTTCTCCAGTAGACGACTTAGGAGAGTTGTTAGATTTGGAGAAATAGACCACGGACGTAAGAAACGAGCTCAATGTTAGTAATATATGAGAGATGTCCTAAGACAATCGTCTTATGTATGAACCATTTATATGATAAATGAAGATTCACTATTTGAGTATACATGTTTTATGTATTTGATTAGATCTTAAACTCATTTACTGAATGTCCACGATACGATTCACAGCATGAGAGAATTTGTGATTGAATCACAACTAGTGAGTATCTCTACATGTGTAATTGTGATGTATCGGAATTATCCCTAGTCGATGAATTGATGGATTTGGACACCATCAATTCCGTCGAGACTAGCACGAGGTATACTCCTTGGTGTATCCAAGCAGCTGATTCTCACTGGCTGGAGACATAGTGATGTCCGGAGTTAATCGTGGATGCTAGTTATGGTAACTAGTTCATTGGAGTGACCAAATAGTAAGACTTCATATGGTTCTCTGCATATATAGATATGTCAATGAAGTTCTTACCGTGGCTTAAGTGCGATGTTCCTTTGACTTGCGGTATTCAAGTCATCTTGATCATGGAGACTTATGCTTTGACATCTTAAGCAAACATCTCCGAGGAGATGTGGACCCGGGATGATTGGGTATAAGTCGAAGTGATCGAAGGTGTTTGAATAGCCTATAAAGGATTCACCACTCCTTGCGAGGAGATGTATACCCATGGCCTCTCGTCGGATTGTTACTAAAGTCTTTGGCCAAAGCATTACATGTTTAGAGTAAGGTACTCTTCGATACATGTGGAGTAACTAGAATCTGTAGGACGAGGAAATGATACTTGGGCTAGGTGTGACGTAGTCAGCCTAGTGGGGACTGACACAATAGACCATGTCCTGAACCAAGTGGGTATAAGATGAGTGAAGGGAATGGGCACGATTCATTCGAGCTACTGAAGGGTTTCAGAAATAGTTCTGGATCAACCGTTGATCTTTTCGGTTAATTGGGGATCATGATGTACTACTAGGTGCCACTCATGATTATTCTATAATTAATGGTTAATTATAGACGGCCAACATAAACCGAGAACCTATTTGGTCACACGCACAACGAGTGTAATCCAAAGGATTTAAAACGAGCTTGAGAATGGGATTCTCAGACCGAGAGAAACTATGTTTGGTTGGACCAAACATAAAGCGAGCATGAAGTTGTTTCAGTCGCAATGGAAGCATGGATGGGCCGTGTCTTATGAAGACATAATGGATGGACCAAAATGGTTTGGTTCTAATCCAATGGATGAGAATAAACCAAAGGGTTTGGTTTATATTAAACGAATGAACCAAAGGTTGGTTCGGTTCATTTTAACTTAAAATAAACCATCATGGTTTGGTTTATTTTAACTTATCTTAATGGAGCGGGTTAACGGGCTTTATGGATATGATCCATTAACCATTAAGAGAATTAGTTCTCTATAAAATAGGGCTTAAACCCTAATCCAAAACCCTAATCTATTTTGGCCGCCCAACCTAGTTGCCGCCCACCCCTTGTTAGTGATTTCGGCGCCCAACTACAAGCTGCCGCCGCCCAGCTTTGTGCCGCCGTCCAAGACCCTTGCCGGCGTCCAAGCTCCAGCCGGTGAACCTCCGGCGATCCTCCGGTGATCTCCTATAGGTTCGGCATCATGGTGAGCTTTTTCTCTCCTTGTTTTGGCCGGCGCCTACTCCTCCACCAAGCTGTCCAGTTTTCTGGACAGCTTCTCCTCCTCTCGTCGGAGCGTCGTTTGGACGACGGTTAGTGCTCCGACAGCGGCTAACTTACCGGGGATTTGATCTCCGGTAATCCTCTGAGGTGGAGGACGGCGATTCGCCAAACGGTTGACGAATACCTTCTCCGGAGAAGCGAAGGAGAACTCGTTTTGGATCCGAATTTGGATTCGGATCGTGATCATCTCTCGATCACGTCATCTTCAACACGAGGCTAGTAACCCGTACGAAGACGAAGCTCGTGACTTAGCGAAGTCATGCCGAGGAGCTCGGCGTGGATACGGATAGAGACGATTCTTACGAGGATCATTCCGGTTGATCCCGTTCCCGCTACACGTCATACGGAAGGTATAACGTAGTTTAATTTCCTTTTATTGCAAATTTTAATTTACGGTTATGTCTACACTTGTTGTAATAGCATGCGTGTGTTGTAATAAATATAGATTTATTATTTTTAATTGCTTCCGCTGTGCTCATGTTTACGAAACATGATCGAACACACACGCATGCAAGTGAAAACCCAACAAAGGGTATCGTGAGCCTGTGTTGTGTTTCGACATAATCGTAAAATGGTTTTGCGATAGTCATAATGTATTTCTGGAAATTTTCTAATTTTGGAAATTTAGAAGTATTTATGGAAATTTTTCAATTTTTTGAAAGTCTAGAAGTATTTATGGAAATCTTCCACTTTTGGAAAGTTGGAAGTATTTATGGAAATTGATATTTTCCATAAATAAAATATTTGATTAGATTCTGGAAATTTGTTTCCTAATTTAATCATGATTTGATTTGGAAAATCAAATCTTAAAATATTTTATTTCCATAAGTAGTTTTAATGATTTAGGAAATTGGTTTCATAAATAGATTTTCCTTAATCAAATAATTCCATGAATAAAATATGTGATTAGATTTGGAAATTTGTTTCCTAATTTAATTATGATTTGATTTGGAGAATCAAATCTTAAACATATTTTATTTCCATAAATAGTTATGACATATAAGGAAATATATACATGACATAATTGTATGCCATGTAATTGCATTAGATGCATAACATTATGCCATGCGTGTCGTGACATGTAGATGTATGCCATGTATGCCATGCCATGTAGATAATAGTTATTTGCATGCAAAGAGGATGAGACATAAAACCCTAACTCAATATTAAAGCCTACACCTTCCATTAATATGGTTAGAACCAGAGTTCTGTTTCTTGTTTGGGTTGTTGGACTCACTCCAAGCCCGGCTCGAACCTGAACATGTTCAAATCATTGGAATAGTTTAACTCTAATATGGTAAGAGTCAGAGGTCAATCGTTAGCTTTGGTTGTTGGACTCTCTCCAAGCTGGGCTAATTGGTTGAATGCGCTCTAACCATATTAAAACTATTTCACAAAAGGTATCCTAGGTTCCCATTCTCAAGACTCGATCTCGATGGCGGGCGAAGTAAGATACATATATAAATGATAGCAACATGTAACTGAAACATATACATGATATGTAATCGGTATACTTGATACCCACCATCATAGCTAAGAATGGCTTGTTGGACTCACTCCAAGGTTGTTCTTATCTATGATGGATATCAGCCCATTCGGAGATGGACCTACGATCTCCCGAAGTGATTTTAAGGGTTTTTGAAATTCGAAAAATGAATGGGATTTATAAATGTATATTGATGCATTTTAAAATCATTTTCTCATATATGCTCGTTTTGTATTTCTAGGTCAATAAATTGATCATGACGTCTTTGAATTTGCGCACTATTTTGGATTCGAACAAGTGGTGGGCCTAACTTCTGGGTGGCTTAGAAACACGAGAATTGTTCTCAAGCGAGAAAAGCTTGCATATGTCCTTGAAGAGCCTCTTCCCGATCGTCTAAGGACGATGCAACCTGCACCAAATGTTGGTCTATCGTAAAACATGTGGCGATTCTCGAAATGGGCGAGTTGCATCATGCTAGCGGCGATGGTACCTGAGCTGCAAAAGCAGCATGAGCATATGGATGCTAATACTATGGTCTTCCATCTTCATGAGCTGTTCGATGAGCAAGTGAGATCCGAAAGGTTCGAGGTCTCTAGGCTCCTCTTCACTACGAAGATGCAAGAAGGTTCGTCTGTAGTGCAGTTTGTGCTAAAGATGAACGGGTACATCGAGCGGCTAGCTACCCTCGGTTTTGTGATGGATCATGAGTTAAGTATTGACTTAATTCTGCATTGTTTGCCCAAGAGTTTCTCGCAATTTGTGATGAACTATCGGATGAACAAATTGGAATCCACCATTCCCGAGCTCCTCAATATGCTGAAGACTGTGGAGCCTTCTGTAAAGCATGAGGAGAAGGCGGTTCTGTTAGTTGATTCCTCAAAGAAAGGTTCTAAGAGGAAGGCAAAAGAACAGAAGAAAGGAAAGAAAAAGGCAAAGAAGGCGGAACCAGCGCAAAAGGGCACTTGCCATCACTGTGGCAAGGAAGGCCACTGGCGAAGAAACTGCAAGACTTATCTTGAGTCTATGAAGAAGAAGAAGGCATCCGATGCCCCATCCTCTTCAGGTATCTTCGTTATTGATTGTCATTCTATTTCCTTAGACACTTGGGTATTGGATACTGGGTGTAGCTCACATATATGTAATGACATACAGGGGCTAAGGAATAGAAGAAGACTTGTCAGAGGGGAGTCAAATTTGCGAGTTGGCAATGGAGCAAAGGTTGCTGCGGTCGCCATCGGAACTTATTTGCTGAAGCTCCCTAGTGGACTAGTCTTGGAACTGGACAATTGCTATTATGTTCCTTCTCTAATAAAGAACATTGTTTCTATTTCCTGCTTAAATAGAAATGGTTTCCGTTTGACGTTTAGTAACAATTGTTGTTATATAACTTTGAATGGCGTACTTTATGGAACTGGAACTTTGAGTAATGGCATTTATACGTTGGACGTATCCAGTGACATCTTCAATATCGAAGCGAGCAACACGCGTGCTCGAAAGGATAATCAAATAGACTCCTATATGTGGCATTGTCGTCTTGGCCATATAAGCAAGAAACGCATGTCCGAATTACACCGATATGGAATTCTGGAATCGTTTGAATTGGATTCATACGATACATGCGAATCATGCTTAAAAGGCAAGATGACTAAGTTACCTTTTACTGGAAAAGGTGAACGAGTGGGAGAGTTACTAGGTCTAGTACATACTGATGTATGTGGACCTATGTCAACTCAAGCTTTAGGAGGCTATAACTACTTTATTACCTTCACCGATGATCACTCATGGTTTGGGTATGTGTTCTTGATGAAACACAAGTCTGAAGCCTTTGAAAAGTTCAAAGAATTCAGAAATGAAGTAGAGAAACAACATGAAAAAAGTATTAAAATACTTCGATCGGATCAAGGTGGTGAATACTTAAGTCAAGAGTTTCTTGATTATCTAAGAGACAATGGCATATTGTCTCAATGGACTCCGCCCTATACACCACAGCATAATGGTGTATCTGAGAGGCGTAACCGGACCTTGTTGGACATGGTCAGGTCAATGATGAATCATGCGACTCTTCCCAAGTCCTTTTGGGGTTATGCACTTCAGACAACTGTTTACTAGTTAAACAGAATGCCTACCAAGGTAGTCTCTACTACTCCATATGAGATATGGGCTAGTAAGAAACCTCATGTATCTTACTTGAAGATATGGGGTTGTCCTGCTTATGTGAAGCGGACTGTATCAGACAAACTGGATGCTAAGTCTGATAAATGTCTATTTATTGGATACCCTAAGGAAACAAGGGGTTACCAAATCTATCATCCTGTGGAACAAAAGGTGTTTGTTTCAAGGCATGTTGTGTTTCTAGAGAAAGAGTTTCTCTTGCAAGAAAACAGTGGGAGTGTCGTCGAGCTTGAGGAGGCTCGAGAGACTCAAATAGACATTGATGAGATACCTGGTGAAGCACAACAGCCGACAACTCATAGTGATGAGCAATCGGACCTATTGTAACATTACATCTTCAGAGATCTGGTAGAACACGCAATATTCCTGAGAGATATGGATTTCTCGTAAGTGAATCGAACGACGTGTTACTCATTGATGATGAGGAGCCTACCAGTTATGAAGAAGTGCTGACAAGTTCAGAAAGGGATAAGTGGCTTTGTGCCATGAAGTTGGAAATGGATTCCATGTACGAAAACCAAGTTTGGAACTTGGTTGACCCACCTGAAGGCATAAAGCCTATAGGGTGCAAGTGGGTTTTCAAGAAGAAAACCGACATGGATGGTAATGTGATTACCTATAAGGCTAGATTGGTGGCGAAAGGATATCGCCAAAAGAAAGGTGTTGATTTAAACCTATTCGCCAGTAGCTATGCTTAAATCCATTCGATGCTCCTGGCCATAGCGGCTCATTATGATTATGAGATATGGCAGATGGATGTGAAAACAGCTTTCCTTAATGGAAACCTGCTCGAGGACGTGTATATGATACAGCCTGAGGGTTTCACATCGGTTGACAAAACCAAGGTATGCAAATTGCGACGATCCATTTATGGATTGAAGCAAGCATCCAGGAGCTGGAATATCCGTTTTGATGAGACAATCAAAAAGTTTGATTTCTCACAAAATCATTTAACCTTGTGTGTACAAGAAGGTTAGTGGGAGTGCAGTCGTGTTCCTAGTATTGTATGTCGATGACATATTACTTATAGGAAATGATGTGTCAATCTTACAGTCAGTTAAGGTTTGGTTATCCAAGACATTCTCCATGAAAGACCTGGGAGAAGCAACCTACATCCTTGGGATTAAGATCTATAGAGATAGATCGAAACGGTTGCTTGGTCTTTCGCAGTCTACATATATAGACCGAGTGCTAAAGAGGTTTAGCATGTCGGAATCCAAGAAAGGTTATCTACCCATGCATGGGAACACCTTTCGAAGTCTATGTGTCCGCGCACAGAAGACGAGAGGATTTGCATGAGTAAGATTCCCTATGCATCCGCAATAGGATCTATCATGTATGCTATGTTATGTACGAGGCCCGATGTATCGTACGCTCTGAGTGTCACGAGCAGATACCAATCCGATCCAGGAATGGATCATTGGGCGGCTGTTAAGACGATCCTTAAGTACTTGAGAAGAACTAAGGATGTGTTCCTAATATATGGAGAAGGGGACATGGTGATACACGGGTATACGGATGCCAGCTTCCAGACAGACAAGGATGATTCCAGGTCTCAGTCTGGATACGTGTTCACCTTGAATGGGGGCGCAGTGAGTTGGAAAAGTTCCAAACAAGAGAATGTAGCGGATTCTACCATTGAGGCAGAATATATTGCAGCTTCGGAAGCAGCAAAGGAAGCGGTTTGGATCAAGAAGTTCGTTCATGAACTTGGTGTGATTCCGACCATTGTTGAAGCAATACCGGGTCCCATCGCGACAACAATGGAGCAATTCGCGCGAAAGAGCCAAGGTCTCATCAATGATCCAAACATGTGCTTCGCCGCTATCATCTTATCAGAGAGATCATAAGTAGGAACGAAATACAAATCGAGAAAATTCCCACTGAAAGGAACTTAGCGGATCCTTTGACTAAAGCATTACCTCAAAGTAAGTTTGAGGGTCATGTTAGAGCTTATGGTATTGGATACCGTAGCGATTGGCATTAGGCCAAGTGGGAGTCTGTTAGTAATATATGAGAGATGTCCTAAGGCAATCGCCTTATGTATGAACCATTTATATGATAAATGAAGATTCACTATTTGAGTATACATGTTTTATGTATTTGATTAGATCTTAAACTCATTTACTGAATGTCCACGATACGATTCACAGCATGAGAGAATTTGTGATTGGATCACAACTAGTGAGTATCTCTACATGTGTAATTGTGATGTATCGGAATTATCCCTAGTCAATGAATTGATGGATTTGGACACCATCAATTCTGTCGAGACTAGCACGAGGTATACTCCTTGGTGTATCCAAGCAGCTGATTCTCACTGGCTGGAGACATAGTGATGTCCGGAGTTAATCATGGATGCTAGTTATGGTAACTAGTTCATTGGAGTGACCAACCGTAAGACTTCATATGGTTCTCTGCATATATAGATATGTCAATGAAGTTCTTACTGTGGCTTAAGTGCGATGTTCCTTTGACTTGCGGTATTCAAGTCATCTTGATCATGGAGACTTATGCTTTGACATCTTAAGCAAACATCTCTAAGGAGATGTGGACCCGGGATGATTGGGTATAAGTCGAAGTGATCGAAGTTGTTTGAATAGCCTATAAAGGATTCACCACTCCTTGCGAGGAGAAGTATACCCATGGCCTCTCGTCGGATTGTTACTAAAGTCTTTGGCCAAAGCATTACATGTTTAGAGTAAGGTACTCTTCGATACATGTGGAGTAACTAGAATCCGTAGGACGAGGAAATGATACTTGGGCTAGGTGTGACGTAGTCAGCCTAGTGGGGACTGACACAATAGACCATGTCCTGAACCAAGTGGGTATAAGATGAGTGAAGGGAATGGGGCATGATTCATTCGAGCTACTGAAGGGTTTCAGAAATAGTTCTGGATCAACCGTTGATCTTTTCGGTTAATTGGGGATCATGATTTACTACTAGGTGCCACTCATGATCGTTCTATAATTAATGGTTAATTATAGACGGCCAACATAAACCGAGAACCTATTTGGTCACACGCACAACGAGTATAATCCAAAGGATTTAAAACGAGCTTGAGAATGGGATTCTCAGACCGAGAGAAACTATGTTTGGTTGGACCAAACATAAAGCGAGCATGAAATTGTTTCAGTCGCAATGGAAGCATGGATGGGCCGTGTCTTATGAAGACATAATGGATGGACCAAAATGGTTTGGTTCTAATCCAATGGATGAGAATAAACCAAAGGGTTTGGTTTATATTAAACGAATGAACCAAAGGTTGGTTCGGTTCGTTTTAACTTAAAATAAACCATCATGGTTTGGTTTATTTTAACTTATCTTAATGGAGCGGGTTAACGGGCTTTATAGATATGATCCATTAACCATTAAGAGAATTAGTTCTCTATAAAATAGGGCTTAAACCCTAATCCAAAACCCTAATCTATTTTGGCCGCCCAACCTAGTTGCCGCCCACCCCTTGTTGGTGATTTCGGCGCCCAACTACAAGCTACCGCCGCCCAGCTTTGTGCCGTCGTCCAAGACCCTTGCCGGCGTCCAAGCTCCAGCCGGTGAACCTCCGGCGACCCTCCGGTGATCTCCTATAGGTTCGGCATCAAGGTGAGCTTTTTCTCTCCTTGTTTTGGCCGGCGCCTACTCCTCCACCAAGCTGTCCAGTTTTCTGGACAGCTTCTCCTCTCGTCGGAGCGTCGTTTGGACGACGGTTAGTGCTCCGACAGCGGCTAACATACCGGGGATTTGATCTCCGGTAATCCTCTGAGGTGGAGGGCGAAGCGATTCGTAAACGGTTGACGAATACCTCTCCGGAGAAGCGAGTTTTGAGAACTTCGTTTTAGGATCCGAATTTGGATTCGGATCGTGATCATCTCTCGATCACGTCGTCTTCAACACGAGGCTAGTAACCCGCACGAAGACGAAGCTCGTGACTTAGCGAAGTCATCCCGAGGAGCTCGGCGTGGATACGGATAGAGACGATTCTTACGAGGATCGTTCCGGTTGATGCCGTTCCCGCTACACGTCATACGGAAGGTATAACATAGTTTAATTTCCTTTTATTGCAAATTTTAATTTACGGTTATGTCTACACTTGTTGTAATAGCATGCGTGTGTTGTGTGTGTTGTAATAAATATAGATTTATTATTTTTAATTGCTTCCGCTGTGCTCATGTTTACGAAACATGATCGAACACACACACGCCGCGGTGCCGGAAACCCAACACTCAAGTCGATTACAAGGCCCTTAACACCTTGCAATGCAGACTTACCAAAGAAGAGCTCAATAGAGTCGACCACTTCGAAAATTCTAAGGAACTTTGGGATAAGTTAATTGAATTACACGAAGGGACTAATGATACTAGAATAGCTAAATGAGATATGTTACTTAATAAACTCTTTAATTGTAAAATGCTTGAAAATGAAAATGCTAGTCAACTCCACACTAGAATAAAGGGCATATTAAATGGACTTCATCCAATGGGTCATCAAATAGAAAATAGGGATGTAATTAGGTATACACTTAAGGCATTCCTGAGGAACACCTTATGGACATCCATCATTGATGCCTATAAGGTCTCCAGGGATCTTTTCTTAATTAGATTAGACGAATTATTTTGTGAACTCGAACTATATGAACAAGCTAACTCGGGTCAAACCGAGAATGGTATTGCTTTAGTGGCAGGTTTGACTAAAAAGGAAAGGAAAACTAAGAGTGAGTATGAAGACGAGTTAGAGTCAGACCTAAACGGAGAGGAAGAAATTGTAAACATGGTCCGGAAGATGTTCAACTAGAGAAAAAGATTTATCAGCTATCAACCTTTGAATTCTACTCAGGTTAATATGACCTAACCTTAGATGCCACAGATATGTTTGGTTCATTTTCAAAGGTTCTTTTCTCTTATTAGATTTAGAAGATGAATTATTTATTTCTATTCGCATTGTGGGAGCTTTTGGTTCAAGAGTGTATAAATTTCCTATCAATGTACCAGAATAGATAATCACTCTATTCCATTTTATAACAACTCTGTTATTAAAAGATGCCAAAAAGGTCATTGATAACAAGCCAAGACCTAGATCGGAAGTAACTTATTATGAGTGCAACGGAAAATGTCACTATAATTCGAAATGTGCAAATCTAAAGAAGGAAGAAAAACCTAAAAAGGAAAAGAAGAAGAAAGCACTCAAGGCGGCTTAGGATGAATTGTCTTCGAAAGAGTCAGACGCAGAAGAGACAAAGAGAAGTTTCATAGCGTTCATGGACGAATCAAGCTCCGAAGATGAATCAAGTTCTGAGTCCAAGTCCAAGAGAAGCCACGGATCTGCATCTGTTTCCGAAGGACTAGACGAGGTAACTTCTCCTTTAGAAGATAAACTATGCAATATAATTTCATGCCTAGATAGGAAATTAACTAACTTCGAGAACCGAGTAGACTCACTCCTTAAAGAAGTTCAAGTACTTAAGGAGCAAGTAAACTCGAAGACTTCGACTTGCCAAGTTGAGGATAGAGACTCAACTCAAGTTGCAAAGCTTGAGGAAGAGAACTTGGTCCTAAAAAGGCAAGTAGAAGATCTCACCGGATCATTAGAAAGGTTCATTTCGGGCTCCAAGTATCTCAACATGATGCTTGGATCTCAGCGAGCCATGTACAACAAGTCCAGACTCGTACATAAAGCTAAATCCTCATATAAATCATACATATCACTACTTAACCAAAACACTAAGAATCGAGTCCAAGCATGGGTTCTTAAGGCTAGCTTAGTCAACTAAGTTGGACCAAACCAATTTTGGGTTCCCAAGAGTCAAGTTCACTTAGTGAACAAAACTCAACCAAGTTATCACTTAGGGGGAGCAAACACTTTGCTTGTTTCTTTATTTAGTTAAACTATTGCATGTCTTAGTTTACTTTACTTGCTTAATTTAGAATGGACTAGATAAGAAACAAAGTAGTTTAAACTTGAACAACCTAGTACTAAGACGAAGTGAACTTATAGTAAGTTAGGGAAGCTCTTCAAGGTGCATGTCTAGGAAGTGGTCCAACCGATATCCAAGAAGGACATATGCCTCGCTATGACCTGGTGCACTAAGTCGAGTGGAACTGATCGAAGCTAACTCACTAAGTTTTTAACTAGTTAGACCAAAGCTTAGTCCAAAGTGAGTCAAGTATTTGATTCCTTCATTGACTTTGTCTAGGAAGTGGTCTATCTGATAACCAAGTAGGCCATATGCCTCGCTACGACCTAGAAGTCAATTTCGAAAAAACCTACTTGATTAGCTCAAGCTAAACTTGAATCTTACACAAGTTTAAAAACTTTGAAAATTTTCATTAAAATTAATTAAGATTAAAATAAATCCTCATATCACAAAACCCATAGGATTAATGTGTATTGAAAACTTAGATCGGGTGAGATGAATTAGAACTTAACCAAGCTTAAACAATTTAATCAACTCAATGCAATTCAAAATTAACTTAATTCAACTTAATCATTTTGACTCAAATTCAAATTATCTTAATCAATTCAACTTGATCAATTCAAATTAACCACCTTAATCAATTCAAATTAACCATCTTAATCAATCCAACTTAACCATTTCAACTTAATGAACTTAATTTAATGATTTAATCAATTTAATCAACTTGATAAACCTAATCAAATCGACTCAATAAACTCAATAAATCAACTCAATCAAATCAATCAACTCAATTAAACTTAACCAATTTACTCAAATCGAATCAATTAAACTTAACCAATTCAAATCTTCTTAATCAATTAAACTTATCCAATTCAATTCAATTAGATCAACCATAAATTAATTCATGCTTAATTCATGTAGGACTCCAGAATGGACCAATGGATTTTGGATAGTGGCTGCTCCAGACACATGACTGGAGATAGTAAAAAATTCTAAGAATTAAGACTCAAGAATTTAGGTTCAGTTGCCTTTGGAAACAATGACAAACTTAAGGTAATTGGATCAGATAACATTGAATTAGAATCAAATTTTGTTATGCAGAAAGTTTTGCTTGTAGAAAATTTCAAATTTAATCTGCTTAGTATAAGTCAATTATGTGATATGGGTTATGAAGTAAAATTTCTATCAAATTAATATTTGATTAATAATATTAAAAACTCTAAAATATTATATACTTAAAGGAGTTTGGAATAAAAATATATATTTAATAAATTTGGAAAGATCCTCAATCAAGTGTCATTTGACACTGCAAGATGAAAGTTGATTGTGGCATAGAAGACTTACTCACAACAACTTTAGGCATATAATTAAATTAAGTGAAACTAACTTAGTTAGAGGGTTGCATTAACTTAAAAATATTGAAAGTAAAGTTTGTAATGTTTGCCAACAAGGAAAACAAACCATGTCCCAACATAAATTAACTAATCATAGTCGAACATGCTCAATACTTGAATTAATCCACTTAGATTTGTTTGATTCACATGTGGTAAAATCAATAAATAGAAATTTATACTGTTTAGTGATAATAGATGATTTCTCTAGGTTCACATGGGTAAAATTCTTAAAACAAAAAAACAAAATATTTGAAGTATTTAAAAACTTTAGTAAACAAATAAAAAATGAAAAAGATCTTAAGATAAAAAAGAATAAGAAGTGATAATGGAGGAGAGTTTAAATAAAAAATTTACAACAATGTGTCTAGAAAATGGATATCACCATGAATATTCATGCCCTAGAACACCTCAACAAAACGGAATATTAGAAAGAAAAAATAGAACTCTACAAGAAGCTGCAAGGTCAATGTAAAATGAATATAATTTACCTAGTTACTTATGGGTCGAAGTCATAAACATTGCATGTTATGTGAAAAATAGAGTAATAATTAATAAAATACATAATTAAACATCTTATGAAATCTTTAACAATAAAATACCTACAATAAAATATTTAAGAGTATTTGGATGTAAAGTATTCATTTTGAATAAAAAAGATTATCTTGGAAAATTTTCTTCAAAAACCGATGAAGGAATATTTCTTGGATATTCAACCACTAGTAGGGCCTATAGGATTTATAATAAGAAAACCCTAAAAATTGAAAAAACAACTAATGTAACGTTTGATGAAGAAGAAATTAACAATGGTCAAACAAATACATTAAAAGATAATCAAGATGGGGTAAATGAAACCATACATGAAGAAGAAGAGCAAACCCAATGGCAAGACAACTTGAAGACACCTAGAATTAATCCAAACCATCCACTTGAACAAGTATTAGGAAATCCAACTCTAGGAGTTCAAACTAGATCGGCCTTAAGAAACTTAAGTAAAATCTCATTAATATCAAAAATAGAACCAAAGTAAATAGATGAGACTTTACCTGATACTGATTGGATAATAGCCATGCAAGAAGAACTAGTACAATTCGATAGAAATCAAGTATGAGATTTAGTACCACCACCAACAAATAAATCAATTATAGACACTAAATGAGTATTTAGAAATAAATTAAACGATCAAAGAGAAATCATAAGGAATAAAACTCGATTGGTAGCTAAAGGATTCAATCAAGTAGAAGGATTAGACTATGATGAAACTTATGCCGCAGTAGCTAGGCTTGAGTCAATTAGGATGTTTCTAGCTTATGCGACACACAAAGGATTCAAGCTATACCAAATGGATGTCAAATTCACTTTCTTAAATGGAGTAATAAAAGAAGAGGTATACGTAAGTCAACCCCTAGGTTTTGAGAACTCAAAATACCCTAATCATGTATACAAATTAAAAAAGACCTTGTATGGATTAAAACAAGCTCCTAGAGCATGGTATGAGAGATTATTTTCATACTTAGTCTCAAAAGGTTTCAGACAAGGTCAAATTGACTCAACTCTCTTTGTAAAAACTTTGAACCTAGATATTTTTATTGCTTAAATATTTGTAGATGATATAGTATTTGGATCAACAAATTCAAAATTTTTAAAAGAATTCATAAACTTAATGGAACAAGAATTCGAAATGAGTCTAGTAGGTGAATTAAACTTCTTTTTGTTGGAATGTATACTGAAAGCCTAGCTCTTTTTGTATGAACATTTTATTTTGGAATAAGAATCACATGATCATTGTTTGCACTTTATATATTTATTATATTTGTGTGCATATTGTCTAATATTTTACATTGTAGATAACATGGTGCTTGGTGTGGCACAGAAGATCATGTTATCAGTCCCTTGTAAAATATAAGTAGAGGCTCACAACCAAGATGCTTTTGGACAAACCATTGGCATGGTTGTAGTGTAGCTTGGTATTGTTTTGTCTTGAACATAGAGTTACACTAGTACACTTAGGTGTATTGAGCAGGACCAACATAGAGGTGATTTAATTAATTGCTGACTACATAATTGAATCGGACCTCGGATATTATGTTGTACATGCTCTTAATCCCGATATAATAATGGGCACATGTACTTAGTATTTATTTCTTTGATTTACCAGAGGGTGAGATTTAGATGGATTAAATCAATATGCCCGGTAAGTTGGGAAATGATATTATTTACATGGTGTGCCGTTGATTATAGGAGGAAACCGTGTCCTATATATTAGGTTGATGATGTCCCCTTGAGGAGCTCATAAGGTTCATCATGTAAACCCAGCTGGTTGACTTAGTCAACATGATGATAAGGTTGAGTGGTACTACTCGAGGAGTTAGATGTTAATTAATTGATGGTCAGTAAATCAATTAATTGACGGACATTCGATATCTTAAACATGGGGAGATGAATGTACAAATAATATATGGAGCCCATATTGATTTATGAGGGTTGGTGAGGTAGTTCAATGATGATCCTCTAGTGGAATGGAACATCATTGATGGATCAAGTTTGTGTGGTTCCGATCCATCGGGTGGCCAAGATCCAACTCCTCCTTATGGTCCCTATCGTAGCCTAATATAATCCTCGTGAAGTCTAGATCCAAGGATGTAAAATAAACTCTAGAACCAATGGTTGGATTAAATCCCTAGATCCGATGGTTGGGATGAAACCCTAGAACCAACGGTTGGGATTAAATCCCTAGATTCGATGGTTGGGATGAAACCCTAGAATCGACGGTTGGGATCAAATCCCTAAATCCGACGATTGGGATAAAACCCTAGATCCAACGGTGGAGATTAAATCCCTAGATCCGACGGTGGAGATTAAATCCCTAGATCCGACGGTGGAGATTAAAGGAGGCTTAAGCCCAATTCTATAAATAGAGGGCTTAGGTTGGGCGGCAATAAGGGGTTCGAAATGAGTTAGGGTTTTAGGTTGGGCGGCTAGGGTTTGGAAGCTTTGGCTTGGGCGGCAACTCTTGGAGAAGAAACCGACGCCCATCTTCTTCCAACAAAGTGTGGCCGGTGCCCATCTTCTTCCATCAAGACTTGGCCGACGCCCATCCTCTTGGTCCCTCTCTTATTCCTTGGCCGGCGGTTCCCCTTACAAGGTTGGCCGGCGTTCACTCCTCCATTCTCTCCAAGGTGGCCGGCGGTTCCCCTTACATTGGTGGCCGGTTCTTCATCCATTCGTTCCTTGGCCGGCGGTTACATCAAACTCCCTTGCTTGGTGGCCGGTTCTAGAAAGGAGAAGTTTTGTTGGTTCTTCTCTTTGTTCGCAGTGAACAAGGAAGGGAAGAACGCGATCTAGAAGGCTTCTACTAGTGGTGGATCTTCGCCCACACGTCGTCCGCGAGGAGGATAGGACATACGGTAGAAGATCGTGAGGTATAAAAGTTTTACAACTTTATTTTCTGATCTTAGCATGTTCTTTTATGTGTTGATTATACAAGTGTGTGTATGTATATATTTTGTATAATCATGGACCCCGAAGACAAACACAAAAACCGGCGATCCGTCCGTCGTCTCTTCCGCGGCTAACCAACTAGAAGAGTTGTGTTGCTTGAACAACTAGTTTGTTCAAGCGACCACTCAAGTTGTTAGCACGATGACGAATTGGTTGTGCTAAGGAAACTCATCCCATTTGGATTAATTCTTTCATTAGTGAAAATTTTAATCCGGGGACATGGGAGCCAATGAGCCTCCGAAGCAACTCCCTAAAGTGGTATCAGAGCCACGGTTTTCGATTTTGTGTGTTTTGGATTCGGTTACTTTCATGCACATATCATATATTGAGTATGCCGGATAATAGTAGGATGTGTGTAGGATAACTTTTTGGGTGCAGGCATAAGATCCGACTATTATGGCTATTTGGTTGTATGTGATTGTTTTGTGTGTGATTGTATGTATATTATTTGAATCCTCGGGGTTGACGAGGCTAGATTAGTATTTAATTTTTGTAATTAAATACGACATTGTTTAGTTGCTCATTTTAGTTTACTTTCGATCTAGATTATTTGTACACTCCTTCGTGGAGTATAGGATCGATGGATGTAAATTAAAATGATTTATCTCGGCTTGGATCTCTTTGGTGACTTGCGCACGGGAAAAGATGGAGCGGACGAGGTGGCGACACGACGGGATGCGTATTGGAGGACAATGCCATAATAGTTGGAAAAATTCTGTTTTTTCCATATTTATTGCTTATTTGTTTTATATGCATGTTGTGTATGCTTTAAAATTTCTCAATTTCAATTTACTAAGTGGGAGAGGGATATTTTAATTAATTCCCGTGGCCTCCATTACAATTTGATGTGTGATGCAACAAACTTGCGTGTCAGCTCTGAGTGCCTTCCTCCCTGCGGACGGGTTTGTTTGTGGATCACTAGGTCAAATAATGGTTATAAGAAATTATCTAGGAGCATGTGTACTTCCACAGTGGTAAGGCACATAATCCGAAATAATTCCCTTAGTATCGTGTAATGGTGCACACTTAGATGCAAATAAAAGTATCCTCCCCATCGGAGTCACTGCTTTTATTTGTAGGGCCAAAGAGGAACCAACTATTAATTTTATTTGTCAAAAAGTAAGGTTGACAAGATAATAAAATTAATGGGTAAAACCTCCTCTTACAAATGTAGAATTCGTATACGTCCACACAGCGTGGCATGCGATATTCTCGGTGATTTGAGGTGTTGGTTGATTTCGGGATTTTATTGTTTTGAGGAATCAATAATATTTGAAATCTAATATTTTGATCATTGTGATTTTTAGGATTTTCAAATGGCTTTCAACCCACTTGCTGTGATATTAAAAGAAAATAAACTTACTGGACCAAACTATATTGATTGGAAAAGAAATCTGGATATTGTCTTAACTGCGGAGGAGTACAAATTTGTACTCTTCGAGGTCTGTCCTCCTAAGCCCACCGATGACTCTGATGAAAAGGAGAAAGAACGTTATAAGAAATGGGTCAAGGCAGATGAGATGACGCAGTATTACATTTTGGCATCTAACATCGCGATCGTGCCATGGCCACAGCTTATGACATGATGTTCAATCTCAAGGAACTTTTCGAACATCAGAGTAGGGCGGCTAGACAGGAGGCGATGAGAAACTTGATGACGACCACCATGATCGAGGGAACACCCGTTAGGGATCATGTTCTCAAGATGATGGCTCATCTTAATGAGATGGAAGTCCTCGGAGCTGAGATCGATGGGGAAACCCAGGTCGATATCATTCTCACCGCCTAGGAGTTTTGAGCGCCTCACCAACTACAACATGAACAAGAGGTTGTATTCGTTGGCGGAGCTTCTGACAGAACTCCAGGCGGAAGAGGGGCTTTTTCGTCAAAGCACTCAAGCCATGGTCGCTCAGAAGGTTTCTTCCTCTAAACCGAAAGGTAAGAAGAAGAAGAAGCAAGGTGGAGCGAAGAAAGTGGCAGTGGGACCTCAGGCAGGAGTGAAGAAGCCGAAAGGCAAGTGCTTCACTTGCAAGCAGACTGGACATTGGAAGGTGGACTGTCCTCGCCGAAAGAACAAAGGTATATCTTCTTGTTTAGTTGTTGAAACATGTTTAGCGGTGTTATCTACCAGTGCCTGGTGTGTAGATACAGGAGCCACTGATCATGTCTGCAATACTTTGCAGGGGTTCCAGGAAACCCGACGACTAGCTGAGGGAGAGATTACCGTCTTCATGGGTAATGCTTCAAAGGTGGCGGCTATTGCAGTGGGAGACGTTTATTTATCTTTTGATAGGAATAAAGTTTTGGTTTTGAGAAATTGTCTTTATGTACCTACTTTTAGAAAGAATTTAATTTCAGTTTCTAAATTGTTTATGGATGGATATTCTGTTTCTTTTAATGACAAAGTGGTTATAAAAAGGAATAGGGAGATTATCTGTTCTGGTACATTGGTTGGCAATTTATATACTCTTGAACTGAAAACTCCCACGATGCATATAGAAATCAATAACTCATCTTCTAAGTCTAATAAGAGAAAAGAACCTTCGCAAATGAACCAAACATATCTTTGGCATCTAAGGCTTGGTCTTATTAACCTAAGCAGAATTCAAAGGTTGATAACTGATGGACCTTTAGGTTCATTAGTGGTGGAGGATCTCCCAACCTGCTAATCTTGCTTGGAAGGTAAAATGACCAAGAGGCCTTTCAAGGCCAAGGGGTATAGAGCCAAAGATGTGTTAGAATTGGTTCATTCTAATTTGTGCGGTCCTATGTCTATCCAGGCAAGAGGTGGTTTTGAATATTTTGTCTCTTTTATAGACGATTATTCAAGATATGAATACATTTACTTGATGCGCCGCAAGTCTGAATGCTTTGACAGGTTCAAAGAATTCAAGGCTGATGTGGAGAACCGTCAAGGTAAAAGTATTGAGACATTATGATCTGATCGTGGTGGCGAGTACCTCTTGGGAGAGTTTAGGAATTACTTATCAGAGGCTGGGATTCAATCCCAATTGTCTGCACCTGGCACACCCCAGCAGAATGGTGTAGCGGAGCGAAGGAATAGGACTCTTATGGAGATGGTCAGATCGATGATGAGTTAGTTTCTCGGGATATCGTGTACCGGATACGGCAATGTATACTCTGAACTTGGTTCCATCCAAATTAGTACCTTCTACCCCTGTAGAATTGTGGACTGGGCGAAAGCCTAGTCTGAGACATATTCGGATATGGGGGAGTCCAGCACATGTGCTAAAGGCTGATGCTGGTAAGTTGGAACCTCGTACAGAAGTGTGCATGTTTGTTGGCTACCCTAAGGGAATGAAAGGTGGTTTGTTTTATAATCCTAGAGATCAGAGGGTGATCGTTAGCACGAACACTAGATTTCTAGAGGAGGATTATGTAATGAACCACAAGCCCAAGAGTGGGATTGTTCTTGAGAAGTTGACAAGGGAAGTTCCGACTTCAGTACCACCGGTACAAGAGGATACCCCACAAGTCACTGCACCGCGTGTCACAGAGCATACACGGGAGGTACCTCATCGTAGTGGGAGGGTTGTTAGACAACCCGAGAGATTCATGTTTTTGGGAGAGTCTTCGGACTTAGTCCCTGGTGAACAATGAACCTGATCCCTAGACATATGACAAGGCACTCCAAGATAGAGATGCGGTATCTTGGCAAAGAGTGATGAATTCAGAGATAGAATCTATGGATTCTAATCAGGTCTGGGAGCTAGTAGAGCCACCCGATGGTGTAAAAGCCATTGGATGCAAGTGGATCTACAAGAGAAAGAGAGGGGTAGACGGGAAGGTCGAGACCTTCAAAGCTAGGCTTGTTGCAAAAGGGTATACTCAGAAAGAGGGCATCGATTATGAGGAGACCTTTTCACTGGTAGCTATGCTTAAGTCTATCCGGATTCTCTTATCTATAGCTGCTCATATGGATTATGAGATTTGGCAGATGGATGTCAAGACAGCTTTCCTTAATGGAAGTCTTGAGGAGAACATCTATATGCGGCAACCAGAGGGATTCATTGCTAAAGGCAAAGAGCATCTTGTATGTAAGCTTAATCGGTCCATTTATGGATTGAAGCAAGCTTCTAGATCTTGGAACATCCGCTTTGATGAGGTAATCCAGTCATATGGATTTATTCAAAGTCCGGATGAGCCTTGTGTATACAAGAGATGTGACGGAAACGTAGTGGTGTTTCTTGTACTATACGTAGATGACATTTTGTTAGTTGGCAACAATATCAAAGTGTTATCATACGTAAGGGTATGGTTGTCCAAACAGTTTGACATGAAGGACTTGGGAGAAGTGGGACACATCCTTGGGATCAAAGTTATAAGGGATCGCAAGAAAAGGATGTTGTGCTTATCTTACATTGACACTATCCTTGCTCGTTTTAGCATGCAGAACTCCAAGAAAGGTTTTCTACCTTTTAGACATGGAGTTCCTTTATCTAAAGAGATGTGTCCCAAAACATCAAAGGAGATAGAGGACATGAAGGCGGTTCCTTATGCTTCGGCAGTAGGAAGCCTCATGTATGCTATGCTATGTACGAGACCAGATATCTGCTTTGCCGTGGGCATGGTTAGCAGATATCAGAGTAATCCTGGACAGGGACATTGGACTGCGGTAAAACATATATTGAAGTACCTGAGAAGGACTAGGGATTATATGCTGGTTTATCGGGCAGATCAATTAGTCCCTGTGGGTTACACGGATTCGGATTTCCAATCAGATAGGGACAAGAGTAAGTCTACCTCGGGGTTTGTGTTTACTTTTGGAGGTGGAGCCATAGTATGGAGGAGTGTCGAGCAGAAATGCGTGGCGGACTCTACCATGGAAGCTGAGTATGTGGCAGCCTCTGAGGCAGCCAAGGAAGTTGTATGGCTCAGGAACTTCTTGATGGACTTGGATGTGATTCATGGTTTGCCCAGAACTATCACAATTTATTGTGATAACAGTGGTGCAGTTGCAAACTCGAAGGAACCACGAGCCCATAAGGCGAGTAAATACATAGAGCGCAAGTACCACCTTATACGAGAGATCGTAAAGCGAGGAGAAGTTGCTGTCGCCAAGATTGCATCAGAGGATAACCTGACGGATCCATTCACTAAGGCCCTTCCAGCGAAAGCGTTTGATAGGCATGTGGAGGACATGGGGATCAGATGTATGGCAGTGTGATGACGGCATAGTCTTTTAGTATAAGTGGGAGATTGTTGGAATGTATACTGAAAGCCTAGCTCTTTTTGTATGAACATTTTATTTTGGAATAAGAATCACATGATCATTGTTTGCACTTTATATATTTATTATATGTGTGTGCATATTGTCTAATATTTTACATTGTAGATAACATGGTGCTTGGTGTGGCACAGAAGATCATGTTATCAGTCCCTTGTAAAATATAAGTAGAGGCTCACAACCAAGATAGTTTTGGACAAACCATTGGCATGGTTGTAGTGTAGCTTGGTATTGTTTTGTCTTGAACATAGAGTTACACTAGTACACTTAGGTGTATTGAGCAGGACCGACATAGAGGTGATTCAATTAATTGCTGACTACATAATTGAATCGGACCTCGGATATTATGTTGTACATGCTCTTAATCCCGATATAATAACGGGCACATGTACTTAGTATTTATTTCTTTGATTTACCAGAGGGTGAGATTTAGATGGATTAAATCAATATGCCCGGTAAGTTGGGAAATGATATTATTTACATGGTGTGCCGTTGATTATAGGAGGAAACCGTATCCTATATATTAGGTTGATGATGTCCCCTTGAGGAGCTCATAAGGTTCATCATGTAAACCCAGCTGGTTGACTTAGTCAACATGATGATAAGGTTGAGTGGTACTACTCGAGGAGTTAGATGTTAATTAATTGATGGTCAGTAAATCAATTAATTGACGGACATTCGATATCTTAAACACGGGGAGATGAATGTACAAATAATATATGGAGCCCATATTGATTTATGGGGGTTGGTGAGGTAGTTCAATGATGATCCTCTAGTGGAATGGAACATCATTGATGGATCAAGTTTGTGTGGTTCCGATCCATCGGGTGGCCAAGATCCAACTCCTCCTTATGGTCCCTATCGTAGCCTAATATAATCCTCGTGAAGTCTAGATCCAAGGATGTAAAACAAAACTCTAGAACCAATGGTTGGATTAAATCCCTAGATCCGATGGTTGGGATGAAACCCTAGAACCAACAGTTGGGATTAAATCCCTAGATCCGATGGTTGGGATGAAACCCTAGAATCGACGGTTGGGATTAAATCCCTAAATTCGACGGTTGGGATTAAATCCCTAAATTCGACGGTTGGGATAAAACCCTAGATCCGACGGTGGAGATTAAATCCCTAGATCCGACGGTGGAGATTAAATCCCTAGATCCGACGGTGGAGATTAAAGGAGGCTTAAGCCCAATTCTATAAATAGAGGGCTTAGGTTGGTCGGCAATAAGGGGTTCAAAAGGAGTTAGGGTTTTAGGTTGGGTGGCTAGGGTTTGGAAGCTTTGGCTTGGGCGGCAACTCTTGGAGAAGAAACCGGCGCCCATCTTCTTCCAACAAAGTGTGGCCGGCGCCCATCTTCTTCCATCAAGACTTGGCCGACGCCCATCCTCTTGGTCCCTCTCTTATTCCTTGGCCGGCGGTTCCCCTTAGAAGGTTGGCCGGCATTCACTCCTCCATTCTCTCCAAGGTGGCCGGCGGTTCCCCTTACATTGGTGGCCGGTGCTTCATCCATTCGTTCCTTGGCCGGCGGTTACATCAAACTCCCTTGCTTGGTGGCCGGTTCTAGAAAGGAGAAGTTTTATTGGTTCTTCTCTTTGTTTGCAGCGAACAAGGAAGGGAAGAACGCGATCTAGAAGGCTTCTACTCGTGGAGGATCTTCGCCCACACGTCGTCCGCGAGGAGGATAGGACATACGGTAGAAGATCGTGAGGTATAAAAGTTTTACAACTTTATTTTATGATCTTAGTATGTTCTTTTATGTGTTGATTATACAAGTGTGTGTATGTATATATTTTGTATAATCATGGACCCTGAAGACAAACACAAAAACCGGCGATCCGTCCGTCGTCTCTTCCGCGGCTAACCAACTAGAAGAGTTGTGTTGCTTGAACAACTAGTTTGTTCAAGCGACCACTCAAGTTGTTAGCACGACGACGAATTGGTTGTGCTAAGGAAACTCATCCCATCCGGATTAATTCTTTCATTAGTGAAAATTTTAATCCGGGGACATGGGAGCCAATGAGCCTCCGAAGCAACTCCCTACACTTTTTAGGTTTACAAATAAAACAAACAAGAGACGATAACTATATACATCAAAACAAATATGCAAGAGAATTGATTAAAAAATTTGGAATGGAAAATGCAAAATAAATAAAAACACCCATGGCAACAAATGTTATATTAAATGATGACAAAGAGGGAAAGTCGGTAGATCTAAAGTACTATAGAAGTGCCATAGGTAATTTACTATACTTAATTGCAAGTAGACCTAATATACTATTTGTAGTAAGTATGTGTGCTAGATATCAGACTTGTGCTAAGGAATCACATTTAACACATGTTAAAAGAATCCTAAGATACATTAAAGGAACAATTAATGTAGGAATGTGGTATCTAAGAACTAATAACTTTGAGTTAGTAGGATATTCAGACTCAGACTATGTTGGATGTAAACTGGATAAGAAAAGTACTAGTGGGGGATGTCAACTCTTAGGATCATGCTTGGTTAGTTGGTTCAGTAGGAAGCAACATTGTGTTGTTCTTTCCACAACTGAAGCCAAATACATAGCGTTAGGAGAGTTGTGGAACAATTATTATGGATGATGTAAACACTTAAAGATTTTGAATTAGAATGAAAAAAGGTCAAAATATTGGTTTATAACATAAGCTCAATAAACTTAACTAAAAATCTAATTCATCACTCATGTACTAAATATATTAATGTTAAACATCACTTTGTGAGAGATCATGTGGCAAAGGGAAGTATTGAACTTAATTATGTTGAGTCCAAGTCTAATCTTGCCAATATTTTTTTCTAAATCACTTCCAGAAGCTGAGTTTAGTATCCTTAGAAGTCAACTTGGGTTATGTTTAGTAGACTAGGATGCTTTAATGTTTCCTATTCAAAATCTATTTTATTTTATTATTTTCTTAAAGAAAAATTTAAAATTGATCTAGCCTAGGTCAATTTTAGATTTCACGATCCTATAGACTTAGGTAAGCCTTCGCATCTCACAACCACCTAGGACTACCTGTTTGTGTATTGAGCCACGAAGATGGCCATGAGATGTTAGGATTGCACCCCAGGTTCCAGATGTAGATTCAATGCATCAACATGAACCAACATGGGGTTTAAAAAGCAAATCAATCACTTCGGTGAATAACTCTAATTCAAAGCTTGATGATAATTCTATATCACTTGAGCTACTAAGAGTTGGAAATTTACTTTAAGAATAATTTTTAGATGTGTATTTTCAATATATAAATTATGTATAGGAATTCATGCTTGGACATTTCTTATTTCATTAACATTACTTTAACATTATTTGAGGGGAAGTTTTGAAAAGTTTTGAAAAATTGAAATCTTTATGTTGGATCGAAAAAGAATGCTAGAGGGGGGGGGGGGGGTGAATACCGCACATAAATATTTTCGTTCATTCGATTAAAAATAAAGAGAAGCACAGCGGAAAAATAAATAAGACAAATTTATTTTTACTTAGTTCACAACCCAATGGTTGCTACTCCAAGGCCCCGTGATCCTTGACCGCGTACGAAAGGGCAATTCACTATAAAGTCTCCTCCTTGTTGGAGGTAGGAGACAACGATCATAACAAAACCAAAACTCGAGGATGAGGCAACAAGCCTACCTCACCTCATTTACGAAAAATAAACTCTGAGTACAAAGTAATGAAATAACTACCTGAGCTACCGATGCTTAAGGAGTTGAAACTTGGTGCGGCGTCGGCGTTACGACGTTGTAGAGTTGATACGGAACCTTGGCGTTGTGGGAGCACTTAGGAGCAAATTGATGATCTTTGGGTTCGAGTCCTCCCCTCCTTTTATAGACTCATGCCTTGGAATTAGTCTGGTTCTAGATCCTCAATTTGTGGAACTTATCACGAGGTGACACCTTATCTTATCGTGAAGTGGCGATGTTAAATATTATCCTTTTTGATCTAGCACAAAAGGTTGATTCGTCACCATCAGTCGACTGACGTGCAACAGTCGACTGCCAGCCTGGTCACTTCCCTACAGTAAAGAGTTAGCACGAAAAATAGTAAATGCGACGGTTTCTTACCATCCAATCTCGATATAGACCTTCCACTAGAAGTCTTAGTCGGATCGCCGCCTACGGTCATCCCCATACGGAGGACACGACCTTACCATCTCTCTTCACACTCGTGCTTATCTCTGGTCCTTTATGACCTATAGCTTTGCTTCCGGTCTCCACCTGGGTTCTTCAACTCCCACGAAGTTCTCCCGGTGTCACCTAACCACCACGATTTCCCGACTCGGAATTCTCCGGGTGTCGCTAACCTTCGGCTTAGCTTAACCATTTCCTGCACACTTAATTTAGCTCATGAGATAACAATATGATCTTAACTTTGGATCTTTTCCATAATCAAAACCTAGGCTCGATTATCTGGTGCCCCTGCACTAACAATCTCCCCCTTTTTGATCTATGGCAAACTGACACAAAGTTAAGGGAAATTTAATGCATAAAACAAGTAGAGTAAATGATAAATGCCCTTTCAAAAACTCCCCCTTAACCCTAGGTGAGTTTTGAAAGAGATACTTTAATTTTTTAAAATAATTTTTGTTGTGTTACTCCCCCTTAGATTTCGCTCTTCTCTACCTTTTGCCATAAATCAAAAAAATGTGGGGGTGTTTATATAAAATAGAGGTTTAAAAACAACATGTATCTAAAATTATTAAGGATAAATCAACTATGAGTCCAAGCATGTGTCTAGCATTAGTTAGATAGATTGGTTCGAGGTGTGTCCCTCTGCACCAACAATTTAATAAGTTTTTGAAACATACTTTTCAAAATACTTATAAGTTTATTTTCAAAAAGAACTTCAAAGGTTTGTAATATAACCCTGAGGATGAGTTTGCTCTTCCCCTTAGTCAAATATATGAAGTATAAGAGATTTAGGGGGCACTAAACTTTGGCATAGAGAGTTGTATACTTAGTATTGGCCAATCGAAGTTATAATTATTTGTTAAGTGCAAGAAAAAAAAGTAGCATTTTGAAAAAGTTATGTTAAGTGTATTTCAATTATCCTTAACATCTCACTCATTCTATGTATCTCAAAAATGTGTTTTCCTTATATGTTTTGTGAGATGATTTTAACTTAATTAAAGTTAGTCAACCTTAGTTCGTCAAGTAAGTTTTTCAAGAAATTGACTTCCAGGTCGTGGCTAGGCATAGGGGCCTTCTTTGATCGAAACAACGACCACTTCCTTAGACAAAGCCAAATTCAAGAAATTGATTACTTGAGTCACTTAAGATCACTTCTTGGTCTAACTAGTTTAGGATACGACGAGGTAGCGTCAGCTAGTTCAACTTAGTCGAGTGTACCAAGCTAGATACACCTTATATAGTTTGGACACACAAGACTTCGTTTCCCTAACGTACTATCATCTCGCTGCGTCCTGATACTATGTTATCAAGATTGGTTAACTATTTGTCCTATCTAACCATTCTAACAATTAAAACAAGAATTAATTAAGCATGCAAAGCTTTACCTAAGAAAGTGGGTACACTATTTTAGTACTAGCTCCCCCTAGACCATTGAACCAACATGGTCTATCCACATAGTGGACTTGATCCTGGGGAATCCAATACTTATTGGTCCTTATATGTGAATTTAATAAAAATTTTGGGACTCATGCTTGGACTCTTTGATGACTACGATTCACAATAGACATGTACGATTTGTTCGTAGTCGTTGACCTAAATCCGAGTCCGTCTTTGTTATACATGGCTCTTTGAGTTTCAAGTAGTCGGTTAAGATTCTTGGATCCCAATGTGAACCTTTCCAACCTAGCCTCGACCTCTTGAACTTGTCCTTTCAAGAGAGAATTCTCCTCCTCAAGTTTTTCAACTTGAGTTAAATTTCCCTCTTGAACTTGACTAGTTGAAGAGGTTAGAGTAGCCTCTTGCTTGAGGGTTTCAACCTCCTCAAGTAACGACTCAACTCTAGACTCGGACTTAATCAAGTTCTTATTTAGCAACCTAATTGCATGATATAAGTTTTCAATTAATGAACGACTTACCTTAATCTTTTCTTTTGATCAGGCTTTGAGTCTTGACTCGAATTCATCCTCAGAGTCGGAGTTGGATTCATATTTTGCTTCGAACTTGGACTCGGACTCTACCGGCTTTGCCATGAATGCTAAGTCATCATCGTGATCTTTTTGTTCCTCCCATGTCGCTTGAAATGCTTGCTTTGGTTGCTTGTGTTTTGGCTTCATTTTTGGGCAGTCTGACTTGTAATGCCCCTTCTTGTTGTACCCATAACATGTGCATGTTTGTGGGGATTTCTTGCTCTTCAATTGATCCCTTTTCTTTTTGATGATTCTCCGAACTAGATTGACTAGTTCAGCCTCCATCTCCTCTTCGGATTCAGATTCTTCTTCTTCGGGAGGTATCTTGCTCTTTGCTTTTTGTCTTCATCCTACAAACAACGCTACACCTTTCTCGACCGAGATCGCATTAGTTTGTTCATGTAACTTAAATTCCGAAAAGAATTCATCTAACCTAATCTTAGATAAATCTTTAGATACCTTGTAGGCATCAACCATGGATGCCCACAAGGTGGTCCTAGGGAATGCATTGAGTGTGTACCTTATTATGTCTCGATTGTCTATCTTTTGTTCGATGACATGTAGACTGTTCAAGATGTCTTGGATTCGCGCATGAAGTTGTGAAGTGGTATTGTGATCCTGCATCTTTAGATTATATAATTTATTCAATAGTAAGTCTCTTTTGCATACCTTAGCATCGGATGTCCCATCGTGTAGCTCGATTAACTTGGTCCAGAGGTCTTTGGCGCTAATGAACGGTCCAATTCAGTTGAGCTCCTCCTTGGACAAGTTGCACTGCAACATTTGGGTTGCTTTTGCATCAGTTTTGATTTGCCTCTTGGTTGAGTTGGTCCATTTGTCGAAGTCCAAAGGCTCCCCTAGATTATTGGTGGGTAGAGCAAAGACGGTTTGGATTATTATCCAAGTCTCGACTTGTGTTTTCAAGACACACTCCATCCAACCTTTCCAATAATGGAAAACATTCCCATTAAAGAACGAAGGTCGGGTGGTGCTATACCCCTCAATGTGAGTCATTAATTATCTTGCAAAACATGAACATAAACCAAAAGGAATTCCAAGACTTGGTCTTAGATTAGTAATGCAAGAAATAAATGAAAAAATAAAAAACAAAACAAAAACTAAAAACTTACGACCTTCGATGTCCCCGAAAGGGTACTAAACATCATTTTTTGGGGATGAAAATAGCTTGTTATGAGCATAACTTGGTAAGAAGTGTAGATCTCTGAGAGATCTTCGGTTTGGGGGGTAGCACGTTTTGTGGGTCCACTTGTACGAAAAGTTATGCCCATTTTACTGTCGGCTACTCCTGAGGCAAAGAGATACTTGCAAACACAAAAACAAAAACACAAATTGCTAGGACTTGGTCTTGGATTAGTAGTGCGGGAAAAGAATTAACCAAAATCCCAAAAACAAAATGAAAATAAAATAAAAAATTTGCTAGATTGGTGGTTACACCAAATCTTAGCCCCACTGCTCTGATACCAATTGTTGGATCGAAAAAGAGCGCTAGAGGGGGGGGTGAATAGTGCACGTAAATCTTTTCGTTCGTTCGATTAAAATTAAAGAGATTCACAATGAAAAAATAAATAAGATAAATTTATTTTTACTTGGTTCACAACCCAATAGTTGCTACTCTAAGGCCCCGCGATCCATGACTACGTACGAAGGGACAATTCACTATAGAGTCTCCTCCTCGTTAGAGATAGGAGACAACGATCACAACAAAACCAAAACTCGAGGATGAGTCAACAAGCCTACCTCACCTCGTTTACGAAAAAAAGCTCCGAGTACAAAGTAATGAAATAACTAATTGAGCTACCGATGCTTAAGGAGTTGAAACTTGGTGCGGCGTCGGCGTTACGACGTTGTAGAGTTGATGCGGAACCTTAGCGTTGTGGGAGCACTTAGGAGCAAATTGATGATCTTTGGGTTCGAGTCCTCCCCTCCTTTTATAGACTCGTGCCTTGGAATTAGTCTGGTTCCAAATCCTTAATTTGTGGAACTTATCACGAGGTGACACCTTATCTTATTGCGAAGTGGCGACGTCAAATGTTATCCTTTTTGACCTAGCGTAAAAAGTTGATTCATCGCCATCAGTCAACTTATGCCCTTAATCAGTCGACTGATGTGCAGTAGTCGACTGCCAATAGCCAACAGTTGACTGCCAGCCTGGTCACTTCCCTACAGCAAAGAGTTAGCATAGAAAATGGTAAATGCGACAGTTTCTTACCGTTCGATCTCGACCTAGACCTTCCACTGGAAGTCTTAGTCGGATCGCCACCTACGGTCGTTCCCATACAGAGGACATGACCTTACCATCTCTCTTCGCACTCGTGCTTACCTCTGGTCCACTATGACATGTTGCTTTGCTTCCGGTCTCCACCTGGGTTCTTCGACTCCCACGAAGTTCTTCTGGTGTCGTTCGACCACCACGGTTTCCTGACTCGAGATTCTTTGGGAGTCACTGACCTTCGGCTTACCTTAACCATTTCCTGCACACTTAATTCAGCTCATGAGATAACGATATGACATTAACTTTGGATCTTTGCCATAATCAAAACCTAGGCTCGATTATCTGGTGCCCCTGCACCAACACTTTATTTAAGGGGAAGTTTTGAAAAATTGAAATCTTTATTTAAAGGGGAGTTTTAAAAAAATTGAAATTTAATAGCTTTATTTAAGAAGATGTTTTTGAAAAATTCAGAATATTGAGGGAGAAAAATTTAATAGGTTTTGGAAATCTTTTAAATTTTGAAAATATGATTTAAAAATTTAATTTAAATATTCAATTTTGGAAATTTTTGAAGAGCCTATGAATTTTAAAATGCTTTTTGAACCTTTAAAAGCTTGAAGTACTTTGAAATGAATATTGTAAAGCTTAGGTATTTTTGAAAATTTTAAGTATTTTTATCAGGCATAACTTTCATATCTTTTTGTTGAAAGGCTAATTACTTTTAACTCAGCTTTGAATTTTATATTTGGTGTATAATATTATTTTTGATGTATGCCAAAGGGGGAGAGAAGAGAAAGTTTAAAGTTAGAGAAGTTAAAAGTAAGGAAGCACATCATGAATATAAGCATTTCATGCATTTAAATGTTATACATTTTCAGCTTAATGCATTGCTAATATATTTTGAACTTAAATATTGAAAATCGATTCTCCTAACTTTAACTTATGTGTTATCATACATCAAAAAGGGAGAGATTGTTAGTGCAAAAAGCACCACTCCTTAGTTTTGATGTATGAACCATAGTTAAAGTTAAGAATTACTTGTGGTTTGATAAATGTATTAAGTGTGCAGGCTAACAGGAAATTGTTGGTGCAGTAGGCACCTAAGTCAAACCTGAGTTTTGATTATAGCAAACGATACAAAGTTAAGCTCATGTCGTTATCTCACGAGCTGAATCGAGTGTGCAGAAAATTGTTATAGCTAGAGCTGAAGGCTAGCGACACCCGGAGGAAGCTGCGGTGGTCGGGCGACACTCAGGTGACTTCGGAGAGAGCCGAAGGAATCGGGTGGAAGGCTGGAAGCGAAAGTGACACAGTAAGTATCGAGGTAAGCTCGTGTGTGTGTGAGCATAAGTGAGGTTGTATCCTCTTTATGGGGATGATCTTAAGCGTAGATCCGACCAAAGACATCCTATAGATGGTCTAGGTCGAGATCGGACGATCGACGACTGTCAAAATTATATTTTTGTTGAGCTAACTTTGACTTGCAGCAGACATCACGATCACACTGAGGACTCATTCGCCACAATCACCGATCGCCGAGAGTTAGCACTGATCGATTCTCGCATCACGATCGATGATGGCCATCACCGATCGATGGTCAAAGGATCAGCTTCGAGGAGTCAAGGCTTATCACCAAATTTCAAGGGGAGTGGTGCTCAAATATGATTGGCTAGGGTTCCTCTCGAAAAGGGGCTCAAAGTCTATAAAAGGAGGTCCTAACCTAAGGTTTCTTCATCAATTCTAAGTGCTCAAAAGCCTCCGCAACGCTGCGACTCTCCGACGACTCTACAACAACGAAGTGCTGCCAACAACCCTAGCTTAAGTTCTTTTTTTCTAGTTGTTGGTATAATCTTACTTTGTTATTGCTTTCAATATTGTAATTCTTTTTAATCAAGGTTTTCTATCGTTGCATTTTACTTAAATAGAAGAGAGGGTTTGTCTCTCTATCTTTTTGCTTCGAAGGTTTTTGTAATTGTCAAACTCCTACCTCCAACGAGGAGGAGTGTTTTAGTGAATTGCCCTCCGTACATGGTCTAGGACCGTTAGGGCCTTGGAGTAGTAGCCGAAGGCTACGAACCAAGTAAAAAAATATCTTGTCTCTTTTTGTTTCATTTATCTTTCCGCTGCACTTAATTATTTTGATACGAACTCGAAAAAAAGGTTTTTCGCTATTCACCCCCCCTCTAGCGAACCGCTTCGATCCAACAATTGGTATTAGAGCCGGGGGGCGCTTAGATTTGGTGAAACCACCAATCTAGCATTTTTTACAGATTTGTTTTTCGTTCATTTAAATTTTTCTCCCGCACTACTAATCCAAGACGAAGTCTTGGTACTCTTCGTTTGGTTTTGTTTTGCAAGTATTCGCTTTTGGAGTAGCCGACGGTAAAACGGGCATAACTTTTCGTACAAGTTGACCCACGAAACGGTCTACCTACCAAAATGAATCTCTTGGAAAGATCTACACTTCTTATAGGGTAAACCCTCGTAACAATCTGTATTCATCTCGAAAAACCATCGTTTAGTACCATTTCTGGGACATCGAAGGTTGTAAGTGCTCATCTTTTATTTTAGTTGGTTATTTCTCGTTTATTCCTTTTGTTTCTTTTCATTTCCTATATTACTAATCCAAGACGAAGTCTTGGAACCTTTTTCATGTTTTTTTGGTTTTTTTTGTGCAAGGTTTCCCTTCCAAATGGCCCATCTCGAGGGTTTTAGCACCGTCCGACCTCCGTTTTACAACGGAGATGATTTCCGTTACTGGAAAGGTCGGATGGAATGCTTTCTCAAAACCCAAATCGAGATGTGGATCATAATCCAAATGGGTTTCACACTTCCGACTAACAAAGTGGGTGAATCCTTGGGTTATGACCAATGGACCATTGTGACAAAACGACAAGTCGAAGTTGATGCCAAGGCAACACAAATTCTCCAATGCGGCTTGTCCAAGGAGGAGTTAAATCGCGTCGGCCCCTTCATCAGCGCAAAGGACCTTTGGACAAAGCTAGTGGAGCTACACGAAGGGACCGATGAAGCCAAGGTATGTAAGCGCGACCTTTTATTTAATAAATTATATAATCTAAAAATGCAGAAACATGAAACGACGACGCAACTCCACGCCCGCGTCCAAGACATAGTCAACAATCTACACGCAATCGGGCAAAAGGTTGAAAACCGTGACCTTATAAGGTATGTCCTAAACTCCTTTCCGAGGACTACCTTGTAGGCATCCATGGTCGATGCCTACAAGGTCTCCAAGGATCTTTCTAAACTTAGGTTAGATGAACTTTTTTCTGATTTCGAACTTCATGAGCAGTCTAACTCGGAACCTGAGAAAGGTATAGCACTATTTGCAGGTTCAAAGAAGAAAACCGCTAGCAAGCCACCCCCGAAGGAAGAAGAGGATGAGTCGGATTCGGAGGTCGACTCGGAAATGGAGGCCGAACTAGTCAACCTAGTTCGGAGGATAGTCAAGGGCCGAAAATGAACCGTCACTCGACCCAACGAAGGTAAGCCTAAAAGTTCAAATATTAGATGTTATGAATGCAACAGGTTTGGACATATCAAGTCCGAATGCCCAAAACTCAAGAGCAAGGCACCAAAACACAAAAAGGCACTCAACGCTACTTGGGAAGAAGCTTCCGAGGAAGAAGACGATGATCGAGTCCTCATGGCTAAACCAGTGGAATTAGAGACGGAGTCGGAACCGGAACTTGAATCGGAAACCGAAGACGAGTCGGACTGCGAAGCACTATTCAAGACAAGCCACAGATACGCATCCGGTTCAAAAGATACACTCAAGGTAAGTCGGTCTCTCATTACTACACTTTATAGTGCAATTAAGTTTTTAAATAGAAAGTTAGCTAAGTCCGAGTCCAAGGTCGAGACCCTGGTTGAGGAAGTTAAACTCCTTAAACACGAGGTCTCCCTAACCTCTTCGACTAGTCGAGTTCAAGAGAAGGACTCAACTCGGGTTGAAAAACTCGAAGTTGAGAACTCACTCTTGAAGAGTCAAGTCGAAGATCTTAGGAATATGTTGGAAAGGTTTACTTTGGGATCCAAAGGACTTGACCTCCTACTTGGATCGCAAAGGGCCGTGTACAACAAGGTCGGGCTAGGGTTTAGCTCAAACACGACCAATAAGTCGTATATGTCGATTGTAAGTCGACATAAAAAATGTGTCCAAGCATGGGTCCCTAAGACCACCTTGATTTTAAACTCAGGATCAAACCAGTACTGGGTTCCTAAGGACCAAATCCACTATGTGGAGAGACCGAATCGATTCAACGGTCCAGGGGGAGCTAGTACGAAATTTGTTTGTGTTTTAACTTAGAAATTGCATGCTTAGGTTTTTATTTAGTTTGATTTTTTTTAGAATGGTTAGATAGGACTATAACTCGTCAACACTTGATAACATAGTACCAGGATGCAGCGAGATGATAATACGCTAGAAAAATGGAGTCTCGTGTATTCGAGCTAGTTAAGGCGTATCTAGTTCGGTTCACTTGACCGAGTGGAACTAGCTGAAGCTACCTCACCGTATCCTAGACTAGTTAGACCAGGAAGTGGTCTTAGGTGAGTCAAGTTACTATTTTCTTGAAAATGGCTTTGTCTAAGGAAGTGGTCATTGTTCCGATCAAAGAAGGTCTCTATGCCTCGCCACGACCTGGAAGCCATGATCTTGAAAAAGTGACTTGATAAGCCTAAGGACAAATCCGAATCTAACGCAAGGTTGACAAGTGTTTAAGTCATTAAATTTAAATCAAGTAAAATTGGAAGTCATCTCACAAGAACATATAGGGTTAACGTGTTTGATCATGTAGACATGGGTGAGATGATTTAGGTTAATAATTTTCAACTAATCTTTAATAAATCCAATATCCGATCCAACTACCTTGTGTGTAGGATCAATGGATGTTGGACAGTGGTTGCTCCCGACACATGACCGGGGATCAACTCAAGTTTTCGAAGCTTCGATTCAAACGACAAGGATCGGTAGCCTTCGGAAATAACGGCAAGCTCAAAATCATCGGATCAGGTGATATTGAGCTTAACTCAAATTTTGTTATTCAAAACATTTTATTAGTCGAAAATTTTCAATATAATCTACTTAGTGTAAGCCAATTGTGTGATAATAACTGTAAGGTCATATTTCTAGAAAATGAATGCGTAATTAATACAAACGAAACCTCTAAAACAATTCTTAAGGGAACTAGAAATAACAACATTTACACTATTAACTTAACTAACTCTTCAACTAAGTGTCTTATGACACGGCAAGAGGAATCATGGTTGTGGCACCGACGACTCGGTCACTCACACCCAAGACTCATCCACAAGATGAGTCAGAGTGACTTAGTCAGAGGTTTGCCTAACCTCAATAACTTGGATAATAAAATATGTAATGCTTGTCAACAAGGTAAACAATCTAGGACACAACATCAACTAACTGATCAAGAACGAACCAAAAGTGTGCTTGAGCTCCTACACATGGATCTATTTGATTCACACAGAGCTAAGTCACTTAATGGAAGTAAATTCTGTTTAGTCATTATTGATGACTACTCTAGATTTACTTGGGTTAGGTTCATCAAACACAAAAGTGATACCCTAGATCAATTAATCAACCTATTTAAGTTAATAGAAAATCAAAAAAACATTAAAATCAAAAGACTTAGGACTGATCATGGTGGTGAATTCGAAAACCATAGGTTTATAGAATTCTGTAACCTAAATGGATACCACCATGAGTTCTCTTGCCCTAGAACTCCACAACAAAATGGCCTAGTAGAACGCAAAAATAGAACCCTACAAGAAGCCGCTAGGACAATGTTAAATGAGTATAACCTACCCGATAGGTTTTGGGCGGAAGCCGTGAGTACGACATGCTATGTCCAAAATAGGATCCTTATGGTAAAGAGGCACCTTAAGACCTTATACAAGATTTATCATGATAAAATACCTAACATCAAGTACTTTAGGGTATTTGGGTGTAAGGTATATATCCTAAACACTAAGGATTACCTAGGGAAATTTACATCCAAAATCACGACCGGAATCTTTCTAGGATACTCGACTACAAGCAGAGCTTATAGAGTATATAACCACGACACCCTTAGAGTCGAGGAGACTATCAATGTAGTATTTGATGAAGGACACGAACCTACAAAACCCCCGGCAACCCCAATTAGCGAGCCGACTCATACTAGACCTAACTCTGATCCGGAGATCAAGTCTAGTGTTAATCCTAACCTAAGTCAACCAAGTCACTCTATCGACCAAGTGATAGATGACTCCAACCAAACTAGAACTCAAATGAGTCATCCTATTGACCAGGTAGTAGACTCAAACCCAAACCCAACTAGAACTCAAACAAATCATCCTATCGACCAAGTGATAGGTGATCCAAGTCTAGGAGTTCGAACTAGAGCCTCATATCGAAACCTTAGTCAAATCTCCTTGATTTCTAAAATTGAACCCAAGACTATTGACCAAGCTCTTCTTGATCCCGATTGGATTATTGCAATGCAAGAAGAGCTAGCGCAATTCACTAGGAACGAAGTATGGGAATTAGTACCACCACCTAAAGATAAAACAATCATTGGAACAAGGTGGGTGTTTAGAAATAAACTTGATGACAAAGGTGAAGTAGTTAGAAATAAAGCTAGACTAGTTGCTAAAGGGTTTAGTCAAGTCGAAGGTTTAGATTATGATGAGACCTATGCCCCAGTAGCTAGATTAGAGTCCATTCGAATGCTATTAGTGTATGCTACACATCGCGGATTTAAGTTGTTTCAAATGGATGTGAAATCTGCGTTCTCGAATGGATACATTAAAGAAGAGGTTTATGTTAGTCAACCCCCCGGTTTCGAAAGTTTAGACAAACTCGACCATGTCCTTAGGTTAAAGAAAGCTCTCTATGGATTTAAACAAGCTCCTCGAGCTTGGTACGAGAGACTTTCGATTTATCTCAAGTCCAAAGGATTTAACCAAGGTGTAGTTGACCCAACTCTTTTCGTAAAAACCTTAGGTAAAGACATATTCATAGCCCAAATCTACGTAGATGATATTATTTTCGGAACCACCAACTCAATCCTACTAAATGAGTTTATTTCACTTATGGAAAGTGAATTTGAAATGAATTTAGTAGGCGAGTTAAGTTTCTTCTTAGGTCTACAAATTAAACAAACTAAAGATGGAATATACCTACATCAACGCAAATATACTAGGGAATTAATTAAACTCTTTGGAATGCAAGACGCTAAAATTATTAATACCCCAATGGCAACTAATCTTAATATAGAAGAAGATGTAATTGGAAACCCAATTGATTTAAAATACTATAGGAGCGTAATAGGGAGTCTCCTTTACTTAACTGCAAACCAACCTAATATCTTACTTGTAGTAAGTATGTGCGCAAGGTTTCAAACCTGTGCCAAGGAGTCTCACCTAACTCTAGTCAAGCGTATCCTTAGATATCTAAAGGGTACACTTAATGTCGGAATTTGGTATCCTAGATCTACCGAGTTCGAACTAACCGGCTACTCCGATTCGGACTATGCCGATAGTAAGCTCGATAGAAAGAGTACGAGTGGTTGTTGTCAACTTCTCGGCTCGAGTCTAGTGAGTTAGTGCAGTAGGAAGCAACACTGTGTTGCCTTATCTACCACCGAAGCCGAATACATCGCGATGGATGAGTGTGTCACTCAGCTTCTTTGGATGAAGCACACTCTTCGCGACTTTAAGTTAGACTTTACGAATACTAAACTTCACATAGATAACATTAGTTCAATTAATCTTACAAAGAATCCGATATGTCACTCTAGGACCAAACATATAGAGGTCAAACACCATTTCATTCGAGAACATGTGGCCAATTGAGCCATACAACTCGAATACGTCGAATCAAAGTCTAACTTAGCAGACCTATTTACTAAACCCCTACCCGAAGCAGAATTTAGTCTATTAAGACGAAAATTGGGCATGTGCATAGTAGAATAGGAACTTGCAAATTATATTTTCTTACTACTATTTCTTAATTTTCATTTTTATGGAACTAGCATAGGACATACCTTAGATATCATGCACCTATAGATTTAAGGAGCCAGTACATCTCACAACACATAGGACTAATGTGTTTGTGTACTTAGCCACGTAGATGGGCGTGAGATGTTAGGACCTTACTCCTGGTTCCAGATGTAGAGTTAGTGCATCACTATGAACCACGGAGTATAATCATACATACTAACTGACTCTGACCAGGACTGGTTGATCTTTCATATCAATCAAGCCAAATATGAGTCGAACATTTTATAGATGAACTTATTTTCAGTATATTATTTTCAAAATAATGTGGAACATGCTTGGACTTTAAAATTAATACTTATTTCACACACACCCTCACTCTTTTCGATATATGGTAAAAGGGGGAGAAAAAAGGCCAAAGTTAAGGGATCATTTTTTTTTTGTATGGCAAAGGCTTACTTAACTTTAAGTTAACTTGTTAACAAACGGTTTTTTTGTATGACAAAGGCTTACTTAACTTTAAGTTAACTTGTTAACAAACAGAAGTAAAGGCCAAGGTTGATCTCTTAACTTAATCATTTTTTTTGTATGGCAAAGGCTTACTTAACTTTAAGTTAACTTGTTAACAAACGGAAGTAAAGGCCAATGTTGATCTCTTAACTTAAAACTTATTTTAAACACTATGGCCAATATTAAGTAATTTCGGTTACTTAATTCTTTTGTTTAGTAGCAAACACCAAGGGGGAGAGTTAAAACTCTTTCTCAAGACCAAGGGAGAGAGTTAAAACTCTTTCTCAAGTACTCACCCTCGGTCAAGGGGGAGGATTCCTCAAGGGGGAGCACTTGAACAAAAAGTTTTTATATACTCCTGCTCATTCATGCATAAAAGTTTTTATACTCCTGCTCATTCATGCATATCTCTTACTCATTTTGCTTAATGCACTTAAGTTATTTTTCTTAACTTTGTATGTGGGTTTGCCATAAATCAAAAAGGGGGAGATTGTTGGTGTAGTAGGCACCTAAGTCGAACCTGAGTTTTGATTATAGAAAATGATACAAAGTTAAGCTCATGTCGTTATCTCACGAGTTGAATCGAGTGTGCAAAAAATTGCTATAGCTAGAGCTGAAGGCTAGCGACACCCGAGGAAGCCGCGGTGGTCGGGCGACACTCGGGTGACTTCGGAGGGAGCCGAAGAAATCGGGTGGAAGGCCGAAAGCGAAAGCGACACAGTAAGTATTGAGGTAAGCTCGTGTGTGTGTGAGCGTAAGTGAGGTCGTATCCTCTTTACGGGGATGATCTTAAGCATAGATCCGACCAAAGACATCCTATAGATGGTCTAGGTCGAGATCGGACGGTCGACGACTGTGGAAATTATGTTTTTGTTGAGCTAACTTTGACTTTACGGCGGGCATCACATTGCCATCTTAGAGGACTCATTGTTGTCAATCACCGATCGGCTGAGAAGTTAGCACTCGGCGATCGCCATCGATCGACTAATGATGGCCATCGATCGATGGTCAAAGGATCACCAGTCAAGGCTTATCACCAAATTTCAAGGGGAGTGGTGCTCAAATATGATTGGCTAGGGTTCCTCTCGAAAAGGGGCTCAAAGGCTATAAAAGGAGGTCCTAACCTAGGGTTTCTTCATCAATTCTAAGTGCTCAAAAGCCTCCACAACGCTGCGACTCTCCGACGACTCTACAACAACGAAGTGCTGCCAACAACCCTAGCTTAAGTTCATTTTTTCTAGTTGTTGGTATAATCTTACTTTGTTATTGCTTTCAATATTGCAATTCTTTTTAATCAAGGTTTTCTATCATTGCATTTTACTTAAATAGAAGAGAGGGTTTGTCTCTCTATTTTTTTTCTTCGAAGGTTTTTGTAATCGTCAAACTCCTACCTCCAACGAGGAGGAGTGTTTTAGTGAATTGCCCTCCATACACGGTCTAGGACCGTTAGGGCCTTGGAGTAGTAGCCGAAGGCTACGAACCAAGTAAAAAAATATCTTGTCTCTTTTTATTTCATTTATCTTTCCGCTGCACTTAATTGTTTTGATACGAACTCGAAAAAAAGGTTTTTCGCTATTCACCCCCCCTCTAGCGAACCGCTTCGATCCAACAGAAAACCCTAGTAGGTCAGGCAGACTAGTTACTAGGTAACGAGTATTGAAAGTCCTAGTAGGTCACGTTAACCGGATACTAGACAGAAGCCTTGATAGATTAGGAGGATCGGACATCAGGCAAGAAGATCAGATGGGTTAGAAGATTGGACATCTGACATGTAGACCAATTGGCTCTGAAGACTGGACAATCGATATGAAGCCTGACTGGGTTAGAGAGACCGGATAGCTGGCAGAAGTCTTGATGGATTAGATCGGATGTCAAGAATGGTAAGCCCGATAGGGTAGCCGATAGGTAAGCCTCGAGTGAATAGGTGAGGCAGAGTCCTTTGTAGGGGGACAAAGCTAGGCGTCGATCCGATGGATAGTCCATGTGGGACAAAGAAGTCGAGATCGAGCAGTATTACTACTTCTATTGTATTTTATACTATATGTCTTTACTAATCTCATTTTGCAGGGAACCAGTCAACTGAAAGGATTCCAGTCGACTGAGTATGGTCTAGTCGACTGGATACCTAGTTGGAAAGATTAGCTGGTGATTAGTTGAAGATCTAGCAGCTACAATGGTAAGACCTCCAGATGACTGGGGAGGTCCAGTTGACTGGAAAGGCAAATTTCCTGATGCAGAGCCAGATTACCTGGAATCGATTGGAACAGGTCCAGTCGACTGGGAAGGCCGAAGTACCATATCGACAGGATGATGTGAAGTCGACTAGAGGGCATTCCAGTTGACTAGAGAGAGCTTATAAAAGAAGTGCATGACCATCTTCGAAAAACACAATTCTACAATGTCCAAGTGTTGTCACAAGTGTTCTTCGTCCCCAGAAGCTACATTCCATTACAATAACGCAACTCGGACACTCCGTGCCCTAATTTCATAGCTACTAAAGTGTCAATATATTTTACTTGTTATTATTTCGCTTTATGTACTTCATTTTAAAGAGAAGATAGTGTGTTACCTTTATTTTAATCATCGTAAAAAAGCAAATCCCCCTGAAATTGAGTGTTCTCGAGTCGGAGGGCCTTTTAGTGCATTGCCCATCGAGGTAGCTCTCGAAGAGCTACGGGCCTTGGAGTAGCAACCCGACTAGGGTTGTGAACCAAGTAAATTACTTGTCTTTTTATTTTTTTTATTTAATTCCACTGCATAATCTTTTGTCTCTAAAAATAAAAAAAGTTTTAAATTATAAAAGAAAATTTTTATAACCTCCGAAATTTCTATACACAGCTCGGTCGTTATAGCCGTAGCTTATTTTCATTCCCCAACATGGCGATGAGACAGGGAGAAGTGGTGGTCAGTACGGCCAGTCGGTGTGCGACTTGTAAGTCCCCAACTAGGTCGAAGTATTCTGGCAAAGTTCAACTCGACAATAGCCATATCTTCCTTCTATTCCCCCTGAGCGGTTTTGAGGCAGGGAGAAGTAGCGGTCAGTGGGGCCAATCGATTGGCAACTTGTGAGTCTCCGACTAGGTCGAAGTGTTCTGGCTAAAGTACAACTCAATCATTATATCTATAGATTATTTTCATTCCCTAACATGGCAATGAGACAGGGAGGAGCGGTGGTTAGTAGAGCAAGTCGATGCGTGACTTATAAGTCCATGACTAGGTCGAAGTGTTCCGGCAAAATTTTAGCTCAACATTAGCCATAGCACATTTCTATTCCTCTGAATGGTGTCAGTGGGGCCAGTCGGTGGGCAACTTGGATTCCCTAGCTAGGTCAAAGTGTTCTAGCAGAGGTATAGCTCGGCTATTATAGTCGTAACTTATTTTCATTCCCTAACATGGAGATGAGACCAGGAGGAGAGATGGTAAGTAGTGTTAGGGCAATCTCTTGCCATGATAAGGTTTTGATGTGTGTGGCAAAGGGTTTAAGTTAGGATGTTATTATGGTTTGATATGTGCGTTGGAGTCTTGCAGGACTTAGTAATTCACACATGGAGTCTTGGCGGGTTCACCACTCACTACCTCATGCTTGAGTCGGAGAAGGAGCATTGCAGAGCCGTGTGCTTGATGCTACCGAGGGACCGCCGGACGAGATGACTTGAAGCGAAGCCAAGGAAGCAGACTTCGGAGGTAAGAGACGCGAAGGAGCATTGCAGATACGTGCGCCTGATGCTGCCGAGGGACGTGGCTGCGAACGAAGAGAGCTTCGGCGAGGAACTTCGAGTGAGATGAGAGAATGAGTGAATTGTAAGTAGCTCATTAGGTGAACTTGGCCGAATGGCTAAGTGTCGGATGAGTTTTCCCGACATCAGTCGACTGCTCTGAGTCGAATGGGTTCGACTGGTATCCGACTGATGGGTTTATGCCCAGTAGTCGACTGCCAGAGGATGTCGCGGGCACAAAATTGCTCGTAGCCGACTAGGCAGTCGACTACAGAGGCAGCAGTCGACTGATGGGATCCATCAGTCGACTGCCAAGTGTTCCGTTGGACTACAACGGTCGAGATCCGACGTGTTCGGAGGCCGTTGGAGTGGTGGCAGTCGACTGCCAAGGGCAGCAGTCGACTGGTGGTGGCCAACAGGAAGAAATCAGCCCTCTCTATAAAAAGAGAGGGTCTGGGCTTTTGGATGGCTAATGCTCATATCCCAAACGATCATCCAAGTGCCCCACAAGCTTTAAACTCTTCTTACTTGCTTTTACTTCATTTCTATTGTAAGAAGAGTGATCTTGATTTGTAAAGGTTACCTTCACCTAGCTTGGTGCAAAGGAGAGACTAATAGTGGATTGGTTTTTGCGAAGTGATTCACCGAGGACGAATCGGGGATCGTGGATTAGCGGTGTAGCCGTGAACCAAGTTACAACCTTGTGTTAGCATTGTTTGTTTATCTTTTGCTTTGTCTATTTGTATTTGCATATTCCGCTTGCGCTAATAATCTTTGTAGACGAGCAAATTCCACCATCTAATGGAAGAGGGCTATTCACCCCCCCTCTAGCCAGCCGATCAATCCCCTACAAGTGGTATCAGAGCCAAGGAAAGCTTGTCGAGGACTCACCGCCACAACAAGCACATTCAAGGATGGCCGACTTAAACATTCACCCACCAAAATTCGAAGGCGAATTCTCTTGGTGGAAAAAGAGAATGGACGTATTCTTTGAAACCAATTTTGAAATTTTATTAATTATGGAAAACGGTTTCGAGTTGCCTAGGAATGAAGATGGGGAGCCATTAGAGAAAGCAAGGTGGAGCATGAGGCAAAGAGAAGAATACTTGGCAAATTCAAAGGCCAAGCACCACCTCTACAATGTGCTTCCCCAACAAGAAGTGAATAGGATAGGGGAATGCTCTAGTGCAAAGGAGATGTGGGAGAAGCTAGTAGAGCTTCATGAAGGTACCTCGGAGGCCAAACTTGCAAGGAGAGACCTCCTCTGCTCCCAACTATCCAACATAAAATTAGAAAAGGGAGAAAAGGTAATCTCCTTACATTCTAGATTTAAAGAGATTTTAATTGGGCTAACAAGTGTAGGAGAAAAACTTTCAAACCAAGACATGCTTATGAAAGCAATCGACGCTTTTCCCCGGTCATCAAAATGGAGCTCAATGGTGGACTCCTTCTATATGTCCAAGAACTTAGAAGTAAGTACTTTGGAGGAGTTTTTCTCAACCATGGAGCTTCATGAAACAAGACTTGAAAGAATAATAGAAGAGCCAAGAATCCAACCTTCAAGAGGAGTAGCATTTTTGGCAAACAAAGGGAAAAAGAAGATAGAAATCCCCTCCTCCTCCGATGATGAAGCATCCTCTTCCTCCTCCATGGATAGCACGGAAGAAGCATATATGGTAAGGAGGGTAAGGCGTGCATTAAAAGGGTTTCAATTTAATAAATCTAATGATAGGAGGAGAAGACCAAGGGGAAAGGTCATTTGTTACAATTGCCAAGGAGAGGGACACATAAGGGACAATTGTCCTCTCCTAAACAAGAGCAAAGAAGAGAGGAAGAAGAAAGAAGAAAAGAAGAAGAAAAAGTGGAGCAAGAAGAAAAAGGAAGAAGAAAAGAAGGCGAAAGAAAAAGGGAAGGCCAAGGCATTCAAAGCAAAGACATGGGATGCCCCTTCCTCCTCCTCCTCATCATCATCCGAGGAAGAAAATGCATTTGTCACCAACTTAGCATTGATGGCATTTGACGACTTGGATTGCTCCTCCTCCAAAAATGAAGGATCAAGTTCAAATGAAGGGAGCTCAAGTGAAGGGGGAGCCTCCTCTACATCTCATTCCGAAGAGGACATGGAAACTATGGTAACTAACCTTTCACCTAGTAAAATAGTTTCTATGATTTCTAGCCTCACTAAGGACCTACTTAGAGCAAAGAAAAAGAATAAAAGCATGCTTGATCAAATTAAGGATTTAGAACAAAAATTAGAAAAAGCATGTTTCAATAATGATAATGATGATGCATGCTCACATGATAACTATATGCCTTTAGATGTTAATGATGCATGCATAGAAGAAAATAGGGCTTTAAGGGAAAAGGTAGATTATTTGACCAAAGCCCTAGAAAAGTTTGCTATAGGCTCAAACACTTTGAACATGATCATAGGGAGCCAAAGAGCAAGTTTTAACAAAAAAGGCCTAGGATATAAGGAAAAGAAAAATGAAAAGGCATATAAATGCCTAATTGCTAGGGGACAAGATAAGAAGAAGGTAATAGCTAGAAAATGGATTCCTAAGGAATTTCTAGTGAACCCCATAGGCAAGAATTTGTATTGGGTTCCAAAATCCATCCTTAAGGGTTAAAAAAAACCTAGGATAGTCAACCATATGGACTTGACCTATATCATATTTTGGTTGACTTAGGATGGCGGGACAACATTTTTAAAATAGTGTTAGGTGATGATAATGTGCCTATAAATAGATATTAATGTTTAAGTCATGATAGTTAATGAAATTGCTATGTATGTTTGCTATCATGATTTATGATCTTGATATTTGGCACATAGTCATGGGCTTTAAGGGTATAAATCATGCTTTAGGTGATATTTGCTTATTACCATTATGAAATACCTAATGCAAGATAACTATTTGATGAATACATTTGTTTCATGATCATAATGTGAAATTAGTTCATGTATGTCTTTATGATCATGAGGATTGATAGGATGATACTTAACCTTGATAGAATTGCATGAAAATAATGGTTAAGTACATACAAATACCTTTAGGATACATCTCACACTCACAATAGACTACCTTGATTGAAAACTTAGCATGGGTGAGATGTTAGGATGATACAAATGACCACTAGTGCCTATGGCATTTAGATGGTCATTTAAAGTATCTAAATAGCAATAATAGACCAATCATGGGGAAGGCTTATGTTTAATTCATAGACATATTGCCCAAAGATCATGGTTGGATATTTCATATGTTTTCAAAACAATTTCTTACTTTAAAATCCATGTGTTCATGTTTTGAAACAATCCAAAGCAAGACTAGGTGTTAAAATGGATACTAACATGCTCAAAAACTAGTGGTTTTTAAAGCTTTTGGATTTTTAGCAAATCTCGGAAAATATAATTTTTGTTCATGAAAAACTATTTTTCATTGATAGATATACTTAAAAGAAATGTGTTCCCCAAATTTCACTACTTTTAGAATTTTCTGAAATTTATGATGCATTTTAAAATTTTCATCCGAAAATCAATTTGAATTCATTGTACCGATCATTGCCATCTTGATAGCGATCATTGTGCTCACTAAAACAGCCCAACAATTTTTGATACACGTTTTTAAGGCATGTTTTTGGTTATGTTTCTCTCTAGACTTGATGCCTTGATATATAAACTTGTTTTAATCTTTTTGATGGTGTCAAAGGGGGAGAAAACTATATGTTTAAGTAAGGGGGAACATATTTAGGGGGAGTTTCATGTATTAAGGGGGAGAGTTACTAATCATGTTTATTTACATGCTTTCCTTTCTTAATGTTTTATCAAATGTTTTTACCTAACTTAAACGGATTGTCACACATCAAAAAGGGGGAGATTGCTAGGGCAATCTCTTGCCATGATAAGGTTTTGATGTGTGTGGCAAAGGGTTTAAGTTAGGATGTTATTATGGTTTGATATGTGCGTTGGAGTCTTGCAGGACTTAGTAATTCGCACATGGAGTCTTGGCGGGTTCACCACTCACTACCTCGTGCTTGAGTCGGAGAAGGAGCATTGCAGAGTCGTGCGATGTCTTTCTTAGAGGGCCGCGGACGAGATGACTTGAAGCGAAGCCAAGGAAGCGGACTTGAGGCAAGAGGCGCGAAGGAGCATTGCGAGTCGTGCGCTGATCTTTCTTTAGGGGCGTGGCCCGACGAAGAGCTTGGCGAGGACTTGAGTGAGATGAGAGAATGAGTGAATTGTAAGTAGCTCATTAGGTGAACTTGGCGAATGGCTAAGTGTCGGATGAGTTTTCGACATCGATCATTGCCATGGAATGGTCATTGCTACAGTCGAATAGGTTCATTGGTATCCGTGCCCGATGGGTTTATACCCAGCGATCGGTGCCATGCCATGGAATGTCATTGCCGAGAGGATGTCGCGAGCCGAGAATCAGCTCGTGGCCAGGTGGGCGATCGATCTACGGCGTGATCGTGATGGGATCCATCGATCATTGCCAAGTGTTGGTTGGACTAGCGGTCGGGATCTGTTTTGGAGTGGCGGCGATCATTGCCAAGGCGTGATGTGTTAGTGGTGGCAGCATCGCGGTGGCCAACGGGAAGAAATCAACCCTCTCTATAAAAAGAGAGGGTGTGGGCTTTTGGATGGCTAATGCTCATATCCCAAACGATCATCCAAGTGTCCCACAAGATTTAAACTCTTCTTACTTGCTTTTACTTCATTTCTATTGTAAGAAGAGTGATCTTGATTTGTAAAGGTTACCTCCACCTAGCTTGGTGCAAAGGAGAGACTAATAGTGGACTGGTTTTTGCGGAGTGATTCACCGAGGACGAATCGGGGATCGTGGATTAGCGACGTAGCCGTGAACCATGTTACGACCTTGTGTTAGCATTGTTTGTTTATGTTTTGCTTTGTCTATTTGTATTTGCATATTCCGCTTGCGCTAATAATATTTGTAGACGAGCAAATTCCACCATCTAACGGAAGAGGGCTATTCACCCCCCCTCTAGCCGGCTGATCGATCCCCTACAAGTAGGTTCAGTTGGTGCACGATTTATAAGTCCCCGACTAATTTGAAGTGTTCTGGTGGAGTTTTAGCTAGGCATTAGTCATAGCATATCTTTATTCCCCTGAATGGTGGTGATGCAGGGAGGAACGGTGGTCAGTAGGGCAAGTTGGTGCATGACTTGCAAAGCCCTGACTAGATCGAAGTGTTCGGCGGAGTTACAACTTGGTTGTTATAGCTATAGCTTATTTTGATTCCCTTCAATGGTGGCGAGGTAGGGAGGAGCCGTGATATGCAGGGTTATTCAGTGAATAATCCGTGATCCCCCGATTAGGTTGAAGTTATTGCGACTTGCTAAGGCAAGCCCTTAGATCAAGTCTTCACTCTTTTATATCTCGACATTGCTGAAGTTACTGTTCCCATGTGGCGGGGAAATAGAAGAGACAGATGCAAAATAACTTTCACTTGGGAAGAATGATGGAGTATATTATGGTGGACAACTGAGGCTATTTATAAGCCCTTGATATGGTTTATCTTTTTATTCATTTTGACCTAAGTTGTATATCATCAGTCCTTGCTGGATTGATTATGAGAAGATTCGAGAATCATGAGAAGATGATGGTGAAGTTAACACTTTAACCGACAAAGGTCATTTGGGAGTTCTCCAGATAGTTTTCCTTATTATTAGATTTGGCAATTTATATTGTGTGACGTATCATTGGAGTTTGATGGTGAAATAATTATATCGACATACATGTTATCCTTGGAAGAATGAAGAGGAATTCTGAAGGTACAGTTTCTAGAAGGAGGTATGTGGCGTTAATTATGCAAGTCTTAAATTTCTTTATGAAGTGTGCAAGCTGTAAAATGATAGAGGTAATTGTATAACATACTCATTTGAAGTCGTAAGAACTAGCACACTCACTCCACAAGAAAAAAAAGAGTAAATTTTTATAAAAGGAGAAATTCAGGAGCTTCGCAGATGATCTTCTCTTTATGAAGAATATCGGAGGGCAGAGTGGTAAAAGGAGGCATGGTTGAGAGATGTCATCTTACAAGAAGTTGATGGGCTTCACGAAACCTTGCTTTACATTGGGAGATTGTCAGTTCTTGATGAAGGGAGTAGGCTTGGGTGGAGGATGATCATAATCAGCATTATAGATCCCCTACTAGCCCTTCTAGTCCTGCTATATGTTGTTGGTCTACGGTGGGATGCTCGGTGGAGGAGAATGTCTCTCCTTGCTCAGAGGGACTATCCATCTAACTAGTAAGAAGGAATTTAGAGAGATGGAAGAAAGAAAGGAGTGTGAAGCTGAAGGATCCGAAAAGGTGTATTTATAGAAGAAGAGGGGACATTAATTCACTTTCTAGGGAAAGGAGGAAAGAGGTTGAATAAATGGGCAGTTGGGGAAGGAGTGTCGGAAACCTTTTGTGCATTAGCAAGGGATGTGAAAGGTCTCATCAATTAATGGGGGAGACACCTGATGGGTACAATTTAAGTCTAGTGCCATAATCTGGTAAGGAACCCCCTTATGGGTTAGATCTCACATAGCCATTTTGTTATATGCATGGATCTAGATATATCTTCTCACTAACTCTGAATTTATTGAAGCCTTCAATGACATTAAAGTATCAGTCGACTGGCATGAAGTAAATGCTAGTCAGGCACAGTCTGTATCAGTTGATTGACCTGGGGATAGGGGTTCACTGAAAATAGTCAGCCAAGGGGTAGCTCGGTTGACTCATAAATTGGTTCTGATTATAACAACACTAATTCAATAGTAGAAATAAGGAGGGTATATTTAATAGAAGAATATGCTACAGTTAGATCCTCTTAAAGAACAGGCAATGTGCGGTATAGGAGATAGAGTTGCTATAAATCAAAGGTTGTTGCTAGATATCTAGCAATAGCAGCCTCGACACTTTGAAAGTTGGCGTCTTGTCCTAGAAGGGGATATCCCTAATCTTTAAACTGTTTGTTGAAACCTTCAAAACCCATAATAAAAATATCAGCAGCCGTGTTGCAAAATTTCTATATCAACTCTTGCTCCCATTCTTTCCAACGGGTTTCTTTAGTAGATATTTGGGTAGCAAGAGCGGTTTTGAGCTCATCCCTCTCTTTGGCGATAGCTAAATCTTGCTGACCTAGGGAACTTGTAATCTGGGATGTTCCAATTGTAGTGAGAATAGTTGATTGGTTATTTCAAGAAGATCTTCGAGAACTCGAGAAATGACAGAAGAAAGATGGTCCAGTTGAGTCCGTGCAGAGTTATGAGATTCCCTAAGAGTGGTGATTGAATATAAGGTTTGTAGCAACTTGGCCATGGATTCTGCCCATCTAGCTTAAGTTTCCTACAGTTGAATTTGACAATCTTTTAGTTCCCGGGCTAAGGTTTTAGCTTGCTGAATACACTCCCTCTGGCATAATAATTGACCGCGGGATAGGTCGACATTACAGAGGGCCTCTTCTCTAGTGCATCTCAATGTTTCCAGTTCAGTTTTGAGGTCCTTACAAGTTTTTCTAAAAATTTCTTCTGAGATGGCTAAACAGACTTCTCATTGTTTAACTTCTGTTATATGGTGGGTCATTTACTTTAACCGAGTCTCAGAAGCTGCATGTCGGGCCTCCATATTAGATTGATATTTAGCTAAATGATGAGTTGCCTCATTATAATTGGTAGCTTCCTGTGCAAGGAAAAGATGAGAACCCGACAATTAAAATTCCACTGGTATGAATAACATCAGGTTGAAGAAAGTATTGTTAAAGATAAATACCTCTGTAAGGTTAACCCGTAGGTGTTCAAAAGGACCTTGCACTCATGATTGATTAAACTGCTTTACTTCTTGAGAAGTGTGGAGTCTGAGAATTGAATGTAGGGTGATGGTAGGAGAATTTGTAGGAGGAGAGACACCCCGTGTGAGGGGAATGAGATTAGTTGAAGAGGAGGGCTCAAGAAGAAAAGGATCGTGTTGGGGAGAGGTGGTGAGAGGTTCTTCAGGGCCCAAAATTTAAGGTAGGGAGGGGGAAGGATGTTCTATCTTCATAACCGAAGATGAAGGAATGGGAGAAGCAGGGAAGATAATGGAATTTTCTTCGTGCCCAAGAGAAGAGTCTCCAGAAGCAGCAAGATCCTCATCTAATGGGTTGGGGGTAGGATTGTAATGGCGGATTTGATGGCGAGTAGGAGGAGGGCTAGGGGACTGAGAGGAAGAGATGGAGGAGGATTAGTGGTGGTGGAAGGGCTTCCCCTTAGTCGAAGGAGTTGTTTGGGATGAGTAGAGGGTAAATTTTGTTGAGGGGGAGAAAGAAGAGGATGCTCTTTAGAAGGAGGGGGAGAAGGGATTACAGGGGACTTCTCCCATTTTCGTTTCCCCTTTTCCTTCTTCGCTCTAGCCTTTACCCTGCTTATCATAGCCCATTGCTTGAGGTCATATGCAAAACAAAATAAAAATGCCAAATAAAAGAAACAGGGTTTATTAGATATTAAGTGTCAGCAGAACATCAGGTTGTTAAAATATTTGGGTCGATACACCACCTATTACGATTGGGTCATCCAAAATGAAAGGGGATAGTCCATAGTGACTAAATAGATGAGCATCCAAGAGAAGGTCAGAATTGTATTGATGATTTTGGAGAACTCTGTGGACCTCGACGAAGTGACATTGCAGTCGGCAGTCACGGAAAGGAGATAGGTCAGAAAGATTTGTCCTCCAAGTTTCTGAATAGGGTAAAGGGGTATGAAGCTAATGCGAGCAAAATATGTAGGAACTTCGGTGAGCGCTAGAGGGGGGTGATCGTCTACAACATTTGTTAGTACAACGGAATAATAATAATACTAACACAAATACAAAGATACAAGCACACACATCCGACAAGCGATGTAACATAGTTTGGAACCCTAGTTCCTACTCCATGGGGCATGCTCAATATCGAGCTCTAGTGATGCACACCACCACTAATCAATAACACTCTTTCTCAGTGACACACCGAAGGTGGAGAAACCTCGTACAAGTGATTACAATAGTAATACAAAATAATACAAGCAATTACAAATGAAACACAACAAAAGATAAAAAGAGAACTTTACAAAAACTCTTTTGAATGCTTGCTTGGTTGATTGCTTGAGCCGCACTTGAAGACCCTGACTTGCACCAACAAATCGCCTCAAATCACCCAAGAAATCGTTGTGGAAATCCTCCCCTTCGAGCTCTTTTTAAAGCTATAACTCGGCCTGATTTCCGCCTAGAAGATGACTGCTCATACCCATCAGTCGACTGCTCCTATAGTCGTTGTCTCACAATGACTTAATCCACATTGGAAAAGCTCCAACGGATACCTCATCAGTCGACTACCCTTACCTGCAGTCGACTAAAGCTTCGGTAGCCGACTGATCAGTTGTCTATTGAAGGTTCTGAGTCTGTGACCACAAACAGCAGTCGACTGCCCCCATGGCAGTCGACTGCTCAAGGGCAGTCGAGGCGCCTTGCATCTGCTCGACCGTAGTCGAGGCCAGTTGAGGTGCCGCCTTGACTGGGACTCCAGTCGAGTCGCCTTGTATATGTGGCCACAACTTGACCATAGTCGATTGCCAGTCGACTCACATCAGTCGGTTGGTCATAATCCCAATCGACTGGTCATAATCCCAGTCAACTACTCAGTATCGACTTGGCTGTCAGGTGTCAAAACACTTGACCAGTCGACTTTACGCCACCAAACATTGGACTTATGCTACTAAGACACCACCCTTGGACTTTACGGCGCTAATATCATACCTTGGACTTCCCAATTGTCAAGTACCCATGACTTGGACTTTTACTACCAAGACTACACACTTAGACTTACATGGCTAAGATTACACCCTTGGACTTTTCTTGCCAACCCATGTTGGACTTTTCAATTGCCAAGACTCAAGCTTGGACTTTCCCTTGCCAAGACCCAATGCTTGGAATTTACCATTTCCAAGACCCATGCTTGTACTTTCCATTCCAAGTACCCAAGACTTGGACTTTACTATTGCCAAATGTCACACTTGGACTTCTCCATCATATGGTCAACCATATAGTCAATCCATTGTCAAACAATGGTCAACTCATCGTCAAATATCAAAACACTACTCGAGTCAAACTCGAGTCTGATCAATCGTGATCTGGGTCGATTGCACCAACAATCTCTCTCTTTTCGATGTTTGACAAAAACCAAACACCTTTAAGGTAGAACACTAACTCAATCCAATCCACCAAATTGTCCAAATTGGGAATTCTCACATTTTCCCATCAATTCTCCCCCTTTTTCACATACATCAAAAAGGCTCTCCCCAAGGGTGTCAATGTCTCATATCCCAATGAGATCTTACAATTTCCCCCTTGGTCCAAAAACATCTACGATGCCTTCACTCTTTCTAGTGATAAATCTCATATAACTAAAGAGAGGCAATCCTTCAATTTCTCCCATTCTCTAAATTCTCCCCATTATGAGGAAGAACACATACATCATCTCATGATGGATAACCTCCCCCTAAAGGCTTGCTCCCCCTTGACCATTGCACCAACATGTCAATGTGATGTGAGATGTGAAATTTGTTCATCCTAAACTAAGGTCTCATGTATTTTTCTAAGGCAACTCTATTTGATTCCATTATACATGAGACTTCAAATCATGCCATAGTCCTTAGATCAATTTTATTAATGCAAAATGCATGAATGATGATTATGGCATATAAAGATAGCATAATTGAAACTATGTGTCAATAATCATGATATCATGGCATTAAATACAAACCTACATATACATGACATAAAAACTTAAACCTAAGCATTATCATGACATATAAAATGATAAAATGAAATATGATGTCATGACATGGCATATGGAAAACAAGTCATGACAAATAAAATATAAAGGTATAGTAATACTTAAGTTTTAGTATTAATTGTCATTTGTTATGATTAAGTTCTTTTTTCCATATTACCACTTATCTCCAATGTGTGCCAAAAACCCAAAATGACACACCAAGACTTCTAAACATAATTGTGCTAATTTTGATCAATTTATCAAACTTCTCAATTTCTATTGTCACATCCTAAAATCTTTTAGGATTAAATTCAACCTTATTTCCAAAGTATCCCATAACCTTGGAAATGACCTAAAGTGTCAACTTTGATATGGTTGAGTTAACTACCCATCCAATCAAGGTTGACATATCCTAACCCATTTAGCATGAATCTATCACTCTCCTAGCAACCCAATACCCATTGGAGCTCCTTGGGTTTACTAGGTATTCACTAGGGATAACTTCCCTAGATACCTTCCTAATGACCCTCCTAGGCTTTGAAGCCTTGGTCATTTGGGTCTTGCTTAGGTCAACTCTAAGGGTAACTCTCCTTGTAACCTTCTTAGTGGCCTCCCTAAGTTTTCTTGAAACCTTAGCCACTAGGCACACACCATGGTTAGACTTAGGGATAACTTCCCTATTAACCTTGGTTTTCCTAGACCTATGGATGGTTCCATAATCGAATGGAACATTGTGATAGGTAGGCTTGACTATATTAGACATAGACTTGTGACCCAAGCCTTTCTTGTCTTTAGGCAATTCTTGCCTTCTAACAGTAAAGTTGAGATTCCTAGACCCTTTAATTGAATTTGTCATAATTTTAAGGGTCTTCTCTAATTTTTCAAGCCTTAATCTCAAGGCTTGGTTTTCTAACTCTAGTTTTCCCAATTTTGAATTTTCATTCTTTCTATGGGAATGGTTCTTCATTTTAGGCATATGTCTACCCTTCTTAGGGTTAATGCCTAAATGATCTTCTACCTTTCTAATTGCTTCCTTAGGTAGAATTGTTTTAGAGATATTAGTTCCAAATTTCTCCTTAGTTCTAAAATTATCACTCTTAGCATCTAGGCAATAAAATTTATTTCTACTAGCATGATTTTTATGATCATTAAAATTATTTCTATCATGCTTCTTGATACTAAAACTTGAAGGTGCATTAATAAAAGATACCTTAGGGTTTGCTTTAGAGGCTCCCCCTACATGTGATGCTCCTTCTTGGTTTTTCTTCCTCCCCCTAGTGCATTGACTCCTATAATGCCCCTTTTATTGGCATTTGAAGCAAATGATATGCTACTTGCTTTTAGTTGTGGAGGCACCGACATCCATGACTTTTGACGTCGATTAAGCCTTCTTGACTTTCAGACACTTACTCTTGTAGTATCCGGCTTCCCTACACTCAAAGCATATAATATGGATTTTATTTTTAATTGAAATGCTTGAGTTACCTAGGGTGGTGGTAGGAAGAATTTGGTCCAATTCTTCATGGCTCCCGGAGGTAGACACTTCTTCTCTTCCGGAAATAGAGGCTTCTTCTTAATTTTGTTACAGGATAGAAGTTCTCTCCTCCGCCTCAATCCTAGAGGTGGAGGCTTCTCCTACTTCTTCCACCTCTTCTAATTTGGATGTTGATTCCCTTTCAACCTCCGAATCCTCAAGCTCTTGGGATGATGATGTACTCGCTTCTTCTTGAGCTTGAGAGGTTGAACACTCTTCCTCGGACTCCTCCTCTACTTCATGAGCTGGTGATGGATTTTCATGATACTTTGCCAATTCACTCCAAAGCTCCTTGGCACCCTTGTATTCACCTAACTTGGACAAGACATTATTAGGAATTAAATCACTTATCATTTTGATTACCTTAATATTTGTCTTGAACTCCTTGAGTTGTTCCTTGGTCCATTTTTCAACCTTGAGGATTCCACCCTTCTTTCCTTTTGGAAATTTGCAACCTTCAATCAAGGCGGACCAAAGCTTGATATCCACCATCATCAGAAAGTTCTCAATCCCTATTTTTCATTGATTGAAACCATCAAATCCATAGTCTTCGTAGGATGGTGGTGTGTTGATATCCCATCCTAGTCTAAAACTTGGCTCCATCATCTTCCTCTAGCACGTTTGCTCCCTCTGATGTGAAGCCGGTGAAGAGAAACCCGCTCTGATACCAATTGTAGGTATCAGAGCATCTTCTTATTCTAAGAGCCACCGGGCTCTGATACCAATTGTAGGAACTTCGATGAGCCTAAGGGTGGGTGAATGGCATGTTTTTGTTCGTGCTTGATAGTCTACAAAACTTGTTAGCGCAGCAGAATAATAATAATACTAACACAAATACAAATATACAAGCACACACATACGATAAACGATGTAACATGGTTTGGAACCCTAGTTGCTACTCCACGGGGCGAGCTCAATATCGAGCTCTAGTGATGCACACCACCACTAATCAATAACACTCCTTCTTGGTGACACACTGGAGGTGGAGAAATCTCGTACAAATGATTACAACAGTAATACAAAATAATACAAGAAATTACAAATGAAATACAACAAAAGATGTAAAGAGAACTTTACAAAAACACTTTTGAATGCTTGCTTGGTTGATCGCTTGAGCTGCACTTGAAGACCCTGACTTGCACCAGCAAATCACCTCAAATCGCCCAAGAAATCACTGTGAAAATCCTCCCCTTTATGCTCTTTTTAAAGCTACAACTCGGGCTGATTTTCGCCTAACAATCGACTGCTCATACCCATCAGTCGACTGCTCTTGTAGCCCTTGTCTCACAACGACTTAATCCATGTTGGAAAAACATCAACGGATACCTCATCAGTCGATTGCTCTTACCAGCAGTCGACTGCCATTAATAGCAGTTGATTGATGCTTCTGTAGCTGACTAATCAGTCGTGTACCAAAGGTTCTGAGTCCGTGACCACAAACATCAGTCGATTGCCCCCCATGGTAGTCGACTGCTCAAGGGCAGTCGAGGAGCCACCTCGACTGGGTCTCCAATCGAGGTGCCTGTCGAGGCACCTTGCGTTTGCTCGCCTACAGTCGAGGCCAGTCGAGGAGCCACCTCGACTGGGTCTCCAATCGAGGCGCCTGTCGAGGCACCTTGCGTTTGCTCGCCTACAGTCGAGGCCAGTCAAGGCACCGCCTCGACTGGGACTCCAGTCGAGGCGTTAGTCAAGTCGCCTTGCGTCTGTGGCCACAACTTGGCGACAGTCGACTTCCATCAGTTGATTGGTTATAATCCAAGTCAACTGCTCAATGTCGACTTGGCTGTCAAGTGTCAAAATAGTTGACCAATCAACTGGTCTATGACCCCAGTCGACTGATACACCTCAACCATGAGGTTTAACCCAAGTATGATGCCCTCATACTTGCTAGACCACCCTGAGCCTAGACTTAAGCCTTCTAGCCACCTCTATCAGTCTCACGCCTATTGGATCCCTCAAGTGCTTCCATCGGCTATTGTCATGCTAAGCTGGTCTACACCGCCAAGACACATTTGGGCTTACGCTTCCAAGACACATACTTGGACTTTACGCCGCTAATATCAAACCTTGGACTTCCCAATTGCCATGTACCCATGACTTGGACTTTCACCGCCAAGATTACACACTTGGACTTACGTGGCCAAGACTACACCCTTGGACTTTCCTTGCCAACCCATGTTGGACTTTCCAATTGCTAAAACTCAAGCTTGGACTTTCCCTTGCCAAGACACATGCTTGGACTTTACCATTACCAAGACACATGCTTGGACTTTCCATGCCAAGTACCCAAGACTTGGACTTTACCATTGCCAAGTGTCCCACTTGGACTTCTCCATCATATGGTCAACCCATGTCAACCATATAGTCAACCCATTGTCAAACAATGGTCAACTCATCATCAAACATCAAAACACTACTCCAATTAAACTCGAGTCGGGTTAATCATGACCTGGGCCAATTTCACCAACAAAATATATAGGATTTTAGGAGTAGTTTTAGTACACATCTAATTTCATTTTATACTTGTTTCATGCATATTCTTTCTTGTTTTACATTCATTTCCTATTTTCTAGGTTGCAGATATACTTTTATTAATTTATGTGTAGGATGACATTTTTAAAGCAAAATGGAGCAATTTGTGGAGCACATACCTTAGGGAACATGCACTGGCCATGTCCCAAGATGTGGGCATGTTTTCGAAGCGAAACGGATCAAAATAGAGGCTCTAGAAATCCACACGGTCGGCCGTTTGAAATCCACATGGTCGTGTTAAAATTCCAGCTCAATTTTCAACCTAGATTTCAATCGTTTCCAACCCTGCACATGACCCGACCATGTGAATTTCACACGGCCATGTGGTAGTGCCTCAAATTCGATGAAATAGGATTTTTCCAAGCATTTATGGAAAGCTGGAGCTGCTTCTATATATAGGAAACTTGTCTAAGAAGCTAGGATCACGAGGGGAGCTTCTCTAGGGCTCCCAAACCCTAGAGGAGGCACGATGGCTGGGAGGCTCGCAACAGGGAGAGAGGAAGAGACTCAGAGATCAGAATATATGCTCTAATGCCTTGGAGAATGACCAAGACATACATTGGATCTATATGAATGTACTATATCTTTTCTTTCAACTATTTGGATTGTAATGATCTACCTTAAGATGTCTTGTGTTTATTCTCATTCATTTATGGAGTAGATACTTCGATTCTAGGATTAGGGAGTAGTCTATCTTGATTTGTAAACAGTATATTGCAATGAATCCATGTTTCGTTGCATTGTTTTTGATTGCTATATATTTATACTTTCTTTTTATTCTATGATATGATTATTCATGGTTCGACTTATCGTGTAAACCTAATTTAGATGCCAAAAGCATTAGGTCGTATTTTAGAGGTATGGGGAAAGACCGAAAGGAGAACCCAATCCTCCGACTCATAAAGAATCGAGAGGTTGGGGAATCGACTACGAGTGAGGGTTTAATCAGTTGGGGTTCTAGTGACAGGTTCCCTGTGCGACTAAGGTTACCCCACAGTAAGATTGATTCACCGCGAGGACCCATAGGTATCTTAGAACATAATGAACCTATTATAGTAGAAGGCCCAAAGTAGGAGAAATTAACTCTAGAAGGGTTATGAGACCCAGTGATAGGGGCTACCAAAGATAGCAACCCTCTGAGCTCTGATGATCCGAAAGGAAAACTTTGCTAGGAATAGGTTAATCCGGTGTAGTTCCAAAAGATCACGTCGGATAAAATAGGATATCCTACCTACATTAATAACCATTGAGAGTTAGGAGTAAGACATATGTTTATAATCATTTAGGTGAAACCAAAATCTTAGAATCCTTTAAAGAACTTTGAGCTCACCTTCGCTTTCTCCAAGTGACACCATAATTGAGTTAGGACTATCGTCAACCTTGCACCCCATACTCTTAGGATATTAACTCTGAACAACAACATCCATTGGACAAATGGTATTCGAATTTCATTCTCTGTCGGATTGATAATCTTTTATTACTTGACGACATCCGTGTACTTACGGGCGTTGAGCGCAAGTGCGCGCTTCGAGTATTTGACGATCCTCGTCGAAGATTTGAGGTCGCTCTCGCGTGCATCAAGTTTTTGGCATCGTTGTTGGGGACTGTTGATTTGATATCGAATTGAAAGTGGATAGTTTAGATCGAACCTAGTTTAGGATTATTTTCCTAGTCTCTATCCAGTTTAATTTAGTTATAATTCATATTTTAGTTTTTCTTTTAGCTTTAGTTATTTTCTAGCAGTTTTCTTTTAAGTTATTTTCTTGGCACTTTTTTTTTCTTTTATTTTGTTGTTTGTTTTTTTAGTCTCTTGCTGAGACAATGTTGTTTCTTTCCTTATCTATATTTCACTGTATATAATGATGCATGCTTTCACTCATGATTATGATCAATTTAATGTTGTGAGTTTTGGTAACATTTATTGTGGGCATTGTGGTGAAACATGGCATACCATTAATGATTGTCTGGATATATTTGGACCTTCACAATTTGGACAAGAAAATGTCACCAACGATTACAACTAGTGGCCTGATGTGAGCAAAATATATAGGGTTTTAGGAGTAATTTTTACACACATCTCATTACATTTTATACTTGTTTCATGCATATTCTACTTTGTTTTGCATGTATTTCCAATTTTCTGGTTCGGAGATCTGCTCTTGCTGCCTTGTGTGCAGGACGACATTTTATAGGTGAAATAACACACTTTTGGAGCAAAAGGAAGACATTCACCAGGTGGAACAGAGGCGGGCACAGCCGACCATGTAGATTCCTCACGATCGTGTCTAAACCTACGAGGCCAGCCATCCCAGCACCCCACATGACCGACCATGTGGATTCCACATGATCGGGTGATGCTGGGCAGTTTTGATGCGACTAGGGTTTTTGTGGGATTTATGAAGAGCCGACTTCATGTCTATAAAAAGGATGGCAAGCCCAAACCCTAGGGGGGAGGCCCAATGGCTAGAACGACAAGATGGTGCCCTAAAAATAACTAGAGACTTACAAAGGGGAGGAAGGAAGCGGCTAGGAGATCCATCCCGGTGCTCCGGCACTGTGGAGAACAACCAAGACACACATATTGGCTAGGACAGAAAGTACCTTCTCTATTTTCTTGTTCTACCTGCATTGTAATCATGTTTTCTAATATGTATTGTGTTTATTCTTCCTTGTCTTTGGAGTAGATACTTCAATTCTAGGATTAAAGTGTAACTTGTGTTTGTGGACATGTTAGTTCAAATAGTCATTCATCTCCTTTGATTCTATTTGCAATTTTGTGTTGGTGAGATTGATAAAGATTTAGTCTTGATTCTATTTCTACTGTGCTTAGCCGATACAAAGGGTGACAGCCTTCGTATCAAAAACCTAGGAGAACCAAGAATGAGCCTTGCGGTCATCCTACCTCCCATAATTGTAGAAGATAGAATATGATCGGACAAGATATGAAATAAGATCTGCCTCTTCGTAGGGATTATAGGGCATCGTGATACCCCCCAATAACCTATCTTAGCAGAAGGGCCAAAGTAGGAGAAATTAACTCTAGAAGGGTTGAGGGACCTTAGTGACAGAGGAATCCCAACGGTATCACGGTATCAACCCCCTGAGCTCTGATGATCCGAAAGGTAAACTTGGTTGGAATAGGTAGCTCTAGTAGAAGCAAAAGTTCATCTGGCAAATACATATTGATCCTCCCTCAAGATCATAATTAGATATCTCAATGCACCAAATTGATAGCATGTTCCATGATGCACAAGTGAAACCGATGTCCTAGAATCCTTTTTGAGAACTTCGAACCAACCTTATGTTCCTCCGAGTGACACCGTACTTGTGTTAGGACTACCATCAACCTCACAACCCATACTCTTAAGAGATTAATTCCGAACAACAACATTCACTGGACAAAAAGTATTCGAATCTTAGTCTCTATGGGATCGATAATCTTTTATTACTTGACGATATCTGTGCATTTGCAACGGGGGGGGGGGGGTGGTTAAGCTCGAGCGTGCACTTTGAGTCCCTGACGATTCCCATCAGAGATTTGTGAGTCATGCTCGTGTGCATCAAGATTTTGGCACCATTGCCAGGGACTGTTGATTCGATATTGAATCAAAAGTGGATATCTTGGATCGGACTTAGATTAGATTTTTCTTTCTTGTTTTATTTCATTATAGTTCATTCAGTTTTAGATTTTTGCTAATTAAATTCAGTTTAGTTTAATTTTAGTAGTCATATTGCATCTTGCTTTGATTCATCCCCTAGGTTTATTTTATTAGTTACGTTTGATTATCTAATCCCCTCTCAAGGAGAAGCACTGTCATGCTAATACAACACGCTCGACCCTTGAGAGATTACATAGTGCCTAGACGAAAAGCAAGGAACTCCAGCATAATTATTTCGTGAATCTCGGCTGTAAGCTAGGAAATAAACCCTGCATTAATCACTCTTATTCAAAAGAAGCAGTTCAGAGGGACTCAGATTGAAGAGCCTTATCAACACCTTGAAGAGTTCCTGGCGTACTGTGGCATGGTGCAATATGAAGGGGTCCCAGCAAATGCCATTAAGCTTATTACATTCCCATTCTCCCTAAAAGGGGAGGCTAGACAGTGGATACACACTTTGTTGGAAGAGAGTATAACAACGTGGGAACAAATTGAATGTGTTTTTTTGGGTAAATTCTTCCCGCCCAACAAAACAACCTACCTTAGGAATAGAATCCTCTGGTTTAAGCAAGGTCACGAAGAGACGCTGGCCGAAGCATGGAAGAGACTCCAAAAGCTGATTCTTCAATGCCCACATCATGGATTACAAGATTGGTTACTCATCCATATTTTTTACTCTAGAATCTTCAGTTCATCCAAGGAACTCTTGGACATAGCTGCGCGAGGGGGGGGGTATTGATGAAAAGGAATATGGACGAAGCCTATCGCATTATAGAAACAGTGGTATGGACCCTTCAAATGTGGGAAGATAGCGAACAAAATTTTAAAGAGTCTTCCCCCGTAAAGGAGCTAGGCAAGCTAGAGGTGGCTTGCCAAGTATAGGGCGAAGGCAAAGAGAGGGAGTATTGGGTGGAAGAAGCTTCCCTATCCTCGGGATCCGATGAAGAAGAATAACCGAAGCAGGTGGAGATAGAAAAACACCCAAGGCCTGAGATGAAACCACTTCGCTTGAATCTCAGGTACAAATTTTTGGGCCCGACTTCAACTTATCTGGTGATTATAAATGCCAGTTTGAGTGAAGCAGAGACAAGGAAGTTATTGGAGGTGCTCACAACATACAAAAAGGTATTGGGCTATACCATCGATGATATTAAGGGGATAAGCCCATCTCTCTGCATGACAGGATAGTACTCGACAATGGGTATAATTCAACCGTGGAGCGTCAGAGGTGACTTTACCCGAACCTGCAGGAGGTTGTGAAGAAAGAAGTGCTTAAACTATTGGATGCCAGAATAATATATCCAATTTTAGATAGTGAGTGGGTAAGTCCGAGGCACGTAGTCCCAAAGAAGGGCGGAACTACGGTAGTCAAAAATGAAGAAAATGAGCTTATCCCTATTCGAATGGTAACAGGATGGAGAATGTGTATAGACTATCGTAAACTAAACAAGGCAACAAAGAAGGATCACTTTCCACTTCCATTCATCGATCAGATGCTGGAGCACCTTGCTAAACACTCCCATTTTTTCTACCTTGATGGATACTTAGGTTTTTTCCAAATCCCTATTCACCCTAATGACCAGGAGAAGACTACCTTCACCTGCCCTTATGGAACCTTTGCATACAGAAGAATGCCCTTTGTCCTATGCAATTCCCCGACCACTTTTCAGTGTTGTATAACAACGATTTTTTCAAATATGATTGAACAAATCATGGAAGTATTCATGGATAATTTTTCAGTCTATGAAACAAGTTTCGATGCATGGCTAAAAAACCTAGCGAAGGTCCTGCAGAGGTGTGAGGAGAATAGCTTGGTTTTGAATTGGGAAAAAGTCAATTCATGGTCACTGAAGGGATAGTTCTGGGACATAAGATATCAGGGAGCGATATCGAAGTAGACAAGGTGAAGGTCGAAGTAATTGAGAAGTTGCCACCACCCAGGGACGTAAAGGGAGTCCAGAGTTTCCTTGGGCATGCAGTTTTTTATCGGAGGTTCATAAAGAATTTTTCTCAGATAACTAAACCCTTGAAAAATTTACTGGATATGGACACTGATTTTATTTTCCACTGGCAATGTTTAGTACCATTTGAAGAAATAAAAAAAGCCTTATTAACCGCTCCGATAATACAACCCCCTGATTGGAGCCTACCATTTGAGGTTATGTATGACGCTAGTAATTATGAAATAGGAGCAGTGTTAGGGAAACTGTTGGGTTTCCGGCACCGCGGCGTGTGTGTGTTCGATCATGTTTCGTAAACATGAGCACAGCGGAAGCAATTAAAATAATAAATACTTCTATTTATTACAACACACACAACACATGCATGCTATTACAACAAGTGTAGACATAACCGTAAATTAAAATTTGCAATAAAAGGAAATTAAACTACGTTATACCTTCCGTATGACGTGTAGCGGGAACGACATCAACCGGAACGATCCTCATAAGAATCGTCTCTATCCGTATCCACGCCGAGCTCCTCGGGATGACTTCGCTAAGTCACGAGCTTCGTCTTCGTACGGGTTACTAGCCTCGTGTTGAAGACGACGTGATCGAGAGATGATCACGATCCGAATCCAAATTCGGATCCTAAAGCGAGTTCTCAAAACTCGCTTCTCCGGAGAGGTATTCGTCAACCGTTTGACGAATCCTTCGTCCTCCACCTCAGAGGATTACCGGAGATCAAATCCCCGGTAAGTTAGCCGCTGTCGGAGCACTAACCGTCGTCCAAACGACGCTCCGACGAGAGGAGGAGAAGCTGTCCAGAAAATTGGACAGCTTGGTGGAGGAGTAGGCGCCGGCCAAAACAAGGAGGAAAAACCCACCTTGATGCCGAACCTATAGGAGATCACCGGAGGGTCGCCGGAGGTTCACCGGCTGGAGCTTGGACACCGGCAAGGGTCTTGGACGGCAGCACAAAGCTGGGCGGTGGCAGCTTGTAGTTGGGCGCCGAAATCACCAACAAGGGGTGGGCGGCAACTAGGTTGGGCGGCCAAAATAGATTAGGGTTTTGGATTAGGGTTTAAGCCCTATTTTATAGAGACCTAATTCTCTTAATGGTTAATGGATCATATCCATAAAGCCCGTTAACCCACTCCATTAAGATAAGTTAAAATAAACCAAACCAAGATGGTTTATTTTAAGTTAAAACGAACCGAACCAACCTTTGGTTCATTCGTTTAATATAAACCAAACCCTTTGGTTTATTCTCATCCATTGGATTAGAACCAAACCATTTTGGTCCATCCATTATGTCTTCATAAGACACGGCCCATCCACGCTTCCTCTGCGACTGAAACAATTTCATGCTCGCTTTATGTTTGGTCCAACCAAACATAGTTTCTCTCGGTCTGAGAATCCCATTCTCAAGCTCGTTTTAAATCCTTTGGATTACACTTGTTGTGCGTGTGACCAAATAGGTTCTCGGTTTATGTTGGCCGTCTATAATTAACCATTAATTATAGAACGATCATGAGTGGCACCTAGTAGTACATCATGATCCCCAATTAACCGAAAAGATCAACGGTTGATCCGAACTATTTACGAAACCCTTGATGCTCGAATGAATCGTGCCCCATTCCCTTCACTCATCTTATACCCACTTGGTTCAGGACATGGTCTATAGTGTCAGTCCCCACTAGACTGACTACGTCACACCTAGCCCAAGTATCATTTCCTCGTCCTACGGATTCTAGTTACTCCACATGTATTGAAGAGTACCTTACTCTAAACATGTAATGCTTTGGCCAAAGACTTTAGTAACAATCCGACGAGAGGCCATGGGTATACATCTCCTCGCAAGGAGTGGTGAATCCTTTATAGGCTATTCAAACACCTTCGATCACTTCAACTTATACCCAATCATCCCGGGTCCACATCTCCTTAGAGATGTTTGCTTAAGATGTCAAAGCATAAGTCTCCATGATCAAGATGACTTGAATACCGCAAGTCAAAGGAACATCGCACTTAAGCCACAGTAAGAACTTCATTGACATATCTATATATGCAGAGAACCATATGAAGTCTTACTGGTCACTCCAATGAACTAGTTACCATAACTAGCATCCACGATTAACTCGGACATCACTATGTCTCGGCCCGGTGAGAATCACCGCTTGGATACACCAAGGAGTATACCTCGTGCTAGTCTCGGCGAATTGATGGTGTCCAAATCCATCAATTCATCGACTAGGATAATTAGATACATCACAATTACACATGTAGAGATACTCACTAGTTGTGATCCAATCACAAATTCTCTCATCTTTGTAATCGATCGTGGGCATTGATAAATGAGTTTAAGATCCAATCAAATACATAAAACATGTATACTCAAATAGTGAATCTTCATTTATCATATAAATGGTTCATACATAAGGCGATTGCCTTAGGACATCTCTCATATATTACTAACAGACTCCCACTTGGCCTAATGCCAATCGCTACGGTATCCAATACCATAAGCTCGAACATGACTCTCAAACTTATTTTGAGGTAATGCCTTAGTCAAGGGATCCGCTAAGTTCCTTTCAGTGGGAATTTTCTCGATTTGTATTTCGTTCCTACTGATGATCTCTCTGATAAGATGATAGCGGCGAAGCACATGTTTGGATCATTGATGAGACCACATCAAGTTCATAGATGAACTACTTGATCCAAACCGCTTCCTTTGCTGCTTCCAAAGCTGCAACGTATTCTGCCTTAGTGGCAGAATCCGCTATAGTGTCAAGCTTGGAACCTTTCCAACTTATTGTGCCTCCATTCTAGGTGAATACATACCCAGACTAAGACATGGAATCATCCTTATGCATGCGGATCAACATCCGTATACCCGTATCACCATGTACCCTTCTCCATATATTAGGAACGTATCCTTAGTTCTTCTTAAGTACTTAAGGATCGTCTTAACAGTCACCCAATGATCCATTCCTGGATCAGACTGGTATCTGCTCGTGACACTCAGAGCATACGATACATCGGGCCTCGTACATAACATAGCATACATGATAGATCCTATTGCGGATGCATAGGGAATCTTACTCATGCAAATCCTCTCGTCTTCTGTGCGCGAACACATAGACTTCGAAAGGTGTACCCCATGCCTGATGGGTAGGAAACCTTTCTTGGATTCCGACATGCTAAACCTCTTTAGCACTCGGTCTATATATGTAGACTGCGAAAGACCAAGCAACCGTTTTGATCTATCTCTATAGATCTTAATCCCGAGGATGTAGGTTGCTTCTCCCAGGTCTTTCATGGAGAATGTCTTGGATAACCAAACCTTCACTGACTGTAAGATTGAAACATCGTTTCCTATAAGTAGTATGTCATCGACATACAATACTAGGAATCTGTTGCCTCCCACTAACCTTCTTGTACACACAAGGTTCGCGGATTTTGTGAGAAATCAAACCTTTTGATTGTCTCATCAAAGCGGATATTCGACTCTGGATGCTTGCTTCAGTCCATAAATGGACCGTCGCAATTTGCATACCTTGGTTTTATCAACCGATGTGAAACCCTCAGGCTGTATCATATACACGTCCTCGAGCAGGTTTCCATTAAGGAAAGCTTTTTTCACATCCATCTGCCATATCTCATAATCATAATGAGCCGCTATGGCCAGGAGCATCCGAATGGATTTAAGCATAGCTACAGGCGAATAGGTTTCGTCATAATCAACACCTTGCTTTTGACGATATCCTTTTGCCACCAATCTAGCCTTATAGGTAATCACATTACCATCCATGTCGGTTTTCTTCTTGAAAACCCACTTGCACCCTATAGGCTTTATCCCTTCAGGTGGGTCAACCAAGTTCCAAACTTGGTTTTCATACATGGAATCCATTTCCGACTTCATGGCACCATGCCACTTATCCCTTTCTGAACTTGTCAGCACTTCTTCATAACTGGTAGGCTCCTCATCGTCAATGAGTAACACGTCGTTCGATTCGCTTACGAGAAATCCATATCTCTCAGGAATATTGCGTGTTCTACCAGATCTACGAAGATGTGGTGTTACAATAGGTCCAGCCGATTGCTCATCACTATGAGTTGTCGGCTGTTGTGCTTCACCAGGTATCTCATCAATGTCTATTTGAGTCTCTCGAGCCTCCTCAAGCTCGACGACACTCCCACTGTTTTCTTACAAGAGAAACTCTTTCTCTAGAAACACAGCATGCCTTGAAACAAACACCTTTTGTTCCACAGGATGATAGATTTGGTAACCCCTTGTTTCCTTAGGGTATTCAATAAATAGACATTTATCAGACTTAGCATCCAATTTATGCGATCTTCGTCAGCTTCACATAAGCGAGGACAACCCCATATCTTCAAGTAAGATACATGAGGTTTCTTACTATTCCATATCTCATATGGAGTAGTTGAGACTACCTTGGTAGGCATTCTGTTTAACAAGTAAACAGCTGTCTGAAGTGCATAGCCCCAAAAGGACCTGGGAAGAGTTGCATGATTCATCATTGACCTGACCATGTCAAACAAGGTCCGGTTACGCCTCTCAGATACACCATTATGCTGTGGTGTATAGGGCGGAGTCCATTGAGACAATATGTCATTGTCTCTTAGATAATCAAGAAACTCTTGACTTAAGTATTCACCACCTCGATCCGATCGAAGTATTTTAATACTCTTGTCATGTTGTTTCTCTACTTCATTTCTGAATTCTTTGAACCTTTCAAAGGCTTCAGACTTATGTTTCATCAAGAACACATACCCAAACCGTGAGTGATCATCGGTGAAGGTAATGAAGTAGCTATAGCCTCCTAATGCTTGAGTTGACATAGGTCCACATACATCAGTATGTATTAGTCCTAGTAACTCTCCCACTCGTTCACCTTTTCCAGTAAAAGGTAACTTAGTCATCTTGCCTTTTAAGCATGATTCGCATGTATCGTATGAATCCAATTCAAACGATTCCAGAATTCCACATCGGTGTAATTCGGACATGCATTTCTTGCTTATATGGCCAAGACGACAATGCCACATATAGGAGTCTATTTGATTATCCTTTCGAGCACGCGTGTTGCTCACTTCGATATTGAAAATGTCACTGGATACGTCCAACGTATAAACATCATTGCTTAAAGTTCCAGTCCCATAAAGAACTCCATTCAAAGTTTATGTAACAACAATTGTTACTAAAAGTCAAATGGTACCCATTTCTATTTAAACAAGAAATAGAAATGATGTTCTTTATCAACGAAGGAACATAAAAGCAATTGTCCAGTTCTAAGACAAGTCCTACAGGGAGTTCCAACAAATACGTTCCAATGCGAGTGCAGCAACCGTTGCTCCATTCCCAACACGTAAATTTGACTCTCCTCTTGACGAGTCTTCTTCTATTCCTTAGCCCATGTATGTCATTACATATATGTGAGCCACACCTAGTATCAAATACCCAAGTGTTTGAGGAAATAGAATGATAATCAATAACGAAGATATCTGAAGAAGATGGGGCATCCGATGCCTTATTCTTCTTCACGGACTCAAGATAAATCTTGCACTTTCTTCGCAAATGGCTCTCCTTGCCATAATGATGGCAAGTTTCCTTTTGTGCTAGTTCTACCTTCTTAGCCCTTCTCTTCTTTCCCTTCTTTGTTCTTTTGACCTCCTCTTAGAACCTTTCTTGAGGAATCAACTAACAACAGTCCCTGCTCATGCTTCTCGAGAAGACTCCACGGTCTTGACATATTGGCGATACCACGAATGAACCTCCTAGCATCTCAGAGGTGAAGAGGAGCTTTGAGACTTCGAACCTTTTGAATCTCACTTGCTCATCAACCAACTCACAAAGATGAAGGACTACGATATGAGCATCCATATGCTCATGCTGCTTTCGTAGCTTGGGTTCCATCGTGGCTAGCATGATGCAACTCATTTGTTCAGAATCACTTACATGTTTACGATAGGCCAACAATTGGTCGAGTTGCATTGTCACTAGGATGGGCGGGAAGAGGCGCTTGAGGACATAGCTTTTCCACCTTGAGAACAATTCTCAAGTTTCTAAGCTAGTCCAAGAAGTTCGGCCCGATCAATTTATTTGAATCCAAAATGGAGCATAAATTCAAACACATCATGATCAATATATTAACTTAGAAATACAAAGCGAGCATATATGAGAAAGATGATTTTAAAATGCATCAATATACATTTATAAATCCCATTCATTTTTGAATTTCAAAACCCCAAAATCACTTGGAGATTGTAGGTCCATCTCGAATGGGCTGATATCCATCATAGTTATGAACAACCTTGGAGAGAGTCCAACAAGCCATTCATAACTACGGACGGTAGGTATCATCTATACCGATTGCATATCCGTATATGCAACTATCACAATGTGCTATCAACTAATTGAATGTTCACACATACATCGGGTTGTTAACACATTAACAAGTATGCATCATATGCATAGCACCCAACTTCACCTCCCTTTACATCGACCTTGGAGAGAGTCCAACAAGCCGATGCTCGAGGTTAAAGCCAACCCATTAATCGGGACATAGTTTTAATATGGTTAGAGCGCATTCAACCAATTAGCCCAGCTTGGAGAGAGTCCAACAACCAAAGCTAACGATTGACCTCTGACTCTTACCATATTAGTATTAAACTATTCCATGGTTTGAACATATTTAGGTTCGAGACGGGCTTGAGAGAGTCCAACAACCCAAACAACAAAGAACTCTGGTTCTAACCATATTAATGGAAGGTGTAGGCTTTAATATTGATTAAGGGTTTTATGTCTCATCCTCTTTGCATGCAAATAACTATTATCTACATGGCATGACATACATGGCATACATCTACATGTCACGACACGCATGGCATAATGTTATGCATCTAATGCAATTACATGGCATACAATTATGTCATGTATATAATTTCCTTATATGTCATAACTATTTATGGAAATAAAATATATTTTAAGATTTGATTCTCCAAATCAAATCATAATTAAATTAGAAACAAATTTCCAAATCTAATCACATATTTTATTCATGGAATTATTTGATTAAAGAGAAAATCTGTTAGAAAATTTCCTAAATCATTAAAACTACTTATGGAAATAAAATATTTTAAGATTTGATTTCAAATCAAATCATGATTAAATTAGGAAACAAATTTCCAGAATCTAATCAAATATTTTATTTATGGAAAATATCAATTTCCATAAATACTTCCAACTTTCCAAAAGTGGAAGATTTCCATAAATACTTCTAGACTTTCCAAAATTGAAAATTTCCATAAATACTTCTAAATTTCCAAAATTAGAAAATTTCCAGAAATACATTATGACTATCGCAAAACCATTTTACGATTATGTCGAAACACAACCTGGGCTCTGATACCACTGTTGGGTTTCCGGCACCGCGGCGTGTGTATGTTCGATCATGTTTCGTAAACATGAGCACAGCGGAAGCAATTAAAATAATAAATACTTCTATTTATTACAACACACACAACACATGCATGCTATTACAACAAGTGTAGACATAACCGTAAATTAAAATTTGCAATAAAAGGAAATTAAACTATGTTATACCTTCCGTATGACGTGTAGCGGGAACGGCATCAACCGGAACGATCCTCGTAAGAATCGTCTCTATCCGTATCCACGCCGAGCTCCTCGGGATGACTTCGCTAAGTCACGAGCTTCATCTTCGTACGGGTTACTAGCCTCGTGTTGAAGACGACGTGATCGAGAGATGATCACGATCCGAATCCAAATTCGGATCCTAAAACGAGTTCTCAAAACTCGCTTCTCCGGAGAGGTATTCGTCAACCGTTTGACGAATCCTTCGTCCTCCACCTCAGAGGATTACCGGAGATCAAATCCCCGGTAAGTTAGCTGCTGTCGGAGCACTAACCGTCGTCCAAACGACGCTCCGACGAGAGGAGGAGAAGCTGTCCAGAAAACTGGACAGCTTGGTGGAGGAGTAGGCGCCGGCCAAAACAAGGAGAGGAAAAACCCACCTTGATGCCGAACCTATAGGAGATCACCGGAGGGTCGCCGGAGGTTCACCGGCTGGAGCTTGGACGCCGGCACAAAGCTGGGCGGTGGCAGCTTGTAGTTGGGCGGTGAAATCACCAACAAGGGGTGGGCGGCAACTAGGTTAGGCGGCCAAAATAGATTAGGGTTTTGGATTAGGGTTTAAGCCCTATTTTATAGAGAACTAATTCTCTTAATGGTTAATGGATCATATCCATAAAGCCCGTTAACCCGCTCCATTAAGATAAGTTAAAATAAACCAAACCATGATGGTTTATTTTAAGTTAAAACGAACCGAACCAACTTTTGGTTCATTCGTTTAAAATAAACCAAACCCTTTGGTTTATTCTCATCCATTGGATTAGAACCAAACCATTTTGGTCCATCCATTATGTCTTCAAAAGACACGGCCCATCCACGCTTCCATTGCGACTGAAACAATTTCATGCTCGCTTTATGTTTGGTCCAACCAAACATAGTTTCTCTCGGTCTGAGAATCCCATTCTCAAGCTCGTTTTAAATCCTTTGGATTACACTCGTTGTGCGTGTGACCAAATAGGTTCTCGGTTTATGTTGGTCGTCTATAATTAACCATTAATTATAGAACGATCATGAGTGACACCTAGTAGTACATCATGATCCCCAATTAACCGAAAAGATCAACGGTTGATCCAGAACTATTTCTGAAACCCTTCAGTAGCTCGAATGAATCGTGCCCCATTCCCTTCACTCATCTTATACCCACTTGATTCAGGACATGGTCTATAGTGTCAGTCCCCACTAGGCTGACTACGTCACACCTAGCCCAAGTATCATTTCCTCGTCCTACGGATTCTAGTTACTCCACATGTATTGAAGAGTACCTTACTCTAAACATGTAATGCTTTGGCCAAAGACTTTAGTAACAATCCGACGAGAGGCCATGGGTATACATCTCCTCGCAAGGAGTGGTGAATCCTTTATAGGCTATTCAAACACCTTCGATCACTTTAACTTATACCCAATCATCCCGGGTCCACATCTCCTTAGAGATGTTTGCTTAAGATGTCAAAGCATAAGTCTCCATGATCAAGATGACTTGAATACCGCAAGTCAAAGGAACATCGCACTTAAGCCACAGTAAGAACTTCATTGACATATCTATATATGCAGAGAACCATATGAAGTCTTACTGGTCACTCCAATGAACTAGTTACCATAACTAGCATCCACGATTAACTCGGACATCACTATGTCTCGGCCCGGTGAGAATCACCGCTTGGATACACCAAGGAGTATACCTCGTGCTAGTCTCGAATTGATGGTGTCCAAATCCATCAATTCATCGACTAGGATAATTCGATACATCACAATTACACATGTAGAGATACTCACTAGTTGTGATCCAATCACAAATTCTCTCATCCGTGAATCGTATCGTGGGCATTGAAGAAATGAGTTTAAGATCCAATCAAATACATAAAACATGTATACTCAAATAGTGAATCTTCATTTATCATATAAATGGTTCATACATAAGGCGATTGCCTTAGGACATCTCTCATATATTACTAACAGAAACAGAAGGATAAGAAGCTACACACTATTCACTATGCCAGTAGGACACTGGACGGAGCACAGATCCACTATGCCACGACTGAGAAAGAATTGCTGGTTGTTGTGTTCGCATTTGGATAGTTCAGATCGTACCTAGTAGGGTGGAAGGTGATAGTTTACACTGACCATACAATAATTCGCTACTTGTTGAGTAAGGAGGCTAAACCCCGCCTTATTCACTGGATCCTACTATTACACGAATTCAATATAGAAATCAGGGATAAAAAAGGCTAAAAAAATGTCGTTGCAGACCACTTATTGCGTATGTCAATAGAAGGTGGGTTAGAAGGGAGGGGGGGGGCGGGGTAGTGCCTGAATAGATGACACCCTATGGGATGATACTCTCATGGCGGTTACTAAGGTTGTCATCTCCTGGTATGCAGATTTTGTGAATTTTTTGGCAGGGAGGGTGATCCCACCAGAGTACACAACCCAACAAAGAAAAAGATTCTTTGCAGAGGTTAGGCAATATGTATGAGATGATCCCTTCCTGTTTAGAAAAAGGAAGGGGGTAGCATTCTTTTTCACTGCCATTCCTCAGCGTATGGGGGGCATGCCGGAATCTCAAAAACAATTGCGAAGGTGCTTTAGGCAGGGTTCTACTAGCCTAGTCTGTTTAAGGACATGCGTAACTACGTAGTCTCCTACGATCGGTGATAGGGAACTAAAAATATAAGTAGGAGACATGAGATGCCAGCAAGCACCATATTAAACGTAGAACTCTTTGACATATGGGGGATATGTTGGGATGTATACTAAAAGCCTAGCCTTTGTATGAACATCTTCATTTTGGAATAAGAATCACATGATCATTGTTTGCATATTTATAGTTATGCATATTGTCTAATACTTTACATTGTAGATAATATGGTGTGTGGTGTCGCACAGAAGATCATGTTATCAATTCCTTGTAGAGTATAAGTAGAGGCTCACAACCAAGATGGTTTTGGACAAACCATTAGCATGGTTATAGTGTAATTTGGTATTGTTTTATCTTGACCATAGAATTACACTAGTACACTTTGTGTGTATTGAGCAGGATCGACTTAGAGGTGATTCAATTTATTGCTGAATACATAATTGAATCAGACCTCAGATATTATGGTGTACATGCTTTTAATTCTGATATAATAACGGACACATGTACTTAATATTTATTTCTTTGATTTGCTAATGGGCGAGATTTATGTGTTAAATCAATAGGCCCGATAAGTTGGAAAATAATATTATTTACATGGTGTGTCGTTGATTATAGGAGGAAACCGTGTTCTAAGTATTAGGATGATGATGTCCCCTTGAGGAGCTCATAAGGATCATCATGTAAATCCTGCATGTGGACTTGGTCCAGCATGATGATAAAGTTGAGTGGTATTACTCATGGAGTTAGATATTAATTAATTAATTATCAGTAAAATAATTAATTAATAGACATTCGATATCTTAAACACGGGGAGATATTTGTACAATTAATATGTGGAGCGCATATATAATTATGGGGTTGGTGAGGTAGATCAATGATGATCGCTTTAGTGGAATGGATCATCATTAATGGATCGGATTCGGATCCATTGGGTGGCCAAGATCCAACTCCTCCTCATGGTCCCTATTGTAGCCTATTAAAACCCTCACGAAGCCTAGATCCAATAGACATGATTATAAGGAGGCTTGGGTGAAATCTATAAATAGATTCCAAGGCTTGGGCAGCAAGAGAAGATTAGGTATGCTAGGGTTTGGAGTTTCCAAGGGTTGGGTGGCAAGCATTGGTTGCTAGGTTTTGCTTCTCCCTTAGGGCCGACGACAACACAAACAAAGGATAAGGGTTTCACCTTCTCCTTTTCTCTTGGCCGACTCCTCCTTCTCCTCTCCTAGGGCGGCACCTTCTTCCCTCATGTTTTGGTCGGCGGCAACAAGAGCTCATCTCTTGGCCAACGCCCACCTCTCCTTCTTCCTCTCCTTGGTCGACGGCAACAACCAAGCAAGGAGGCTTGGTGGTCGACATTAGATAGGAGAAGAAGAGTTTGGTTATCTTCCCTTGTTCGGAGCGAGCAAGGAAGGGAAGATACGAGATCTAGGAGGCTTCGATTCTTGGAGGATCGTTGCCCACACGACGTCCAAGAAGAGGATAGGTCATACGATAGAAGATCAAGAGGTAAACAAGAGGTATAATTCTTGTTTAGTTTTCTTTCTTGTTCTATGTAATTGGATTATAATTGTATGATCATGGACCCCGATGATAAACACAAAAACCGGCGATCCATTCATCATCTATTCCGTGGCTAATCGAGGAAAAGAGTTAGGTTGCTTGAACAACAAGTTTGTTCAAGCAATGACTCAAATCGAGAAGCACGATGATGAATCGGTTGCTTGGGTAATCCATTTTCGTCTGGATTTTTTTTTTAATCCGGGGATGCGAGATAGGATCGCCTTGCACAAGAAATCGAGGAGAAGCGAGAAGCAAGAAGAGAAGCTTCAACCTTCAAGTGGTATCAGAGCCATAATTTTTGATTTTGTGTGTTTAGGATTCGGTTACTTTTATGCACTTGTCATATATTATGTGTGTCGGATAATAGTAGAATGTGCGTAGGTTAACTTTTTATTTACAGACATAAGATCCAACTATTATGGCCATATGTGTGTGTATGTGATTGTATGTGTGTAATCGTAATATTATTTGAATCCTCGGGGTTGATAAGGCTAGTATTTAATTTTTGTAATTAAGTACGACATTGTTTAGTCACTCTTTTATTTTAGTTTACTTTCGATCTAGATTTCATGTACACTCCTTTGTGGAGTATAGGATCGATGGATATAAATTAAAATAATTTTTCTCGGCTCGGATCTCCTTCGAAAGGATGGCTTGTACATGACGTAGGGAGGAGGTGCCAACACGACTAGAGGCATATTGGAGAACAAAATCCATAATAGTTGGAAAATTTGTTTTTTTCCATATTTATTGCTTTTGATTTATATGCTTGTTGTGTTTGCATAGTTAAAATTCCTTAATTTTAAATTACTAAGTTGGAGAGGGATATTTTTTAATTCCCGTGGCCTCAATTACAATTTGATATGTGATGCGAACAAACTTGCGCGTTGGCTCTGAGAGCCTTCCTCCATATCGGATGAGTTTGTTTTGTGGATTACTAGGCCAAATATGGTTATAGGAAATTATTTAGGACAATGTGTACTTCCCCATCGGAAGGCACATAATCCGAGATAATTGCCTTAGTATTGGGTAATGGTGAACACTTAGATGCAAATAAAAGTATCCTCCCCATCGCAGTCACTGCTTTTATTTGTAGGGCCGAAGAGGAACCAACTATTAATTTTATTTGTCAAAAAGTAAGGTTGACCGGGTAATAAAATTAATGGGCAAAACCTCCTCTTACAAATGAAGAATTCGTATACATCCACACTATCGTGGCATACGATATTCTCGGTGTTTTGAGGTGTTGGTTGATTTTGAAATTTTATTATTTGAGGAATCAATAAATTTTGAAATCTAATGTTTTTGATTTATGTGATTCTTATATTTTTCAAAATGACTTTCAACCCACTTGCTTTGATTCTGAAAAAAATAAACTTACTGGACCTAACTATGTGGATTGGAAAAGGAATCTGGACATAGTCTTGACTGCTGAGAAGTACAAGTATGTACTTCTCGAGGAGTGTCCTCCTAAGCCTACGGATGATTCTGGGGAAAAGGAGAAAGAGTTATAAGAAGTGGATCAAGGCTGATGAGATGTCGCAGTGTTACATTTTGGCTTCTATGTTAAATGTATTGCAACATCAGCATCAGGCCATGAATACTGCCTATGACATGATGCTCAATCTCAAGGAACTTTTCGGACACCAAAATCGGGCTGCTAGGCAAGAAGCCATGAGAAACTTGATGATGACCACCATGGTTGAGGGAACACCCGTGAGGGATCATGTTCTCAAGATGATGGCTCATTTGAATGAGCTGGAAGTCCTTGGAGCTAAGATCGATCGGGAAACCCAGGTCGATATCATTCTCCAATCTCTACCTAGGAGTTTTGAGAAGTTTCTTCTGAACTACAACATGAGTAAGAGGTTGTATTTGTTAGCCGAGCTTCTGACAGAACTCCAGGTGACAGAGGGGCTTTTTCGTCAGAGTTCTTAGGTTTTGGTTGCCCAGAAGATTTCTACTTCTAAGCCGAAAGGCAAGAAGAAGAAGAAACAAGGTGCAACGAAGGTGGTGGGAGGATCTCAAGAAGGAGTGAAGAAGTCGAAAGACAAGTGCTTCACTTGCAAGCAGACTGGACATTGGAAGGCTGACTGCCCCAACCGGAAGCAGAACAAAGGTATATCTTTTGGTCTAGTCATTGAAACATGTTTACCGGTGTTATCTACTGGCACCTGGTGTGTAGATATGGGAGCCACTGATCATGTCTGCAATACTTTACAGGGGTTTCAGGAAACCAAATGACTAGTTGAGGAGGAGATTACCGTCTACATGGGCAATGCTACGAAGGTGGCGGCTATAGTAGTGGGAGATGTTTATTTATCTTTTGATAGGAATAAAACTTTGGTTCTGAGAAATTGCCTTTATGTACCTTCATTTAGAAAGAATTTGATTTCAGTTTTGAAATTGTTTTTGGATGGATATTCTATTTCTTTTAATGACTGAGTTGTTATAAAAAGGAATAGGGAGATTATCTATTCTGGTGTGTTGGTAGGAAATTTATATACTCTTGAACCAAAAGCTCCCACGATGCAAATAGAAGTAAATAACTCATCTTCTAAATCTAATAAGAGAAAAGAACCTTCGAAAATGAACCAAATGTATCTTTGGCATCTAAGATTAGGTCATGTTAACCTGAGTAGAATTCAAAGGTTGATAGCTAATGGACCTTTGGGTTCATTGGTGGTGGAAGATTTTCCAACCTGCGAATCTTGCTTGGAAGGTAAAATGACCAAGAGGCCTTTTAAGGCCAAGGGGTATAGACCAAAGATGTGTTGGAATTGGTTCATTCTGATTTATGTGGTCCTATGTCTATCCAAGCTAGAGGTGGTTTTGAATACTTCGTCTCTTTTATAGACGATTATTCAAGATATGGATACATTTACTTGATGCGCCGCAAGTCTGAATGCTTTGACAGGTTCAAAGAATTCAAGGCTAATATGGATAAACGTCAAGGTAAAAGTATCAAGACACTACGATCTGATCGTGGTGGTGAGTACCTCTTGGGAGAGTTGAGGAGTTACTTATCAGAGGCTGGGATTCAATCCCAACTGTCTGCACCTGGTACACCCCAGCAGAAAGGTGTGGCGGAGCGAAGGAATATGACTCTTATGGAGATGGTTAGATCGATGATGAGTTATTCTGAGTTACCAGATTCGTTATGGGGGTATGCTCTGGATACGACAGTGTATATTCTGAACTTGGTACCATCTAAATCAGTACCTTCTACTCCCACAGAATTGTGGACTGGACGAAAGCCCAGTCTAAGAAATATTTGAATTTGGGGGAGTCCAGCACATGTGTTGAAGGTAGATGCTGGTAAGTTGGAACGTTGTACAGAAGTGCGCTTGTTCATAGGCTATCCTAGAGGAACGAAAGGTGGTTTGTTCTATAGTCCTAGAGATCAGAGGGTGATCGTTAGCACAAATGCTCGATTTTTAGAGGAAGACTATGTAATGAACCATAAGCCCATGAGCAAGATTTTTCTAGAGGAGTTAAGAAGGGAAGTCACTACTTCAGTACCAACGGTACAAGAGGACATACCATAAGTGACTGCACTGCATGTCACAGAGGGAACACACGTGATACCTCGTCGTAGTAGGAGGGTTGTTAGACAACCTGAGAGATTTATGTTCTTGGGAGAATCTTCTGATTTGGTCCTTGGAGAACATGAATCCGATCCCTAGACATATGATGAGGCAATCCAAGATAAAGATGCGGTATCTTGGCAAAGGGCGATGAATTCTGAGATAGAATCTATGGATTCAAATCAGGTCTGGGAGCTAGTAGACCTACCCAATGGTGTAAAAGCCATTGGATGCAAGTGGATCTATAAAAGAAAGAGAGGAACAGACGGGAAGGTTGAGACCTTCAAAGCAAGGCTTGTTGCGAAAGGGTATACTCAGAAAGAGGGTATCGATTATGAGGAGACCTTTTCGCCGGTAGCCATGCTTAAGTCTATTTGGATTCTCTTATCTATTGCTGCTCATATGGATTATGAGGTTTGGTAGATGGGTGTCAAGATAGCTTTTCTTAATGGAAGTTTTGAAGAAAACATCTATATGGACCAACCAGAGGGATTCATTGCAAAGGGAAAAGAGCATCTTATGTGTAAGCTTAATCGGCCCATTTATGGATTGAAGCAAGCTTTGAGATCTTGGAATATCCACTTTGATGAGGTAATTGAGTCATATGGATTTATTCAAAGTCTGGATGAGTCTTGTGTATACAAGAGATGTGACGGAAATGTAGTGGTATTTCTTGTACTATACGTAGATGACATTTTTCTCATTGGCAACAATGGCAAAGTGTTGTCAGACGTAAGAGTATGGTTGTCCAAACAGTTTGATATGAAGAACTTGGGAGAAGTGGGACACATCCTTGGGATCAAGGTTATAAGGGATCGCAAGAAAAGAATGTTGTGCTTATCTCAAGCTTCATACGTAGACACTATTTTGGCTCGTTTTAGCATGCAGAACTCCAAGAAAGGTTTTCTACCTTTTAGGCATGGAATACCTTTATCTAAAGAGATGTGTTCTAGAACATTAAAGGCGATAGAGGAGATGAAGGCGGTTCTTTATGCTTCGGCAGTACGAAGCCTCATGTATGCTATGTTATGTACGAGGCTAGATATCTTTTTTATCATAGGCATGGTTAGCAAATATCAGAGTAATCTAGGACAGGGACATTGGACTGCGGTAAAACATATATTGAAGTACCTGAGAAGGACTAGGGATTATATGTTGGTATACCAGGCAGATCAATTACTCCTTATGGATTACGCAGATTTTGACTTCGAATCAGATAGGGATAATAGTAAGTCTACCTTGGGTTTTGTGTTTACTTTGGGAGGTAGAGCCATTGTATGGAGGAGTGTCAAGCAGAAATGTGTGGTGGACTCCACGATGGAAGCTGAGTATGTGGCAGCCTCTGAGGCAGCCAAACAAGTTGTATGGCTCAGGAACTTCTTGATGGACTTGGATGTGATTTCTGGTTTGCCCAGAACTATCACAATTTATTGTGATAACAGTGGTCCAGTTGCAAACTCGAAGGAACCACGAGCCCATAAGGCAAGTAAACACATAGAGCGCAAGTACCACCTGATACGAGAGATCATAAAGCGAGGAGAAGTTGATGTCGCCAAGATTACATCAGAGGATAACCTGGCAGATCCTTTCACTAAGGCCCTTCCAGCGAGAGCTTTTGATAGGCATGTGGAGGGAATGAGAATCAGATGTATGACAGTTGATGGTAGCATAGTCTTTTAGTATAAGTGAGAGATTGTTGGGATGTATACTAAAAGCCTAGCCTTTGTATGAACATCTTCATTTTGGAATAAGAATCACATGATCATTGTTTGCATATTTATAGTTATGCACATTGTCTAATACTTTACATTGTAGATAACATGGTGTATGGTGTCGCACAGATGATCATGTTATCAGTTCCTTGTAGAGTATAAGTAGAGGCTCACAACCAAGATGGTTTTGGACAAACCATTGGCATGGTCATAGTGTAATTTGGTATTGGCCATAGAATTACACTAGTACACTTTGTGTGTATTGAGCAGGATCGACTTAGAGGTGATTCAATTTATTGATGACTATATAATTGAATCAGACCTCAGATATTATGGTATACATGCTCTTAATCCCGATATAATAACAGGCACATGTACTTAATATTTATTTCTTTGATTTGCCAATGGGCGAGATTTATGTGTTAAATCGATAGGCCTGCTAAGTTTGGAAATAATATTATTTACAAGGTGTGTCGTTGATTATAGGAGGAAACCATGTCCTATGTATTAGGATGATGATGTCCCCTTGAGGAGCTCGATCATAAGGATCATCATGTAAATCATGCAGGTGGACTTGGTCCAGCATGATGATAAGGTTGAGTGGTACTACTCATGGAGTTAGATGTTAATTAATTAATTGTTAATAAATTAATTAATTAATGAACATTCGACATCTTAAACACGGGGAGATATTTGTACAATTAACATGTGGAGCCCATATATAATTATGGGGTTGGTGAGGTAGATCAACGATGATCGCTTTAGTGGAATGGATCATCATTAATGGATCGGGTTCAGATCCATTGGGTGGCCAAGATCCAACTCCTTCTCATGGTCCCTATTGTAGCCTATTAAAATCCTCATGAAGCTTAGATCCAACAGACACAATTAAAAGGAGGCTTGGGCGAAATCTATAAATAGATTCCAAGGCTTGGGCGGCAAGAGAAGATTAGGTGTGATAGGGTTTGGAGTTTACAAGGGTTGGGTGTTAAGCATTGGTTGCTAGGTTTTGCTTATCCCTTAGGGTCGACGACAACACAAACAAAGGATAAGGGTTTCATCTTCTCCTTTTCTCTTGGTCAGCTCCTCCTTCTCCTCTCCTAGGGCGGTGTTAGTTAAAGCCCTAGAACCAATCATGTGATGGTTGAATAGGGAACATTTTGTATCATATTCTATAAAGGCAAAGGATTGGTTATTATATTTACATCTTGCTTGTGCCAGCTAATTTAAATATAATAATGCCCTAGAAAAGTAGGTTCTTATCTACAGCACATCAATTGGCAGAATTGATTATGAGAGGCTGTAGAGAACACTTTCCTAAATGTTCCTAGTCGAGTATTAATATGCAAGGGCAATATTAATACATAAAGACTAGCATGTAGGTCAATTGATGACTTGATCTCACAAGTCATGGATATATGATATCAAGTTGACACATGGGTATATATTGGAGAATATATACTGAACTGACCCGCCATGAGAAAGTTTCATGGATCGTTATATGAGTGTCATAAACTTTCTCATGTGACTATTGGTATGAATAGTCCTTAGACCTGAAGTCACTATGGTTCCCTACATAAGGAGTTATGTACTTTGGTATCCAAACGTCACCCGCAAATAGGTGGACCATAAAGGCGACATCGGGTATGTAACAAATTATGCGGAGGGATGTGAGTGATGTAGATGGGATCTATCCCTTCCATATGACGGAGTGATATCGGTGGGCCCTTGATTGAGTAGAACTACTAAAACGCATGGCCATGCTCGAATGAGTCAATATGAGATATTGAGCTCATTTGTTTGAGTTAGTTTACTGGGGATCAAGAAACACATAGATTGATCGAGGATGACACGGTCTATGCCTCATTGATCAACTGATATCAAGGATAGAAGGACACGGTCATATATTATAGTAGTCACGGAAAGGTTAGTCGGATCTTGACTTATCTCAGAACTTGGGTAGCAATGATGTATTGCTAGATGCCGCTCATTGCTTGTGTATCTAAAAGAGTTTAGGTCCACTGCCAACGTTATGAGAGCCTATAGGGTCACACACAAAGAGCATGATAATTAGAGGAATTAAAGTATTCTAGTTTGACTAGAATAATATGGGAATAAGCTTAAGTACAAAATGGTTTTTGGACTTTAAGCTTAATGAGAATTTTAGCTAATTGATTTAATGAGATTAATTCAATATGTTACCTTATTGATTTAATAAGATTAATTCAATATGATAACATAAGCTTAATTGAATTAATAAGATTAATTCAACATGCATGAAAGCCACATAAGAATGCCACATAAGCATGCCACCTAAGCATCCACCTAAGCATCCACCTAAGCTAGATGAGGTGGAAGAAGACAAATTGGTTTTTGTCTCCTTAAGTGGCCGGCCAAACAAGGATATGTCTCAATGCAATGGATTGCATTGAATGTGTGGAGGTGAAAGGGTTTTTCCAACCCTATAAAAGACACCCTAAGTGGCCGGCCAAAATAGCATTGGCTTTGTTGTTGGTGGAAGCTTTGGTTGTGTTGTTGTGGTTGTGAGAGAGCTTGGTGGAAGCTTTGGTTGTGTGGGTTTGTGAGTGTAGGCTAGCAAGAAGAGGAGTCTTCTTCTTCCTTTCTCCTTTTCCCTCTCTTCCTCTCCTTTAGGGACTTCTCTAGCAAGAAGTAAAGGAGAGCTCTTCTAGTTTTCATTTTGTGAGACAAGAGCGTGCTCGTGTGGATACGTATAGAGGCACGGACACTTGAACGTGCTAAAGATCCAACAAACCGAAAGGAAAAGCGGGATTAACAAGGGCACGCAACAAAGGTAATCCTCTCCTATAAGATAGGTTTGGTTTAGAGAAATTTATTTTATACGAGTTTGCTTTCGCATGGATCACTTGGAAGGGATCCTATTTTCTGTTGCGCATATGCCATTTGGCATACAAGAATTCCCTACAGTGGTATCAGAGCCACTTGCGAAAGATCGTATAAAAATAGGTTTTCTCTATTTTATATGTGATATAGAAGTAGGATAAATTTTATTATGAGTTGATAATTGCATTAGCAAATTTTCAAACATAATAAAATATCCAATGTCTTTTAAAAGTTAAAATGACATGGTGCATGGTTATGGCCTAGTCCCAAAAGTTTGTGATTGTGTGTTGTAATTCTTAATACGGCCTGCGTGTCGTGCCTTTCTCCTAATATTATTGTTGTAAAATTAGTTTTAGACTCGAATGTAACTCGAGTATTTCTCCTTTTGTAATGTACAAAACACGGATGGAGGGTCCATTGGAAGATGAGGTTACAAGGAGGAAGTCAACACACAAGACAACCAAAAGGAAGCACTTAGGAGAAGATGCTATCCCTAGGTTGACCAATCAATCTTTTCATTGGCTTGAGAAGATTGTAGAATAAGGGCCATAACCATGACACGTTAGTTTAATATGTATGTGATGCATGTTAGTTTAGCTTGTATGTGATGCATGATTAGTTTAGCTTATATGTGATGTATGCTAATATGTATATGATACATGTTTATTTCTTAATAAGTCTAAACAATATGCCTACCAAAGTTGGTACTCACTACTTCCTCGATCATTTGTTATTGGGTTTGCCAAAGCAAAGCAATGCATTGTATCTTGGAGGGGTGCAGTGGACAATCGTGATGTCCCGCTATCACCTTGGTTAAGACTTAATTAAGTGTTTTCTTAATTGGTTAAGAAAGTAGAGGCATATATTAGCTTTGAACATAAGTGTTAACATTAGTTTTGTGTGATTTCAACACGCCTTTGTCTTAGAAGTGGTCGTTGTTCGATATCCAAGAAGGCCTCGTGCTCGCCACATACCGAAGTCGGGTTTAGGAATAAACACTAAACTAATCTAAAACTTAACCAAAGCTATTAAAGAGTTACATCAGATGTAATTGGCAAAAGATTGCCTACCTAATTATACTACGTCTTGGGCGATTAGCCAAAGCTAACTCAAGACGAATTATGATGTGGATCTTTATCCCATATAAATTTATAGCTAAATAGTAGCTATGAGAATTTAGTGGAGCCTCATTTAATTAAAGGCCTAATTAAATGATTTAGGTATGATACTTAACTTTGCATTTTAATGTTGTAGATCACCATGTCATCTAACACGACACCCCCTCAACTTGCGATCCGTCTGAGAAGGACAAGCTCAATGGAGCAAACTTTCTTGATCGTATAGGAACTTGAGGATTATCCTCAAGCAAGAACGCAAACTATATGTCCTAGAGCAAAGCTACCCTCGAAATACCCGCCTACGGCCACTGTGGCTGAAAAGGATGCTTATAAGAAGCATCAAGATGACGATTAGATGTGTCATGCCTTATGCTTGCCACCATGAACTCGAGCTTGAAGCAACATGAGAACATGGATGCCTATGATATGGTTGAGCATTTGAAACAACTATATCAAGGACAAGCTAGGCACGAGCATTTTGAAGTGTCTAAGGCTCTTTTTGCATGCAAGATGCAAGAAGGAACACTGTAGGAACTCACGACTCAAAATGATTGGGTACGCTTGAGAACCTCAAAGACTAGGTTTTCCATCGAGCCAAGAATTGGCAACCGATGTTATCCTCGCAATCGCTGGAAGCATACAATCAATTCGCCATGAATTATAACATGAATGAAATTGATAAACCTTTGCTCGAGATTCTCAAAGATGTTGAGAATCACAACCAAATCTCAAGAAGAAAGTTAGTAATGTACTAATGGTCAAGAAGGACAAAGGTAAGCGCAAAGGCAAGGGTAAGACCAAGCCAAAGGCAAGGCCAATTCATCCACTTCAAAGGGTAAAGGTAAAGTACCTAAGGAAGGGCTGCTTCATTGCGGTGAGATCGACATCGGAAGGAACTCGCAAAGTCTACCTTGAGGAAGTAAAGAACAAGAGAAGTGGGACTTCCTCGTGTATACACGTTATAGAAGTTAATCTATCTATTTCTTCTACATGGGTATTAGATACGGATGTGCATCTCACATTTGTACTAATGTGCGTGGACCGAGAAATAGTAGAATAATGGCAAAGGGTGAAGTGGACCTACGAGTAGGCAATGGCGCAAAAGTTGTCAGAGTCAGAGGAACATATTCTTTGTCTTTGCCCAATCGGGCTTATCTTAGAACTAGAGGAGTGCTTCTATGTACCCGCATTAACAAAGAACATAATTTCAGATCTTGTTTAGACAAGAAAAACTTTTCTTTTATAATAAAGGACAAATGTTGTTCCATTTATTTAAATGAAATGTTCTATTGTAATGCACCACTTATGAATGGTCTCTATGTTCTAGATTTAGATAACCCAATTTATAACGAATATAAACGGTTCAAATCGAATGATTCGAACCAAAACATATCTCTCGCATCGCCGCCAGGTCACATAAATGAAAAACGCATATCCCAACTCCATAAAGATGGATTATTGGACTCATTTGATTTTGAATCATATGAGGTATGCGAGTCTTGTCTTTTAGGAAAGATGACTAAAACTCCATTTAGTGTACATGGAGAGAGAGCTAAGGATTTGTTAGGACTCATACATACTGATGTATGTGGCCCTTTCAATGTCGGGCCAGAGGAGGCTATAAGTACTTTATTACTTACCGATGATATGAGTAGATTTGGCTACTTATATTTGATGAGACATAAGTCGTAATCCTTTGAAAAGTTTAAAGAATTCAAGAATGAAGTACAAAACCAACTTGGTAAGCGATAAGCTACTTGATCGGATCGAGGTGGTGAATACCTTAGTCAAGAGTTTCGTGATCACCTAGCCGAGTGTGGGATAATATCCCAACTCACTCCACCTGGAACACCACAATGGAATGGTGTATCTGAGAGGAGAAATCGTACTCTATTAGATATGGTACGATCAATGATGAGCCAGACTGATCTACCTACTTCCTTTTGGGGTTTAGCTCTAGAGACAGCTGCTTTCACACTTAATCGCGTCCCATCAAAAGCCGTGAGAAAAGACACCATATACGATATGGACCGAAGAGTCCCAAAATGTCTTTATAAAGATTTGGGGTTGTGAAGCTTATGTTAGACGCCAAGTCTCAGATAAACTAGGACCCAAATCGATAAGTGTTATTTTGTAGGATATCCCAAGGAAACTAAGGGATATTACTTTACAATCCCACACTTGGCAAGGTGTTTGTTCCAGAAATTCAGTCTTTCTAGAAAGAGAATTTATTTATAGAAATACTAGTGGGAGTAAAAATCATCTTGAAGAAGTTCAAGATGATGATAACACTAAGGCTTCGATGGAAAATGAACAGGCACCACAAAGTGTTGTGGATGAGGAATTTGTTGCCCACAGAGTTGTGGAGCAAACACCTGTTCAAGTAGACCAACCTCTTCGTAGATCTAATAGGATCCGTCGTCAACCCGAGAGATTCTTTTCTCTTGGTGACAACGGTGAAGTATTGCTTGTCGATCTTGGACGAGCCTACATCCTATCAAGAAGCTATGATGAGCCCAGATTCCGAGAAATGGCTAGAGGCCATGAGATCCAAATGGAATCCATGTACACTAACCAAGTATGGACTTTGGTTGATCCACCTGAAGGGGTAAAACCCATTGGGTGTAAGTGGGTCTTTACAGTAACGACTGACATGTATTGTAATAATCATACCTATAAAGGTAGATTGGTGGCTAAAGGATTCAAACAAATTCATGGTATTGACTATGAAGAAACCTTTTCACCATGATGCTTAAATCCATTCGGATCATACTTGCTATCAGCCTACCATGATTATGAGATCTGCAGATGGATGTCAAAACCGCTCAATGGAAAGCTACTCGAGGATGTGTACATGACACAACCGAGGGTTTTGAAGATCCAAAGCATCCCGAAAGGTATGCAAACCGAAGGTCCATTTATGGACTAAAGCAAGCCTCAAGCCGGAATCTTCGATTCGATGATGCAATCAAAGAGTTTGGTTTCATCAAGAATGAAGATGAGCCTTGTGTCTACAAGAGAAATAGTGGGAGCACAGTTGTATTTCTTGTCTTGTATGTAGATGACATACTTCTCATCGGAAATGATATTCCTCACTCAGTCGTGAAGATGTGGTTAGGGAATTGTTTCTCGATGAAGGACTTAGGTGAAGCCGCCTATATTCTAGGCATCAAGATCTATAGAGATAGATCTAGAAGATTACTTGGCCTAAGTCGAGTACATACATTGATAAAGTGCTAGATCGCTTTGCTATGCAAAATTCTAAGAAAGGGTTTTCGCTTTATCACATGGTGTGAGTCTTTCAAGACTCAATGTCCCTCTCTAAGGAGGAGAGAGATCGCATGGATAAGATCCCTTATGCATCGCTATAGGGTCTATCATGTACGCCATGCTTTGTACTGTTCCCGACGCCTCGATGCTTTGAGCATGACGAGTAGATACTACTGATCCAGTGAAAGTCATCGGATAGCAATAAAAATATTCTTAAATACTTACGAAGAACGAAAGAATATTTCCGATATTCGAGGCAATGAGGAGCTAATCAGAAGGGTTACGTGATGCAAGCTTCCAAATGCATAAGGATGACTATAGATCGCAATCGGGTACGTGGTTTTGCTCGAATGGTGGAGCCGTGAGTCGGAAGAGTTCAAGCAGACATAGCTTGCCGATTCTACAACAGAAGCCGAGTATATTGCGATCCGATGCAAAGAAAGGAGGTCGCTTTGTCGCAAGTTCATCGCTGAACTTGGGGTAGTTCCTAGCATTGCAGATCCAATAGACCTCTATTGTGACAACAATGGGGCTATTGCAGCTAAGGAACCTCGATCACATCGACCAAACACATATCGCGGGCGCTCCATCTCATTCGAGATCATCGATAGAGGAGATGTGAGGATATGCAGAGTACCGATGTAAGCCAACATCGCAGATCCATCGACCAAGGCTTTGCACAGAGGAAGCATGATGGTCACACTAGGTCACTAGGTATTAGATATCATAGTGATTGGTACTAGTGCCAGCGGAGATTGTTATAGTTAAAGCCCTAGAACCAATCATGTGATGGTTGAATAGGAACATTTTGTATCATATTCTATAAAGGCAAAGGATTGGTTATTATATTTACATCTTGCTTGTGCTACCTAATTTAAATATAATAATGCCCTAGAAAAGTAGGTTCTTATCTACAAAGACATCAATCGCGTAATTGATTATGAGAGGTCAGAGAGAACACTTTCCTAAATGTTCTGAGTATTAATATGCAAGGGCAATATTAATACATAAAGACTAGCATGTAGGTCAATTGATGACTTGATCTCACAAGTCATGGATATATGATATCAAGTTGACACATGGGTATATATTGGAGAATATATACCGCCCCATGAGAAAGTTTCATGGATCGTTATATGAGTGTCATAAACTTTCTCATGTGACTATTGGTATGAATAGTCCTTAGACCTGAAGTCACTATGGTTCCCTACATAAGGAGTTATGTACTTTGGTATCGTCAAACGTCACCCGTAACAGGGTGGACCATAAAGGCGACATCGGGTATGTAACAAATTATGCGGAGGGATGTGAGTGATGTAGATGGGATCTATCCCTCTCATATGACGAGAGTGACATCGGTGGGCCCCTTGATTGAGTAGAACTACTAAAACGCATGGCCATGCTCGAATGAGTCAATATGAGATATTGAGCTCATTTGTTTGAGTTAGTTTACTCAGGGATCAAGAAACACATAGATTGATCGAGGATGACACGGTCTATGCCTCATTGATCAATCTGATATCAAGGATAGAAGGACACGGTCATATATTATAGTAGTCACGGAAAGGTTAGTCGGATCTTGACTTATCTCGTAACTTGGGTAGCAATGATGTATTGCTAGATGCCGCTCATTGCTTGTGTATCTAAAAGAGTTTAGGTCCACTGCCAACGTTATGAGAGCCTATAGGGTCACACACAAAGAGCATGATAATTAGAGGAATTAAAGTATTCTAGTTGGACTAGAATAATATGGGAATAAGCTTAAGTACAAAATGGTTTTTGGACTTTAAGCTTAATGAGAATTTTAGCTAATTGATTTAATGAGATTAATTCAATATGTTACCTTATTGATTTAATAAGATTAATTCAATATGATAACATAAGCTTAATTGAATTAATAAGATTAATTCAACATGCATGAAAGCCACATAAGAATGCCACATAAGCATGCCACCTAAGCATCCACCTAAGCATCCACCTAAGCTAGATGAGGTGGAAGAAGACAAATTGGTTTTTGTCTCCTTAAGTGGCCGGCCAAACAAGGATATGTCTCAATGCAATGGATTGCATTGAATGTGTGGAGGTGAAAGGGTTTTTCCAACCCTATAAAAGACACCCTAAGTGGCCGGCCAAAATAGCATTGGCTTTGTTGTTGGTGGAAGCTTTGGTTGTGTTGTTGTGGTTGTGAGAGAGCTTGGTGGAAGCTTTGGTTGTGTGGGTTTGTGAGTGTAGGCTAGCAAGAAGAGGAGTCTTCTTCTTCCTTTCTCCTTTTCCCTCTCTTCCTCTCCTTTAGGGACTTCTCTAGCAAGAAGTAAAGGAGAGCTCTTCTAGTTTTCCTTTTGTGAGACAAGAGCGTGCTCGTGTGGATACGTATAGAGGCACGGACACTTGAACGTGCTAAAGATCCAACAAACCGAAAGGAAAAGCGGGATTAACAAGGGCACGCAACAAAGGTAATCCTCTCCTATAAGATAGGTTTGGTTTAGAGAAATTTATTTTATACGAGTTTGCTTTCGCATGGATCACTTGGAAGGGATCCTATTTTCCGTTGCGCATATGCCATTTGGCATACAAGAATTCCCTACAGGCGGCACCTTCTTCCCTCAAGTTTTTGTTGGCGGCAACAAGAGGTCATCTCTTGGCCGACGCCTACCTCTCCTTCTTCCTCTCCTTGGTCGGCGGCAACAACCAAGCAAGGAGGCTTGGTGGTCGGCACTAGATAGGAGAAGAAGAGTTTGGTTATCTTACCTTGTTCGGAGAGAGCAAGGAAGGGAAGATACGAGATCTAGGAGGCTTAGATTCTTGGAGGATCGTCGCTCACACGACGTCCAAGAAGAGGATAGGTCATACAATAGAAGATCAAGAGGTAAACAAGAGGTATAATTCTTGTTTAGTTTTCTTTCTTGTTCTATGTAATTGGATTATAATTGTATGATCATGGACCCCGATGATAAATACAAAAACCGGTGATCCGTTCATCATCTATTCCGCGGCTAATCGAGGAAAAGAGTTAGGTTGCTTGAACAACAAGTTTGTTCAAACGATGACTCAAATCGAGAAGCACGATGATGAATTGGTTGCTTGGGTAATCCATTTTTGTCCGGATTAATTTTTTTTAATCTAGGGATACGAGATAGGATCGCCTTGCACAAGCGACCGAGGAGAAGCGTGAAGCAAAGCTTCAACCTTCAGGATAGATTTCATGGGGCCCTTTCCTACTTCTAGCACAAACAGATATATCCTGGTAGCTGTGGATTACATCTTCAAATGGGTGGATGCTGCAACATCACCCCACTGCGATGCTAGGACTATCATAAAAATATTTAAAAGAAATACATTCCTAGATCTGACCTTGGCGCCTGATGACTCAGGCATGAACCGAATCCATCCACACTGTTCGTCTTTTTTCTTTTCTTTCTTTTCTTCTTTTTTAAGTCTCGATGACTTACCACCCACAAACGAGCGGACAAGTGGAAATGTTGAATCGAGAGATTAAAAGCATTCTAGAGAAGATAGTTATGGCATCGAGGAGAGATTGGTCACAAAAATTGGATGATGCTCTTTGGGCTTACCGCACAACCTACAAGACACCGATAGGCATGGCCCTATTTCATTTAGTTTATGGGAAGACATGTCACCTCCCCGTTGAATTAGAACACAAGGCCTATTGGGCCATCAAGAAGCTTAATTTGGACTTATGTGCAGCGGGAGAGAAAAGGAAACTACACTTAAGTGAGTTAGACGAAATTCGAAGAGATGCTTATGAGCATGCTAAGATATATAAGGAGAGAATGAGAAAATGGCATGACCAACATATCTTAAGAAGGGAATTTAAGGAAGGAGACTTAGTTCTTCTATATAATTCCAACTAAAACTTTTCCCAGGGAAGCTGAAGTCGAGATGGTCAGGACCATTTCGAATAAAAAAGGTATATCCATATGGTACGGTGGATATATGGAATAAAGAATCAGAATATATCAAAGTGAATGGGCAACAACTAAAGAAGTATCTAGGGAAGTATCCGAATTTTGACACGGATGAATGGAGGTTCACGGAGCCTCCATAGCCAAGCTGAAGCGACGGAGTATGGTCGAGCTAAAAGACCATAAACAAAGCGCTTCTTGGGAGGCAATCTAAGTTTAATTTTATATGTTTTTACTTTTAATGCATTCATGTGTATAATTTAGACTTTACTTTATGGACATTAATGTTTTTTCAAATATTTTAGGGTCAGAGAGAAATTGCTAGGTAGAAACGAGATTCCTTTTTGAACCCTCAGCAAGAAGCACGGGCGGCCGTGTGGATTCCACACGGCTGTGTCCAGTGATCAGAAGCACACACGGCGGGGCATGTGAAAGATTCATACTGTGTTGCACTCTGGGAGAAAATTAAGAGCTCACACGATTGACTATGTGAATTTTACACGGTCGTGCCAAATTTCAGTCTTTCTCTCAGCACCGCACACGGCCGACCGTGTGGATCCCACACGACCATGCCACATGGCTTTAAAAGGCAAAGCACCGTGTGGTTTGCCCCAAATCCGTCGTGTGCTTCAATCCCTCTTGCCCTAGTTGTGCGAAATCGCCTTCCCCACACTCCAAGGAGCTCCTCCAACCCTCAAGAAGCTTCTAAGGAGCAAAAATAAGGAGGACAAAGCATGTGGCAACGTGATCCGCCACTTTGGAGTGAAGGTCAAGGAGAAGGGGCGCCCCACAAGCTCCGGAGGAAGGATGCAGGTATGTTTGCCTATGACTTTTCTAAGTTTCGATCGTGCCTCGATGACATATATGGTGAGCAGTAGACACAGAGGTGTTGGTGCAGGGGCACTAGATAATCGAACTTGGGGTTTTATTATGGCAAAGGTTCAAAGTTAAGTACTTATTGTTATCTAATGAGTTGAACTAAATGTGCAGGAAGTGTTTAAGCTGTGATGAAGGTCAATGACACCCGGAGAATCTCGAGTCGAGAAACCGTGGTGGTCGGGCGACACCAGGAGAACCTCATGGAGTCAAGGAACCTAGGTGGAAGACCAGAAGCAAAGCTACAGGTCAGAAAAGATCGGAGGTAAGCATGGGTGCGATGAGAGATGGTAAGGTCATGTCCTACATATGGGCACGACCATAGATGGTGATCCGACTAAGACTTCCAATGGAAGGTCTAGGTCGAGATCGGACGGTAAGAAACCGTCATATTTACTATCTTTCTTTTGTTTCATGCTAACTCTGTGTTGTAGTTGAGTAACCTAGCTGGCAGTCGACTGTTGGCTATTGGCAGTCGACTGTTGCTGGCATTAGTCGACTGATGATGACCATCAGTCAACTGATGATGACCATCAGTCGACTGCTATTCAAACTATCCAGCTCGAAGAAAGTCAAGATAAGCTCCACTTATCTTGGGCGGATGAGGCTCTTTTACTCAGGTTCAAAACTCAACATTCACAAGCTTGAAGGGCTATAAAAGAAGGTGGGTTTCACTTCTTTAGGTCATCTCAATCGCTCTTAAAGTGCTCCCACAATGTCAAAGGTCTACAACAATGCTACGCCGATGTCATGACAAAATTCCACCTTCTAAACGTCGGTAGTTTTATTTTTGTTGTCTTACATTTTTATTCGTGCCTTTCTTTATCGTGCTTTCATTGTAAATAGGAGAGGTGGGATTGCCCCTCTTCCTCAAGCTTTTGTTCCTTATATTCGTCGTCTACTACCTCTAATGAGGAGGAGACTTAGTTAGTGGATTTCCCCATCGTACGCAGTCTAGGATCATAGGGCCTTGGAGTAGTAACCATTAGGTTGTGAACCAAGTAAAAATAAAGTTGTGTCATTTACTATTTTTGGTGCATTGCTTTAGTTTTATCGAGCAAAAAGGAAATTTTACGCTCGCTATTCACCCCCCTCCCCCTCTAGCTTGCTTTCGATCCAACATGAGACATCGATGGGAGGAGCAGAGCACCTATACATAGGTAGAGTTTCAGGGCCTATGGGAGCACTTCCAGCGGGTCGAGGTGTTCTACGACGAGGCCCGTGTCTATTTTCAGGAGGAGGCTGCCCATCGTCAGGAGGAGGTTGCGTATCGCCAGGAGGTTCGGCAGCACATGTGTGTCATGCGGGCATAGTGGGATAGGGAGGAGGAGCACAAAGTAGCCACTGCATCCACCAGTTCCTAGATCAACCACATGTACATGTGGCATCAGCAGCTGAGAACCAGATTTTCCTAGGATCCTGACATGTCAAGACTACCAGACTTCCCACCTCGGCCGCCATATTAGAGGTACTTTTTCGCTTAAGTTTGGGGGGCTCCCAAATTTTGATATATCTTTCTTCCAACAGTAGTTTCTTTCTTGACATTTAAGTCTAGTTGTAGTTTGCATTCATTTGTCCATGCATAGAGTGTTTAGTTTCCTTTCAGCACTTAGTTTTTGCCATTTTTAAGTTGCCTCCATAATGTTTTTAAAAGTTCTTCAGGAATTGCTTCCATGCAATAGATAGCTTAACTTCATTTATCTTTTGGTATTTTATTTTAGTTGCTTTAATGAATGTTCTAGACTTACACTTGTTAGCTTTTGTCATTCACTGATATTGAATGAAGATTTTAAAAGGAAAAATCTAGTACATACATAGTTATGATTCATCCCAGTAGTCTAGTACTTTGGAATCCATAGGTGACTCTAGATTTAACATTTTAGTTACTGGAGATGCTCGGATTGTATAAGCCAATTTGGAAAAATCAAAATACCAGTGAGCTAGGGAGGAACAAAGTTCCTTGGAAGAAAAAAATTAAAAAGATAGAAAAAAAGAGAAAAAAAAGAGAGAGTTAAAAATAGTTGTCGTGGGTGGAAATGGTTAGGTACCCCTTTGAGACCGAGTTAGGTTACTGGGGAAACACCTACCAATTTCTTGCAATACCGAGCACACTGAGGTGCACGGTCGCGACCTTAAATCCTGCGACAGAGACCGTCGAAGACTCAAAGTACACGCTCGCGCTCAATGCCCGCAAGTGCACGAATGTCATCAAGTAATAAATAGATTATTGATCCCACAGGGACTGGGATTCGAGTACCAATACACTAAGTGGTTACGGTTGTTCGGACAAAATCTCAGTGAGAGTCAGTTGGTGAGGACTATCAGAGGACCCTACTCAGTGCGGTGTCACACGGAGGAGGAAAAGAGGGTGCTGGGGTCTTAAAAAGGTGATTCTAGGACTTCAGTTTCACTTGTGTATCACAGAACAACATTGTCAATTGGCGTCGTCTAAACTTCTACTTACGGTTTTGGGGAAGGGACATCATACACTCTCCCGCAGAGCTACCGCATTCACCGGGAGCTATCCTCGCCCAAAAGGACGGGATAGAGGGTACGAGGATGCCAAATCAATCCTTGCGGTGGATCATTTCCGATTCCACCGCTCCCTTCTCCCTGCAGTTATGGGAGGTCAGGTTTACCCCTAGGTTCCTTGATCAAACCTCCTAAATCTAGATTGCGAGGGCTGCCACCACCTCGTATCGCCTAAGCACAGTGGAAAGAAAGCCAAATACACGTAGGTATAATAAAGAGCAACATTCAATTGTCAAATCAAATTTTTGGCCAGAATTTAATATGAACCAACATTGTCTATGAACACAAGCTACTCCCTAATCCTAGAATTAAAAGTTCTACTCCATAAACACGAAGGAAGAATCACAACACATGTTTAAGTTAAATTACAATAGAAACAGAGCAAAGAAATAGAGATTACAATGCATTGTGACCTTCTCTCCGGCGTTGTATTGCAAGTGGTTGACCTCCGACGGTGTTTCTCCTCCTCGCTGTGAGTTATCGAAGATTTTTAGGGCTTCGGCGTGCCGTCCTAGCCGTCGTGCCTCCCCCCTAGGGTTTGGACGGACCCATCCTTATATAGACGTCGCCTCGGACTGCTGCGAAATCAGGAAAAAACCCTAGTCGTGCAACTCCATTGGGCCGCCACACGACCGTGTGTTTCCACACGGCCAGGCCGTGTGCAGCCCTGGTGTGCTGATCTTTGCCCATCGGACACGACTGTGTGAATCCACACACCCTGGCCGGGTTCCCACTCTGCGTCTAGCATGAAATGTCCTTCTTTCGCTCCGAAAATGCATCTTTTTCGCCCGAAAAGCCAACCTGCATTCAAAAGAACAACGAGAAGACCTCCGAACTAGAAAATAGGAAATGCATGCAAAAACAGAGTAACTTATGCATGAAACTGATGCAAAATGTAACAAGATGTGAGCAAAAACTACTTCTAAAACCCTATATGTTTCGCTCACATCATTTCCCCCAGACTTAAATCTTTGCTTGTCCTCAAGCAAACCTCAGTGCCATAAAATTTTAAAAAGATAATGTTCCATAATCATCATGCTAACTAAATTTATTAGGTGGTATTTGCAATCAAATTAAAAAGATACGTTCTAAAAATTCACTAAGTTAGCTCCTCGTGCTCGTGCTAGGCATTCTTAGGGGATGTCCGTTCCATGGTGAGTTAAGTCGTCACCCCATAGCTTTCCTAAGGTTTTCGGCTCTTAGGCACTTACCTGCCCAAAGCGAGGGTCGTTCCCTAGATCTAACATAAAGTATCAAAGGCGTGCTCGGTATTGAGAGAAATTGGGAGGTGTTTGTTAGAATGTATACTGAAAGCCTAGCTCTTTTCTGTATGAACATTTTATTTTGAAATAAGAATCACATGATCATTGTTTGCATTTTATATATTCATTATATATGTGTGCATATTGTCTAATATTCTACATTGTAGATAACATGGTGCTTGGTGTGGCACAGAAGATCATGTTATCAGTCCCTTGTAAAATATAAGTAGAGGCTCACAACCAAGATGGTTTTGGACAAACCATTGGCATGGTTGTAGTGTAGCTTGGTATTGTTTTATCTTGAACATAGAGTTACACTAGTACACTTAGGTGTATTGAGTAGGACCGACATAGAGGTGATTCAATTTAGTACTGACTACACAATTGAATCGGACCTCGGATATTATGTTGTACATGCTCTTAATCCCGATATAATAACGGGCACATGTACTTAGTATTTATTTCTTTAATTTACTAGTGGGTGAGATTTAGATGGATTAAATCAATATGCCCGGTAAGTTGGGAAATAATATTATTTACATGGTGTGCCGTTGATTATAGGAGGAAACCGTATCCTATATATTAGGTTGATGATGTCCCCTTGAGGAGCTCATAAGGTTCATCATGTAAACCCAGCTAGTTGACTTAGTCAACATGATGATAAGGTTGAGTGGTACTACTCGAGGAGTTAGATGTTAATTAATTGATGGTCAGTAAATCAATTAATTGACGGACATTCGATATCTTAAACACGGGGAGATTAATCTACAAATAATATATGGAGCCCATATTAATTTATGGGGGTTGGTGAGGTAGTTCAATGATGATCCTCTAGTGGAATGGAACATCATTGATGGATCAAGTATGTGTGGTTCCGATCCATCGGGTGGCCAAGACCCAACTCCTCCTTATGGTCCCTATCGTAGCCTAATAAAATCCTTGTGAAGTCTAGATCCAAGAATGTAAAACAAAACCTAGAACCAACGGTTAGGATTAAATCCCTAAGATCCGATGGTTAGGATGAAACCCTAGAACCAACGGTTGGGATTAAATCCCTAAGATCCGATGGTTAGGATGAAACCCTAGAATCGACGGTTGAGATTAAATCCCTAGATCCGACGGTTGGGATAAAACCCTAGAACCGACGGTTGGGATGAAATCCTAGATCCGACGATTAGGATGAAATCCTAGATCCGACGGTTGAGATGAAACCCTAGATCCGACGGTTGGGATAAAACCCTAGATCTGACGGTGGAGGTTAAATCCCTAGATCCGACGGATGAGATTAAAGGAGGCTTAAGCCATATTCTATAAATAGGTGCTTAGGGTTGGGCGGCAAGGATAAGAGAAGGAGATTGGTTTTCGAATTAGGGTTGAGTTTGGCTACCGTCTCCATTGGGCGGCTAGGGTTTGGGCGGCTACAAGCTTGGGCGACAAGCTAGGGTTTGGCCAGTCATCCCTCTCTTCTCCTCCTTGGTTTTGGGTGGCACTCTTCCCTTTTTCCTTGCTCCTTGGTCGGCGGTTCTCCATCCATTGGTGGCCGACAATCATCTTCCTCCAATCTCTCCAAGGTGGCCGGCGGTTTCCATTCATTTGGTGGCCGGCGCATCATCCACTTGCTCCTTGGCCGGCGGTTGCACCAAATTCCCTAATTTGGTGGTCGGTTCTAGATAGGAAAGGTATTTGTGATTGCTTCTCTTTGTTCGCAGCGGACAAGGTAGAGAAGAAAGTGATCAAGAAGGCTTCAACTCGTGGAGGATCTTCGTCCACACGTAAATCCACGAGAAGGATATGACATACGATAGAAGATCGTAAGGTATAAAGTTGTTTTTAACTTTATTTACAGATCTGAATATGTTCTTTAATATTTTGATTATGCATGTGTATGAATGGATATATATTGTATAATCATGGACCCCGAAGACAAACACAAAAACCGGCGATCCATCCGTCGTCTTTTCCGCGGCTAACCAACTAGAAGAGTTGTGTTGCTTGAACAACTAGTTTGTTCAAGTGACCACTCAAGTTGTTAGCACGACGACGAATAGGTTGTGCCAAGGAAGCTCATCCCATCCGGATTAAGTCTTTCATTAGTGAAAATTTTAATCCGGGGACATGGGAGCCAATGAGCCTCCGAAGCGACATCCCAACAATTGGTATCAGAGCCACGGTTTCCGGTTTTGTGTGTTTTGGATTCGGTTAATTTTTTATGCATTTTTCATATATTATATGTGCCGGATAATAGTAGGATATGCGTAGTTTAACTTTTTGGTTGCAGGCATAAGATCCGACTATTATGGCCATGTGTGTGTATGTGAATGGATGTGTGTAAAAAATTTATTATTTGAATCCTCGGGGTTGACGAGGCTAGATTAGTATTTAATTTTTGTAATTAAATACGGCATTGTTTAGCCGCTCATTTTAGTTTACTTTCGATCTAGATTATTTGTACACTCCTTCGTGGAGTATAGGATCAATGGATGTAAATTAAAATGTTTTATCTCGGCTCGGAACTCTTTGGTGACTTGCGCACGGGAAAAGATGGAGTGGACGAGGTGGCCACACGACGCGATGCATATTGGAGGACAATGCCATAATAGTTGGAAAAATTCTGTTTTTTCCATATTTATTGCTTATTTGTTTTATATGCATGTTGTGTGTGATTTAAAATTCCTCATTTGCAATTTACTAAGTGGGAGAGGGATATTTTAATTAATTCCCGCGCCCTCCATTACAATTTGACGTGTGATGCGAACAAACTTGTGTGTTGGCTCTGAGTGCCTTCCTCCCTGTGGACGAGTTTGTTTGCGGATCACTAGGTCAAATAATGGTTATTGGAAATTATCTAGGAGCATGTGTACTTCCACAGCGGTAAGGCACATAATCCGAAATAATTCCCTTAGTATCGTGTAATGGTGCACACTTAGATGCAAATGAAAGTATCCTCCCCATCGGAGTCACTGCTTTTATTTGTAGGGCCAAAGAGGAACCAACTATTAATTTTATTTGTCAAAAAGTAAGGTTGACAAGATAATAAAATTAATGGGTAAAACCTTCTCTTACAAATGTAGGTTTCGTATACGTCCACACAGTGTGGCATACGAAATTCTCGGTGTTTTGAGGTGTTGGTTGATTTCAGGATTTTATTGTTTTGAGGAATCAATAATATTTGAAATCTAATATTTTTGATCATTGTGATTTTTAGGAATTTCAAATGGCTTTCAACCCACTTGCTGTGATTTTAAAAGAAAACAAACTTACTGGTCCAAACTACATTGATTGGAAAAGAAACCTGGATATTATCTTAACTGCGGAGGAGTACAAATTTGTACTCTTCAAGGTTTGTCCTCCTAAGCCCACCGATGACTCTGATGAAAAGGAGAAAGAACATTATAAGAAATGGGTTAAGGCAGATGAGATGGCGCGGTGTTACATTTTGGCATCTATGTCAAATGTGCTGCAACATCAGCATCAGGCCATAGCCACAGCTTATGACATGATGTTCAATCTCAAGGAACTTTTCGGACATCAGAGTAGGGTGGCTAGGCAGGAGGCAATGAGAAACTTGATGACGACCACCATGGTCGAGGGAACACCCGTTAGGGACCATGTTCTCAAGATGATGACTCATCTTAATGAGATGGAAGTCCTCGGAGCTGAGATCGATGGGGAAACCCAGGTCGATATCATTCTCCAGTCTCTGCCTAGGAGTTTTGAGCAGTTCCGCCTCAACTACAACATGAACAAGAGGTTGTATTCGTTGGCGGAGCTTCTGACAGAACTCCAGGCGGCAGAGGGGCTTTTTCGTCAGAGTTCTCAAGCCATGGTCGCTCAGAAGGTTTCTTCCTCTAAACCGAAAGGTAAGAAGAAGAAGAAGCAAGATGGAGCGAAGAAAGTGGCAGGAGGACCTCAGGCAGGATTGAAGAAGCCGAAAGGCAAGTGCTTCACTTGCAAGCAGACTGGACATTGGAAGGCGGACTGTCCTCGCCGAAAGAATAAAGGTATATCTTCTTGTTTAGTTGTTGAAACATGTTTAGCGGTGTTATCTACCAGTACCTGGTGTGTAGATACAGGAGCCACTGATCATGTCTGCAATACTTTGCAGGGGTTCCAGGAAACCCGACGACTAGCTGAGGGAGAAATCACCGTCTTCATGGGCAATGCTTCAAAGGTGGCAGCTATTGCAGTGGGAGACGTTTATTTATCTTTTGATAGGAATAAATTTTTGGTGTTTGAGAAATTGTCTTTATGTACCTACTTTTAGAAAGAATTTAATTTCAGTTTCTAAATTGTTTTTGGATGGATATTCTGTTTCTTTTAATGACAAGGTGGTTATAAAAAGGAATAGGGAGATTATCTATTCTGGTACATTGGTTGGCAATTTATATACTCTTGAACCAAAAACTCCCACGATGCATATAGAAGTAAATAACTCATCTTCTAAATCTAATAAGAGAAAAGAACCTTCGCAAATGAACCAAACATATCTTTGGCATCTAAGGCTTGGCCATATTAACCTAAGTAGAATTCAAAGGTTGATAGCTGATGGACCTTTGGGTTCATTAGTGGTGGAGGATCTCCCAACCTGCGAATCTTGCTTGGAAGGTAAAATGACCAAGAGGCCTTTCAAGGCCAAGGGGTATAGAGCCAAAGATGTGTTGGAAATGGTTCATTCTGATTTGTGCGGTCCTATGTCTATCCAGGCAAGAGGTGGCTTTGAATACTTCGTCTCTTTTATAGACGATTATTCAAGGTATGGATACATTTACTTGATGCGCCAAGTCCAATGCTTTGACAAGTTCAAAGAATTCAAGGTGATGTGGAGAACCGTCAAGGTAAAAGTATCAAGACATTACGATCTGATCGTGGTGGCGCGTACCTCTTGGGAGAGTTTAGGAGTTACTTATCGAGGTCGATTCAATCCCAATTATGCACTGCACACCCGTGAGAATGGTGTAGCGGAGCGAAGGAATAGGACTCTTTTGGAGATGGTCAGATCGATGATGAGTTATTCTGAGTTACCTGTTTCGTTCTGGGGGTATGCACTGGATACGACAATGTATACTCGGACTGGGCAAAAGCCTAGTCTGAGACATATTCGGATATGGGGGAGTCCAGCACATGTGCTGAAGGCCGATGCTGGTAAGTTGGAACCTCGTACAGAAGTATGCATGTTTGTTGGCTACCCTAAGTGAACGAAAGGTGGTTTATTTTATAATCCTAGAGATCAGAGGGTGATCGTTAGCACGAACACCAGATTTCTAGAGGAGGATTATGTAATGAACCACAAGCCCAAGAGTAGGATTGTTCTTGAGGAGTTGGCAGGGGAAGTTCCGACTTCAGTACCACCGGTACAAGAGGATACCCCACAAGTCAACACGCAGTGTGTCACAGAGCATACACGGGAGGTACCTCGTCGTAGTGGGAGGGTTGTTAGACAACCCGATAGATTCATGTTTTTGGGAGAGTCTTCGGACTTAGTCCCTGGTGAACATGAACCTGATCCCTGGACATATGACGAGGCAATCCAAGATAGAGATGCGGTATCTTGGCAAAGAGCGATGAATTCAGAGATAGAATCTATGGATTATAATCAGGTCTGGGAGCTAGTAGAGCCACCCGATGGTGTAAAAACTATTGGATGCAAGTGGATCTACAAGAGAAAGAGAGGGGTAGACGGGAAGGTTGAGACCTTCAAAGCTAGGCTTGTTGCGAAAGGGTATACTCAGAAAGAGGGTATCGACTATGAGGAGACCTTTTGCATTAAGCTATCTTAAGTCTATCCGGATTCTCTTATCTATAGCTGCTCATATGGATTATGAGATATGGCGGATGGATGTCAAGATGACTTTCATGCTTGAAGTCTTGAGGAGAACATCTATATCACGGCAACGGAGGATTCATTGCTAAAGGCAAAGAGCATCTTGTATGTAAGCTTAATCGGTCCATTTATGGATTGAAGCAAGCTTCTAGATCTTGGAACATCCGCTTTGATGAGGTAATCCAGTCATATGGATTTATTCAAAGTCAAGATGAACCTTGTGTATACAAGAGATGTGACGGAAACATAGTGGTGTTTCTTGTACTATACGTAGATGACATTTTGTTAGTTGGCAACAATATCAAAGTGTTATCAGACGTAAGGGTATGGTTGTCCAAACAGTTTGACATGAAGGACTTGGGAGAAGTGGGACACATCCTTGGGATCAAAGTTATAAGGGATCGCAAGAAAAGGATGTTGTGCTTATCTCAAGCTTCATATATTGACACTATCCTTGCTCGTTTTAGCATGCAGAACTCCAAGAAAGGTTTTCTACCTTTTAGGCATGGAGTTCCTTTATCTAAAGAGATGTGTCCCAAAACATCAAAGGAGATAGAGGACATGAAGGCGGTTCCTTATGCTTGTGATAGGAAGCCTTATGTATGCTATGCTATGTGCGAGACCGGATATACTGCTTTCAGTAGGCATGGTTAGCGAATATCGAGTAATCTGAGCAGGACATTGGGTGCTGGTAAAGCATATATTGAAGTACACAGAAGGATTAGGGATTATATCTTTGGTTTATCGGGCGGATCAATTAGTCCTGTGGGTTACATGGATTGATTTCCAATCGATAGGGACAAGTAAGTCTACCTCGGGTTTGTGTTTACTTTTGGAGGTGGAGCCATAGTATGGAGGAGTGTCAGCGAAATGCGTGGCGGACTCTACCATGGAAGGCGAGTATGTGGCGACCTCTTAGGCGACCAAAGGAAGTGGCTCAACTTCTTGATGGACTTGGATGTGATTCTGGTTTGCCCGAACTATCACAATTTATTGTGATAACAGCATCGATTGCAAACTCGAAGGAACCATGAGCCCATAAGGCGAGTAAACACATAGAGCGCAAGTACCACCTCATACGAGAGATCGTAAAGCGAGGAGAAGTTGCTGTCGCCAAGATTGCATCAGAGGATAACCTGGCAGATCCATTCACTAAGGCCCTTCCAGCAAAAGCGTTTGATAGGCATGTGGAGGACATGGGGATCAGATGTATGGCAGAGTGATGACAGCATAGTCTTTTAGTATAAGTGGGAGATTGTTAGAATGTATACTAAAAGTCTAGCTCTTTTCTGTATGAACATTTTATTTTGAAATAAGAATCACATGATCATTGTTTGCATTTTATATATTCATTATATATGTGTGCATATTGTCTAATATTCTACATTGTATATAACATGGTGCTTGGTGTGGCACAGAAGATCATGTTATCAGTCCATTGTAAAATATAAGTAGAGGCTCACAACCAAGATGGTTTTGGACAAACCATTGGCATGGTTGTAGTGTAGCTTGGTATTGTTTTATCTTGAACATAGAGTTACACTAGTACACTTAGGTATATTGAGTAGGACCGACATAGAGGTGATTCAATTTAGTACTGACTACACAATTGAATCGGACCTCGGATATTATGTTGTACATGCTCTTAATCCCGAAATAATAACGGGCACATGTACTTAGTATTTATTTCTTTAATTTACCAGTGGGTGAGATTTAGATGGATTAAATCAATATGCCCGGTAAGTTGGGAAATAATATTATTTACATGGTGTGCCGTTGATTATAGGAGGAAACCGTGTCCTATATATTAGGTTGATGATGTCCCCTTGAGGAGCTCATAAGGTTCATCATGTAAACCCAGCTGGTTGACTTAGTCAACATGATGATAAGGTTGAGTGGTACTACTCGAGGTGTTAGATGTTAATTAATTGATGGTCAGTAAATCAATTAATTGACGGACATTCGATATCTTAAACACGGGGAGATTAATCTACAAATAATATATGGAGCCCATATTAATTTATGGGGGTTGGTGAGGTAGTTCAATGATGATCCTCTAGTGGAATGGAACATCATTGATGGATCAAGTATGTGTGGTTCCGATCCATCGGGTGGCCAAGACCCAACTCCTCCTTATGGTCCCTATCGTAGCCTAATAAAATCCTTGTGAAGTCTAGATCCAAGAATGTAAAACAAAACCTAGAACCAACGGTTAGGATTAAATCTCTAAGATCCGATGGTTAGGATGAAACCCTAGAACCAACGGTTGGGATTAAATCCCTAAGATCCGATGGTTAGGATGAAACCCTAGAATCGACGGTTGAGATTAAATCCCTAGATCCGACGGTTGGGATAAAACCCTAAATCCGACGGTTGGGATGAAATCCTAGATCCAACGATTAGGATGAAATCCTAGATCCGACGGTTGAGATGAAACCCTAGATCCGACGGTTGGGATAAAACCCTAGATCCGACGGTGGAGGTTAAATCCCTAGATCCGACGGATGAGATTAAAGGAGGCTTAAGCCATATTCTATAAATAGGTGCTTAGTGTTGGGTGGCAAGGATAAGAGAAGGAGATTGGTTTTCAAATTAGGGTTAGGGTTTGGCTCATCTTCCATTGGGCGGCTAGGGTTTGGGCGGCGGCAAGCTAGGGTTTGGCCGGTCATCCCTCTCTTCTCCTCCTTGGTTTTGGGTGGCACTCTTCCCTTTTTCCTTGCTCCTTGGTCGGCGGTTCTCCATCCATTGGTGGCCGGCAATCATCTTCCTCCAATCTCTCCAAGGTGGCCGGCGGTTTCCATTCATTTGGTGGCTGGCGCATCATCCACTTGCTCCTTGGCCGGCGGTTGCACCAAATTCCCTAATTTGGTGGTCGGTTCTAGATAGGAAAGGTATTTGTGATTGCTTCTCTTTGTTCGCAGCGGACAAGGTAGAGAAGAAAGTGATCAAGAAGGCTTCAACTCGTGGAGGATCTTCGTCCACACGTCGTCCACGAGAAGGATAGGACATACGATAGAAGATCGTAAGGTATAAAGTTGTTTTTAACTTTATTTACAGATCTGAATATGTTCTTTAATATTTTGATTATGCATGTGTATGAATGGATATATATTGTATAATCATGGACCCCGAAGACAAACACAAAAACCGACGATCCATCCGTCGTCTTTTCCGCGGCTAACCAACTAGAAGAGTTGTGTTGCTTGAACAACTAGTTTGTTCAAGTGACCACTCAAGTTGTTAGCACGACGACGAATAGGTTGTGCCAAGGAAGCTCATCCCATCCGGATTAAGTCTTTCATTAGTGAAAATTTTAATCCGGGGACATGGGAGCCAATGAGCCTCCGAAGTGACATCCCAACAGTGTTTCCCTAGTAACCTAACTCGGTCTCAAAGGGGCACCTAGCCAATTTCACCCACGACAACTATTTTTTTATCCCTCATAATCCTTTTTTTTTAGCTCATAGGGATTTTGATTTTTTTGAATGGGTTTACATAATCCGAGCATCTCCAATAACTAAAATGCTAAACCTAGAGTCACCTATAGATTCCAAAGTACTAGACTATTGAAGTGAATTATAACTAGGTATGTACTAGATTCTCTCTGTCAGACTGTTCGACATGTGTAAGTGCAAAAACAGAGATAATCAGTGTAAGTCTAGAAAATTCAATAGAGCACATAGAATAAAATACCACAAGATAAATAGAGTTAAGCTACCTATGGGAACAACATCATGCACGCAATTTTCAAAAATACTACTGAGATAGCTTTTAAGACACCAAAAATTAAGTACTGAAAGGAACTAAACAAATCATGCACGCATGAACAAATGAAAATAGCAAAAAGAATCTACTACTAGGAAAACAAAACAAAATAGGATTTTGGGGCTCCCCCCCCCCCCCCAGACTTAAACAAAAGTATACCTCTAATATGGTGGACGAGGTGGAAAGTCTGGGAGCCTAGGCATCTCTGGATCCTGGGAGAACCTGCTGTTGAGCTGCTGATGTCACATATACATGTGGTCGATCTGAGAGTTGGTGGATGCAACGACTGCTCGGTGGTCCTCCTCCCTAGCCCACTGTGCCTGCTGGGCGTGCATATGCTGTCGCATCTCCCTGTGGTAAGCTGCCTCATCCTGTCAACGAGCAGCCTCCTCCTAGAAGTATATGCGGGCCTCATCATAGAACTCCTCTGCCCACTGGAAATGCTCTCGGAATCCCTGGAACTCCGCTTGCTAGTAGGAGCTCTACTCCTCCCATCGCTGTCCCTGCGTCTGCTGCTCAGTGTAGATGTCGTCGAGGCACGATCGGAACTCCGAGAAATCATATGCCGATGTACCTACATCCTGCTCAAAAGTAGAAAAAGATGGTGACACAAGTGTAGGCTCGTGTCGGCGTGGACTAGGTGGGCTCCTATGTATGTGTGGACTGGAGGGAGAGTGATACAAAGGTGGAGAGATGGGCACTGATGTGGATGGTCCCTCATGTGGAGGGGATTCCACTATCAGGTCTAAGCGCCAATTGGCGTGTATAGCGATGGTGGTATGATACGGGTCAGGGAGCCTAAGGGCCGTAATATTTTTCCTTACAAAACATAAGGAATCTCCTTCTCTTACAATCATCTTCATGGCCATTTATACTCCTAGGTCGATCCTAGGGCTCCCCTCTATACTCTCCAATGCGGTGTAGTCGTACCCCATCCTATAACAAATGTGGGAAAGTAGGCCTCCCACATGGATCTCTCCACGTGCTGCTTTGCCCATCTTCACTAAGTGTTGTTGGGTTTCCGGCACCGCGGCGTGTGTGTGTTCGATCACGTTTCGTAAACATGAGCACAGCGGAAGCAATAAAAATAATAAATCTACATTTATTACAACACACACATCACACGCATGCATAGTACAACATGTGTAGACATAATCGTAAATTTAAATTTGCAATAAAAGGAAATTTAACTACGTTATACCTTTCGTATTACGTGTAGCGGGAACGGCATCAACCGGAACGATCCTCGCTAGAATCGTCTCTATCCGTATCCACGCCGAGTATCCTTAGGATGACTTCACTAAGCCACGAGCTTCGTCTTCGTACGGGTTACCAGCCTCGTGTTGAAGACGACGTGATCGAGAGATGATCACGATCCGAATCCAAATTCGGATCCAAAACGAGTCCTCAAAACTCGCTTCTCCGGAGAGGTATTCATCAACCGATTGACGAATCCTTCGTCCTCCACCTCAGAGGATTACCGGAGATCGAATCCCCGGTAAGTTAGCCACTGTCGGAGCTCTAACAGTCGTCCAAATGATGCTCCGATGAGAGGAGAACAAGCTGTCCAGAAAACTGGACAACTTTGGTGGAGGAGATAGGCGCCGGCCAACCAAGGGAAGATAAAGCTCACCTAGATGCCAAACCTAAAGGAGATCACCGGAGGGTCGCCGGAGGATCACCGGCCGAAGCTTGGACGCCGGCAACAACTTGGACCGCGGCACAAGAGGTTGGGCGGCAATGGAGGTTGGCGCCAACTCTTAGAGGGGATGAGGTGGGCGGCAACTTGAGCTAGGGTTTTTGGATTAGGGCTTAATTATCTCTTAAGCCCTCTTTTATAGAGAACTAATTCTCTTAATGGTTATTGGATCATAACCATAAGGCCCGTTAACCCGCTCCATTAACTTAAGTTAAAATAAACCAAACCATGATGGTTTATTTTAAGTTAAAACGAACCGAACCAACTTTTGGTTCATTCGTTTAAAATAAACCAAACCCTTTGGTTTATTCTCCTCCATTGGATTAGAACCAAACCATTTTGGTTCATCCATTATGTCTTCATAAGACACGGCCCATCCACGCTTCCATTGCGACTGAAATGATTTCATGCTCGCTTCTTGTTTGGTCCAACCAAACCTAGTTTCTCTCGGTATGAGAATCCCATTCTCAAGCTCGTTTTAAATCCTTCAGATTACGCTCGTTGTGTGTGTGACCAAATAGGTTCTCGGTTTATGTTGGTCGTCTATAATTAACCATTAATTATAGAACGATCATGAGTGGCACCTAGTAGTACATCATGATCCCCAATAAACCGAAAAGATCAACGGTTGATCCAGAACTATTTCTGAAACCCTTCAGCAGCTCGAATGAATCGTGCCCCATTCCCTTCACTCATCTTGTACCCACTTGGTTCAGGACATGGTCTATAGTGTCAGTCCCCACTAGGTTGACTACGTCACACCTAGCCCAAGTATCATTTCCTCGTCCTACGGATTCTAGTTACTCCACATGTATCGAAGAGTACCTTACTCTAAACATGTAATGCTTTAGCCAAAGACTTTAGTAACAATCCGACGAGAGGCCATGGGTATACATCTCCTCGCAAGGAGTGGTGAATCCTTTATAGGTTATTCAAACACCTTCGATCACTTCGACTTATACCCAATCATCCCGGGTACACATTTCCTTAGAGATACTTGCTTAAGATGTCAAAGCATAAGTCTCCATGATCAAGATGACTTGAATACCGCAAGTCAAAGGAACATCGCACTTAAGCTACAGTAAGAACTTCATTGACATATCTATATATGCAGAGAACCATATGAAGTCTTACGGCTGGTCACTCCAATGAACTAGTTACCATAACTAGCATCCACGATTAACTCCGGATATCACAATGTCTCCAGCCAGTGAGAATCAGCTGCTTGGATACACCAAGGAGTATACCTCGTGCTAGTCTCGACAGAATCGATGGTATCCAAATCGATCAATTCATCGACTAGGGATAATTCCGATATATCACAATTACACATGTAGAGATACTCACTAGTTGTGATTCAATCACAAATTCTCTCATGCTGTGAATCGTATCGTGGACATTCAGTAAATGAGTTTAAGATCCAATCAAATACATCAAAACATGTATACTCAAATAGTGAATCTTCATTTATCATATAAATGGTTCATACATAAGGCGATTGCCTTAGGACATCTCTCATATATTACTAACAGACTCCCGCTTAGCCTAATGTCAATCGCTACGGTATCCAATACCATAAGCTCTAACATGACCCTCAAACTTACTTTGAGGTAATGCCTTAGTCAAAGGATCCGCTAAGTTCCTTTCAATGGGAATTTTCTCGATTTCTATTTCGTTGCTACTGATGATCTCTCTGATAAGATGATAGCGGCAAAGCACATGTTTGGATCGTTGATGAGACCTTGGTTCTTTTGCCTGTGCAATTGCTCCATTGTTGTCGCAGTAGCCCGGTATTGCTTCAACAATGGCCGGAATCACACCAAGTTCATAAACAAACTTCTTGATCCAAACCACTTCCTTTGCTGCTTCCGAAGCTGCAATGTATTCTGCCTCAGTGGTAGAATCCGCTACAGTGTCTTGTTTGGAACTTTTCCAACTCACTGCGCCCTCATTCAAGGTGAACACGTATCCAGACTGAGACCTGGAATCATCCTTGTATGTCTAGAAGCTGGCATCCGTATACCCGCATATCACCATGTCCCCTTCTCCATATATTAGGAACACATCCTTAGTTCTTCTTAAGTACTTAATGATAGTCTTAACAGCCACCCAATGATCCATTCCCAGATCAGACTGGTATCTGCTCGTGACACTCAGAGCATACGATACATTGGGCCTTGTACATAACATAACATACATGATAGATCCTATTGCAGATGCATAGGGAATCTTACTCATGCAAATCCTCTCGTCTTCTGTGTGCGGACACATAGACTTCGAAAGGTGTACCCCATGCCTGATGGGTAGGAAACCTTTCTTGGATTCTGACATGCTAAACCTCTTTAGCACTCGGTCTATATATGTACACTGCGAAAGACCAAGCAACCGTTTCGATCTATCTCTATAGATCTTAATCCCGAGGATGTAGGTTGCTTCTCCCAGGTCTTTCATGGAGAATGTCTTGGATAACCAAACCTTAACTGACTGTAAGATTGACACATCGTTTCCTATAAGTAATATGTCATCGACATACAATACTAGGAACACATTGCCTCCTAACCTTCTTGTACACCTGAGGTTAAATGCGGATTTTATGAGAAATCAAACTTTTTGATTGTCTCATCAAAATGGATATTCTAGCTCCTGGATGCTTGCTTCAATCCATAAATGGATCGTCGCAATTTGCATACCTCGGTTTTATCAACCGATGTGAAACCCTCAGGTTGTATCATATACATGTCCTCGAGCAGGTTTCTATTAAGGAAAGTTGTCTTCACATCCATCTGCCATATCTCATAATCATAATGAGCCGCTATGGCTAGGAGCATCCGAATGGATTTAAGCATAGCTACAGGCGAATATGTTTCATCATAATCAACACCTTGCTTTTGACGATATCCTTTCGCCACCAATCTAGCCTTATAGGAAATCACATTACCATCCATGTCGGTTTTCTTCTTGAAAACCCACTTGCACTCTATAGGCTTTATGCCTTCAGGTGGGTCAACCAAGTTCCAAACTTGGTTTTCATACATGGAATCCATTTCCGACTTCATGGCATCAAGCCACTTATCCCTTTCTGAACTTGTCAGCACTTCTTCATAACTAGTAGGCTCCTCATCATCAATGAGTAACACGTCGTTCGATTCACTTACGAGAAATCCATATCTCTCGGGAATATTGCGTGCTCTACTAGATCTACGAAGATGTGGTGCCTCAATAGGTCCAGTCGATGGCTCATCACTATGAGTCATCGGTCGAAGTGCTTGACCAGGTATCTCTTCAATGTCTACTGAAGTCTCTTGAACCTCCTCAAGTTCAACGACACTCCCACTGTTTTCTTGTAAGAGAAACTCTTTCTCTAGAAACACAGCATTCCTTGAAACAAACACCTTTTGTTCCAAGGGATGATAGAATTGGTAAACCCTCGTTTCCTTAGGGTATCTAATAAATAGACATTTATCAGACTTAGCATCCAATTTGTCTGACACAATCCGCTTCACATAAGCAGGACAACCCCATATCTTCAAGTAAGATAAATGAGGTTTCTTACTAGCCCATATCTCATATGGAGTAGTAGAGACTACCTTGGTCGGGACTCTGTTTAACAAGTAAACAGCTGTCTGAAGTGCATAGCCCCAAAAGGACTTGGGAAGATTTGCGTGATTCATCATTGACCTGACCATGTCCAACAAGGTCCGGTTTCGCCTCTCAGATACACCATTAAGTTGTGGTGTATACGGCGGAGTCCATTGAGACAATATACCATTGTCCCTCAGATAATCTAGAAACTCTTGACTCAAGTATTGACCACCTCGATCCGATCGAAGTATTTTAATACTCCTGCCAAGTTGTTTTTCTACTTCATTTCTGAATTCTTTGAACCTTTCAAAGGCTTCATACTTGTGTTTCATCAAGAACACATACCCAAACCGTGAGTGATCATCGGTGAAGGTAATGAAGTAGCTATAGCCTCCTAAAGCTTGAGTTGACATGGGTCCACATACATCAGTATGTATTAGACCTAGCAACTCTTCCACTCGTTCACCTTTTCCAGTAAAAGGTAACTTAGTCATCTTGCCTTTTAAGCATGATTCGCATGTATCATATGAATCCAATTCAAACGATTCCAGAATTCCATATCGGTGTAATTCGGACATGCATTTCTTACTTGCATGGCCAAGACGACAATGCCACATATAGGAGTCTAATTGATTATATTTTCGAGCACGCTTGTTGCTCGCTTCGATATTGAAAATGTCACTGGATACATCCAACGTATAAATACCATTGCTTAAAGTTCCAGTCCCATAAAGAACTCCATTCAAAGTTATGTAACAACAATTGTTACTAAAAGTCAAATGATACCCATTTCTATTTAAACAAGAAATAGAAATGATGTTCTTTATCAATGAAGGAACATAAAAGCAATTGTCCAGTTCTAAGACAAGTCCTGTAGGGAGTCTCAACAAATACGTTCCGATGGCGAGTGCAGCAACCTTTGCTCCATTCCCAACACGTAAATTTGACTCTCCCTTGACGAGTCTTCTTCTATTCCTTAGCCCATGTATGTCATTACATATATGTGAGCCACACCCAGTATCCAATACTCAAGTGTTTGAGGAAATAGAATGACAATCAATAACTAAGATATCTGAAGAAGATGGGGCATCCAATGCCTTATTCTTCTTCACAGACTCAAGATAAATCTTGCACTTTCTTCGCTAATGGCTCTCCTTGCCATAATTATGGCAAGTTTCCTTTTGTGCTAGTTCTACCTTCTTAGCCCTTCTCTTCTTTCCCTTCTGTTGTTTCTTTGACTTCCTCTTAGAACCTTTCTTTGAGGAATCAACTAACAACAGTGTCCCCTGCTCATGCTTCTCAGAAGGCTCCACAGTCTTCAGCATGTTGAGCAGTACCACAGATGAACCTTCTTGCATCTCAGAGGTGAAGAGGAGCTTGGAGACTTCGAACCTTTCAAATATCACTTGCTCATCAACCAACTCATAAAGATGAAAGACTATGGTATGAGAATCCATATTAGTATTAAACTATTCCATGGTTTGAACATGTTCGGGTTCGAGCCGGGCTTGGAGAGAGTCCAACAACCCAAACAAGAAACGAAACTCTAGTTCTAACCGTATTAATGGAAGGTGTAGGCTTTAATATTTAGTAAGGGTTTTTATGTCTCATCCTCTTTGCATGCAAATAACTATTATCTACATGGCATGGCATACATCTACATGTCATGACACGCATGGCATAATGATATGCATCTAATGCAATTACATGACATACAATTATATCATGTACATTATTTCCTTATATGTCATAACTATTTATGGAAATAAAATATGTTTAAGATTTGATTCTCCAAATCAAATCATGATTAAATTAGGAAACAAATTTCCAAATCTAATCACATATTTTATTTATGGAAATAGTTGATTAAGGAAAGTCAATTTAGGAAACCAATTTCCTAAATCTTCAAAACTACTTATGGAAATAAAATATTTTAAGATTTGATTTTCCAAATCAAATCATGATTAAATTAGGAAACAAATTTCCAAAATCTAATCAAATATTTTATTTATGGAAAATATCAATTTCCATAAATACTTCCAACTTTCCAAAAATGGATGATTTCCATAAATACTTCTAGACTTTCCAAAATTGAAAAATTTCCATGAATACTTCTAACTTTCCAAAAGTAGAAAATTTCCAGAAATATCATTATGAATATCGCAAAACCATTTTATGATTATGTCGAAACACAACCTGGCTCTGATACCACTGTTGGGTTTCCGGCACCGCGGCGTGTGTGTGTTTGATCACGTTTCGTAAACATGAGCACAGCGGAAGCAATAAAAATAATAAATCTACATTTATTACAACACACACATCACATGCATGCATAGTACAACAAGTGTAGACATAACCATAAATTTAAATTTGCAATAAAAGGAAATTTAACTACGTTATACCTTTCGTATTACGTGTAGCGGGAACGACATCAACCAGAACGATCCTCGCTAGAATCATCTCTATCCGTATCCACGCCGAGTATCCTTAGGATGACTTCGCTAAGCCACGAGCTTCGTCTTCGTACGGGTTACCAGCCTCGTGTTGAAGACGACGTGATCGAGAGATGATCACGATCCGAATCCAAATTCGGATCCAAAATGAGTCCTCAAAACTCGCTTCTCCAGAGAGGTATTCGTCAACCGATTGACGAATCCTTCGTCCTCCACCTCAGAGGATTACCGGAGATCGAATCCCCGATAAGTTAGCCACTGTCGGAGCTCTAACCGTCATCCAAACGACGCTCCGATGAGAGGAGAACAAGCTGTCCAGAAAACTGGACAGCTTTGGTGGAGGAGATAGGCGCCGGCCAACCAAGGGAAGATAAAGCTCACCTTGATGCCAAACCTAAAGGAGATCACCGGAGGGTCGCCGGAGGAGCTGACGCGGCCAAAGCTTGGGCGCACAAGAGAGGTTGGCGCCAACTCTTAGAGGGGATGAGGTGGGCGGCAACTTGAGCTAGGGTTTTTGGATTAGGGCTTAATTATCCCTTAAGCCCTCTTTTATAGAGAACTAATTCTCTTAATGGTTATTGGATCATAACCATAAGGCCCGTTAACCCGCTCCATTAACTTAAGTTAAAATAAACCAAACCATGATGGTTTATTTTAAGTTGAAACGAACCGAATCAACTTTTGGTTCATTCGTTTAAAATAAACCAAACCCTTTGGTTTATTCTCCTCCATTGGATTAGAACCAAACCATTTTGGTTCATCCATTATGTCTTCATAAGACATGGCCCATCCACGCTTCCATTGCGACTGAAACGATTTCATGCTCGCTTCTTGTTTGGTCCAACCGAACCTAGTTTCTTTCGGTCTGAGAATCCCATTCTCAAGCTCGTTTTAAATCCTTCGGATTACGCTCGTTGTGCGTGTGACCAAATAGGTTCTCGGTTTATGTTGGCCGTCTATAATTAACCATTAATTATAGAACGATCATGAGTGGCACCTAGTAGTACATCATGATCCCAATTAAAGAAAAGATCAGCGGTTGATCGAACTATTTCTAAAACCCTTGATGGCTCGAATGAATTGCCCCATTCCCTTCACTCATCTTATACCCACTTGGTTGAGGACATGGTCTATAGTGTCAGTCCCACTAAGTGACTCGTCACACCTAGCCCAGTATCATTTCCTCGTCCTCACAGTTCTAGTTACTCCACATGTATCGAAGAGTACCTTACTCTAAACATGTAATGCTTTGGCCAAAGACTTTAGTAACAATCCGACGAGAGGCCATGGGTATACATCTCCTCGCAAGGAGTGGTGAATCCTTTATAGGTTATTCAAACACCTTCGATCACTTCGACTTATACCCAATCATCCCGGGTCCACATCTCCTTAGAGATGCTTGCTTAAGATGTCAAAGCATAAGTCTCCATGATCAAGATGACTTGAATACCGCAAGTCAAAGGAACATCGCACTTAAGCTACAGTAAGAACTTCATTGACATATCTATATATGCAGAGAACCATATGAAGTCTTACGGCTGGTCACTCCAATGAACTAGTTACCATAACTAGCATCCACGATTAACTCCGGATATCACAATGTCTCCAGCCAGTGAGAATCAGCTGCTTGGATACACCAAAGAGTATACCTCGTGCTAGTCTCGACAGAATCGATGGTATCCAAATCCATCAATTCATCGACTAGGGATAATTCCGATACATCACAATTACACATGTAGAGATACTCACTAGTTGTTATCCAATCATAAATTCTCTCATGCTGTGAATCGTATCGTGGACATTCAGTAAATGAGTTTAAGATCCAATCAAATACATCAAAACATGTATACTCAAATAGTGAATCTTCATTTATCATATAAATGGTTCATACATAAGGCGATTGCCTTAGGACATCTCTCATATATTACTAACAAGTGTCTGATGAAGTGGGACCCTACATTGATGCTACTCCTTTCTTGTAGCATGTCCCATAGGCAAAGTAGCTCACTGGCTCTCACTACACCATCACTCTCCCCACAACCAAATATAGTACTGGACATGACACAGTGAAGGTATCGAAAGACGTAGTTTTGGAGGTGCGACGCTTTGGCCCTAGAAGGGTCATAAACGTGCTCCCCTGTCAACTCAGTCCAAATCAAACGAGAGTTGTACCCATTAGGGGTTCTTCTCTCTCCCCCACTTGGCAGACCAAAGCATGAGTTCCATTGGTGAAGGGTCCACTCATGCTCAATATTAAAAAGTCTAAAAGTTATCCTACCCTCCTCACTCTCTCTACTCGTTAAAACTTCCACCTCTAAAGAACTCAAAAATTCCAAAACTATCCCAGGGTAGGTTAGGTGCCTTATTCCCATAATCTCATCCCACCCCATTATTGCAAATAGGGTGTGCATGTCACCCAGCAAACCTAAGGATCCTAGCAAATCCTCATCTAAGTACCTAGTAGCAGTAAGTTTATGAGTAGAGAGCATATTAAACCTCTCTCTATGCTCATTATTGCGAAAAAGTAGAAGGGGTAGGGCGTTACCCTCTTCCAAAGCTTGAGGAGCGTCGGATCTTCTTGTTTGTCGCTCCGAGGCACTGGATCGGGATGCTACGGTCTTGGTCCTCCTCATTCTTGCTCCTTTTTGGCTTCTAAAGAGGTTAAAAATGTTTCTAGAGGAAGGGGAAAATGAACTCACACGGCTAGGGCAAGAACTTTTGAAGCACACGGCGCAAATGAGGTGAAAACACACGGCTCGCCCCTTTTAACCTCGTGCACCATGGCCGTGTGAAAACACACGGCCAGGCTGTGTGCGCCTCTGGTCAAGCAGGCACGACCGTGGGAAAACACACGGCCAGGCTGTGTACCCCCATTTTTCGCCCCTTTCATACACCATGGCCCGAATTTGTTCATACATTTCGTCGTGTAGACTAATATGGGTTTCATTTTCGCCTAGCAAAGTTCTTTTCTACTCCTAACTCTAAATGTGATGGAAATCAAAACTAAAAACTAACACATGTATGCAATGTAATAAAAAAAGGGAAATCTACAACTAAACTTGGGTTGCCTCCCAAGAAGCGCTTTGTTTAAGGTCGTTTAGCTCGACCACACTCTTCTATCAACTCAGCTCTGGTGGTTCAGTGAACCTCCATTAATCTGTCTCGGGATCCGTGTCTGGAGGTTTCGGCTTCAATCTGCTAATCGTGAAGCTGTCAAAGTAGGAAGCTCTTTGCTTCGAAAGACTGAAAAGTATGATCTCCCCGTCTATCTCTAGGGAGATCCGATGTGCCTTCACATCTATGCACGCCCCTGCGGTTGCTAGAAAAGGCCTTCCCATAATGATAGGATTCTGGGGGTTTGGTCCTGTGTCTAGTATAATGAAGTCCGTGGGTATCACAAAATCTTCGATCATCACAGGAACACTTGGTAGTAGGCCAACGAGCTCCTTCACTGAGTCATCCCCCATACAAATACCAAGATTCGCTGGTTGGAGCCCGCTCAATCCCATCTTCAGAAAATATGCATAGGGCATCACACTGACTGATGACCCCAAGTCGCATAGTGCTTCATCGAGACTCTCCCCATAAATCGAGCAATGAATAACGAATTCACTAGGGTCCTCAAGCTATACTGGAATTTTCTCTTCAAACTTAGCTTGGTCAGGTAGGGTGGAAATCATGGTTGCACACCCCTTGGCGAATTGGCTACTTTTCCCTACTCCTTCCTCTTTTCCTTGGCTTGGCGGGGAGTTCTTCACAGGTTGTGACATGGATTGGGATATTTGGGTCACTTATGTCTCCAACACTCTGGTATGACTTGCAAGGCCATCAACAGTGGCCTTCAAGTCTCTCAGTGCTTCTTCAGACTTTTGATGTTGGCGATAGAATTCTTCATTGGACTTAGTTTGGATAGAGATGAAGTCCTCCATCATCTGTTCCAGTCTGGACTTCTGTGGTCGCTGCCCATTGCCCTACTGCCCGTATCCTTCGGATGGTTGGGGGTTTCCCGAGTTATTTTTGTAGGAGAAATTTGGGTGACTCCTCCATCCGAGATCGTAGGTATTAGAGTATGGGTTATGGGGCCTTTGATCATAGTCTCCAATCACGTCACAATGCTAGATCTGCTCATCTGCAGTCCCCTGCCCTACAAAGTGGTCCTCACGATACGCTGCTGCCCCCTCTCCAAAGTCAATCGCCACGCATGCAAATGAAGGATTCAAAGATTCAAACTGTCTGCTTAGCGCATCCATCCTCACTGAAAGGTGGTCCATGGAGTTGACAATTTATCATCCTACTGTAGGCGTGGGTTGACCGCGTTCGGAGGCCCATTGATGGTGGTTTTGTGTCACCTCTTCAATAAGATCCTCTGCCTCCTCGATGGTCTTGTTCATTAAGGGTTCTTTTGCGGCAGAATCTAAGGACATCTTCGTGGCATAAGCGATCCCATTATAGAAAATCTGGATCACCAGCCACCTCTCTAGTCCGTGGTGTGGGCACTGATAAAGTAGCCCCTTGTAGCGATTCCATGCTTTGAACAGGGACTCCCCCTCCTTCTAGTGAAAGCTAGTGATAAGATGGCCCATGTGAGCAGTCTTACTTGGTGGGAAGTATTTATTCAAAAACTGTTGCTCATACTGCTCCCATGTGGTGATGCTGCCAGAGGGTAAGGAGTGAAGCCAAGCCTTAGCCTTATCCCATAGTGAAAACGGAAACAGGCTCAGGCGGATCGCGTCAGAAGGGACTCTGTTTAGTTTCATGGTTGAGCAGATTTCTAGAAAAGCCTCAAGATGTCGGTTCGGGTCTTCAGTCGTAGCTCCCCAGAATTGGCTCTGCTGGACCATATGTATGAGTGTCGGCTTCAACTCAAAGTTATTTGTCGATATGGATGGTCCAGCTATGCTCGACCTGAATCCTCTAGCGCTAGGAGCTGCGTAGTCCCGCAGAGGTCGGCTGCCTACGTTCACCTCGGGCACAACTTGATCTTCCATCTTTCGCTGCGCTGCTCTCCGATGGTGAAAGGTTTGCTCTATCTCTAAATCGATCAGAATTAGACCTTCTGACCCTAGACTTCTAAGAATACGATGAACAAACACACAAAAGTAAGAGTGCTAACCTAATGATAAAGCAGAAAATAAATCTAATAAATAAAAACCTAAGATGCAATAAGTAAAAAGGAAACTACTACTGCAAATAAAAACTAAATCTAAATATAGAAAATAAAACTAAAGCAAATAAAGTAAAATAAAGCAGGAAAACAATCTAATCCTAAGTCCGATCCAATCTACCATCGTTCGATTTGATATCGAATCGACAGTCCCCAGCAACGGTGCCAAAAACTTGATGCGCATGGTCGCGACATTAAATCCTGCGATGGAGACCGTCGAAGACTCAAAGTACGCTCTCGCGCTCATCGCTCGCAAGTGCATGGATGTCGTCAAGTAATAAATAGATTATTGATCCCACAAGGACTGGGATTCAAGTAGTAATACACTAAGTGGTTGCGATTGTTCGGACAAAATCTTAGTGAGAGTTGGTTGGTGAGGACTATCGGAGGACCCTACTCAGTGCGGTGTCACATGGAGGAGGAAAAGAGGGTGTCGGGGTCTTAAAAAGGCGATTCTAGGACTTCGGTTTCACTTGTGTATCATAGAACAACGTTGTCAATTGGTGTCGTCTAAACTTCTACTTATAGTTTTGGGGAAGAGACATCATACACTCTCCCACAGAGCCGCCGCATTCACTGGGAGCTATCCTCGCCCAAAAGGATGGGATAGAGGGTACGAGGATGCCAAATCAATCCTTGCGGTGGACCGTTTCCGATTCCACCACTCCCTTCTCCTCGCATTTATGGGAGGTCAGGTTTACCCCTAGGTTCCTTGATCAAACCTCCTAAATCTTGGTTGCGAGGGTTGTCACCACCTCGTATTGCCTAAGCACAGCGGAAAGAAAGCCAAATACACGTAGGTATAATAAAGAGCAACATCCAATTGTCAAATCAAACTTTTGGCCAAAATTTAATATGAACCAACATTGTCTATGAACACAAGCTACTCCCTAATCCTAGAATTAAAAGTTCTACTCCATAAACATGAAGGAAGAATCACAACACATGTTTAAGTTCAATTACAGTAGAAAGAGAGCGCAGAAATAGAGATTACAATGCATTGTGACCTTCTCTACGGCGTTCCTCCTCCCTGCTGCGAGTTACCGAAGCTTTTAAGGGCTTCGCCGTGCCGTCCTAGCCGTCATGCCTCCCCCCTAGGGTTTGGGCAGACCCATCCTTATATAGACATCGCCTCGGACCACTGCGAAATCGGAAAAAAATCCTAGTCGCGCAACTCCATCGGGCTGCCACACGGTCGTGTGTTTCCATACGACCAGGCCATGTGTGGCCCTGGTGTGCTGATCTTCGCCCATCGGACACGACCGTGTGAATCCACATGCCCTGGCCGTGTCCCACTCTGCATCTAGCATGAAATGTCCTTCTTTCACTCCGAAAATGCATCTTTTCTGCTCGGAAAGCCAACCTGCATTCAAAAGAACAATGAGCAGACCTCCAAACTAGAAAATAGGAAATACATGCAAAAACAGAGTAACTTATGTATGAAACTGACACAAAATGTAACAAGATGTGAGCAAAAACTACGTCTAAAACCCTACATGTTTCGCTCACATCACACACCTTTTAGACTTTGTGCTATATCTAGGGAATGACCCTCGCTTAGGGCAGGTAAGTGCCTAAATGCCGGAGACCATAGGAAACTTATAGGATGACGATTTAACTCACTGTGGAACGAGTGTCCCTTAGGAAAATTCGCTTAGCACATGCACGAAAAACTAACTTAGTGAACTTTTAGAAAATATCTATTTTGCTTTGATTGAAAATACCACTTGATAAATCTAGTTAGCATGCTAAGTATAGAACAATACTTTTTAAAATTTCATGGCACAGAGGTTTGCTTGAGGATAAGTAAAGATCTAAGTCTGGAGGGATTGATGTGAACAAAACATATAGGGTTTTAGGAGTAGTTTTTGCACACATCTCATTACATTTTATACTTGTTTCATGCATATTCTACTTTTTTTTTTGCATGCATTTCTTATTTTATAGTTTGGAGATTTGCTCTTATTGCTTTTGTGTGCAAGACGATATTTTATAATGAAACGATACACTTTTGGAGCAAAAGAAAGGCATTCACCGGGTGGAACAGAGGCGGACATGGTCGGCCGTGTGGATTCCACACGGTCATATCCAAACCCCTGAGGCCAGCCATTCCAGCACCCCACACGGTCGATCGTGTGGATTCCACATGGTTGTGTGGCACTGGGCAGTTTTGACATGACTAGGATTTTTGTGGGATTTATGAAAAGCCATCTTCATGTCTATAAAAAGAAAGGCACACCCAAACCCTAGGGGGGAGGCCCGACGGCTAGAACAACAAGATGGTGTGCTAAAAAGCACCAGAGACTTGCAATGGGGAGGAAGGAAGCGGCTAGAAGATCCATCCCGATGCTCCGACATTGTGGAGAACAACCAAGATATGCATATTGCCTAGGATAGAAAGTACCTTCTATATTTTCTTGTTCTACTTGCATTGTAATTATGTTTTCTAAGATGTCTTGTGTTTATTCTTCCTTGTCTATGGAGTAGATACTTCGATTCTAGGATTAGGAAGTAACTTGTGTTTGTGGACATGTTAGTTCAAATAGTCACTCATCTCCTTTGATTCTATTTGCAATTTTGTGTTGGTGAGTTTGATGAAGATTTAGTCTTGATTCTATTTCTACCATGCATAGCCGATACAAAGGGTGACAACCTTCGTATCAAAAACCTAGGAGAACAAAGGATGAGACTTGTGGCAATCCTACCTCCCGTAATCGTAGAAGATAGAATATGATAGGACAAGATATGAAATAGGATTTGCCTCTTCGTAGGGATTATAAGACGTCGTGGTACCTCAATAATCTATTTTAGCAGAAGGGCCAAAGTAAGAGAAATTAACTCTAGAAGTGTTGAGGGACCTTAGTGACAAAGGGATCCCAACGGTATCACAATATCAACCCCCTGAGCTCTAATGATCCGAAAGGTAAACTTGGTTAGGAATAGGTAGCTTCCGATAGAAGTAAAAGTTCATCGGGCAAATACATATTGATCATCCCTCAATATCATAATTAGAGATCTCAACGGACTAAATTGATACCATGTTCCATGATGCACAAGTGAAACCGAAGTCCTAGAATCCTTTTTGAGAACTTCTAACCAACCTTATCTTCCTCCGAGTGACACTGTACTTGAGTTAGGACTACTATCAACCACACAACCCATACTCTTAAGAGATTAATTCCGAACAACAACATCCACTGGGAAAATGGCATTCGAATCTCAGTCTTTGTGGGATCGATAATCTTTTATTACTTGATGACATTCGTGCATTTGCGGACATTGAGCGTGAGTGCACGCTTCGAGTCCATGACGATTCCCGTTGGAGATTTGAGAGTCGTGCTCGCGTGCATCATGGCCACAAGATGATTCCTATTCATATAGTATGACCCCGGCAACTTAAACCCTCAATATTGTCCGCCTAAATCCCGACTTGAGTAGATGATGGAAAATTTCATTCAAACGCAACAAGCGGCGAACACTGAATTCCAACGGCAACATTTGTAGACAGAGACGATGCAGAGATAATATTTTTTTTCCAAGTAAGAATGAGAGCTATGAATCACCATACAAATTCTATACAGAACTAAGTCCCTACTTAGAAGATTTTCTAGACAATTTTACTAGGCAATGCGAGGAGCATAGTCGACAATTCACGGAGTTTATGCGATGACAGCTGGCAGACGAAGAATCCAAATGACTAAAAGGTGGCTTTGATGACTATATTACACCTAGTATGGCGGAGACTCAATTCGAATGAACGGATGAGGAAGACATAGATGACATAGGAAGTGAAGAAGGGCAATCCATTCAATCATCATTAGAGGGAGAACTTGAGGATTATATAGTTGATACTTTAATCAAGGAGTGCATTGCTTCAATTAAAATACCTCCTACCCTCAAGGACCCAGAAGAGCCTACCTTAACCCTCACTAAATCTTTAGTTACCAATAACAAAGTCATTTTAGTGATTGGTAATGATAAAATTTCATTTCACATAATAGAATCTGCTGATCAATCTTTTGGTGAGGATGTCGGTGGTGAGTTACGTTATTTACACCATTTGGACAAAATGGAATATCATGATCAAACTCATGATTATTCTTTGAAGATAAGCATGATCAATCTTGAGGCAAGGAAGGAAGCTAATAAATATCTTGCCCCTCCACGAGCAAGATTTAAGAGATACAGTGATGGAGGACCAAAAGGCAAGAAGCATAAAGTGAGCAAAAATCTTGCCCCTCCACGAGCTAGATTTAAGAGATATGGTGATGAAGGACTACAAGGCAAGAGGTGTAAAGTGACCAAATATGTTGCTCCCCCATGAGCAAGATTCAAATGCATTAAGAAAGGGAGGAAAAATCTCCTTGGGCCACTAGAGCAAAGATGAAACGTAGGGGTACAGTTGAGCTAGAGACCTTAAACAAACACTTCTTGGGAGGCAACCCAAGTTTAAATCTACATGTTTTTAGTATTTTTGCATTCATGCATGTTAGTTTAGACTTTAATTTTTGTCCATGGGAATCTTCACAAGTGTTTTAGGGTCAATAGAACTTGCTAGGTAGAAAGGAGATCCCTTGTCAGAACCTCAGAAGGAAGCACAAGCGACCGTGCCCAACTGTCAGAAGAGCACACGGTTGGGCGTGTGGAAAGTCTCAGACTGTGTTGCACTCCGGGAGAAATCCAGAGTCGCAAATGGGTGGTCGTGTGAATTTCACACGGCCGTGCCAAATCCAAAACTTTTTCCAAGCGCCCAATAGGAGCCCACCTAGTCCACACCACAAACCAACACCTGCCCCACCTTTTTTTCTACCTTTGAGCACGGTGCATGTACATTGGCCTATGATTTCTCTAACTTTCAATCATGCCTCAATGAAATTCACACTGAGCAGCAGACACAGGGCAGCGGTGGGAGGAGCATAGGACCTATACACAGGTAGAGTTTCAGGACCTCCGAGAGCATTTCCAGTGGGTCGAGGAGTTCTACGTCTAGACCCATGATTATTTTCAGGAGGAGGCTGTCTACTGCCACAAGGTATGGTAGTTCATGCACGATACACGATCACAGTGGGCCAGGGAGGAGGATCATAAAGTCACCGCTGCGTCCACCAGTTCCCAGGTTGACCACATGTACATGTGGCACTAACGGTTGAACATTCAATTCTCCCAGGCACTCGACATGATGAGACTACCAGATTTCCTACTTCGACCACCATACTAGAGGTACGGTATCATTTAAGTCTGAGGGGCCCCAATTTTGATATGCTTTTCTACCAATGTTAGTTTTTCTTTGACATCTAGGTTTAGTTTATTTACATTTATTTTGTTATGCATATAGTTAAGGTTCCTTCCATCACTTAGTTGTTAGTCACTTTAAGCTGCCTTAGTGATGTTTTCAAAATTTCTCATGACCTGTTTCCATGCAATAGATAGCTTAACTTCCTTTATCTTGTGATATTTTATTTTTAGATGCTTTGATGGATGTTCTAAATTTTCACTTGTTAGCTTTTATCTTTCACTGACACTAATCGAATATTCTTAAAGGGAGAATCTAGTACATAAGTAGTTATGATTCATCTCAGTAGTCCAGTACTTTGGAATCCATAGGTGACTCTAGATTTAATATTTTAGTTATTGGAGATGCTCGGATTGTGTAAGCTCATTCAAAAAAATCAAAATCCTTGTAAGCATGAGGGGAACAAAAGATCTTTGAAAAGAAAAAAAAGAGAGAGAAAATAGAAAAAAAAATTGTGAGGTTAGAAAAAAAGAGAGAGAGAGAGAAAAATATTATTTTTGAGGGATAAAAAATAGTTGTCGTGGGTGGAAATGATTTGGTGCCCCTTTGAGATCGAGTTAGATTACTGGGGAAACACCTATCAATTTCTCTCAATACCGAGCACGCCTTTAAGACTTTATGCTAATTCTAGGGAATGACCCTCGCTTAGGGTAGGTAAGTGCTTAAAAGTCGGAGATCTTAGGAAACCTATAGGATGATGACTTGACTCACCATGGAATGAGTATCCCCTAGGAAATTTTCTCGTGCACGAAAAGCTAACTTAGTGAATCTTTAGAATATATCTATTTGCTTTGATTGAAAATACCACTTGATAATTTTAGTTAGCATGCTAAGTATGGAACAATACTTTTTAAATTTCATGGCACTGAGGTTTGCTTGAGAACAAGCAAAGATCTAAGTCTGGGGGAATTGATGTGAGCAAAATATATAGGGTTTTAGGAGTAGTTTTAGTACACATCTCATTGCATTTTATACTTGTTTCAAGCATATTCTTCCTTGTTTTGCATTCATTTCCTATTTTTCTGGTTCGGAGATCAACTTTTGTTAATTTATGCATAGGACGATATTTTTGGAGCAATTTGTGGAGCACGAACCTTAGGGAACACGCATTGGCCATGTCCCAAGACATGGGCATGTTTTCGAAGTGAAACAGATCAAAACAAAGGCTCAAGAAATCCACATGATCGGTCGTGTGAAATCCAAATGGTCGTGTTAAAATTCCAGCTCAATTTTTTTGTCTAGATTTCAACCGTTTCCAACCTTACACATAGCCCGACTGTGTGAAATTCATACGGCCTGGGCATGTAAAATTCACACGGTCGTGTGGCAGCATCGCAAATTCAACGAAATAGGGTTTTTCCAAGCATTTATGGAAAGTCAGAGCCGCCTCTATATATAGGAAACTTGTGTAAGAAGCTAGGATCATGAGGGGAGCCACCCTAGGGCACCAAAACCCTAGAGGAGGCACGAAGGCTAGGAGGCTCGCCATGGGGAGAGAGGAAGCGGCTCACAGACCAGAATCTACGCTCCAATGCCTTGGAGAATAACGAAGACATACATTGGATCTATCTGAACGTACTATATCTTTTATTTCAACTATTTGGATTGTAATGATCTATCTTAAGATGTCTTGTGTTTATTCTCATTCATTTATGGAGTAGATACTTTGATTCTAGGATTATGGAGTAGCCTATCTTGATTTGTAAATAGTATATTATAATGAATCCATGTTTGCTTGCATTGTTTTCGATTGTTATATATTTATACTTTCTTTTTATTCTATGATATGATTATTCATGGTCTAGCTTATCATGTTAACCCGATTTATATTACTGATGGTGTTTCTTTTTCTGGCACGCTCGGATTCCTCCTCCTCCTCCTTCACTGAGAAGAGGTGAGATCTGTAAACTTTATGAAGTTGCTGCCAATACTCTTGATCTGCGATAGAAGTGAGCGATTAGGGATGGGTCGGCTTCCCGGCATGGCCCCTCCGATACTCAAGTCAGTATCCATCGAAGAAAGAAGAAGATGCAGTAAAAGAGAACGAAGGAAGAAACTTAAGAAGGAAGAAGAGTCATCTCTGCAGACCAGATCTAGGAATGCCCCCCTTACTTCATCTTCGTCTGCCCCTTTTATAGATGAGTCAACCATCTCCTCCTCTGAAATGAATTTACCTAAATACCCCTTATGAGCTTCTCTTATAACCACTTTTTTCATTCCTAATTCAAAAATCTCCATACGCCCAACCACCTTGGAACTAAACATACTGCCCTGGCGCTTAACCCACTATCGAAGGATACCAACCTACCCTGGAACTCAACACACCGAACACTGCCCTGGAATACCACCAAACTGCTCGGGAACTCAACGCGCTACTCTGAAAAAAACACCAAACCGCTCTAGAATTCAACATACTACTCCGGGACTAAACTTACTGCCCTAGAAAATGCGACACTGCCCTGGAACTTAACCTACTACTCTGGAAAGATGATACACTGCCCTGCAACTTAGCATACTGCTCTGGAAGGATACCAAACCACCCTTGAACTCAACATACTGCTCTGAAACTGAACTTGCTGCCCTGGAACTCATTGTACATCTCTGGAAAGCTACCAAACCGCCCTGGAAAACACCTATATTGCCCTGCAAACCTTCTAACCGCCCTGGAATTACATAGACTACCCTGCTCTGGAAAACCCCGATCCCATCATAAGTTTCCCCTCTTTAGTAAAACTGAAGAGTGAAGTCGAGCGAAGTTTTACAAGTGTTTATGAATAAAAAATTTCTCTAAAAAGGCCCCCATACCCATCATAAGTTTACCCTCTTTAGTAAAACTGAAGAGCGCAGTCGAGTGAAGTTTTACAAGTACCTAGACTGCCATGGATTTGCATAGACTACTCCAAAATTCCTCAGACTCCTTTAGAAATGACTTTACTATTCAGCAAACACACATACTGCTCTGAACACAAATGGCTCGGCAACCCTTCCAATTGCTCCGCAAACACCCATACTGCCCTACAACCCTTCTAACTATTTTGGAAACACCCATATTGTCCTGCAATCCTTCTAATTCCTATGCAAACTGCCCTGCAACCCTTCACAAACACCCACCTGCAACCCTCCTAACTGCTCTGCAAACATACATACTGCCCTGGAAAGCCGTCTATATGCTCGACTAACACTCAAACTGCCCTGCAACCCTTCTAACTACTCTGCAAACATCCATTCTGCCCTGGAAACCCGTCTATCTGCTCTGCCAACACCTACAACCCTTCTAACTGATCTGCAAACAAACATACTACCCTGCAACCTTTCTAACTGCTCTACAAACCTTCACACTGCCCTGGATTTAAGCAAACTACTCAGGAACTGTGTCTAACAGCCTAGGAAATAAACATATTACTCTGGAAACCTGCGAAAACTTGATTACGGGGTCTGTAATGTGGTCATTTGGGAAATATACATATCAGTCGCAAATTACATAGACTGTGAGGTGCGAAACTTCCCTGGATTTAAGCAAACTATTCTGGAACTTGTACTAAACTGCCCTTGAATTTAACATACTACTAGAACCATGTCTAACTGCCCCAAAAATAATCATACCCCAGAATGGTGCCAAACTGCCCTGAATCTGAACATACCACTATGTAGAGATGCGAAACTGCCCAGGAAATAAGCAAACTAGTCTGGAACTATGTCTAACTGCCCTAGAAATAGACACACAGCTCTAGGAAGATACTATATCGCCCTGGAACTCACCATACGGCTCTGGAACTCTCAAAACTGCCCTAGAACTGAACATATATATGAAACTTCCCTGGATTTAAACATATTGCTCTGAAAACTCTGGAACTCAATCATAAAACAACCACCCTGAAACTCAACATACAACTCTAGAAAAAAATACAAAACTTCCAGAAGGAACTACATTGACTAGTCGAGAATCTTTCTACTTGTCCTGAAAATTGCCCTGCCCTAACTGAAAAAGAACCCCCACACCCATCAAATACTATAGGGGGTGTTTATGCCTTAGAATGCTACAGGAGACGTTTATGCCTTGAGATATTGTATGAGGCGTTTATGCCTTAAAATACTGTATGAGGTGTTTATGCCTTAAAATGTTGTAGGAGGTTTTTATGCCTTAAAATACTGTATGAGGCATTTATGCCTTAGAATGTTGTAGGAGACATTTACGCCTTAAGATACTGGAGGCGTTGAGCCTTGTTAGCATGTTACTTGCCCATTATACCTGGCGTTATATTTCCCCATAGGGGAAAATAGCTACCTAGCCCTTAGACTTTTATAGGAGAATCACGAGAACATCTTACGTATGCCATATAGAGGCGTTGTAGTTCCCCGTGGGGAAAAATATCTTATCTAGCTCTTAGGCTGTTATAGGAGAGTCGTGAGAATATCTTACATATGCCATATTGAGGCGTTATAGTTCCTTGTGAGAGAATGTAGCTATCTAGACCATAGGCTATTATAGTAGGCGTAAGAGCCTTGAGTTAGTTTTGCACATTATAACCCTATAAAGAGAAACTGAATTACCTTCCAAGCTCAAGCTTTAAGCACACAAACCGTAGATAAATATGTCACTGCATAAGAACTTAGAAAGAATACCATTAAAATAAGAAAGGAGGAATTCCGATATCATAACCTTCATCATGAATGCCATTAATAACTGCCAAAGAGAACATGAGTAAATACAAAAATACCAATGTCCCTTTGTATACAAATGTAAAACAATCCTACCTTATACCAGGAATATAATGACTTAGCAAAATTTAATAGCCCCTTTTAAATGAAAGAATATAAAAAACCCCTCAAATCCTGTATAATGCCTTAGAAAAAATCATATAACCCCTGTTACAAAATATTAGATAGCCTGAAACCCTTAAGCGTAAATTTCTTCATACCCTTTGATAACCTCTTTTTGGAAAAGTACATTAGATAGCTTGGATATTTTGGAACTGCACATTTAGGCAGAAAATGCCACAGAAAATACACTTATCCTCCTAAAAGAGGAATATATAGTACCGGAATAACATATAGGCGAAAAATGCCTTAGAAAGAATGTATACTATATGGAAAATTGTCTTAGAAAAAATTGTCTCTGTAACACTTGCTCGTTTTTAAACATATTTGCAATTAACACTTAATTCTTATTACTGTGTCTATCCCCATATCATTTTATATCGTCCTACACAGATCCACTAAGCCTTTTCATAAAAAAATGTACTCTTCATACCATCTATACTGTCAACCAATGTATAAAAAGACCAATATTCCCTTCATTATCCCCAAATTTCCTAACAGATACTGAGAATTTTTGAAATACTTCCATAGGAAAATAACAAATTTTTCGGACTTAAAAAAGCCCTAAACTTTCCCTTCACCCTTATCGCATACCATACTTAGCACTCATAATCCCCCTTAAAAATCTTTCCCCTCCACTAAAACTGTCATTCACCCTAAACTTTCTCGAAAAACCCTAGCTCCCCTTTCTGACATCTCCCAACTTCCCGCAACCTTTCTCTACGATGGCCTCTTCCTCCTCTACTACTGCCTGGTACGAAACCATACCTAGTCAACTAACCCTCTCCCACTCTTTCTTCCACCGGGAACCTAGCTACCTTCCTGAAAATACCACCATTGTTATCCCCAATCCATCCCAACGCCCTCATCTTTCTCCCCCCGAAACCATTACCCTATTCATAGGCCAACTGGAAGGAGGCCTCCGCCTCCCTCTTCCAAAAGCCCTCTACCACATTCTTTTCTTTTATGGACTTCACGTCAATCAACTAACCCCCAACTCCCTCCGTATCCTCATCGGCGCCATCATCGTTTTCCACCATCTTAACATTCCCCAATTACCCCACATTTTCCACTTCCTTTTTCAACTGAAAATGGATAATCCCGAAGTCTTTTACTTCATGGCTTACCAGGGTTACCAATTCCTTACTGATATACCTACCTCCCATAAGGGTTGGAGAGAACTCTACTTCTTTCTTGTCATATATCCTCCCCTTCCCTTTTCTTCCCGTTGGAAAACTACCCTTCCTGATCTTCCCGACCCCAAATCTGTCAAATCTTCTATCGACTTTCCTTCCATCGAAGCAAAACTAAAGCACAAATACTTCAGCATCAATGACCTTATAAAAGAACCAATTTTATCCTATTATGAGTTGTCTCCTATCCCTTCACCGGATGCACATCCTATCGGTAAGCTTTTTCTCCCCTTTTTATTCTGTTAAAAATACTGTCATTACTGTTTATTTAGTAAATCAGCATCATATTTTATTTCCTCCTTACTCTTTACATTATACAAAACCTATTATATGTATACCAATCATCATGCCCTACTATCTTCATACCCATAATATACAAACCCCTATACCTCTTTAACTCCTAATTTTGCACACACCTCATACTTTACATAGAAACTATTATTTCTGCATTTCCACTGATACTATCATCCTGTATCACATTTTACTTAGCATTAACGCCCTCTATTTCCCATATACAAGATACCATACCATACTACTTACTTACCCCTAACATATAGCCACCCATACTGATACTGATACCCTTATACCCTCATTTCTATACTTCCACCGACATTCTGTACAAAAGACCGATACCATCAAATTTCATATCCTTCCTGGCTTTATAATTTCTAACCTGCTTTATATCTGCAGAAGAAATAATGAGTACAACTATTGCCAAAACATCGGCCAAGCAACAAAGAAAGAGAAAAAGATCGGACACCACTTCTTCTTCCATCCCTGAACCAAACATCTCAGTAATTACCCCTTCACTTCTTTTTATTATATTCAATAAAAATTTTCTAACATAACTCATAATAACATTGCATTTATTTTCTTGTCACAAGCCCCTCTAAAATTGACACAAGTCCCCATTATCACCCTTGCCGAGCCAGATCAATCTCCCCGCACATTTGCCAACATTCCTCTTTCTCAAATAGAACTAACTTCCAATCTCGTTTCCTTCATACTCCCTGCCTCCTCAGATCCCCTCTCCACCATTCCTCCCCTAAATCCTCTTCCTTCCTCTGATTCACCTACCCCTAGCTCCCCTTCTAACATCCACATTGATCCCATCGAAGTTTCTTCCACATCTTCCGCTTCCTCCACAGATGATCTCCCCCTATCCTCTTTATTCCCTACTAAACCACAAAAAATCCCGCCTCCTTACAATCCTCCTATACTAGAATTCATTCTATCCTCACCCCTAGACCTACTGGTACAAGCAGTGTCTGACTTTGCCCCTGACCACCTCCCCTCTTCCTTTCCCATTACACCAATACCCCTTCCTCAGACTCTCCCACACTTCCTCCCACTACTTCCCCTTCTGAAATCCCCCTTCCCCTGACAGACCCTTCTTCCATACACACCACCCATCTCCCCTATAGCACTCCAACCATTCTTCAAGAACTATCAGAGAGCCTCCGAACAGTAAGATTCTTACTTAATACTTTTTAATTTTTATATGCTCATAACTTACCTTCAATTTTCTATTTCCAGAGAACTTTAAAAATTCAATCCTTCAAGCAATGGTACAATGAACATCAACATCAATTTCATCAGCCACCAACTTCATCCACAGGACCATTTTCCTCCTTGATCACACCTGACTTACCCTCTACTTCTTCAAAAGGTGTTCAAATGGACCCTAAGTCTGTTACCACAATTCTAGGCACCCAGACTGATACACCCCCCTTCTCTGATTCAGCAGCAAAGGAGAAAGACTCCAACAAAAGGTCCAATGGCTTCAACTTCAAGTTGAATCCTTTGCAGCTGACCGAGCACACATAAAGGAAGAACAAACAAACATCCTCCTTAAAGACACAGAGATTAAACGATTACGGGCACAAGTCACAGAGTCGAAAAAATCATAGTCGCTCAACAATATGAAATTGCACGACAAAAGCAACAAACAAGCCACTGGCACCTCCAAGCAAGCGAGTGCTTCCAACACTTAGAAGACCTTATAGATGCCCACCTTGCTCTTAAGGAAACAACTCTTCTTATCTTGGATGAATTCCACTTCAAATTCAACATATTAAAGCAACATTTCAACATACTAGCTAATACCGCCCATGAACAGACTACCAGAGCTAATCATTTACATCAAGAGTTATCAGAGCTAAAAGAGATTGAGGCTGAATGATGGGCTATAGAGCAAAACAAGATCCTATCCAGAACCTCCAAACAAATAAGCAAACACTTCCAGAGAGGATTCAAGGGTGCTCTTTACCAAGCCAACAAGAATAAGTATTGTACACCTGGCGCACCCTACCTTGACATCGATCTTGAAGAAATGTATAATAGCATTCCTCCAAAAGCTTTCCTAACTAACTCTGATACTAATTCAGAGTAGCCAAGTCGATTCCTTGTACTTATTTTAAACAATTGTGTCTTTTAAACAATCCATTGTACTTAAACATCTTTTGCTTTAAATATATATATTTCCTTTGCCTATGTTCATTTTACCTTTCTATATACTACATTACACAGGTCGGATTGTCTTTAAAAAGAATTTATACTTCATAATAACCATAACATTCCTAAGAACTTTTTATGCCAAACAACATTTTCTCCATACCCCCATTTTCCCTAAAAAAAAAAAGTACTGCCCTACCCCCCTATTTCCTAATAGCAACTACTATACCCATATCATACCCTATTAAAAATTGCATTCCTTATCCACTCAGCTTCTTTACCCTAACAAACTTATATCTGTATCTCTACACTTCTTATTTTATCACTTTGAGCGGGAAAAATTGTTATTTCTCTTCTGATGAAAAAATGTAATCTGCACTTTTAAATGTAACTCATATACATTTCCTTATTCAAGACACGATTTCTTTTTTATCAACACATCATGAATTTATGTCACTATAAACCATCCCTCCCTTGATCATTACTACTGCTTAGAGGTTGGGCTATCGCCTAGCCAAAAGTAAATTCCGTAAACAACCCTTCTCCCTTTATACCAGTACCGCCCAGGACCTACCACAAACTTCCAAAAACCACTTTTTCCCTCCATGACCCCCCGAGAACTATACACAAACTTCTGAAAACATCCCTTCTCTTCCTCAAAACCATTGTCAGAACTACCGCCTTAGAAAAAAAAATATCATTGATGACATGGAAATACTAACAACCCTTTAATTGACAAGCAAGCTCAATTAATAATATAGAAGGAAAAATCTTCCACTCAGTATAAGCAAGCTTTGCTAAAAATTAGAGGAGAAAATTCCAATAAAGATACTGCCATCAAGTTGTTGCATGAACAGGCTGAGCTATTAACACATCAAGCAGTCCCCTCTCAATCAGAAATTCAAAAATTGATACAGAAGGAGAGATTGATATGATACAGACCTTTTCCTTATTCTATGATAGGGGAGCTTTAACTTTTTATAAATGTCATCTGCATTAATCAACTTACCTAACATGTGCTATAATGAATCTATTTTTACTATTTCTAAATATGTATCGTTCATATTTCATGTGTATCTATCCTCATGAAATTACATATTGAATAAATTCATAAGAAATGTTTGCTTCCAGATCCTGGTAATATCCTGCAGATATCCACTTTGTATCCTTACACTGTAGCCTGTACAAGCCTTGTAAACAAAATCCAGATGCCCTTATACACTTTCTGTTTACCTCATTTTAACAACTACCAACACGTAAGTAATCCTAGGTTACTTTGTAAAACACTGTCTGTACTGTCCATCCCGCAATGCATACTTGTCTTTATTTTGTCATATCACTTCTGAATTTACACTGTCCATACCGCACATGATTTCTTCTTGCACATTTTCATACTAACACTTCTTATGCTAAATGCCTTGCTTCTAGATTAACACTGCCAATCTTTCCTTTCCCACACTTTACCGTAACTCATATTTTCCCTACAACAAAGTCCACACAGACTAATACATCTCAAGTCCAGCGTATCAGAAACTGTTCACACCGTGCATGGCCCCTTAGAAACTACCATTTTCTCAACTCACCCTGTGATTTATACACATGGCTCGTAACAAAATCTGTTGGGTTTTTCCGAGCCGCAAAAACCACTTTTTGCATTGCGGAAACCTCGAAATACCCGGCCACGGATCTGTGCGAAGATGTATTAAAACAAAAACATGTGTGTTTATATAAAACCCTAGATCTACATGATAAGGACATTACCCTCGATGCGATGCCCTTCGCAAATCCCGCTCGTCCAAAAGGTTCGTCGGAACACAAGAGTGTCAAGTGCACACTCCTCTATTGGTATCCACACAAGCAATAGGTGGAGAAAACACACCCTTGAGTGTGCTTGCACTCTATGGATGGTTCGGCCAAAGAGGTTGGGAGAGGGAGAGAGCTTGAGGGAAGTTGATCCAAGGTTGAAGATGAAGTTGTGTAACTCACAAAATCAATTCCATCTAATGGAATAAGTGGTTGGCCACTTCATGGAAGGGGGGGTTACATGCATGCATGTAACTCCAAGAGCCAATGTCTCTTGGTCTCCCTTATGAGGTGGCACCACTTGATAAGTCAATGATGATGTGGAGCATCATCATTGGCCGGCCATGCCAAGTCATCATCATGACATGGCATTTGGTCAAGTCAAACTTGACCTTTCATCTTTCCTCTCGAGTCAAATTAAACTTGACCTCTTATCTCCCATGGTTGATCAAATCTAACCACTTGACTCAAGTCAATTTGATTTAATGAATCTCCATTCATTAATTTAAATTGACTAAATGAATCAAATCTAAATTAGACTCATTCAACACTTGAATCAAATTGAGTCCAACTCAATTAGTCTAATTAGGATTACTCTTAATCCAATTTGGTTCATTCCATGAACCTAATCCTCATGGTTCATCATATGAACCTAATCTCCATCTAATTGCTCTTATGTGTGTGACCCTATAGGTTCTTGTAACGTTGGCAATATCCCTAAACCGATTTAGAAACATAAGCAATGAGCGGTATCTAGCAACACATCATTGCTACCCAAGTTACAAGAATGTTGAGCTCCAACATCACCTTTGTGACTACTAATTGTGACTCACAATATGTGACAATGTCCCTCTATCCTTGACATCTAGATTGACCAATCGAGGCATAGACCGTGTCATCCTCGGTACAATCTAAATCTTAAACTCCAAGTAGACTCACTCTAATCAAATGAGCTCAATATCTCATATTGATTCATTTGGGCATGGTCATGCACTTCGTGGTCTCACTCTATCAAGAATATCGATGTCTCTCCTGTCATATAGGAGGGATAGATCCCATCTACATCAGTCACATCCCTCTGCATAATTTGTTACATACCCAGTAATCGCCTTTATAGTCCACCCATTTACGGGTGATGTTTGACGAAGCCAAAGTATGCAACGCCTTATGTAGGGAACCATGGTGACTTCAGGTCTAAGGACTAATAGTCATACTAATAGTCACATGAGAAAGTATATGACACTCATATAACGATCCACATTACTTTCTCATGGCAGGTCATTCAGTATACATTCTCTAATGTATACCCATGTGTCAACTCGATATCTCATATCCATGACTTGTGAGATCAAGTCATCATGTTGACCTACATGCTAGTCTCTACGCATTAACATTGTCCCTGAATGTTAATACTTGACTAGGAATGATTAAGAGTAGTGTCTTTATATCATCTCATTATCGATTCAACCAATTGATTGATATAAATAAGAACCTACTACTCAAGGACATTATTATATTTAGTTATTTGACACCAATACAAGTAAATCTAATAACCATGACTTTATAAATAGGAATATGATACAATAAAGTCCATACAAGAATCATCACATGATTGGCTCTAGGGCTTTCACTAATAATCTCCCACTAGCACTAGTGTCAATCACCGTAGTATCTAATACCCAATGACCTAGTGTGACCATCATGCTTTTTCTGTGTCAAAGCCTTGGTCAAGGGATCTGCGATGTTAGTCTCTCTGGGTACTCTGTAAATCTTCACATCTCCTCTATCGATAATCTCTCGAATGATACGGAAGCACCGATATATTCGACCTTTGTAGAATCAGCAACTGTGTCCTGCTTGGAACTCTTCCAGCTCATAGCGCAACTATTCAAGCAAAACACGAACCCTGACTGTGATCTATAATCATCCTGGTCAGTTTGGAAGCTGGCATCGCTGTAACCCTTTACAGTTAGCTCCTCATCGCCTCCAAATATCAAGAAATATTCTTTAGTCCTTCTCAAGTACTTAAGAATATTCTTGACTGCTATCCAGTGATGCTCACCTGGATCTGACTGGTATCTACTCGTCATGCTCAAAGCATACGAGACATCAGGATGAGTACACAGCATGGCGTATATGATAGATCCTATAGCAGATGCATAAGGGATCTTATCCATGTGGTCTCTCTCTCTAGAAGAGGGACTTTGAGTCTTCAAAAGACTCACATCATGTGACATTGGCAGAAGCCCCTTCTTGGAATTCTGCATGGCAAACCGTAGTAATATCGTGTCAATGTATGTACTCTAACTTAGGCCAAGCAATCTCTTAGATCTATCTCTATAGATCTTGATGCCTAGAGTATAGGCTGCTTCACCTAAGTCCTTCATTGAGAAGCACATCCCCAGCCAAGTCTTCCCAAACTGTAGCGAAGGGATGTCATTCCCAATGAGTAGTATGTCATCCACATACAATACAAGGAAGACAACTGTATTCCCATTAACCCTTTTGTAGACACAGGGTTCATCTTCATTCTTGATGAAACCAAACTGTTTGATCGCATCATCGAATCGAAGATTCCAGCTCCGAGAAGCTTGCTTTAGCCCATAAATGGACCTTTGCAGCTTGCATACTTTCCCAGTATGCTGTGGATCTACAAAACCCTAGGTTGTGTCATGTACACATCCTCGAGTAAGTTTCCATTTAAAAATGCCGTTTTGACATCCATCTGCCAGATCTTATAATCATGGTATGCTACAATAGCAAGCAAGATCCGAATGGACTTAAACATCGCCACTGGAGAAAAGGTTTCATCATAGTCAATACCATGAATTTGCTTGAAACCTTTAGCCACCAATCGACCCTTATAGGTATGCGTAAGTCCATCCATGTCAGTCTTTATCCTAAAGACCCACTTACACCCAATGGGTTTGACCCCTTCAAGTGGATCAACCAAAGTCCATACTTGGTTGGTGTACATGGATTCCATCTCGGATCTCATGGCCTCTAGCCATTTCTCAGAATCTGGGCTCATCACAGCTTCCTGATAGGAGGTAGGCTCATTCTCAATGAGCATAACGTCATCATGGTCAGACAAGAGAAATGAGTATCTCTCAGGCTGATGACGTACCCTATCAGACCTGCGAAGAGGTAGATCTACCTGAACAGGTGGTTGTTCCACATCTCTTTGTGCAACAATCTCATCACCCACAACACTTTGTGGTTCCTATTCAACCTCCATCAAGGCCTTAGTGCTATGGTCATTATCTTGAATTTCTTCAAGATCGAACGTACTCCCACTAGTTTTTCTAGAAACAAAATCTCTTTCTAGAAAAACCCCAGTCTTTGCCACAAACACTTTGTGCTGACTGGGAATGTAGAAGTAATATCCCTTTGTATCCTTGGGATATCCAACAAAATAGCACCTATCAGATTTAGGTCCCAGTTTGTCTGAGACTTGACGTCGAACGTAAGCCTCACAACCCCAAATCCTCATGAAAGACATCTTGGGATTTCTCCCTGTCCATATCGTATATGGTGTCTTTATGACAGCCTTGGATGGTACACGGTTAAGGGTAAAGGTTGCTGTGTCTAGAGCATATCCCCAAAAGGATATAGGAAGATCTGTGTGACTCATCATAGATCGTACCATATCTAATAGGGTACGATTCCTCCTTTTGGATATACCATTTCACTGTGGTGTTCCAGGAGGAGTGAGTTGGGATAGAATCCACACTCAGCTAGATAGTCACAAAACTCATGGCTAAGGTATTCACCACCTCAATTTGATCGAAGTATCTTAATACTCTTGCCAAGCTGGTTTTGTACTTCATTCTTGAATTCTTTGAATTTTTCAAAGGATTCTGATTTATGTGTCATAAGATACACATAACCATATCTACTGAAGTCATCAGTAAATATAATGAAGTACCTGTAACCACCTCTAGCAGCAACATTAAAAGGACCACATACATCACTATGTATAAGTCCTAATAAATCTGTTGCTCTTTCGCTGCGTCCACTAAAGGGAGTCTTGGTTATCTTGCCTAAAAGGCAAGACTCGCATGTCTCATATGATTCAAAATCAAATGAGTCTAGTAGCCCATCCTTATGGAGCTGAGATAAGCGACTCTCATTTATGTGACCTAAGCGACAATGCCAGAGATAGGTTTGGTTCAACTCATTTGACTTGAACCTCTTGGTACTTATGTTATAGATAGGGCTCTCTAAGTCTAGAAAGTAGAGTCCGTTCATTAGAGGTGCACTACAATAGAACATATCATTTAAATAAACTGAACAACATTTGTTCTTTATTATAAATGTAAATCCTTTCTTGTCCAAACAAGAAATCGAAATTATGTTCTTAGTCAAAGCAGACACATAACAACATTCATCTAATTCTAGTACAAGCCCAGAGGGCAAAGATAGATCATAAGTTCCTAAAGCAACAGCAGCAACCCTTGCTCCATTGCCTACTCGTAGGTCCACCTCGCCCTTTGTCAATGCCCTACTATTTCTCAACGCCTGCACATTGGTACAAATGTGAGATGCACATCCGGTATCTAATACCCATGATGAAGAAATAGATAGATTGACTTCTATAACATTTATACCTGAAGTAGAAGTCTAACTTCTTTTCTTCTTAAGATCTTCCAGGTAAGCTTTGCAGTTACGCTTCCAGTGTCCAGCTTCCTTGCAGTGGAAGCAAGCCCCTTCCTTGGCTATCCCTCCTTTGGTTTTAAGTTCTTTACCTTTGCCCTTGGCTTGGGACTTTCCCTTACCTTTAGGCTTGCCCTTGCCTTTCTTTTTGTGCACCATCAAAATGGTGTCAGATTTTCCCTTCTTAAGGTTAAGCTCAACAGTTCTTAACATGCTGAACATCTCAGGCAGTGGCTTATCAATTTCGTTCATGTTGTAATTCATGACAAATTGATTGTAGGCTTGTGGTAAAGATTGCAAGATCAGGTCAGTGGCCAGCTCTTGGCCAAGTGGGAATCCCAGCCTTTGTAGGTTTTCTACGTACCCAATCATCTTGATTACATATGGACCTACGGGAGTCCCATCTTGCATTTTGGACCCAAATAATGCCTTAGAGACATCATATCTCTCATGCCTTGCTTGTCCTTGATATAGTTGATGAAGATGTCCAACCATATCATAAGCATTCATGAACTCGTGTTGCTTCTGAAGCTCAGAGTTCATGGTCGCGAGCATTAGACATGACACATCTAATGCATCATCTTGATGCTTCTTGTAAGCATCTTTGTTAGCTCGCGAGGCAGCAGCAGGAGGTGCCTCCCGAATGGGCTGCTCCAGGACGTACAACTTCCTTTCTTGGGTGAGAACAATTCTCAGGTTCCTGTACCAGTCCAGGAAATTTGCTCCATTGAGTTTGTCCTTCTCAAGGACAGAACGCAGAGAGAGAGTGTTCGTGTTTGTCGACATAGTAATCTACAACATACAATGCAGAGAATTAATATCATATTCCTTTTATCATTTAATTAGGCCTTTAATCAAATGATGCTTCCACTGAATTATAAGAATTTTATAGAATCGAGTTATGGATGTGGTCAAACCACATTACTAGATTCATACAAACTAGCTATAATTCTTGCGGGACAAGATCCACATCATACTAAGCCTTGAGTTAGCTTTGGCTAAATCGCCCAAGACTTAGTACGATCGGTGGGTAACACATTACCGATTACATCTCTATGCAACTCTTGTTTATAGGATCAAGACCCACATTTACAAAATACCTTGAGTTAGCTTTGGCTAAATAGCCCAAGATTTAGTGTAAATGCGATCTTATCCTATCTTTCTAACGATTGGAATATGCCTATAGTTCTACTCGATCCAATTGAGTTAACTAGTTTTACTCAATCTAATTGAGTTTACTCTAACCCAAGCCGTGATAGGCGGGACCAAGATTGTCCCTCCGCACCTTACCAAGATAATATGCGTTGCTCTGCTTTGGCAGATTCAACAACTACAAATGATCGAGGTAGTGATGGGTATCAAGGACCTGGTAGGCATTTACGAGTTGATTCGATTAAGATCTAATCTAATCGTAATGTGTATCATATACGCATTAAGGCCTTTATTATCCTATATTAGCATGCATCACATACATACATACATTATTCTAGCATGCATCATATACATACAAGAAAATTATCCTTGTTAGTGAAAGCCCTAGAGCCAATCATATGATGATTGTTGTATGGACTTTATTGTATCATATTCCTATTTATAAAGGCATGGTTATTATATTTACTTGTATTGGTGCCAAATAACTAAATATAATAATGTCCTTGGGTAGTAGGTTCTTATCTATGTCAATCGATTGGATGAATCGATAATGAGATGATATAGAGAACACTACTCTTAATCATTCCTAGTCGAGTATTAACATTCAGGGACAATGTTAATGCGTAGAGACTAGCATGTAGGTCAACAAGATGACTTGATCTCACAAGTCATGGATATGAGATATCAAGTTGACACATGGGTATGCATTGGAGAATGTATACTGAATGACCCGCCATGAGAAAGTATCATGGATCGTTATATGAGTGTCATATACTTTCTCATGTGGCTATTAGTATGACTATTAGTCCTTAGACCTGAAGTCACCATGGTTCCCTACATAAGGAGTTGCATACTTTGGCTTCGTCAAACGTCACCCGTAAATGGGTGGACTATAAAGGCGATTACTGGGTATGTAACGAATTATGGGGAGGGATGTGAGTGATGTAGATGGGATCTATCCCTCCTATATGACGGGGGTGACATCGATATTCTTGATAGAGTGAGACCACGCAGTGCATGGCCATGCCCAAATGAGTCAATATGAGATATTGAGCTCATTTGATTAGAGTGAGTCTACTTGGAGTTCAAGATTTAGATTATGCACGGATGACACGGTCTATGCCTCGATTGGTCAATCTAGATGTCAAGGATAGAGGGACATTGTCACATATTGTGAGAGTCACAATTAGTAGTCACAAAGGTGATGTTGGAGCTCAACATTCTTGTAACTTGGGTAGCAATGATGTGTTGCTAGATACCGCTCATTGCTTATGTTCCTAAATCGGTTTAGGACATTGCCAGCGTTACAAGAACCTATAGGTCACACACATGAGAGCAATTAGATGGAGATTAGGTTCATATGATGAACCATGAGGATTAGGTTCATGGGATGAACCAAATTGGATTAAGAGTAATCCAAATTAGACTAATTGAGTTAGACTCAAGTTGATTCAAGTGTTGAATGAGTCTAATTGAGATTTGATTCATCAAATCAATTTAAATTAATGAATAGAGATTCATTATATTAAATTGACTTGAGTCAAGTGGTTAGATTTGATCAACCATGGGAGATTAGAGGTCAAGTTTGACTTGACTTGAGAGGGAAGTTGAAAGGTCAAGTTTGACTTGACCAAATGCCATGTCATGATGATGACTAGGCATGGCCGGCCAATGATGATGCTCCACATCAACATTGACATGGTCAATTAGTGCCACATCAAGAGGGAGACCAAGGGTCATGGGAGTTACATGCATGCAAGTAACACCCCCACCATGAAGTGGCCCGCCACCATTTGGGGGTTATGTGAGTGAAAATTCATTTTGTGAGTAATCACTCATTACTTCATCTTCTTCCTTGGGAATTTTCCTCTCAAGCTCTCCCTCTCCTTCCTCTCTTTGGCCGAACCAACCAAGGAGTGCTAGCACACTCAAGGTTGAGTTTTCTTCCACCTATTGCTTGTGTGGATACCATAGAGGAGTGTGCACTTGACACTCTCGAGTTCCGGCGGACTTTGGACGAGCGGGATTTGCGAAGGGCATCGCATCAAGGGTAACATCCTTATCTCTTAGTTCTAAGGTAGATCTAGAGGATTTTGTAAGCACATACATGTAATTAGTTTTAATACTTCTTCGCACGGATCCGTGGCCGGGACTTCCGGGGTTTCCGCAACGCAAAAAGCGGTTTTTGCGGCCCGGAAAAGCCCAACAATCCTAGCATGCATCATATACATACAAGTATTATTCTACTAGCATGCATCACATACATACAAGCAAAATCAAATATATATATATATATATAGAGAGAAATTTTCTTCTGCGCGCCCGATTTCTGCGGCGCGTCACTGAAGAAACCTCTGATAACCGCGCCTTACACGCCGCCCGCCGCCCAGCCGTCCGGCCCCCTCCGGCCGCCGGACCGGGTGCGTTGGAAGCGCACCTCGCCGGACGTCCGACAGAGCTCGGCTTCCGGCCGGATTGCGGGAGCGGCACAATTCGGCGCGATTCGGCGAATCACGGGCGGCATGGCGCGCCATCGCCGCCATGATTCCGGATCGCGGCCGAATCCCGCACGCCGGGGAAGGACCGCCCGTGGCCGATCCTTCCCGGCGGATTCGTGACCGAATCCGACCGATCGATCGCGCCGGCGGTGGCGCGCACTGCCGCCGCCGTCGTCGGATTGATGCCGAATCGCGGCCGGAATCTGGCCGGGAAGGACCGCCAACGCCGGCAATCCTTCCCAACGTGGTGCGGCCGGATTCGGCCGCGATCCGGCGAATCGGCCGGCAGCGGGTCGCGCATCGCCGCTGCGCCGTGTGATTCGGCCAAATCGCGCCGTGCGCCGACTTTCGCCGTAATCCGGCCGAGCTTGATGGCGGCGAGGTGCGCCTAACGCCTATATATATATATATATATATATATATATAATTAACTGTGATGTAGTCATGGCCCTACTACAATCATCTCAAGCCAATGAGAAAATCGGACGGTCAACCTAAGGCTAGCGGCTTCTCCAAGCACTTCCTTTGACCGCCAAGTGTCGTCGGCACCCTTCTCGTAACTTCGTCTACAAGTGGACTTTCCACCGCTCCATTTTGTACATTACAAATATGAAACTCGAGTTACATTCGAGTCTAAAACTATTTACAGCTAAAATTTCAAAAGAAGAGGTACGACGTGCAGGTCGCATACACTATACAACACGCACAACCACAAAAACGGCACGCAGGCCGTATTATGAATTACAACACATCATAATCCAATCAAATTGGAGTCATTGGGCCATGACAATCACAGAATTATACATAATTCTAAATTATGTATTTTTACAGAAAATTTCTATAATTTTTCCTATTTTTTTTCAATTTTATGAGTCACCTCTCCGTAACAGTCCCGCTAAGCGGTTTCCGGACGCGATCGCGGGACAAGGCCCCTTTCGGGGATAGGGGCAGCGCCCCTACTCGCAAAATAAACTTTGCGAGTGTCCCTACTACGATCTTACAGCGACTTAAGTCGCTGTCCCAAAAATCTAAAGCGAGAACTCACCGTTTCAGAGAGTTTTTCTCGGTGGTTGAAGCCGACAAGTGTCCCAACACTCGTTGCTTCGACTCTTCGAGAAAAATACCCAAAAATTCTATAAAATAGGAAATTTACAGAAACATAAAATTCTGTAATTTTTATATCTAATATAAAAACCACAAAAACGAAACACATACATGCTTCGCACGTGGCTCTGATACCACTGTTGGGTTTTTCTGAGCCGCAAAAACCATTTTTTACATTGCGGAAACCTCGGAATCCCCGGCCACGGATCCGTGCGAAGATGTATTAAAACAAAAACATGTATGTGTTTATATAAAACCCTAGATCTACCTTAGATCTACATGATAAGGACATTACCCTCGATGTGATGCCCTTCGCAAATCCCGCTCCCCCAAAAGGTTCGCCGGAACACAAGAGTGTCAAGTGCACACTCCTCTATTGGTATCCACACAAGCAATAGGTGGAGAAAACACACCCTTGAGAGTGCTAGCACTCTATGGATGGTTCGGCCAAAGAGGTTGGGAGAGGGAGAGAGCTTGAGGGAAGTTGATCCAAGGTTGAAGATGAAGTTGTGTAACTCACAAAATCAATTCCATCTAATGGAATAAGTGGTTGGCCACTTCATGGAAGGAGGGGTTACATGCATGCATGTAACTCCAAGAGCCAATGTCTCTTGGTCTCCCTTATGAGGTGGCACCACTTGATAAGTCAATGATGATGTGGAGCATCATCATTGGTTAGTCATGCCAAGTCATCATCATGACATGGCATTTGGTCAAGTCAAACTTGACCTTTCATCTTCCCTCTCAAGTCAAGTCAAACTTGACCTCTTATCTCCCATGGTTGATCAAATCTAACCACTTGACTCAAGTCAATTTTTTTTAATGAATCTCCATTCATTAATTTAAATTGACTAAATGAATCAAATCTAAATTAGACTCATTCAACACTTGAATCAAATTGAGTCCAACTCAATTAGTCTAATTAGGATTACTCTTAATCCAATTTGGTTCATTCCATGAACCTAATCCTCATGGTTCATCATATGAACCTAATCTCCATCTAATTGCTCTTATGTGTGTGACCCTATAGGTTCTTGTAACGTTGGCAATATCCCTAAACCGATTTAGAAACATAAGCAATGAGCGGTATCTAGCAACACATCATTGCTACCCAAGTTACAAGAATGTTGAGCTACAACATCACCTTTGTGACTACTAATTGTGACTCTCACAATATGTGACAATGTCCCTCTATCCTTGACATCTAGATTGACCAATCGAGGCATAGACCGTGTCATCCTCGGTACAATCTAAATCTTAAACTCCAAGTAGACTCACTCTAATCAAATGAGCTCAATATCTCATATTGATTCATTTGGACATGGCCATGCACTTCGTGGTATCACTCTATCAAGAATATCGATGTCTCTCCCATCATATAGAAGGGATAGATCCCATCTACATCACTCACATCTCTCCACATAATTTGTTACATACCCAGTAATCGCCTTTATAGTCCACCTATTTACGGGTGACGTTTGATGAAGCCAAAGTATGCAACACCTTATGTAGGGAACCATGGTGACTTCAGGTTTAAGGACTAATAGTCATACTAATAGCCACATGAGAAAGTATATGACACTCATATAACGATCCACGATACTTTCTCATGGCGGGTCATTCAGTATACATTCTCTAATGTATACCCATGTGTCAACTCGATATCTTATATCCATGACTTGTGAGATCAAGTCATCATGTTGACCTACATGTTAGTCTCTACGCATTAACATTGTCCCTGAATGTTAATACTTGACTAGGAATGATTAAGAGTTGTGTTCTCTATATCATCTCATTATCGATTCAACCAATCGATTGATATAGATAAGAACCTTCTACTCAAGTACATTATTATATTTAGTTATTTGATACCAATACAAGTAAATATAATAACCATGCCTTTATAAATAGGAATATGATACAATAAAGTCCATACAACAATCATCACATGATTGACTCTAGGGCTTTTACTAACAAAATCTGCCTTGGTATACCACCCCTTGCGGTCAACTGATACACTATGTAAGGTTTTTTACTACCTTTTTTGTATGTTCCTATTATTTAACCCTATCTTCCCTTTCATTTTACAGAATTACTCCTATCACAAGCTTCTGCCAATACTCAACCATTTTCCTCTATAAATATTTTTTAACTTTACCTTCATGATCCCACACCTTTCCTCTAATTTCCATTCCTATGCCGAACCCCACAAAATTTTCTTTCTTCCCCCTCAACTCAAAACTTATCAGATTCCTTTCTAACTAGTATTAATCTTTTAGCATGATATAAAGTAACATCTCGCTTCTCTATAATTAAGTCATATTTTCTACAACAAGCTACCCCATTACCGCTCTGGAAACATGTCACTACTTGGGAAAACTCTACTTTGATTTCTATAGACAACACTGCCTCCCTTCCATATGATTCACGACAAAGTACCCAACATTAGTATCCAATACTTTGTATGCATATGAAACTCTTTCCTACTGACATAGAGTATACCCACCCTAGTATAGATCATATCCTCCTTAAAGGCTAGAATAACTAAAACAAACACAATCATAACATCAAAACTGAAACCGTCTTCTACATGTTAAAGAGTAGTAACATAAGGCAGTATGTAGCTGAAATTTACATAAAATAAGTAATATCACCCAAGAGCAATACTCTGTCTATTAAAAATGAAGTATGCATCCATCTACGAAGTTAAACAGAAAGAATTAACCAAAATAGAAAAATGGTCAAGAAACGGATGAAATCAACTTTCAGCAGATTTCGATCAAATCCCCTTTTAGGCTACCACTTAGCTTCAAGATCAAACCCACTTTCAGAAACATCTTCAGAAGCTTAATAACATCATCACACTTCAACAACACATCCCAAACCAAGGAAAGATCAATACAAGGAACCAATCCTGAAGGCACGTATAGAAGCTCTACTAAATCAACTGATGGAATGAAATATTTGAAACTGCACCTTCCCCCCTATTCTGGCATAGAGTAGGTAATCTTAATAATCTCAGCAATAAAATTTGTAGCATAACCATGGAATTGCAACAAATCTCATAAGAAAACCCCAACAATAAAATATCAAGCCCCAATAATACAACAGAATATCAGATTTGGTGGATGATATCTATAATAATATAATAGAACAACAAATCTGGCGAATGATAATATCAATACTATGACAGAATATCAGATCCGGTAATAATAGTGTCACAGAATATTAGATCTCTGAGGATAGAGTCATTGAAGTTAGAACAGAGGATGATATATTGAACTCCAGCAAGAGCTAACAACTTTTTGAAATCAGAGCTAACCCCAATTAGCAGATTCAGAAATCACAGCGAAATCATAGCGATCCCCAAAAATTTACAATACCCACCTCTAAGAATTGATTCACTGAAGCTTAGAACAGAGGTGACGAGCTAAACTCTAACAAGAGCCAATAAATTTTTATTCAGATTCCCACAGACGGCGCCAATTTGATGGTGTTCCTTTTTCCGGCACACTCGGATTCCTCCTCCTCCTTCACTGAGAAGAGGTGAGATCTGTAAACTTTACGAAGTTGTTGCCAAGACTCTTGATCTATGATAGAAGTGATCGATTAGGGATGGGCCGACTTCCCGGCACGACCCCTCTGACGCTCAAGTCAGTATCCATCGAAGAAAGAAGAAGATGCAGTAAAAGAGAACGAAGGAAGAAACTTAAGAAGGAAGAAGAGTCACTCTGCAGACCAGATCCAGGAATGCCCCCCCCCCCTTGCTTCATCTTCATCTTCCCCTTTTATAGACGAGCCAACCGCCCCCTCATCTGAAATGAATTTACCTAAATACCCCTTATGAGATGCTCTTATAACCGCTTTTCCGTCTCCTAATTCAAAAATCTCCATACGCCCAACCACCCTAGAACTAAACATACTACCCTGGCGCTTAACCCACTATCGAAGGATACCGACCTGCCTTGGAACTCAACACACCGAACACTGCCCTGGAATACCACCAGACTACTCGAGAACTCAATGTACTGCTCTGAAAAAGCACCAAAATGCTCTAGAATTCAACATACTACTCTGGGACTGGACTTACTGCCCTGGAAAATGTGACACTGCCCTGGAACTTAACCTACTACTCTGGAAAGATCCTACACTGCCCTGCAACTTAGCATACTGCTCTGGAAGGATACCAAACCACCCTGGAACTCAACATACTGCTCTAAAATTGAACTTACTACCCTGGAACTCATTGTACATCTTTGGCAAGCTACCAAACCGCCTTGGAAAACACCTATACTGCCCTGTAAACCTTCTAACTGCCTTGAAATTACATAGACTACCCTGCTCTAGAAAACCCCGATCCCATCAATTACAAAAGCATTCAGTCATATTTTAGAGGTATGGGGAAGGATCGAAAGGAGAACCCAATCCTCCGACCCATAAAGAACCAAGACGTGGGGGAATCGACTACGAGTGAGGGGTTAATCCACTGGGGTTCTAGTGATAGGTTTCCTGTGTGACTAAGGTTACCCCACAATTAGATTGATTAACCGTGAGGACCAATAGGTATAATAGAATGTAATTAACCTATTCTAGTAGAAGGCCCAAAGTAGGAGAAATTAACTCTAAAAGGTTGTGGGACCCAGTGAAAGGGGGCTTCCCAAAGATAGCAACCCCCTGAGCTCTGATGATCTGAAAGGGAAACTTGGCTAGGAATAGGGTAATCTATTGTAGTTCCAAAAGATCATGTCGAAAAAAATAGGATATCCTAGCTACATGAAAAACCATTGACAGTTAAGAGTAAGACATATGTTTATTGATGTGAGCAAAACATATATGATTTTAAGAGTAGTTTTCACACACATCTCATTACATTTTATCCTTGTTTCATGCATATTCTACTTTGTTTTGCATGCATTTCATATTTCTAGTTCGGAGATTTGCTCTTGTTACTTTTGTGTGCAAGACGACATTTTATAGGTGAAACGACACTTTTGGAGCAAAAGGGAGGCATTCACCGAGTGGAATAGGGGCGTACATAGCCGGTGATAACAGTAATTGTCGTGGTACTGTTACAAATTAATTACCAAACCATCTTTACACTAATATAATATAGGGAATGACCCAGATCATTTTCCAATGAGTGTAATCGAGAGAATAGTAGTCTTAGGATTATAAATTATTGTTTTGAGTTTTCTATTGAAAATGAAGGTTTGGAATTTAAAAGGCTAATCATACTAAACAAATGACAATTCAAGTAATCAAATTCTAATCTATGATTGTGATGAAATTAAAAGAAACTCAAACTAGCATTCAAACAAAAGCATTCGAAAACATAAAGGAAATGCAGGAATTTAAACAACAATTGAAATGCAGAATAACATGAGAGTAAAAGATAACATGAAATTAAATCTAAACTAACCAACTACAACCTAATTACTCAAAGAAATATTTCATCGAACACTACATAGGCATGAAAAAAATTAAACTAAATACGTGCAACCCTAAATATGAAAGATCATTTAATTACAAACATTCAACCACTTGAAATAAATAATTAACGAGAGGCATCAATAGAAACTTGTGGAGGTTCACTGTCCAGAAGCTGAAAATAATCTATCGAAAACTGAAATAGGAGTTGCCGGATGAAATGAAGAAGGCGCTGCAGAAGCTAGAATTGAAACTGGTTAGCGGGACGAAATGAAGGCTATGTGATAACAAGCCGAAGAGAAGGTGCTGCCGGCGTTGAGTCGAGGCGGAGAAAGAGCTTCGATGTAGGCCAGCGGTAGAGGAGGTGATGGAGGATACCACTGTCGGCATTGGCGGAGGAAGTGGACGGCCAGTGGTGCTTGGGCGTGAGGAGTCGACGGAGCTCGGTGCAAGGAGATGGCGTGCATTGCATCGCGTGAAGAAAAGGAGCTCCCTTCGGAAAGAAGAGAAATCAATCTATTTCACCCCAAATTCCAGATCTGATCTGACGGCCAGAATTGCTCCGAACTCTAATGAATGAATATGATCAATCTGAATAGATGGTCATGATCGATCTGATCCGGATGAAGGATCTGGATGTCTAGATCTAAATGTATGGATCGGATCACTCCAGATCTGGATGGATAGCTCTGAATCAAGACACTTTCATCAGACGATCCAGATTGATCAGATCTTGTCTCTTGATTAAATGGCTTCAATCTTGATGAACGATTCAGATTGATCCAGCTTAAAATCTCCTTTATGACCCTAGATGAAGTCATATTTGATCCAACTTGAGTCTAGTCCATTGGCTCATCTCGATCTCCTACAAATAAGGTGTAAAATTTGTATATAAGTCCAGAATTTAGGAGAATTTACAATAAGGTCCAAAATAGATCCCAACTCGTAAAACATGCAAATAATCGACAATTAATCACTCAAGAGGATAAAATATTAAGATGAAGGACCAAAATAATGTTAGGACCTTTGTAACGCTAGAGGGGGGGTGATTAGCGTCAATGGAATTCAATCGCGGTTGTGTCTACAAATTCGTTAGCGCAGCGGAATATAGATAATACAATAACAATAATGAAAACACAACACGCTAACACGAGTATATAACGTGGTTCGGAACCGCACGGTTCCTACTCCACGGATCGGGCTCAAATGAGCCCTAGCGATGCCAATCACACACCACTATCAAATAACTCCTTCTCGGAACAATCCGGAGGTGGAGAAACCTCGTACAATATGATTACAACAATAATCAAATGAATACAAGCAATATAGTGAAATACAAAGCAATACAAGTAAAGGAAACACTTTACAAATGCTCTTTGAATGCTTGATCACTTGGTTGATCGAGTAGCACTTGGAGACCCTGAATTGCAGCAGCAACTCGCCCCAAATCGCCTCAAAGAACCATACCTTTTTCTTCCACCACGAGCTCCATATATAGCTTCAACTCAGGCCGAAAGTCGATCACGATCGATCGAGACCATCACGATCGATGCCATCGTTGTCGTGGAGACAACGGCTAGTTCCACGCTGATAAGTCCAACGGTCCACCATCACCGACCGACAGACCATCACGATCGATGGAGTCCTCACGACCAAATGAGTCTCGACTCCAATTCAGGCGAATTCTCGAGCACCGGTCGGTGATCGAGACGATCGATCGCTGAGCCATCGATCCGCTAACCTATGGCGGTCGGCGCTACATAACCCGCAGTCAAACCCTAGTTGACTTGGTCCAGTCGACTGCCACATGGCACCAGTCGACTGTCACACCTCAAACATGAGGTTTTAACTCAAGTATGGTTCCCCCACCACCCTTAGCCTAGACCTAAGCCTTCTAGTCACCTCCATCAGCCTCACGCCTCTCGGATCCCTCCAAGTCATCCATGACTTGTTCATCCATCGCGCTAGCCTTCAGGTGCTTCCGTCGGCTATGTCATGCTAACGGTGTCTACACCGCCAAGGCACATTGGACTTACGCCGCCAAGACTCCGCTTGGACTTTACGCCGCCAACCATTGGACTTATGCTGCCAAGACTACCGCTTGGACTTTACGCCGCCAATATCAATCCCCTTGGACTTCAAATGCCAACCCATGTTGGACTTTCCATGCCAAGACCATGCTTGGACTTCTCAAATGCCAAGACCATGCTTGGACTTTCCCTTGCCAACCCATGTTAGACTTTACATTGCCAAGACCCATGCTTGGACTTTTCCCAATGCCAAGTGTCCCACTTGGACTTTCCATGCCAAGTACTCAAGACTTGGACTTTACCAAATGACAATTACATTGTCATATGTTTTTGTCGAAACATCAAAACACATCAAAACATCACTCGAGCCAAACTCGAGTCCTGGTCAATCGTGACCTGGGCCGATTGCACCAACAATCTCCCCCTTTTTGATGTTTGACAAAAACCAAACAAATAATTGAGTTAGAATACTAACTCAAATCCTTTACCAATTATCCCAAATGTTCTCCCCCAAACATTCTCCCCCTTTTTGACTAACATAAAAAAGGTTTTCTCTCCAAGGAGGTCAATGTCTCATGTCCCAATAAGATCTTACAATCTCCCCCTTGGTTCAAAAATACCTAGGATGCCTACCATCTTCCTAGTGATAAGTCCCATATCACTCAAGAGAGGCAATCCTAATCACTCTCCCAATTTCCAAATTGGGTTTCTAAAAATCCATCAATTTCCCAAATTGATAACATTCCCATAACTTCTCCTTTTCAAGGAGAAAAACACATCCATCATCCCAAGATGGATACCTCCCCCTAAAGGCTTGCTCCCCCTTGACCATTGCACCAACAATGTCCTTGGGGAGTCCCTAAGCCAATAGGAACTCTAAATCATCAAAATTAAGGTTGGAAATTCAACATTGAACTTTCCACCACCTCAATTTGATACTTTGACCTAACACCTCTCCAAATCCATATCCAATGAATTTTCACCCTTCATAATGCTTCCCAAAGCATATCCTAGGGTTAGGAGTGGTTAGGGACCTTTAAATGGGAATTCGGGTTAATCAAACCTTGTCAAGCCAAAATCAGCCTTGGCAGTCGACTCTGTGAGATAACAGTCGACTGCCATCCCCATCGATCATCGCCATCCAAGAGCGATCGATAATTAAAATCCGATTTTGCTTATCAGAAATGAATTTCAAAAAATCATAAATAATTATACGTTTATCGAAAAATCACGAAATTTGATACGTATAATACTTATGACCAATACAATGGGTGAAAAATGTTTGAAAATTATTTTACCCATTAAATAGTGACATTGGTACAAAGTTCAAGAACATTGAAATTTACAATGTTTTGGCCCTACTTTGTATCAACTTCATCAATGGTGATTGCTATCGAAAGATAGACTTCACCAAGGTTTTTCAAAAAGATTTTAAAATGTTTTCAAACCTTATCTTGGACCATAATTTATTGGCTAAATATACATAGCTTGTATATTAGCTTTCCTTATGATTTTTGGTGGTAATTAAAATAAGTTTGAGTTCATCTAGATGCACTACCGATGCACCTTGAACCTAACCTATTATCCTAGCATCTCACATGTATTTAGGGTGTATACATACACATACATGTCAATTAGATGTGAGATGTGGGTTTTGTTCTCCCTAGACTAGGGTTTCATGCATTTTCCTAAGGCAACTCTACTTGATTCCCTTATAACTGGGACTCCAAGTCATGCCATAGTCCTTAAATCAATTTTAATCAAGTTAATGCATGAATGTATGATCATGGCATAAATAATAGTATTATTAAAACGTGGCCAATGATCATGATGTCATGGCATAAGATGAGATCTAAAAGACACATGACATTTATCCTTAATTCTAAAGCATAATCATGACATATAAAATGATTAAGAATAAACATGATGTCATGACATGGCATATGGTAGCAATACAATTATACAAATATTCATTCATACACACAAGATTTTTCAGAAATAAGGATTTCATTTAAACTTAAATTTGTCTTTTACAATCAAAAAGAAGATTGGCTAAGCTCAATCTTACTACAAACATTGACAACCACAAAAACAATATCCTCTAATCGTCCGCAGGAGGTGGCGATGGAGGTTGCTACTGACTCAGAGTCCAGGCCCACATCATCTCTAGCATATCGCGCTGATGCTGCTCTATGCGGCCCTGGGTCTCCTCCATCCTATCGAGACGTGTGCCAAAGCCGCTGCTCGCCAATAACTCTGCCCGGTCGAGTCAACCGATCACGATAATCTCAACCGACTCCGGTAGGCCACGACGAATCGATGGACTACGTGATGTGTTCGCCGATTCGGTCATCCTCATCGAGGTGTCCGCATCCTCGCTGCCCTCTCATGCATCTGGGCGGCGGAGGAGGCTGTCTGTGCGCCCTGGGTGGTCGTGGCGCCAACTCCATCTGTCCAGCGCCCATCCGTAGCTTCGCTAAGGAGAAGTTACGAACTGATATACAGTCGTACACTTCCGATAGCTGTCGCAGAGAGCCCCTATGGATGTTAATGCCTACGGAGTCGAGCCATGCTGTGATGATATGTCCAAATGGCATATGCACTTTCCCTTGTACAGGGGAAGTGAAGTGCACAATGCAATGGAAGATGTTCAATGCAAAGTTTATGTCTAACTGAAGACGCATGGCATATAGAAGAAAGAGATGGGGAGGCCGAATCTTAGCCAGACCCCGAGTGACAATGGGCAGAAAACACCCAACAATGACCTTATAAAGGACATTGTCGTGCATAACTTGATGATAGAAAATAGGTTTTGGGCGGTGGGCGTGATAACCAAAAATGCGCTCATGCATGGACTCCATAGTGATATGGGCAAAAGGCTCAGGTAGGGGAAAGTCCATGGTAGGGTAGAAGATAAAGGTATCATTTGACGGCCTACACTCGAGAAACTCCTGCAGTATTGCAGGAGTGAACTCTAAATCGCGTTTTGCAACGCGAGTAGTGTATGTAGGGCCGTCATCTACCTTTTTAAGGTTTTGATAGAATTCCTTAATAAGGTCATCATTGATTGGATGCGTGCACAAGACGATCTTCATCAAATTGTAGTATGCAATGAGTTCCATGACGCTACTACAATGCCTATCGAAAAATTCCTATCTATGTACCTAACCAACATAGGTTGGTACAAGAGATTCACTCTGGATGGATCATTCCTACGGGCTCTCCTATTATGAATGTAATGTGATGATATGCAATGCAATGGCAACAATACGCGATTAGATAAACCTACATTGTAATGGAAATGAAAATTAGGGCTCGGAAAGAAGAATCGTTACTTAGGCGCCATGTGTGTGTCGGAGGGAAGACTCAAGAGTTGCTGAGGATCGCCGGAAAAGTCGCCGGAAAGCTTCAGCCGCCGGAACCCTAAACGGAACAAAGACAATAAACCCTAAATCGCGTGAACTAGTGCTCCAAGATAGGTCAAAAACAAAGGAAGGGGAGAGACATGCTTATCAAACCTAGGACTTTGGAAGGTTGACACGCCGGAAGAGCTGGTCGGAGAAGGGAGACGGCGATCGGAGATCGAAGGAGGAAGAAGCTTTCGTCGCGTGAAATGCCGAACCCTAGCGGTTCGCGTTTTAAAACCTGATTGATCGTGATGTGGAGCATCGATCGGATAGCGGTTTAACTGGGTTTACCGAGCGGCCGTGATCGATCCGGCTCGGCTGATCGCTTGAACCTTTCACGTAACGTGCTACAGAGCATCGGTCGTGATGTTGCTCATCGATCGTGATGTGCATATCACTCGATCGCTCGTCGAGCACTCGTGATGGCCTTCCTCGGTGACGATACCATCACCGATCGATCGTGATGGACCACATCGATCGGTGATGGTCGATCGGTCGAGTCATGGAGCTAGCACTCGGTGATGGCCGTATCGTATCGTTACAGATGTTATCGATCGATAATCGATATCGATCGTGATGTCGATTTCGATTCAAAATCAGAAAATCTCGATTTTATTATCTTAATTGTTCCATTTTATCACGTTAGATCTTGTATCTTGAATGTATTGATGTTATACTTTTATTTATGTATTTGTTCATGTATTTTAATGTTTTATTTCATTTTTGCAAACATTAACATTCATTGATTTCCAAAACCTAACATCTCACCCTTTCTAAGTGTTGAAATACACAATCAAGGTAAAAGACTTGTTTTGTGAGATGTAATCTATCCTAGACATTCATTTCATGCAAACATATGGTAAAACATATGAAGCATGGTGAATACAAGACATCAAGTTGTGTGGCACTTGAGTATCACTCTAGATATTACCTTTACATCTTAACCACACATTTCTTGATACATGACCTTCCCAAGTGTGCCAATAATCAAAAGTACACACTATGACCTCTAAATCTAGATAGTGTCAATTTTATTGATTTTCATGTTTTCAAGATATATATTGACACAACCTAAAATTCTTTGAAATTAAAACTCAAGGATATTTCCAAAGTAACCATAACCTTGAAAGTAACCTTAAAGTGCCACCTTTATTATGGTTGAGTTAACTACCCATCCAATCAAGGTTGGCACACCCTAAACCCATCTTAGCGTGAATCAATCACGCTCTTAGGAATCCAAAGTCGATTCGAGCTCCTAGGGTTCATTAGGTATTCCTTAGGGATAACCTCCCTAGATACCTTCCTAATGACCCTCCTAGGCTTATTAGCCTTGGTCATTTTGGTCTTGCCTAGGTTAAACTTAGGGATTGCCTCCCTAACAACCTTATTGGTGGCCATCCTAGGTTTCTTCGAAACCTTGGTCACTAGGCACAAACCTTGGTCAACTATAGGAATGACTTTCCCATTGACCGTGGTCTTTCTAGACCTAGTTAGGGTTCTATAGTCAAATGGAACACTATGGTAAGCCACCTTAGGCTTAGGTTTGTGACCCAAACCTTTCTTGCCCTTGGTTGACTTTTGACTCTTAGGTCCTAGATGTTGACTTTGACTTCTTGACCTAAAAGTTTGACAATTAGACCCTTGAAATTGATTTTGTATCTTGTTTAGGGTCTTTTCCAATTTCTCAAGCCTTGACCTCAAGGCTTGGTTCTCTAATTCTAATTGCCCAATTTTAGAATTTTGATTTAAATCTTGGGCATTTGACTTCTTAGGCATATGCCTAGTCCATTTAGGGTTAATACCTAGATGTTCTTGTATTTTCTTAATAGATTCCCTAGGTATGGTTTTTCTAGGGACATTAGTCCCAAATTTCTCCTTATTATTAAGGTGTACCTTCTTAGCTCCTAAACACATATGTTTGTTATTTCTAGCATGCTCTTTATGATAAATAGCAAGAGAATTAAAAGCATGCTTTTGCCTAGAAATTGAAGGTGCATTAACAAATTTTACCTTAGGGTTTGCCTTAGAGGCTCCCCCTACACGTGTTGCTCCTTCTTGCCCTTTCTTCTTTCCCTTGGGCATTGACGGAAATGTCGGTTGTCGACACTTGAAGCACACCACGTGCTCCTTGCTCTTTTGACTTGGTGAAACGGCATCCTTTGACTTTTCTTGACTTTTAGGTGGCGGATGAGCTTTCTTGATACTCTTTGGGCATTTGCTATTTTAATGCCCATACTCCCTACACTAAAAACACATTATATTATTTTTATTTTGAATTGAGGTGTTTGAGTTACCGATGGTGGTGGAGACTGAATTGGACTTTGAGCTTCTTCATCTTGACCGGATGTTGAAGGCTCTTCTTGAGGTTGCTCCGATCGAGGATGGTCTCTCCTCCTCTTCTATTTCCTCTTCCGATCCGGAAGTTGACTCTCACTTCCTCCCGATTCCTCACTTTCACTTGAGGATGAGCTCTCTTCTTCGGTCTCCTCCTCTTCCGAATCTTCTTTGACCGATTCGGGATTTTCGTGGAACTTGATCAACTTGTTCCACAATTCCTTGGCATCCCTATAGCTTCCTAATCTAGACAAAATATCGTTAGGTATCAAATCAATTAGCATTTTTGTTACCTTAACGGTTGTCTTGAATTTTCCGTTGCTCCTCGGTCCATCTCTTCATCTTGAGGATTTAGCTTTTCTCCTCTCGAGCATCAAAACCTATAGTCACAAAACCAATTTTCTATATTTGTCATTAGAAAATATTGCATTCTACCTTTTCCAATACGAAATGTTCGGTTGAAGGAAGGTGGGATGTTGACGCTGCCACCCAATTTTTCTTGAAATTCCATATTCTTCCCTCTAGCTTCTTCAACTATCGGCGGTAAGTCCGTAGAAGATCACCGGGCTCTTATACCACTTGTTCGGACCTTTGTAACGCTAGAGGGGGGGGGGTGATTAGCGTCAATGGAATTCAATCGCTTGTGTCTACAAATTCGTTAGCGCAATGGAATATAGATAATACAATAACAATAATGAAAACACAACACGCTTAACACGAGTATATAACGTGGTTCGAACCGCACGGTTCCTACTCCACAGATCGGGCTCAAATGAGCCCTAGCGATGCCAATCACACACCACTATCAAATAACTCCTTCTCGGAACAATCCGGAGGTGGAGAAACCTCGTACAATATGATTACAACAATAATCAAATGAATACAAGCAATATAGTGAAATACAAAGCAATACAAGTAAAGGAAACACTTTACAAATGCTCTTTGAATGCTTGATCACTTGGTTGATCGAGTAGCACTTGGAGACCCTGAATTGCAGCAGCAACTCGCCCCAAATCGCCTCAAAGAACCATACCTTTTTCTTCCACCACGAGCTCCATATATAGCTTCAACCTGTGCTGGAAAAAGTCGATCAGTCGACTGATCGAGACCATCAGTCGACTGATGCCACTGTTGTCGTGAGACAATGGCTAGTTCCACGTTGGATCGACAGACCATCACGACCGATGGAGTCCTCACTGACTCGCCGAGTCTCGACTCCATTCTCGCGGGTCGACTCGAGCACCACGATCGATCGACGATCGGGCCGATCGCTGAGCCATCACCGACCGCCAACCTATGGCAATCGCTAGGCTATAACCCGCAATAAACCCTAGTTGATTTGGTCCAATGACCGCCACATGGCACCCGATCCGTCACACCTCAAACATGAGGTTTTAACTCAAGTATGGTTCCCATACTTGCTAGACCACCCTTAGCCTAGACCTAAGCCTTCTAGTCACCTCCATCAGCCTCACGCCTCTCGGATCCCTCCAAGTCATCCATGACTTGTTCATCCATCGCGCTAGCCTTCAGGTGCTTCCGTCGGCTATGTCATGCTAACGGTGTCTACACCGCCAAGGCACATTGGACTTACGCCACCAAGACTCCGCTTGGACTTTACGCCGCCAACCATTGGACTTATGCTGCCAAGACTACCGCTTGGACTTTACGCCGCCAATATCAATCCCCTTGGACTTCAAATGCCAACCCATGTTGGACTTTCCATGCCAAGACCATGCTTGGACTTCTCAAATGCCAAGACCATGCTTGGACTTTCCCTTGCCAACCCATGTTGGACTTTACATTGCCAAGACTCATGCTTGGACTTTTCCCAATGCCAAGTGTCCCACTTGGACTTTCCATGTCAAGTACTCAAGACTTGGACTTTACCAAATGACAATTACATTGTCATATGTTTTTGTCGAAACATCAAAACACATCAAAACATCACTCGAGCCAAACTCGAGTCCTGGTCAATCGTGACCTGGGCCGATTGCACCAACAAATAATACGACAAAATTACAGTTATCAATTCCCCCACACTTATTCTTGCAAGTCCCGAGCAAATAAAAAAACTAAAAGTAAACTAAAGATATATTTTCCTAGCAATTCCCAATCATACATAAAAATTCGTGAAAGAAAGTTACCTAGGATTGTCAAATCTCAAAGACTCAAGTAATAATGGACTCAAATCTTATACAGGTTAACAAAGATGGTGACTTCAATCCATCTTGAATAAACTAAGAATGATTAAGCATCACAAGATAAGTGGTGGTTTCTCTCGCTCTCATAAAGAAGTAATAGTAGAGTTCACTGAAGCTACTCATGGTTTATGCACTACCATATGCTTGCTTTTCTTCTACCTTGACCACTATATACACATAAGAATTCACAATCATTGAAGGCTTATTAGGAATGTAAGGGAAATATGAATACAGGAAAAATGATAGTATGTGTGGAAAGAGAGAAAGGTAAGAAATAAAATAACTAAAGAAATGCAAGAAGACATGGAAATACTGGAATGCTACATATATGAGTACAAGAAAGCAATGCCCTAAAAGTTTTCATCCAAGTTAGATTTTCACAATTCACTAAACATGTAACAACCCCTATCACTTTCACAATACAAATCCACTCATGGTATACAATAAATCTCTCAATGGTTGCAACAAGTGATGCCCATCATAGAAATACTATCACACAAATAAAAAATGGCACAACATGTCAAAGTTTTTTTTTATTTCCTTTATTCATTTGGCCAAATGTTTTTTTTTCAACTTTTTTTTTCAAATTTTTTTTTGACAAGTAGTGCATTTCCCTATGTTCTAAAAAATACATCAAGCTCAGCTATAAAAATAAAAACATAGCTTGTTTGTGGTGATCAAGCACAACTTGCCTATACTTACACTGAATTCTCCTGAGCTACTCTCTCCCCCACACTTAAACTTTTGTCCGTCCCGGGAAAAATACTCATCATGGAACATCCAATATTCCACATTCAAAAATAAAAATGGAGAAGAAAGTAATGGAAGGAAAGAAAAATTGCATGATGAACAACTAGAATATTATTTAGTAAGCCTGTGGTGACAGAAGAAGTAAAGGAAAATAAGTGAGAATGCCTTCGTAATAATCATGCAACTCTATGGTTATGCGGGCTCAAAAGAATCAAAGCAAGTTCTAGAATTACAAAAACCATAAGTGCACCAAACACAAGCAATAAAAATAGGCACAATCCTCACTAGGAATGAAAAAAAATCATCTCAATCTATCGACACAGAATCCATCACCAAGTAGTAACTACATACAATTAAATAATCCATTCAAGTCAATAAATCCCAAAATTCGACAATCAAATTTAACTAGCTTTTACGACTTCTAAGAATATATAAAGGAATGCGTAGGGAATTTATCTCAAAACACAAAAAAGAAAAAACTCAACACTAAAAACTTGACAACAAAAATAACCAACTAAAACAAGAACAACAAAAGCAAGGAAATGTATATATACAAATAAAAATAAAAGAGATGGGAAAAGGAATGAACTCCCCTGGGGTCCTGGCGGTTGGAGGCGGTTCAGGAGTAGTATCCAAGTTGGGAGTGGAGTGGATCGAGTGGAAGTGAGAGTCTTCTTCATATGGTCTATGCCATAAAGTCTAGCTCCCTCCATCATCATCTTTGTGAAGGTTCCTCTAGGTGGATGAGAATAATTCCAATGTAAAATCCAACCCAAAAGTAGAATAATAAGAGCTAAGATGAACTCTACTCCTTTCACTATCGTCTTCTTAAAGGTTATCTCAGGCGGTTGGAGATGATTTATTTGGAGCAACCGGTCTGGAAGTTGGATTGTTGTATTTGATGTTGGGGCCTTATTGAGAAAAAATATTGGAGGCTTAGGCTATAGTAGGAGTGTCCAGTATGGTGGTCTCCAGCTATCCATCACTCCAACAGGAATCAACTTGATATCTTCAAAGAAATTCTCGCTAGGCTTATCAAGTAGTTGCACAGTTGAACATAACAATTCTGCAGACACTGTCTCGTTCACAACATTATCAACCTTCATATAAGTAATAGTATCTGCTACATCTGAAATATCATGTGAAACATTAATAATACTACTAGGAGTAACAGTATCATCTACAATAATATCTACACTCTTATCAATAATAACATTCACATCATCCACAGCTTCACTACTGTAGCACATAGAAATATCAGAGTCCTGTAGAGTGTTGGTGCAGCAGACACTAGATAATCGAATCTAAGTTTTGATTATGGCAAAGACCCAAAGCTAAGGTCATATTGTTGTCTAAAGAGTTGAACCAAGTGTGAAGGAATATTAAGCTAAGCTGAAGGTCGGGTGACACCGGGAAAACTTCGGAGGGAGGTGAAGAACCCAGATGGAGACCTGAAGCAAATCTACAAGTCACAAGGACATAAGGTAAGCTCGTGTGTGTGAGTGAATGCAAGGTCGGGTCCTCCATACGAGGACGTCCTTAGGCGTCGATCCGACTAAGACTTCCCGTGGAAGGTCTAGGTCGAGATCAGACGGTAAGTGACCGTCGAATTCACTTATATTATTGTTATTTCGAGCTAACTCTTTGGTGCAGTCGAGAACCCTAGCCAACAGTCGACTGATAGCTTATATCAATCGACTGATGAAGGGTGAATAGTCGACTGCCATTCAAATTCCAACTTCGAGGAGAGTCAAACTTCATCCCCTTATCTTAGGGTGAGATAACTTTTGGTGATAGAATTTGAGCTGAACATCTTGAGGGTTGGAAGGCTATAAAAAAAGGGGGGGTTTCACCCCTTTAGGTCATCATTCAAGCTCTCTAAAAGCCTTCGTGATGCTACTGCTCTACGACGATCATACGATGCTGAAGCACTGCCGAAACGTGGACGACACAAGCTTGACCTCCAATATTTGAGTCATCGGCATCAGATCACCTTAATCTTATTGTCTAAATTATTGTAATTGTCTTCCTTTTCGAGGTTTTTATCATAACGAGGAGAGAGGGATTGTCTCTCTTCCCCAAGCTTTTCATATTTTGTACTCGTCATCTCCTACCTCCAACGAGGAGGAGAGTTTTAGTGATTTGCCCTCCGTACGCGGTCTAGGACTGCTAGGGCCTTGGATTAGCAGTCGATAGGCTGTGAACCAAGTAAAAAACAATTTGTGTCAATTTACTTTCCCCTGCATTTCTAGTCTATGTATTGTTTTATATCGAACAAAATGAAAGTTTGTCGTGCACTATTTACCCCCCCCCCCTCTAGCACTTTCTGTAATCCAACAATTGGTATCAGAGCGGGGGTGCTACGATCTGGTGCAACCACCGATCTAGCACTTGGTTTTGATTTTTGTTTCATATTTTAATTCCTTTTTCACAAAGTGTCATTCAATCCATAAATTTTTGACTCACTTAATTTCTTTCTCCCGCACTACTAATCCAAGACGAAAGTCTTGGCACTCTTGTGTTGTTTTTGTTGTTGCGAGGTTTTCTTTTCTCTCTAAATGGCCCATCTCAAAGGGTTCAACACCATCTGACCTCCATTTTACAACGGATATGACTTCCGTTACTAGAAGGATCGGATGGAGTGCTTTTTAAAAACCCAAATAGAGATGTGGATCGTAATCCAAACCGGGTTCACACTTCCTACTAATGAAGATGGTGAATCATTGGATTACGATCAATGGACAAATGCCATGAAGCGCCAAGTGGAACCCGATGCAAATGCTACACAAATTCTACAGTGTGGGTTGTCTAAAGAGGAGCTCAACTGCGTCGGCTCCTTCATCAGTACAAAGGACCTATGGAGTAAGCTTGTAGAGCTACATGAAAGAACCGATGACACAAAGGTATGTAAAAGAGACCTCTTGTTCAATAAATTATATAACCTTAAGATGTAGGAACATGAGACAGCAACCCAACTACATGCCCACATACAAGACATCATCAATAGCCTGCACTCCATCGAACAGAAGGTCAAAAACCGGGACCTTATAAGGTATGCTCTTAACGCTTTTCCTAGGACTACCTTGTGGACATCCATGGTCGATGCCTACAAGGTTTCTAAGGATTTTTCCAAGATTAGATTAGACAAATTATTTTTTGAATTCGAGTTACATGAACAGTCTAATTCGGCTCCCAAGAAAGGTATTGCTTTATTTGCAGGACCAAAGAAGAAGCCCACAAGTAAACTACCCCCGAAGGAAGAAGACGAGTACGAGTCGGAGGTAGACACCGAGATGGAAACCGAACTAGTAAATCTAGTTCAGAAGATGATCAAAAGCCAATGACGACCCATCAACCAATCCAAAGAAGGTAAGGCTAAAGTTAATTCTAATTTTAGATGCTATGAATGTAACAAGTTCGGACACATCAAGTCGGAATGTCCCAAACTTAAGAACAAAGCAGCTAACTTCAAGAAGCACTCAATGCCACATGGGAAGAATCATCGGAGGAGGAAGACGACAACCTCGTCTTCATGGCCAAACCGTCCGAACCCGAGCAAGAGTCTGAACCCGAGGAAGAGTCCGATTCTGGATCCGACGATGAATCACTATTCAAGACAAGCACGGATCCACATTCGGTTCAAAAGGTTCACTTAAAGTAAGTCGGTCCTTAATTAGTATGTTGTATAATGCAATCAAATTCTTAACTAGAAAATTAGCTAAGTTCGAGTCCAAGGTCTAGACTTTAGTTGAGGAAGTCAAACAACTTAAACACGAAGTCTACCTAACCTCTTCGACTAGTCAAGTTCAAGAGGAGGACTCAACTCGAGTTGAAAAGCTCGAAGTTGAGAACTCACTTTTGAAAGGATGAGTCGAAGATCTTAAGCATACATTGGAAAGGTTTACTTTGGGTTCCAAGGGACTTGACCTTTTACTTGGATCGCAAAGGGCCGTGTACAACAAGGCTAAACTTGGATTTAGATCAAATATGACTAACAAGTCATATATGTCGATTGTAAATCATAATAAAAAAACAAATCCAAGCATGGGTCCCTAAGATCACTTTGATTTCTCAACTAGGATCTAATAAATACTGGGTACCCAAGGACCAAATCTACTACGTGGAAAGACCGAATCATTTCAATGGTCCAGGGGGAGCCAGTACAAAATTTGTTTGTGTTATTCCTTGAAATTAGACTTTGCATGCTTAGGTATTTTGTTTTAATTTTTAGAACGGTTAGATAGGATTTTTAACTAGTCAATTCTTGACAACATAGTACTAGGACACAGCGAGATGATAGTACATTAGGGAAATGAAGTCCTGTGTGTCCAAGTTAGATAAGGCATATCTAGCTCGGTGCACTCGGCTTAGTTGAACTAGCTGAAGCTATCTCGCCGTATCCTTAACTAGTTAGACCAGAAAGTAATCTTAAGTGACTCAAGTAATCGATTTCTTGAATTTGGCTTTGTCTAAGGAAGTGGTCGTTGTTCTGATCAAAGAAGGCCTCTGTGCCTCGCCCCGACCTGGAATCCAACTTCTCGAAAAGGTTACTTGACGAGCGAAGGGTTAAATCCGAATCGAACCCAAGGTTAATTAGTTTTCAAGTCACTAAATCTAAACAAGTAAAATTGAAGTCATCTCACAAAAACATATAAGGTTAACATGTTTGATCATATAGAAAGGGTGAGATGACTATTAGGCTAAAATAATCAATCAACTTTAAAATTCCAATGCCCGATCCAACTACTATATGTGTAGGATCAATGGATGTTGGACAGTGGGTGCTCCCGACACATGATCAGGGATCAACTGAAATTTTCAAAGCTCAGATTCAAAAGTCAATGATCGGTAGCTTTCGAAAACAACGACAAGCTCAAAATCATCAGATTAGGTGATATTGAACTAAACTTTGACTTTACAATTCAAAATATTTTATTAGTCGAAATTTTTGAGTATAATTTACTTAGTGTAAGTCAATTGTGTGACAACAACTATAAGGTTATATTCCTAGAAAATGAATGCTTAATTAAAATCAATGAAACCTCTAAAACAATACTTAAAAAAACTAGGAATAGCAACATCTACACAATTAACTTACTCAATTCCTCAACCAAGTGTCTTATGACATAGCAAGAGGAATCTATCTTGGTTGTGGCACCGACAACTCGGTCACTCACACCCAAGATTCATTCACAAGATGAGTCAGAGTGGCTTAGTCAGAGGATGCCTAACCTTAATAACTTGGACAATAAAATCTATAATGCTTGTCAACAAGGTAAACAACCTAGGGCACAACATCAACTAACTAACCAAGAATGAACCAAAAGTGTGCTTGAGCTCCTACATTTGGATCTATTCGATTCTCATTGAGCCAAGTCACTAAATGGTAGTCAATTTTGCTTAGTCGTAATTGACGACTATTCTAGGTTTACCTGGGTTAGGTTCCTTAAACACAAAAATGATACCTTACACCAACTCACCAACTTGTGTAAGCTAATCGAAAACCAAAAGTACCTTAAGATTAAAAGACTTAGAAGCGATCATGGTGGTGAATTCGAAAATCATAGGTTCACCGACTTCTGTAACCTAAATGGATACTACCATGAATTCTCCTATCCTAGAACCCCACAACAAAATGGTCTAGTCGAGCAGAAAAATAGAACCCTATAAGAAGCTACTAGAACCATGTTGAACGAGTACAAACTACCCGATAGGTTTTGGGCAGAAGCCGTTAGTATGACTTGTTATGTCCAAAATAGAATCCTATTGGTCAAAAGCACCTTAAGACCTCATACGAAACCTACCATGGCAAAGTGCCTAACATTAAATATTTTAGGGTATTTGGATGTAAGGTACATATCCTAAACACTAAGGACTACCTAGGAAAGTTCACCTCCAAAACAACCACCGGAATCTTCCTAGGATACTCAACCACAAGTAGAGCCTATAGGGTCTACAACAATGAAACCCTTAAAATCAAGGAAACCATTAATGTAGTGTTCGATGAAGGACATGAACCCACAAAACCTGTAGTAAAACCAATTGATGAACCAATTCATACCAGACTTGACTTTGACCATGAAATCAAGTCTAGTATTAATCCTAACCCGAGTCAGTCTAGGATTCAATCAAGTCATCCTATCGACCAAGTGATAGGTGATCCTAACCTAGGGGTTCAAACTAGAGTGTCATATCGAAACCTTAGTCAAATCTCATTGATTTCGAAAATCAAACCCAAGTCAATTGAACAAGCTCTTCTTGATCCTGATTGGATTATTGCAATACAAGAAGAGCTAGCTCAATTTAATAGGAACAAAGTTTGGGAATTAGTACCACCACCTAAAGATAAATCAATTATTGGAACAAGGTGGGTATTCCAAAACAAACTTGATGATAAAGGTGAAATAGTTAGAAACAAAGCGAGATTGGTCGCGAAAGGTTTTAGTCAAGTAGAAGGGTTAGATTATGATGAGACCTATGCTCTCGTAGCTAGATTAGAATCCATTCGAATGTTGTTGGCATACGCTGCACATCGAGGATTTAAACTATTTCAAATGGATATCAAGTCAGCGTTCTTGAATGGACTTATTAAGGAAGAAGTGTATGTTAGTCAACCCCCAGGATTCGAAAGCTTAGATAAATCCGACCATGTGTTTAAACTCAAGAAAACCTTATATGGACTAAAACAAGCTCCTAGAGCTTGGTGTGAGAGGCTTTCAGTATACCATAAGTCTAAAGGGTTTAGCCAAGGCTTAGTCGACCTGAGCCTTTTCATAAAATCCATTGGCAAAGAAATTTTTATAACTCAAATTTACGTAGATGACATAATATTTGGAACAACTAATTCAATCCTACTAAGCGAGTTCATTTCACTAATGGAATGTGAATTTGAAATGAACTTAGTAAGAGAATTAAATTTCTTTCTAGGGTTACAAATTAAACAAACTAAAGAAGGAATCTCTCTACATCAACAAAAATACGCTAAGGAATTAATTGACCGATTCAGGATGCAAAATGCTAAAACAATTAATACACCTATGGCAACAAACGTTAATATAGGAGAAGATGTAGAAGGAAAACCTATTGACCTAAAATACTATAGGAGCGCGATAAGGAGTCTTCTTTACTTAACTGCGAGTCAACCCGATATATTATTCGCACTAAGTATGTGTGCAAGGTTTCAAACTTATGCCAAGGAGTCGCACCTAACATTAGTTAAGTGTATCCTTAGATATCTAAAGGGTACATGCTTGGACTTAAACTTAATTTGTGGCAAATTCTAAATATGTTTTCCAAACCCCCCACTCTTTTCGATTTATGGCAAAAGGGGGAGAAAAGGCCAAAGTTAAGGTGATCATTTTTTTTTTGATAACTTAACTTATACATAACTTAAATCTTTAAATGGCCTCACTTAGTTTTTTTTTAACTTAACCTTTTATGCTTAAACCTTTTTAATGACAAAAGGGGAAGGAAAAGACCAAAGATAAGAAATCAAAAGTTAACTTTTGATAACTTAACTTAAAATTAATTTAAACCTTTAGGCCTATGTTAAGTAATCTTGATTACTTACCTTTTTAAAGTAGCAAACATTAAGGGAGAGAACTAAGATACCTTTTCAAGTGCTCACCTATGGTCAAGGGGGAGGACTTGAAAAAGAAGTTTACTCTTACTCCCACTTAAGGTAACTTACTAAGTTACTCACACTAACTTATTAAGTTATGCATATTCATGCTTTATTATATTCATGTATTTAATGCTTTAAATGTTTTCCTTAACTTTTTGTCGGTTTGTCATAGATCAAAAAGGGGGAGATTGTTGGTGCAGTAGGCACCAGATAATCGAATCCAAGTTTTGATTATGGCAAAGACCCAAAGCTAAGGTCATATTGTTGTCTAACGAGCTTAACCAAGTGTGCAGGAATATTAAGCTAAGCTGAAGGTCGGGTGAGACCGGGAAAACTTCGACGCAAGCTGAAGAACCCAGGTGGACACCTGAAGCAAAGCTACAAGTCACAAGGACGTAAGGTAAGCTTGAGGTAAGCTCGTGTGCATGAGTGAATGCAAGGTCAGGTCCTCCGTACGAGGACGTCCTTAGGCGTCGATCCGACTAAGAATTTCCGTGGAAGGTCTAGGTCGAGATCAGACGGTAAGTGACCGTTGAATTCACTTATATTGTTGTTATTTCGAGTTAACTCTTTGGTGCAGTTGAGAACCCTAGCTAACAGTCAACTTATGAAGGGTGAACAGTTGACTGTCATTCAAATTCCAGCTTCGAGGAGAGTCAAACTTCATCCCCTTATCTTAGGGTGAGGTGGCCTTTGGTGATAGAACTTGAGCTGAATGTCTAAAGGGTTGGAAGGCTATATGTAAGGAAGGGGTCACCTCTTTAGGTCATCATTTAAGCTCTCCAAAAGCCTTCGTGATGCCACTGCTCTGCGATGATTATAAGACGTCGAAGTGCTATTGAAACGTCGATAACACAAGCTCGACCTCCAATCTTCAAGTCGTCGGTATCAGATCACCTTAATCTTATTATCTAAATTATTGTAATTGTCTTCCTTTTTGAGGTTTTTATCATAACGAGGAGAGAGGGATTGTCTCTCTTCCTCAAGCTTTTTGTATTTTGTACTCGTCATCTCCTACCTCCAATGAGGAGGAGAGTTTTAGTGATTTGCCCTCCGTACACAGTCTAGGACCGCTAGAGCCTTGGATTAGCAGCTGGTAGGCTGTGAACCAAGTAAAAACAATTTGTGTCAATTTACTTTTCGTTGCATTTATACTCTACGTATTATTTTATATCGAACGAAACGAAAGTTTGTCGTGCACTATTCACTCCCCCTCTAGTGCTTTCTCCAATACAATATAGAGTAGTAGAATCATAAAGTCAACTATCACGTACTCCACAATCCATCTCCTCTAGTGCATCGATATCCAGAGAAATGATCTTTAACGAAGGCTGAATGAATCCTTGTGCTTGCATCTACTGGGACTGCTGTGGGCTATTAAACATTGAGTTAGTCTGAAACTCAGGCAACAACATCTGAAATGCTGGTGGAGATTGATAAGAATGTTGTGAATTCACAGCCATGACCTCAATAATTTCTCTAGCCTGAGCAGGAGTCTTATTGACTAGGGCCCCTCCACTAGCTACATCAAGCATACATCTGTCCATGGGAAGTAGTCCATCATAGAAGTGCAGGATGAGCATGTGATCACTATTCTGGTGTTGGGGGCAACTAGCACACAACCTTTTGAATCTCTCCCAATACTCTTGTAGAGTCTCTCCTATCATTTTCTCTATGCCACAAATGCTCTTCCGAATTGTTATGGTCCTGGATATAGGAAAAAACTTTTCCAAAATGGCTTTCTTCATTTCACTCCAACATGTAATAGAACCAGGAGGAAGATAATAGATCCAATCCTTTGCCATGTCTGATAAAGAGAATAGAAATACTCTGAGCATAATGTCCTCCTGTGATATACCCCGTTGCTTCATTGTTGAGCATACCATATGAAATTCTTGCAAGTGCCTAATTGGATCTTCGCTAGCATGACCATGGAATTTTGGAAGAAAATGTTTAATTTCAAAGAGTTCAACATCCACATTTAATTCAAGAAACTGAATGCAAAAAGATTGGCAAGCAACATCTGGTGCGGTGAGTTCCCTGACAGTTCTATTAATCCCTGAATCATAAGCCTGATGAAAGCCTCCTAATCTCTGATAATAAGGATCCATGATCAAAGAAATTTTCTATTTTTATCCTAAAACACTGGCAAACAAAATCAAAAGATACAGGAAACAAGCAAAATATAACACATGGATATACAAGACATAAAAGAATTGAGCTCTCAACAAAAATTTTGAATTTTGATTTTTTTTTTTAGAAAAATGGACAAACAATCCTAAGTCTACCAAACATCATTACACTCCCCGGCAATGACGCCAAAATTTGATAATAGTAATTGTCGTGGTACCGTTACAAATTAATTACTAAACCATCTCTATACTAATATAGTATAGTGAATGGCCTGGATCATTTTTCAACGAGTGTAATTGGGAGAATAGTAATCTTAGGATTACTAATTATTTCTTTAAGTTTTCTTTTTAAAATGGAGGTTTGGAATATAAAAGGCTAATCCTACTAAACGAATGACAATTCAAGTAATCAAATTCTAATCTATGATTACGATGAAATTAAAAGAAACTCAAACTAGCATTCAAACAAAAGCATTCGAAAACATAAAGGAAATGCAAGAATTTAAACAACAATTGAAATGCAAAATAACATGAGAGTAAAAAATAACATGAAATTAAATCTAAACTAACCAACTACAACCTAATTACTCAAAGAAACATTTCATCGAACACTACATAGGCATGAAACGAATTAAACTAAATACGTGCAACCCTAAATATGAAAGATCGTTTAATTACAAACATTCAACCACTTGAAATGAACAATTAATGAGAGGCATCAAATAGAAACTTGTGGAGGTTCGCTATCTGGAAGTTGAAAATAATCTGCCAAAAATTGAAATAGGAGCTGCCGGATGAAATGAAGAAGGTGCTGCAGAAGCTAGAATTGAAACTGGTTAGCCGGACAAAATGAAGAAGGCTCTATGATAACAAGCCGAAGAGAAGGTGATGTCGGCGTTGAGTCAAGGCGGAGAAAGAGATTCAGTGCGGGCCAACAGAAGAGGAGGTGATGGAGGATACCACCACCGACCTTGGCGGAGGAAGTGGACGGCCGGTGTTGCTTGGGCGTGAGGAGTCGACGGAGCTCGGTGGAAGGAGATGACATACATTGCGTCATGTGAAGAAAAGGATCTCCCCTCGGAAAGAAGAGAAATCAATCTATTTCACCCCAAATTCAAGATCTGATCTGACGGCCAAAATCACTCCGAACTCTAATGAATGAGTTTGATCAATTTGAATAGATGGTCATGATCGATCTGATCCGGATGAAGGATCGGGATATCTAGATATAAATGTATGGATCAGATCGCTCCAGATCTGGATGGATGACTCTGAATCAAGCCGCTTTCATCAGACGGTCCAGATTGATCATATCTTATCCCTTGAATAAATGGCCTTCGATCTTGATGAATGGTTTAGATTGATCCAACTTAAAATCCCCTTTATGATTCTAGATGAAGTCATATTTGATCCAACTTGAGTCTAGTCCATTGGCTCATCTCGATCTCCTACAAATAAGGTGTAAAATCTGTATATAAGTCCAGAATTTAGGAGAATTTACAATAAGGTACAAAATAGATCCCAACTCATAAAACATGCAAATAATCGATAATTAATCACTTGAGAGGATAAAAACATTTAGATGGACCAAAATAATACGAAAAAATGACAGTTATCAGTCGGTCGTGTGGATTCCACACGGTCTTGTCCAAACCCTGAAGCCAACCATCCCAATGCCCCACATGGTCTGCTGTGTGGATTCCACATAGTCGTGTGGCACTAGGCAGTTTTGACACGACTAGGGTTTTCGTGGGTTTTATGAAGAGTCGGCTTTACGTCTATAAAAATGAAGTTATGCTCGAACCCTAGGGAGGAGGCTCAACAGCTAGGATGACAAGATGGTGCCCTAAAAAGCACTGGAGACTTGCAACCGGGAGGAAGGAAGCAGCTAGGAGATCCATCCCGATGCTCCAACATTGTGGAGAACCACCAAGACACGCATATTGGCTAGGACAGAAAGTACCTTCTTTATTTTCTTGTTCTACTTGCATTGTAATTATATTTTCTAAGATGTCTTGTGTTTATTCTTCCTTGTCTATGAAGTTGATACTTCGCTAAGATTAGAAGGTAACTTGTGTTTGTGGACATGCTAATTCAAATAGTCATTTATCTCCTTTGATTTTATTTGCAATTTTGTGTTGTTGAGATTTATGACGGTTATGTTTTGATTCTAATTCTACTGTGCGTAGTCGATAGAAAGGGTGACAACCTTCGTATCAAAAACCTAGGAAAATGAAGGATGAGCCTTGCGGTCATCCTACCTCCCGTAATCGTAGATGACAGAATATGATAGGATAGGATATGAAACAAGATTCACCTCTGCATAGGGGGAATTATTAGGATGTCTTAGTACCTCAATAACCTATCTTAGCAGAAGGGCCAAAGTAGGAGAAATTAACTCTAGAAGGGTTGAGGGACCTTAGTGATAGAGGGCTCCCAACGGTATCAACCCTCTGAGCTCTGATAATCCATAAGGTAAATTTGGTTAGGAATAGATAGCTCCCGATAGAAGCAAAAGTTCATCGGGCAATTGCATAATGATCCTCCCTCAAGATCATAATTTGAGATCTCAATGCACCTAATTGATAACATGTTCCACAACGCACAAGTGAAACTGAAGTCCTAGAATCCCTTTTTGAGAACTTCGAACCAACCTTCCCTTCCTCCGAGTGACACCGTACTTGAGTTAGGACTACCGTCAACCTCGCAATCTATACTCTTAGGAGATTAATTTCGAACAACAACATCCACTGGACAGATGGTATTCGAATCTCAATCTCTGTGGGATCGATAATCTTTTATTACTTGACGACATCCGTGCACTTACAGGTGTTGAGCGCAAGTGCGCGCTTCGAGTCCTCGATGATCCTCATTGGAGATTTGAGAGTCTTGCTCGCGAGCATCAAGTTTTTGGCATCGTTGCCTGAGACTATTGATTCGATATCGAATCAAAAGTTAATAGCTTGGATCGTACTTTGGTCGAATTTTCTTTTTTGTCTTATTTCATTATAGTTTATTCAGTTTTGGATTTTTTCTATTTAAATTTAGTTTAGCTTAATTTTAGTAGTCACATTATTTCACTCTCTGGTTCATCCCCTAGGTTTATTTTATTCGTTATGTCTAGATTATCTAGTCCCCTCCCAATGAGAAGCATTGTCATGATAATATAATACACTCGACCCTTGAGAGATTATATAGTGCCTAGACAAAAAGCATGGAACTCCAGCATAATTTTTTGGTGAATCCAGGCTACAAGCTGGGAGATAAATCATGCATTAATCGCCCTTATTCAAAAGAAACAATTCGAAGGGACTCAGATTGAGGAGCCTTATCAACACCTTGAAGAGTTCCTAGTGTACTATGGCATAGTACAATATGAAGGGGTCCTAGTTGACGCCATTAGGCTTATTACGTTCCCATTCTCCCTAAAAGGGAAGGCTTATTGCTCATCCATGGGGCACTGGTTGGAAGAAGCTTCCCTATCCTTCGGATCCAAAGGAGAAGAAACAGAGCAGGTGGTGATAGAAAAACACCTAAGGCCTGAGATGAAACCACTTCCCCCGAATCTCAGGTATGAATTTTTGGGCCCACCTTTAACTTATCCGATGATTATAAATGCATGTTTGAGTGAAGCGGAGACAAGGAAGTTGCTGGAGGTGCTCAGGACGTACAAAAAGGTGATGGGCAATACCATCGATGATATTAAGGGGATAAATCCATCTCTTTGCATGCACAGGATAGTACTCGAGGACGGGTATAAGTCAACCGTGGAGCGTCAGAGGTGACTTAACCCAAACCTGCAGGAGGTTGTGAAGAAAGAAGTGCTTAAACTATTGGATGTCAGAATAATCTATCCAATTTCAGATAGTGAGTGGGTAAGTCCGGTGCGCGTAGTCCCAAAAGAAGGGCAGAACTATGGCAATCAAAAATGATGAAAATGAGCTTATCCCTATTTGAACGGTAATAGGATGGAGAATGTGTATAGACTATCGTAAACTAAACAAGGCAACAAGGAAGGATCACTTTCCACTTCCATTGATCGATCAAATGCTGGAGCATCTTGCTAAGCACTCCCATTTTTGCTACCTTGACGGGTACTTAGATTTTTTCCAAATCCCTATTCACCCCAATGACTAGGAGAAGACTACCTTCACCTGCCCTTATGGAACCTTTGCATACAGAAGAATGCCCTTTGGCCTATACAATGCCTCGACCACTTTTCAGTGTTGTATGACAACTATTTTTTCAGATATGATTGAATGAATCATGGAAGTATTCATGGATGATTTTTCAGTCTACGAAAAAAGTTTTGATGCATGTCTGAAAAACCTGGCGAGGGTCCTATAGAAGTGTGAGAAGAATAGCTTGGTTTTGAATTGGGAAAAAATGTCAATTCATGGTGATTGAATGGATAGTTCTGGGACATAAGATATCGAGAAGCGATATCGAAGTAGACAAGGTGAAGGTCGAAGTAATTGAGAAGTTGCCACCACCCAGGGATGTAAAGGGCGTCCAGAGCTTCCTTGGGCATTCAGGTTTTTATTGGAGGTTCATAATGAATTTTTCTTAGATAACTAAACCCCTGACAAATCTACTGGCTAAGGACACAACCTTTATCTTCAACCGACAATGTTTAGTAGCATTTGAAGAAATAAAAAAGGCCTTAGTGACTGCCCCGATAATACAACCTCCTTACTGGAGCCTGCCATTTGAGGTTATGTGCGATGCTAATAATTATGTAGTAGGAGCAATTTTAGGGCAACAGAAGGATAAGAAGCTGTATGCTATTCACTATGCCAGTAAGACACTAGACGGAGCACAGATCAACTATGCCACGACTAAAAAAGAATTGCTAGCAGTCGTGTTTTCTTTTGACAAGTTCAGACCATACCTAGTAGGGTCGAAGGTTATAGTTTACACTGACCATACAATAATTCGCTACTTGTTGAGTAAGAAAGAGGATAAACTGTGCCTTATCCACTGGATCCTACTATTACAAGAATTTTATATAGAAATCAGGGATAAAAAGGCTCAGAAAATGTCGTTGCAAACCACTTATCATGAATGTCAATAGACGGCGGTGTAGAAGGGAGCGACAGTGCCTGAATAGACGACACTTTATGGGATGATACTCTCATGGCAGTTGTTAAGGTTGCTTCCCTTGGTATGTAGATTTGGTGAATTTTTCGGCAGGGAGGGTGATCTCGCTATAGTACACAACCCAACAAAGAAAAAGATTCTTTGCTGAGGTTAGGCAATATGTATGGGATGATCCCTTCCTGTTTAGAAAATGTGCGGATAGTGTATATCGAAGATGTGTACCAGAAGAGGAAGTGGGTAGCATCCTCTTTCACTACCATTCCTCATCATATTGGGGGAGGCATCTTTGAAATCTCAAAAACAGCTGCGAAGGTGCTTCAGGCAGGATTCTACTAGCCTAGTCTGTTTAAGGACACGCATAACTACATAGTCTCCTACGATCGGTGCCAGCGAACTAGAAATATAGGTAGGAGACATGAAATGCCGACAAGGACCATATTAGAAGTAGAACTCTTTGACATATGGGGGAAAGATTTCATGGGACCCTTTCCTACTTCTGGCATAAACAGATATATCCTGGTAGTTGTGGATTACGTCTCCAACTGGATGGAGGTTGTAGCATCACCCCACTGCGATGCTAGGACTGTTATAAAAATGTTCAAAAGAAATATATTCCCTAGATTCGGAGTTCCCCAAGGCGTAATCAGTGATGGGGGATCTGACTTCATCGAAAAGCAATTTGAAAAATTGCTACACAAATACCCAGTAATCCATAAAGTTTCGATAGCTTACCACCCACAAATGAGCAGACAAGTGGAAATTTTGAATCAGAAGATTAAAAACATTCTAGAGAAGACAGTTATGGCATCAAGGAGAGATTGGTCACAAAAACTGGATGATGCTCTTTGGCCTTACTACACAACCTACAAGACCCCGATAGGCATGACCCCATTTCGCTTAGTTTACAGGAAACCTTGTCACCTCCCCGTTGAATTAGAACACAAGGCCTATTGGGCCATCAAGAAGCTTAATTTGGACTTATGTACAGTGGGAGAGAAAAGGAAACTATAGGTAAGTGAGTTAGATGAAATTCGAAGAGATACTTATGAGCACGCTAAGGCATATAAGGAGAGAACGAGAAAATGGCATGACCAACATATCTTGAAAAGGGAATTTAAGGAAGGAGACTTAGTTCTTCTATATAACTCCAGACTAAAACTTTTCCCAGGTGGTCAGGACCATTTCAAAAAGAAAGGGAATATCCATATGGTACGGTGGACATATGGAGTAAAGAATCAGAAGATATCAAAGTGAATGGATAGCGACTAAAGAGGTATCTAGGGGAGTATTCAGATTTTGACTTGGATGAATGGAGGTTCACGAAGGCACTGGAGCCGAGCTGAAGCGACAAATTATGGTCGAGCTAAAAGACCTTAAACAAAGCGCTTCTTGGGAGGCAACCCAAGTTTTTTTTTTTTTTTATGTTTTTTTATTTTTTGCATTCATGTGTATAATTTAGACTTTAATTTATGGTCATTAATGTTCTTGCAAATAGTTTAGGATCAGAAAGAACTTACTAGGTAGAAACGAGATACCTTTTTGAACCCTCAATAAAAAAGCACGGGCGACCATGTAGATTCCACACGGTCGTGGCCGATGAATAGAAATGCACAAGGCCGATTATGTGGAATCCACATGGTCATGTTGCGTGACTTTAAAAGGTGAAACACCATGTGTTTTGCCCCAAATCCACTGTGCTCTTCAACCCCTCTTGCCCTAGCCATGCGAAATCACCTTCTCCAACCTCCTATGACCCCTCTAGAGCTAAGGCATCCCGAATACAAAACTCTATTTTTCGATACATTCATCGGGTTATGGCGAGTACCATCTTTGGGAGGGGAGAGAGTGATGGAGTGGTAAGAATGAGTGAGCTCCATTGCCTATGGGACATGCTACAATAAAGGATAGCATTGATGTAGGATCCCATTTCATTAGGCACCTAGTGAAGATGAGCAAGGCGGCAAAGTGAGAGATTATTTTGGGGAGATTGATTACCCACATTTGCTATAGGATGGGGTACGATTATACCTCATTGGATAGAGTAGAAGGGAGCCCTAGTATCGACCTAGGGGTGTGCATGGCTATGAAAATGATAGTGCGAGAGAGGCACTATTTTTGCTTTGTGAGGAAGAACTTGCCACCCCTTAGGCTCTCCAACACTGATCATACCACCATCACCAATAGTCCACGCCGAAAGCCTACACCAACACTACTCGGCAGTTGGACCGGGTAGTGGAGTCCCCCTAGTCCACGCCGAGAGCCTACACCTGCTCCTTCTTTTTCTACTTTTGAGTAGGATGCAAGTACATCTGCCTATAATTTTTCAGAGTTGCGATCACACCTTGATGACATATACGCCGAGTAGCAGACACAGAGGCAATGATGGAAGGAGCAGAGCACTAACACGTAGGCAGAATTTTAGGGCCTACGGGAGCACTTCTAGCGAGCCGAGGAGTTCTACGGCAAAGACCGTGTCTATTTTCAAGAGGAGGATGCCCATCGCCAAGAGGAGGCTGCCTACCTCCAAGAGGTTCGACAATACATGCGTGCCATGCAAGTACAATGGGCCAGGGAGGAGGAGCATAGAGCAGCCGATGCATCACTAGTTCCCAGATCGACCACATGTACATGTGGAATCAACGATTGAGCACTAGATTTTGTTAGGGCAATCAACCCATGAATGATGTGTTTTGATGTGTGTGGAAAAGGGTTTAAGTTAGGTTATTTATGGATTTGATATGTGGGTTGAAGTCGTGCAGGACTTAGTAATTCACACATGGTTAGCTTGATAAAGCATTGGCAAGATCACCATCTCATGACTTGGTCCTTGAGTTAGTAAAGGACAGCATTGCGAAGCCGTGCGCTTGATGCATCTGAGGGACCACCAGACGAGGAGAATTGGAGTGAAGCCAAGGAAGCAGACTTCAGGGTGAGATGCGAAGGATGACATTGCGAAGCCGTGCGCTTGGTGCATCCGAGGGAAGTGGTCGGACGAAGAGAGCTTCAAGACGAAGTACTCCAAGGGAGATGAGAGTGAGCGATTGTAACTCGGGACGGAGTAATTCATAGGTGAACTTGACCGAATGGCTAAGTCAAGTGTCGGAGGCTCAACCAAAGATTGGTTTGAGGTTTTACCCGACACCAGTCGACTGCTATAGGTAGCAGTTGACTGCTCTAGGTCGATTGGACTCGACCAGTGTTTGACTGAACTATTTCTGGCCCAACAGTCGACTGCTAGGGTTTGGCAGTCGACTACTCGAGCATCAGTCGACTGCCAAGAAACGACAGTCGACTGATCGAGGCAAGTTCAGGCACAGAAGGTTGATCAGTCAAGTGATTGCTTCAGTCAGTCAACTGATGGGAAGATCAGTCAACTAATGTGGGAGATGTTGGTTGGAATCCAACATGGATGAAGCTGTTGCAAGGCAACAGCTACAGTAACAGTCGACTGATGGTTGCATCAGTCGACTGCTCGGTGTCCAACGGGAAGAATGACCTCTTCCCTATAAGAAGGGGCCTTGGGTCACTTGGGATGGTTAATGCTTAACCTCTAAACATCTCCCAAGTGCCCAACACATTTTTACTCCTCTTCCTTGAGTTTATTTCAATCATATTGTAAGAGGAGTGATTCTTGTAAGAAAGGTTACCTCCACCTAGCTTAGTGCAAAGGAGAGATTAGTGATTGGTTTAGGTGTGATTCACCTGGAATGAATTGGGTCGTGGATTAGCGGCAAGGGTCGTGAACCATGTTACATCAATGTGTTAGCGTTTGTATTCTTTGTTTCTTTGCATTATCTTTTATTATTCCATTGCGCTAACCTTGTACGTAGACAATCAAGAAGCGATCGAACTCCACCATCTACAAAGAAGGCTATTCACCCCCTCTAGCTGACCACCGATCTTCCAATAAGTGGTATCAGAGCCAAGGTTGCTTGTCACCGGACTCATCGCAGCAACAAGAATGACAACAAAGATGACCGGCTCAAAAATCCATCCACCCAAGTTCGAGGGTGAATTCGCATGGTGGAATAAGTGTATGGAGGTATTCTTTGAAACCGACTTTGATATCATGTTAATAATGGAAAACAGTTTCGAGATGGCTAGGGATGAAGAAGGAGAGCCACTAGAGAAATTGAGATGGACCAAGAAGCAAAGTGAGGAGCACTTGGCGAACTCAAAAGCCAAACATCACTTATACAACGTGCTCCCTCAACAAGAGATAAACCGGATAGGAGAATGTGCAAGCGCCAAGGAGATGTAGGAGAAATTGATTGAGCTTCATGAATGCACCTCCGAAGCAAAGCATGCAAGAACGGATCTTCTCCGTTGCCAATTGAACAATATCAAACTCGACAAGGGAGAAAAGGTATTATCACTACACTCTAGATTTAAAGAAATTATTAATGGGTTATCAAGTGTAGGTGAGAAGTGTTGGGATGTATACTGAAAAGTCTATCTTTTATATGAACATCTTTATTTTGAAATAAGAATCACATGATCATTGTTTACATATGTGTGATTATGCATATTGTCTCATACATTACATTGTAGATAACATGGTGTGTGGTGTCACACGGTAGATCATGTTATCAGCTCCTTGTAGAGTATAAGTAAAGGCTCACAACTGAGATGGCTTTGGACAAATCATTGGTATGGTTGTAGTGTGATTTGGTATTGGTTTGTCTTGACCATAGAATCATACTAGTACACTTTGTGTGTATTGAACAGGACCGACTTAGAGGTGATTCGATTTATTGCTGACTATATAATCGAATTGGACCTCAGATATTATATTGTACATGCTCTTAATCCTGATATAATAACGGGCACATATACTTAGTATTCATTTCTTTGATTTACCAATGGGCGAGATTTATAGATTAAATCGATAGGCTCGGTAAGTTGGGAAATGATATTATTTATATGGTGTGTCGTTGATTATAGGAGGAAACCGTGTCCTATATATTAGGATGATGATGTCCCCTTGAGGAGCTCATAAGGTTCATCATGTAAACCCTGCAGGTGGACTTGGTCTGGCATGATGATAAGGTTGAGTGGTACTACTCATGGAGTTAGATGTTGATTAATTAATTGTCAGTAAATTAATTAATCGACGGACATTCAAGATCTTAAATACGGGGAGAAAAATGTACAAATAATTTATGAAGCCTATATTAACTTATGGGGGTTGGTGAGGTAGATCAATGATAATCCTCTAGTGGATTGGATTATCATTAATGGATCGGACTTTATGTGAGCTTGATCCATTGGGTGGCCAAGATCCAACTCCTCCTCATGGTTCCTATTGTATCCTATTAAAACCTCATGAAGCCTAGATCCAATGGTTGAAAACAAAACTCTAGATCCGACGGTAGAGATTAAATCTCTAGATCCGATGGTTGATTTTAAATCCCTAGAACCAACGGTTGAGATTAAAAGGAGACTTAAGCCTAAATCTATAAAAGGGGCTTAAGGCTTGGCGTGGAAGAGAATTAGAAGCAAGATAGGTTTAGGGTTGGGCGGCAAGGAGCTTGGAGGCTAGGGTTTTTGGAGTTTGGTTTGGGCGGCCACAATTAAGGAAAATTTTTCCTTTCTTCTCTTCTTCCTTAAGGTGGTCGGCGCCCATCATCTTCTCCTTCCCTTTTGCTGGCGTCCAAAGCTCCTCCTTCTCTTCTCCTTGGCCGGTGGAAACAAAGCTTAGGGTCTTCCCTTGAAGCTCTTGGCCGGCACCCAATTCTCTTTGTTCTTCTTCTTGGCCGGCGGCAAGCACTAAGCTTGGAGCTTGGTGGTTGGTTGAAAGAAGAAGAAGTGTTTTGTTTCTATACTTCCTCTTGTTCGGAGCGAGCAAGGAAGGAAGATTGGTGATCTAGGAGCTTCGACTTTTGGAAGATCGTCACCCACACGACGTCCAAAAAGAGGAAGGACATATAATAAAAGATCGAGAGGTATAACGCTTGTCTATTTTCTTTTGTAACATGTCTATAATTGTTTTTCAATCATATACATGTTGTGTATTTTGTTTGTATGGTTAAATATACTTGGACCCTGAATACAAACACAAAAGTCGGCGATCTATACATTGTCTATTCCGCAGCTAATCATAGAATAGAGGTTGGTTGCTTGAACAACAAGTTTGTTCAAGTGACAACTCTAATCGAATAGCACGACGATGAAATGATATCTTGGGTGATCTCTCCTTGTCAAGGATAAATTTTTTTATCCGGGGATGTAGAAGGGATTGCCATGAACAAGCGACCAAGTTGAAGTGGGAAGCGAAGTTTCCTACCTTCAAGAAGCTATCGAACCACGATATGATCATGAAGGCTATTGATGCATTCCCCCCGTCATCAAATTGGAGCTCCATGGTGGACTCCTTTTATATCTCCAAGAATCTAGAGGTAAGTACTCTAGATGAAATTTTCTCCACCATGGAATTACATGAGACTAGGCTTGAAGGGATAATTGAAGAACCCAGCATAAAGCCAAGGGGAGTAGCATTGGCGGCGGAAAAAGGAAAGAAGAAGAAGAAGGAGACTCCACCCTCCTCATCCGATGAATCTTCCTCCTCCATGGATAGTAATGAAGAAGCCTACATGGTAAGGAAGGTAAAACGTGCACTTAAGAATTTTAAATTTAATAAATCTCATGATAGGGGAAGAAGGCCAAGGAGGAAGATCATTTGCTACAATTGCCAAGGAGAGGGACACATAAGGGATGATTGTTCCCTCTTGAAAAAAAACAAAGAAGAAAAAAGAAATAAAGAAGAGAAGAAGAAGGGGAGCAAGAAAAAGGAAGAAGAAAGAAAAACAAAAGAAAAAGAGAAGGCCAATGCACACAAGGCAACATGGGATGATCCATTCTCATCGGAGGAAGATCAAGCCTTCACAAGCCTTGCTCTACTGGGGATAGATGACTTGGACTCCACCTCCTCCGAGGAAGAAGAAAGAAGCACAAGTGAGGAGGAGAGCTCAAGTGAAGGGGGAGCTTCATCTTCATCCTCATCGGAATCACAAGAAGGAGATTGGGTAAGTGAGGTAACAAATCTCCCTCCCAAAAATATTGTGTCTATGATTTCTAGTTTAACTAAGGAGCTATTTAGGGACAAAAATAAAAACAAATTCATGCAAAATGAAATTAAGGCCCTAGAAGAAAAACTAGCAAATGCATGCTCACATGATGATTATATGCCTCTTAATGTTAACGATGCATGTATTGAAGAAAACAAGGCCTTAAGGGAAAAGGTAGATCATCTAACTAAATCCCTAGAGAAATTCATAATAGGATCCAATACTTTGAACATGATAATTGGGAGCCAAAGGGCAAGTTTTAACAAGAAGGGCCTAGGATATAAGGGATCCAAAAATGAAAAGGCCAACCATTGTTTGATTGCTAGGGGTCAAGCTAAAACCATAATGGTAGCTAGGAAATGGATCCCTAAAGAGTATTTAGTGAACCTTATTGGAAATAACTTGTATTGGGTTCCCAAGTCCATCCTTAAGGGTTAGGAAAACCCTAGGATAGTCAACCTTGAGTGGACTTATTTTATATCATGTAAGATGGTTGACTTATAAGGATGTGGATGATGATTTTTGATTTATAGTGTTGGGTGATGATAATGTGATCATAATATAGAATCATGAATATTGTTTGATTTATGATCATGATATGCAATAATTGAAAATATTTGATCATGATTGATAATATGTGATTTTATGATAATGTTGGGTGTTTTAGGATATAGATACTTAACCTTGGTAGAATTGCATGAAAATTGATAGTTAAGTATAATACCTTTAGATACATCTCACATTCACCATAAGACTAACTTGATTGAAAAACATAGCATGGGTGAGATGTTAGGATGATACAAATGACTCACTTATGATTATAACATTTTGATGGATCATTAGATGTATGATGACATAGTAATCATAGACCAACTATGGGGAAAGCAAATATTTAATTTATAGATATATTGCCCAAAGATCATGGTTGGATATTTCAAATGTTTTAAAACCATTTTATGTTTGATAATCTGTATGTTCATGTTTTAAAACAATTCAAGGCAAAAAACTAGGCTTTCAAGTTGATAAAAACTTTAGTGATTTTAAAACTTTTGAGTTTTTGCCAAATTTTTGAAAATAGGATGAATTTTCATGAAAAATAATTTTTCACTGATAAAGGGACTTATGAGAAATATGTTCCCCAAATTTCATGATTTTTTGAATTTCCTATAATTTTTAATGCATTTCTGAAGTTGGACTTCGGAAATCAAAAATTCTGAAAATTAGGTGTCAGCCGACTGATGTACTGTGCACGAGCACAGTAACCTATTTTATCAGATTTTAAGGCATGTTTTGGTATTTTTCCTTCCTTAAACTTGATGTCATGCTTATATAACATATGTTAGATGTTTTTGATGGTGTCAAAGCGAGAGAAATATGAGGGTTTAAGTTAATCATGCTATAGGGAATTAGCATGGGTTAAGGGGGAGTTGATATTCATGTTTGATATCCATGTTTTACATGCTTTCCTTCCTTATGTTTGTTTGTTAATGTTTTACCTAACTTAAATGGATTGCCACACATCAAAAAGGGGAAGATTGTTAGGGCAATCAACCCATGAATGATGTGTTTTGATGTGTGTGGCAAAGGGTTTAAGTTAGGTTGTTTGTGAATTTGATATGTGTGTTGAAGTCGTGCAGGACTTAGTAATTCACACATGGTTAGCTTGACAAAGCATTGGCAAGATCACCATCTCATGACTCGTCCTTGAGTCGGTGAAGGATGGCATTGCGAAGCCGTACTCTTGGTGCATCCGAGGGACCGCCGGACAAGGAGAATTGGAATGAAGCCAAGGAAGCAGACTTCAGGGCGAGACACAAAGGATGGCATTGCAAAGTCGTGGTCTTGGTGCATCCGAGGGATGTGGCTGGACGAAGAGAGCTTCAAGGCGAAAGACTCCAAGGGGAGATGAGAGTGAGCGATTGTAACCCGGGACGAGGTAGCTCATAGGTGAATTTGGCCAAATGGCTAAGTCAAGTGTCAGAGGCTCAACCAAAGGTTGGTTTGAGGCTTTACCCGAGACCAGTCGCCTGCAATAGGCAACAGTCGACTGCTCTAGATCGATTGGACTCGACCGGTGTTCGAATGAACTGTTTCTGGCCCAACAGTGGACTGCTAGGGTTTGGCAGTCGACTGCTCGACCATTAGTCGACTGCCAAGGGACAATAGTCGGCTGATCGAGGCAAGTTCGGGCACAAAAGGTTGATCAGTCGAGTGATCGCTTCAGTCACTCGACTGATGGCTCCATCAGTCGACTGATGGGAAGATCATTCAACTGAAGTGGGAGATGTTGGTTGGAATCCAATGTGGATGAAGTCATTGCAAGGCAATGACTATAGCAGCAGTCGACTGATGGCAGCATCAGTCAACTGCTCGATGCCCAACGGGAAGAATGTCCTTTTCCCTATAAGAAGGGGCCTTGGGTCACTTGGGATGGTTAATGCTTAACCTCTAAACATCTCCCAAGTGCCCAACACATTTTTACTCCTCTTCCTTGAGTTTATTTCAATCACATTGTAAGAGGAGTGATTCTTGTAAGAAAGGTTACCTCCACCTAGTTTAGTGCAAAGGAGAGATTAGTGATTGGTTTAGGCATGATTCACCTGAAACTAATCGGGTCGTGGATTAGCGGCAAGGGTCGTGAACCATGTTACATCAACGTGTTAGCATTTGTATTCTTTGTTTCTTTGCATTGTCTTTTATTATTCCTTTGTGCTAACCTTGTACGTAGACAATCAAGAAGCAATCGAACTCCACCATCTACGAAGAAGGCTATTCACCCCCCTCTAGCCGGCCACCGATCTTCCAACAAATTTTCCCAAGGGCTCGATATGCTGAGATTACCAGACTTCTCACCTCGACCACCATATTAGAGGTATTATTTTCCTTAAGTCTGGGGGGCCCAAATTTCGATTTGTCTTTCTTCCATGCAGTAGTTTCTTTCTTAACATTTACATTTTATTTTAGTTTGCATTCATTTGTCCATGCATAGAGTGTTTAGTTTCCTTTCAACACTTAGTTTTTGCCATCTTTATGCTGCCTCAGTAATAATTTTAGAATCTCTTCATGAATTGCTCCAAAAGATAGCTTAACTTCATTTATCTTTTGGTATTTTATTTTAGTTGCTTTAATGAATGTTCTACACTTGCACTGGTTATCTTTTATCTTTCACTCACACCTGATGAAAATTATGGAAGGAAGAATCTATTACATACATAGTTATGATTCATCCCAGTAGTCTAGTACTTTGGAATCCATAGGTGACTCTAGATTTAACATTTAGTTACTGGAGATGCTTGGATTGTTTAAGCCCATTTGGAAAAATCTAAATACTAGTGAGCTAGAGAGGAACAAAGTTCCTTGAAAAAAAAGAATAATAAAAAGAGAGAAAAAAAAGAGAGAAAGAGAAAAAAAAAGAGAGAGAAAAATAAAGAGAGTTAAAAATAGTTGTTGTGGGTGGAAATGGTTAGGTGCCCCTTTGAAACTGAGTTAGGTTACTGGGGAAATACCTACCAATTTCTCTCAATACCGAGCACGCCTTTAAGACTTTGTGCTAGATCTAGGGAATGACCCTTGCTTAGGGCAAGCAAGTGCCTAAGAGTCGGAGACCTTAGGCAAGCTATAGGATGACGACTTAACTCACTGTGGGACATGTAACAGCCCAAATTTTAGTTCCTATATTTTTATTTAGAGAAAAAATAGAAATAAGAATCGGAATAAAAAAATCAAATAAATAGTTCGTTAGCCGGTGCTTGAACCATGAACCTTTTGTTTGGAGGAATAGGCTTCCTACCACTAAGTCATAAGATTACCAATGAGTAGGATATAACAGAATATATCTATAGGCGGGAAAAAGGTAGAAGTAGGTTAATTTGGCTAATCATTTAAAGGGGTAATTAGGTTAAGGAAAATCCTAGTTATATGTTTTCCTTTCCCTAAACTCCCTCACGCCGATACCTTCCCCTTCCGTTTTCTCTAGCCACTGAATAAAAAAAAAAAAGAGCTTTCCCCCACCGTAGAGAAATTTTGAGCCAAACCTTCCTCCTTCTTCCTTTCTCCACCGAGGAAAACAAAAGAAAAAAAAAGAGCCTCTATAATTTCTCTTTGGAATTCAAGAGGGGATTTTCCAAGAGGGATCTCCTCAAGGACTTGGTAGAGGATCACGCGAAAGCAAAGGAACATGTGGAGGTCTTCTCTTTACGAAATCTAACGGTATAAATTGGTGAAAAAGCGTAGGAAGTAAGTTTTGCTCACCTGCAGTATAAGTAGTTATCGTATGTCATTAATATGTTTTTATGTGCATGTTATTTCCAGTTATGGATGGTGTTTTTAGTTACATGATTTTTTTCCCATTATGTCATGGTTAATTCAATATCCTGTTTAGATCCATGATAAGAATGTGATTTATGATCATGCATATTGTAGATAAGTTGTAGCTTACAATTATATACATGATGTAGAGTAAGATGTAAAAATATTTCCTTTATAAAGAAAATTTAAAGATGCTCCCTGTTCGAATTAGGGATTAAGAGCACAACGATCTTCAGTATGCTCCCCATTTCAGTTTTGGGAGTCAAGAGCACAATGATCTTTATGGTGCTCCCCATTCGTGGTTTAGGGGATTAAGAGCATTTCTTTTTAGTATGTATAAGAATATAAGTATAAAGGAAGTATTTACTTTTGAAAAGGCATGTATCGGGCATCAATTTCGCCCACGGGTCAAGGCCCTCAGTTTCAGTTACCCTAGTAGGTTCGGTGGTTGGCCACCCCGGCCTATTAGGAAAGCGCGCATTGGTACTATGCTGGGCCCATATTCAGGATGATTATTAATTTGAAGTATGAATATAAGTATAAGTAAAAGTTTTTAAAGTTAACCATTCCAGTTCAAATACACTGTTTACAAGTTTTAAAATACTTAAGAGCATGGTTTATACAAGAGACATGTATTCAAAGTTATAATTTCCAGTTATGCTTGCATGTATATCAATGTATCAAGGGTAAGAGAACTAGTTGCATGATTTCATACGTTGCATGTTTTTGTGAGCATAGAAAGTACTTACTAAGCGTTATTGCTTACAATTTGCATTTTCTTATACTACAGATAAAGGTAAAGAAAAGCTTCAGTGAGATGGCATGGCGAACGAAGTGCTTGGAGTGTGTGGCGACGGAACAGTGGAAGTAAAAGATCCTAAGTGCAGATGTCTAAACCAGATTTTAAGTTTTTAATTATTTTCTTTCTGATATTGTTGGAGTTCAACTAGATTGCTTATGGTTGACACCAAAGATTGCTAGAATCATATTGGTTTAGTCTTAATACTCGCACGTTATGTGAAGATTTTGAATTGGTTATTGTTTAAGTGTCGTCAAGGTCCTTATGATCATTTTAGTTGTTAGCATGTTGCGTTAGTATATTGCATGAATTTTGGAATGAGGGTAATATGGGATGATGATTAAAGTATAGTGTTAGAGTAGGAAAAAGGAAGAAAATAAGAATAAGATAGTAAAGTAGTGACATCTCCCCTAGTAGAGAGTGGAAAGACTAGGGGGTGTTACAAGATGGTATCAGAGCGAGTTCCGCCCTTCCGTCACACACACATCGAGCATCAGTCTTGCCGCCTCCAAGTAAGCAAGTATTTATCTGCTTTATTTACTTTATGAGTATTAAGGAATGCTTCTTTTAAGTTAAACATCTCACATAGAATGTTTTCTTTGAGTTAAACATGTTGCATATATATGTATGAAGATGATATACAGTAAGTAATAGAGCATATCTAGATATGTATGTGAAGATGATAAAAAGTAGTGATAATAGCCTTATAGTGGTTTCACCCTATCATCTTAGGAAGAGCAAGAAATGCCTCGAGGAAGACCCCGTAGAGCACAAGGAATGAATGAAGAAGTACCACCACCTGCCTGGATGCAGATAGTCACTCAGCTCCAACAGTAAGTGGTAGAGCAGCAGCAGATCATCAATACCTTGATGACGAATCAGCGAGAAAATCCTGTTACTCGGCCAGCGACTCAGAATGTCATTCCAATTGCATCTCCTGCCCCACCAGTCCCACCAACAGCTCCAATGGGAGGGGTGAGGCAAGAGGCCTATCTAATTTAATGGCAAAAGCTGAAGCCAGAGAGTTTTGTCGGTGCCAGTGAACCATGGGATGCTCAGGCATGGTTTAAAATAGTAGAGAGCATAGTGGAACTGCTGGACTGGCCTGAGAATGAGAAAGTTAAGTGTGTCTCGTTCTGTCTGACCGGAGATGCCAAAACGTGGTGGGAGCGAGTAAAGGCTAAGAGGGTGGCGGACCAAATGTCATAGACGGACTTTGAGACGGAGTTCTTCGAGGAGTTCTTCCATATATGAGTCACCAATAAGCATTATGATGAGTTCACGGAGTTCCGACAAGGGGATTTATCAGTAGATGAAGCGGTAAAGAAGTTCAATAGGTTGACTCGCCTATGTCTAGAACTGGTTAGTACTGAGAAGGAAAGAGTTAGGTTGATGCTAAAGATGTTGAAACCAGAGATAACTCTGAATATGACTAGTGGAATTAATAGACCACAGACCACTGAAGAGCTAATCAGCAGTGCACTAATCACGAAGCATTACATGAATAGTATCAAGCACCAGAAGCTAGCCTCGATAGAAAGCAAAAGCCAGGGAAGTTTAGGAGGTCAGAAACCTTAGAACGGAAATTCGAACTGGAAGGAAACAATAATAGCAAAAGGAAACAGTGGAATAATGCAAAAGGAGGTTCAGTCATGAAGTAGCCTACGTATCCTACATGTTCTAAGTGTGGGAGGAAGCATCCAGGAGTTTGCCGCCAAGGCGTGAGCGGGTTTATATATGTGGTGTCAAGGGACACTTCGCCAAACAGTGCCCCACCAAGACCAATCTACCTCCGTCACAATCTACTCAGTATGGAGGTAGACCAGCTCAACTACATCAGATGCAGGGAGCACTGGAGGGTCCTTACATCAACCAAGGAAGATTGGAGGCCCCATCAGTTACACCTAATGCCCGGATCTTCTCCCTCACCAAGGAAGAGGTAGCAAATGCTTCTACGGTAGTCACAGGTCAGATACTTATACTTAGTCAGCATGCTACCGTATTGTTTGATACTAGGGCAACCCATTCTTTCATGTCTATGGCATTTGCTAAGAAGATAGATATAACTCTAGATATCTTAGATATTCAGTTTTTAATGACCCTACCTTCGAGTGAAATAATGATATCTACACACTGGTTGCGTGTCGTATCGGTCAGAATTTCAGACAGAGAGCTTTATAGTGATCTGATCTTGCTGGACATGCATGACTATGATGTCATCTTTGGAATGGACTTTCTGAGCAAGTATGGTACTTTCATTGAGTGCTGAAAGTGACGAGAAGTATTTCAACCCGAGACCGAGGCCAAATTTGAGTTTATGGGAGAACCAAGGAAGAAGACTAAGAAGTTCTTGTCTGCCATGGAAGCTCAGAAGATGTTAGCTGGTGGATGCACTGGGTATTTAGCACATATAGTTGATACTAAGCAAGAAGGAAGCCAAAAGCTGGAAGATGTCCCAATTGTATGTGACTACCCAGGAGTATTTCCTGATGAGCTACCAGGACTAACACCTAGAAGGGAAGTTGATTTTGAGATCGAGCTTATTTCTGGTACCCACCCAATCTCAAAAGCACCCTATCGTATGGCTCCAGCTGAATTGAAAGAGCTTTAGGAACAATTACGGGAGTTACTAGACAAGGGATTCATCCGCCCTAGTCATTCCCCATGGGGAGCTCCAGTGTTGTTCGCGAAAAAGAAAGATGGGTCTATGAGGATGTTCATAGACTACCGAGTCTTGAATCAAGTGACGATCAAGAACAAATATCCTTTGCCAAGGATAGAGGATTTATTTGATCAATTGAGGGGAGCCACAGTATTTTCCAAGATTTACTTGCGGTCCGGTTATCATCAAGTAAGAGTTAAAGAGGATGACATACCGAAAACAACCTTCCAAACGAGGTATGAACACTATGAGTTTGTGGTCATGCCCTTCGGAGTGACAAATGCACCCGCTATGTTTATGGACTTGATGAATCAGGTATTTAAGGAGTTCCTTGACAAGTTTGTGGTCGTCTTCATTGACAACATCCTTTTCTACTCGAAAACCCAGGAGGAACATGTCAAACACTTGAAGACAGTCTTGCAGACCCTTCAGCAAAGATAGTTATATGCAAAGTTCTCCAAGTGTGAGTTTTGGCTTGATCGAATATCATTTCTGGGTCATGTTATTTCAAAAGATAGAGTTATGGTAGACCCGACAAAGATAGAAGCGGTCAGTAATTGGGGTCAACCAAAGAATGCCAATGAAGTCAGAAGTTTCCTCGAATTAGCAGGGTACTACTGGAAGTTCATGGAAAACTTCTCAAGGATAGCTTCATCGTTGACGATTCTTACCAAAAAGAACAAGAAGTTCGAATGGACCAAAGATTGTGAAAAGAGCTTCCTTGAATTAAAGAGGAGACTCACAAGTGTTCCAGTGCTTACCCATCTAGAAAGTAATGAGGGATTTGACCTGTATAGCGATGCATCCAAGATGGGACTCGGAGCAGTACTTATGCAGAAGGGTAAAGTCATTGCTTATGCATCTAGACAACTCAAGGACTACGAAAAGAATTACCCCACTCATGACCTTGAGTTGGCAGCAATGGTCTTTGCTCTGAAAGTTTGGAGACATTACCTATATGGAGTCTAATGCAAGATTTATACAGATCACCAGAGTCTGAAGTATTTCTTCACTTAAAAGGATATGAATATGCGACAGCGCAGATGACTTGAGCTAGTAAAGGACTATGACTATGAAATCCACTACCATCCTGAAAAGGCAAACAAAGTAACAGACGCGCTGAGTAAAAAATCATGCGCCACTTTGATGTCCCTAGCAACACTATCCCAACCACTAGAGAAAGAGATAATGAATTTTGGGGTTGAGATCATTTCTGGACAGCTCTCTGCCTTGACCATAGTACTACACTGTTTAGGGATATATTAGCAAGACAGGACAAAGATCCTAGCATCCAAAGAATCAAGCAAGAGATCCAAGAAGGAAAGGATGAAGGATTCCGTGTCTCTAACAGTGGGGTATTATATTTGGGTGAACGCCTATATATCCCCAAGGACCCAGACTTAAGAAAGAAGATCCTAGAAGAAGCTTATGGGACCCCATATTCGATACATCCTGGATCCACCAAGATGTATCAAGATATGAAAGGGAAATTTTGGTAGCTTGGTATGAAGAGGGATGTGGCTATGTATGTTAGCACTTGTCTGACATGTCAGAGAGTGAAAGTAGAACACCAAAGACCAGGAGGAGTTCTACAGCCTATCCAAATTCCAGAATGGAAGTGGGAAGAAATAGCCATGGATTTCATAGTAGAACTACCCAAAGCAACCAATGGCTACGATTCTATTTGAGTAGTTGTCGATAGATTGATAAAGTCTGCTCACTTCATGCCTATCAAAATATCATACTCCATGGAGTAGTTAGCCCAGTTATATGTCAAGGAAGTGATTAGACTGCATGGAGTACCTAAGACCATTATCTCGGATAGAGACAGTCGCTTCACTTCACACTTTTGGGAGTGTGTTCAGAAAGCCCTCGACACTAAGCTACGATTCAGCACTGCATTTCATCCTCAGACAGATGGCCAAATAGAAAGAGTGAATCGGATTCTGGAGGATATGCTAAGAGCTTATGCCCTAGATTTTAAAGGAAACTGATGCAAATATTTGTGTTTGGCAAAGTTTTCCTATAATAATAGTTATCAAACCACAATTGGAATGACACCTTATGAAGCCTTTTATGGAAGGAGATGCGGATCATCTATCTGTTGGTATGAGAGTGGCAAGAAGAAAGAAATGGGACTCAAGACTAATTTTATAGATCATGCCACCAAAGCTATAAAGAATATAGCCAAAGGATAGAGACTGCCCAGAGTCAGCAGAAGAGTTACACCGATGTCCGACGCAGACCCCTAGAGTTCCAAGTCGGGGATTCGGTGTTCATTAAGATAACTCCTATAAAAGGGGTAATGAGGTTTGGGAAGAAAGGCAAGTTAAGTCCCAGATATGTAGGCCCTTACCTGATCACCAAGAGAGTTGGTAAAGTAGCTTATGAGCTAGAGCTACCACAGGAGATGTTAGCTATCCACAATGTATTTCATGTTTCAATGCTTAAGAAGCACGTCCCAGATACCAACCAAGTGATTGAGTCACAGACGGTACAGATTCTGACAGATCTAAGTTATGAAAGTCAATCTATTCAGATAATAGATCGAGCAGTCAAGAAACTAAGAAATAAAGAAGTACCGTTAGTAAAAGTCTTATGGCAAAGTCAAAGGTTTGAAGAAGCAACCTGGGAATGTGAGGATGACATGAAGCAAAAGTATCCAGAGTTATTCTAAGTTTTAAGGACGAAAATTTTATAAGGTATAAGGGATTGTAACAACCCATATTTTAGTTCCTAAATTTTTATTTAGAGAAAAAAAATAGAAACAAGAATCGAAATAAAAAAAAATCGAATAAATGGTTCATTAGCCAGGGCTCGAACCATGAACCTTTGGTTTGGGGGAATAGGCTTCCTACCACTAAGTCATAAGATTATCAATGAGTATGATATAATAGAATATATCTATAGGCGGGAAAAAGGGAGAAGTTGGTTAATTTGGCTAATTATTTAAAGGGGTAATTAGGTTAAGGAAAACCCTAGTTATATGTTTTCCTTTCCCTAAACTCCCTCACGCCAATACCTTCCCCTTCCGTTTTCTCCATCCGCCAAATAAAAAAAAGGAGCTTTTCCCCACCGTAGAGAAATTTTGAGCCAAACCTTCCTCCTTCTTCCTCTCTCCACCGAGGAAAATAAAAGAAAAAAAAAAGAGCCTCTATAATTTCTCTTTGGAATTCAAGAGGGGATTTAACAAGAGGGATCTCCTCAAGGACTTGGTAGAGGATCATGCGAAAGCAAAGGAACACGTAGGAGGTCTTTTCTTTACGAAATCTAACGGTATAAATTGGTGAAAAAGCGTAGGAAGTAAGTATTGCTCACCTGCAGTATAAGTAGTTATTGTATTTCATTGATATGTTTTTATGTGCATGTTATTTCCAGTTATGCATGGTGTTTTTAGTTACATGATTTTTTCCTGTTATGTCATGGTTAATTCAGTATCCTATTTAGATCCATGATAAGAATGTGATTTATGATCATGCATGTTGTAGATAAGTTGTAGCTTACAATTATATACATGATGTAGAGTAAGATGTAAAAATATTTCCTTTATAAAGAAAATTTAAAGATGCTCCCTATTCGAATTAGGGATTAAGAGCACAACGATCTTCAGTATGCTCCCCATTTCAGTTTTGGGGGTCAAAAGCACAATGATCTTTATGGTACTCCTCATTCGTGGTTTAGGGGATTAAGAGCATTTCTTTTCAATATGTATAAGAATATAAGTATAAAGGAAGTATTTACTTTTGAAAAGACATGTATCGGGCATCAGTTTCGCCCACGAGCCAAGGCCCTCAGTTTCAGTTACCCTAGTAGGTTCGGTGGTTGGCCACCCCGGCCTATTAGGAAAGTGCGTATTAGTTCCTCGATATGCATGAGAAAATACCGAGGAACTGCACAAGTATGGGATATGCAATGGTTATGTAAACATGAGAGAGTATGTATGCATGAGAGTTCAGGTACCCATGAGAGCACATGTACACCCCTCTGGATGCATCTCAGATCTGACATATCGTCAGACATGACATGAGTGTGCACTCTAGGATTTTGTATGATCGTGCATTTCTGATGATATATATTTACATTTCATCAAAAAAAAAGCGCGCATTAGTACTATGCTGGGCCCATATTCAAGATGATTATTAATTTGAAGTATCAGTATAAGTATAAGTAAAAGTTTTTAAAGTTAATCATTCCAGTTCAGATACACTATTTGCAAGTTTTAAAATACTTAAGAGCATGGTTTATACAAGAGACATGTATTCAGAGTTATGATTTCCAGTTATGCTTGCATGTGTATCAATGTATCAAGGGTAAGAGAACTAGTTGCATGATTTCATACGTTGCATGTTTTTGTGAGCATAGAAAGTACTTACTAAGCGTTATTGCTTATAGTTTGCATTTCCTTATACTGTAGATAAAGGTAAAGAAAAACATCAGTGAAATGGCATGGGGGACGAAGTGCTTGGAGTGTGTGGCGACGGAACAGTGAAAGTAAAAGATCCTAAGTGCAGATGTCTAAACCAGATTTTAAGTTTTTAATTGTTTTCTTTCTGATATTGTTGGAGTTCAACTGGATTACTTATTGTTGAGACCAAAGATTGCTAGAGTCATGTTTGGTTAGTCTTAATACTCGCACGTTATGTGAAGATTTTGAATTGGTTATTGTTTAAGTGTGGTCAAGGTCCTTATGATCATTTTAGTTGTTAGCATGTTGCGTTAGTATATTGCATGAATTTTGGAATGAGGGTAATATGGGATGATGATTAAAGTATAGTGTTAGAGTAGGAAAAAGGAAGAAAATAAGACTAAGACAGTAAAGTAGTGACATCTCCCCTAGTAGAGAGTGGAAAGACTAGGGGGTGTTACAGAATGAGTATCCCTTAGATAAATTCTCTAAGTACATGCACGAAAAGCTAACTTAGTGAACTTAGAATATATCTTTTTTTCTTTGATTGAAAATACCACTTGATAAATCCAGTTATTATGCTAAGTATCGAACAATACTTTTTAAAAATTTCACGGCACTTAGGTTTGCTTGAGGACAAGCAAAGATCTAAGTCTGGGGGGATTGATGTGAGAAAAACATATAGGATTTTAGGAGTAGTTTTTGCACAAATCTTGTTACATTTTATCCTTGTTTCAAGCATATTCTACTTTGTTTTGGAAGAATTTCCTATTTTCTAGTTTGGAGATTTTCTCTTGTTACTTTTGTGTGCATGACGATATTTTAAAGGTGAAACGACACACTTTTGGAGCAAAAGGGAGGCATTCACTGGGTGGAACAAAGGTGGACACGACCAGTTGTGTGGATTCCACATGGTCGTGTCCAAACCCCGAAGCCAGCCATCCCAATGCCCCACACGATCGACCGCGTGGATTCAACATGGTCGTGTGGCGTTGGGCAGTTTTGACGCGACTAGGGTTTTTGTGGAATTTATGAAGAGTCGGTTTCACGTCTATAAAAAGAAAGGCATGCCCAAACCCTAGGGAGGAGGCAAGACGACTAGGACGGCAAGATGGTGCCCTAAAAAGCACTGGAGACTCGTAATGGGGAGGAAGGAAGCGGCTAGGAGATCCATCCCGATGCTCCGACATTGTGGAGAATAACCAAGACACACATATTGGCTAGGACAGAAAGTACCTTCTTTATTTTCTTGTTCTACTTGCATTGTAATTATGTTTTATAAGATGTCTTGTGTTTATTCTTCCTTGTCTATGGAGTAGATACTTCAATTCTAGGATTAGGGAGTAACTTGTGTTTGTGAAAATGCTAGTTCAAATAATCATTCATCTCCTTTGATTCTATTTGCAATTTTGTGTTTTTGATATTTATGAAGGTTATGTTTTGATTCTAATTCTACTGTGCATAGTCGATAGAAAGGGTGACAATCTTCATATCAAAAACCTAGGAGAATCAAGGATGAGCCTTGCGGTCATCCTACCTTCCATAATCATAGATGACAGAATATGATAGGATAGGATATGAATTAAGATCCACCTTTACATAGGGAATTATTAGGACGTCTTGGTACCTCAATAACCTATCTTAGCAGAAGGGCCAAAGTAGGAGAAATTAACTTTAGAAGGGTTGAGGGACCTTAGTGATAGAGGGCTCCCAATGGTATCAACCCTCTGAGCTCTGATAATCCATAAGGTAAATTTGGTTAGGAATAGGTAGCTCCCAATAGAAGCAAAAGTTCATCGGGCAAATGCATAATGATCCTCCCTCAAGATCATAATTAGAGATCTCAATGCACCTAATTGATAACATGTTCCACAACGCACAAGTGAAACCGATGTCCTAGAATCCCTTTTTGTGAACTTTGAACCAACCTTCCCTTCCTCCGAGTGACACCGTACTTGAGTTAGGACAACCATCAACCTCACAATCTATACTCTTAGGAGATTAATTCCGAACAACAACATCCACTGGACAGATGATATTCGAATCTCAGTCTCTGTGGGATCGATAATCTTTTATTACTCGATGACATCCATGCACTTGTGGGCGTTGAGCGCGAGCATACGCTTCGAGTCCTCGACGATTCTCGTCGGAGATTTGAGAATCGTTCTCACGTGAATCATTTATAATCATTTAGGTGAAACCAAAATCTTAGAATCCATTAAGGAACTTTGAGCTCTCCTTCGCTTTCTCCAAGTGACACCGTAATTGATTTTGGATTACCGTTAACCTCGCAACCTATACTCTTAGGATAGTAACTCCGAACAAGAACATCCACTGGACAAACGATATTCGAATCTCAGTCTCTATGGGATCAATAATCTTTTATTACATGACGACATCAGTGCACTTGCAGACGTTGAGCGTGAGCGTGAGCTTCGAGTCTTCGACAATTCTCGTTGAAGATTTGAGGTCGCTCTCATGTGCATCAGAAGCCTGGTGATGAAGTATAGTTCCTTCTAGCCTTTGTGTGACGAAGGTTTATTGGCAAGTAATTGACAGTCAGGGCATCTTGTGAAGTAAAATACTCCTGCATCAAAGGATTTAAATTGAAATAGGCTGTGGAATATTAGAGGGGATAAGAGAAGCCCTAGATGCTTGAAGACAATGACCATCCTTGTTAGAATTTAGAAAGCATTTGGGGATAATTGATTTATGGTTATTTGGAAAAAATATAAGAGCTCGAAATAAATAGGTGGTAGTGGAAGGCGAAGGCCATTCTCTAGTTGACCTAAGAAGAAAAAGTGGTGCTGAGGGGGAGGACGGTGAGGTCGATGGTTAGGTAGGGCGAATACACATTTGATTATGCTATCCATACATAGTTTTCTAACTTCATGAAAGTAATGTAATTTATATATTTGAGAAGGGGTTGTTTCGAACCATGGAATCATACTAGGGTTTTGAGAAGGGAGAGTCATATGTAAAAGAGGGCAAGGAAATGGGAGTATCACTTACTTGGGATTGAGAAATGGTGACTAGGGGAAAGGGAAGGAACTTCTTGATGCCGAAAGACTTGGGAGGTTAAACGTCTGCTAGCAAGGGTTAACAGAAGGAGAGGATGAATTTGAAATCCAGGAAGACGATGAAATTCACAGCGAAAATGTAGGGCATTGGGAATTTAGTGTTGGAAATTAGACGTCGCTAGAGGGGGGGTGAATAGCGAGTTCGTTGCTTCGATGATGGAAATTGATCACGTACTTGCTACAAGTGTTAGTGTACGTAGCAGAATATATAATGATAAATAAAAACAAATACACAACACAAGCACACATTACACAAGATATAACATGGTTCAGAACCTTAGGATTCCTACTCCACAGATTGAGCTCAAATGAGCTCTAGCGATGCAAATACCACCACTAATCTAAAACACTCCTTGTCGACAACAAGTCAGAGGCGGAGAAACCTCGTACAATGATTACAACAGTAATACAAAGAAACAACAAGCAAATATAAAGTAAATATAACAAGAGAAGTATAGAACATTTTACAAAAAACTCTTTTGGATGCTTGCTTGTTGATCGCCTTGGACTAGCCTTGAAGGATTGGAAAGCACCAACTATTCCCCTTCAAATCACCTAAGAAAATCGCTGCTAAATCCTCTCTTTCGAGCTGCTTTTATAACCTGCAATGGACTAATTTTGTGCTTGGCAGTCGACTGCCATAAGGCCCCAGTCGATTGCCAACAGTGTCGTTGCCTCACAATGGACTTGATCCACATCGGCATTCAAGCCAACGGATACACTGACAGTCGACTGCCAATTACCATCAGTCGATTGCCAAACTCGTAGCCGACTGATCAATTGACTATCGAGCGTTCTGAGTACCATGGCAGTTGACTACTCAAGACATCAGTCGACTGTCCAATGCTGGCAGTTGACTACCAAGGCTATTTGCTGTAGTCGAACACCAATCGACTCACAGCAGTCGACTGGTCATAATCCCAGTCGACTGCCCAGAGTCAACTCGGCTGTCAAGTGTCAAAATAATTGACCAATCGACTGGTCTAAAGGCCCAGTCGATTGATAACCTTAACCTTGAGGTTTAACCCCAAGTATGATGCCCTCATACTTGCTAGACTACCCTTAGCCTAGACCTAAGCCTTCTAACCACCTTCATCAGCCTCACGCCTATTGGATCCCTCCAAGTCATCCATGACTTGTTCATCTATACGCTAGCCTTCAGGTGCTTCCATCGGTTATTGTCATGCTAAGCTTGTCTACACTGCCAACACACATTTGATACACACCCAAAGAACTCTCCTAATCCATATCCAACGGATTTTCACCCTTTCTAATGCTTTCCAAAGCATATCCTAGGGTTAGGAGCAGTTAGGGTAGCCTAACATAGCTGAAACATGGGTTAAACATCCTTGTTTACCCGAAATCAGCATTGGCAGTCGACTCTGTCAGTCAGCAGTCGACTACCCTTGATGTCAGTCGACTTCCATAAGCAGTAGTCAATTGATTTATGCAAATGTAGAATTCAGAAATCAGAAAATGAATTTTAAAAAATCATAAGTAATTATACATAATACAAAAAATCATAAAAATTAATATGTATAATACTTAAGTCAATCAATATGGGTGAAAAATATTGGAAAAATAAAATATCCATAAAATAATGAGATTGAAACAAAGTTCAAAACTATTAAAAAGTTCAAAGTTTTGACCTTACTTTGTATCAACTTTATCAATGGTGATTGCTATCAAAAGATAGGCTTCACCAAGGTTTTTCAAAATGATTTTAAAACCTTATATTGAACTATGGTCTATGGGCTTAATGCACATAACTTGTACATAAGCTTTCCTCATGATTCCTCCATGGTATAAGATGAGTTTGAGTTCATCTAGATGCAAAAACTATGCACCTTGAACTTAACTCATTTCCTAACATCTCACATGTGTCTAGAGTGTATCAATATACACACATATCAATGTGATGTGAGATGTGGATTTTGTTTATCCTAATCTAAGGTCTCATGTATTTTTCTAAAGCAATACTACTTGATTCCCTTATAGATGGGACTTCAAGTCATGTCAATTGTCCTTAAATCAATTTTCATAAATCCTAAATGCATGAATAATGATTATGACATAAATGATAACATAATTAAGAATATGTGCCAAAAATCATGATGTCATGACATATAAATTTAATCTAAACATACATGACCTCAAAAGATAATCCCTAAGAATGATCATGACATTTAATGATAAAAATAAGATATAATGTCATGACATGGTATATGATAATCAAATCATGAAAAATAAAACATAAGGCATAAAAATACCTAAATTTTAATATTAGTTGTCATTTGTTTTGATTAATTCCATTTTTCCATATTACCAATTATCCTCCAAGTGTACCAAAAACACAAAATGACATACTATGACCTCTAAAACCTAGATTGTGACAATTTGATCAATTTTTCATAGTTCTCAAAATATATTGCCACATCCTACAAACCTTTAAGATTAAATTCAAACCACATTTCCAAAGTATTCTATTACCTTGGAAATGACTTAAAGTGTTAACTTTGCTATTGTTAGGTTAACTACCCATTCATTCAAGGTTGCCACAACCTAACCCATTTAGCATGAATCGATCACGCTCCTAGGAACTCAATACCTATTGGAGCTCATTTGATTTAATAGGTATTCCTTAGGGATAACTTCCCTAGATACATTCCTAATGACCCTCCTAGGCTTAGAAGTCATGGTCATTTTGGTTTTGCCTAGGTTAACTCTAGTGGTAACTCCCCTTGTAACCTTCTTAGTGGCCTCCCTAGGTTTCCTTGAAACCTTAGCCATTAGGCACACTCCATGGTTAGCCTTAGGGATTGCCTCCCTAGTAACCTTCGCTCTCCTAGACCTAGATTTAGTTCCATAATCAAATGGAACATTGTGATAAGTAGGCATTACCTTCTTGGACATAGACTTGTGACCCAAACCTTGCCTCCTAGATGGTTCTTGCCTCTTACACCCTTGACTTTGACTTCTAGACCCTAGATTTTGACAATTTGACCTTTTAATTGAATTTGTCATTATTGTAAGGGTATTTTCAAGTTTCTCAAGCCTTGACCTCAATGCTTGGTTCTCTAACTCTAATCTTCCCAATTTTGATTTTTCATATATCCTTTGGGAATGAGACTTCCTAGCCATATGTCTATGGTTCTTAGGATTAATGCCTAGGTGGTCCTCTACCTTCCTAATAGTTTCCCTAGGTAGGATTGTTTTAGGGATATTAGTCCTAAATTTCTCCTTATTTCTAAAATTGCAACTCTTAGCACCTAGGCAATAAAGTCTATTATTTCTAGCATGCTTTTCATGAACAATAGCAAGTGAATTAAAAGCATACTTTTTAACATTAAAACTAGAAGGTGCATTACTAAAATATACCTTAGGATTTGCCTTAGAGGCTCCCCCTACATGTGATGCTCCTTCTTTGACGTTCTTCCTCCCCCTAGGGCGTTGACTCCTATAATGCCCTCTTTGGTTGCACTTGAAGCATACTACATACTCCTTGCTCTTCTTGGTGGGGACACCAGCATCCTTGACCTTTGGTGCCGGTTGAGGCTTCTTGACTCTTTTCAGACACTTACTCTTGTAATGCCCGGCTTCCCTACACTCAAAGTAAATTATATGATATTTGTTTTAAACTAAATTTGTTGAGTTACCTAGGTCGATGGTGGAATTTTGATCTTCTTCATCTTCTCAACCGAAGGTAGAAGCTTCTTCTTGATGCTCCAGAGTGGATGGTCTCATATCCTCCCCCTCAATCCTAGAGGGGGAGGCTTCTCCTACTTCTTCCACCTCTTCTACATCTCCTTCCTCTTCCACCTCTTCTGATCTGGATGTTGATTCCCTATCAACCTCCGAATCTGCAAGCTTTTGGGATGATGATGTGCTTGCTTCATCTTGATCTTGAGAGGACTCGGACTCCTCCTCGGACTTCTCCTCTGGTTCATGAGCCAGTGATGAGTTTTCATGATATTTCGCCAACTTGCTCCAAAGGGCCATGACGTCTTTATGATCTCTTATATTGATCAAAATATCATTAGGAAATACACTAAGTAATATACCCATTACCTTATTGTTTATGTTCGAGTATCAGATTTGCTCCTCGCTCCACTTCTTCTTCTTGAGTATTTTTCCATTCTCATCCTTAGGTGCATCGAACCCTACTAAAACACTAATCTAATTGTCATAATCACACATAAGAAAATACATCATTCTACCTTTCCAATATGCAAAATCTTTGTGGTCGAAGGAAGGAGGAATGTTGATGTCATCACCAAATTTCTCTTGAAAATCCATCTTATCCTCTAGCATGCTCCCTTAGTTGTTAAACCTTAAAGAGCGACCTCGCTCTAATACCACTTGATGGAAATTGGAGTTCGCTAGAGGGAGGTGAATAGCGAGTTCATTGCTTCGATGATAGAAATCGATCGCGTGCTTGCTACAAGTGTTAGTGTACGCAGTAGAATATATAGTGATAAACAAAAACAAATACACAACACAAGCACACAATACACAAGATATAAGATGGTTCGAAACCTTAGGTTTCCTACTCCACGAATTGAACTCAAATGAGCTCTAGCGATGCAAACACCACCACTAATCTAAAAAACTCCTTCTCGACAATAAGTCGGAGGCGGAGAAACCTCGTACAACGATTACAATAGTAATACAAAGAAACAACAAGCAAATATAAAGTAAATACAACAAGAGAAGTCAAGAACACTTAAAAAAACTCTTTTGGCTGCTTTCTTATTGATCGCCTTGGACTAGCCTTGAAGGACTGGAAAGCACCAACTATTCCCCTTCAAATCACCCAAGAAAATTGCTGCTAAATCCTCCCTTTAGAGCTGCTTTTATTGTTAGTAATATATGAGAGATGTCCTAAGGCAATCGCCTTATGTATGAACCATTTATATGATAAATGAAGATTCACTATTTGAGTATACATGTTTTATGTATTTGATTGGATCTTAAACTCATTTACTGAATGTCCACGATACGATTCACAGCATGAGAGAATTTGTGATTGGATCACAACTAGTGAGTATCTCTACATGTGTAATTGTGATGTATCGAAATTATCCCTAGTCGATGAATTGATGGATTTGGACACCATCAATTCTGTCGAGACTAGCACGAGGTATACTCCTTGGTGTATCCAAGCAGCTGATTCTCACTGGCTGGAGACATTGTGATGTCCGGAGTTAATCGTGGATGCTAGTTATGGTAACTAGTTCATTGGAGTGACCACCCGTAAGACTTCATATGGTTCTCTGCATATATAGATATGTCAATGAAGTTCTTACTGTAGCTTAAGTGCGATGTTCTTTGACTTGCGGTATTCAAGTCATCTTGATCATGGAGACTTATGCTTTGACATCTTAAGCAAACATCTCTAAGGAGATGTGGACCCGGGATGATTGGGTATAAGTCGAAGTGATCGAAGGTGTTTGAATAGCCTATAAAGGATTCACCACTCCTTGTGAGGAGATGTATACCCATGGGCTCTCGTCGGATTGTTACTAAAGTCTTTGGCCAAAGCATTACATGTTTAGAGTAAAGTACTCTTCGATACATGTGCAGTAACTAGTATCCGTAGGACGAGGAAATGATACTTGGGTTAGGTGTGACGTAGTCAGCCTAGTGGGGACTGACACTATAGACCATGTCCTAAACCAAGTGGGTATAAGATGAGTGAAGGGAATGGGGCACGAATCATTCGAGCTGCTGAAGGGTTTCAGAAATAGTTCTGGATCAACCGTTGATCTTTTCGGTTAATTGGGGATCATGATGTACTACTAGGTGTCACTCATGATCGTTCTATAATTAATGGTTAATTATAGACGGCCAACATAAACCGAGAACCTATTTGGTCACACGCACAACGAGCGTAATCCGAAGGATTTAAAACGAGCTTGAGAATGGGATTCTCAGACTGAGAGAAACTAAGTTTGGTTGGACCAAACATGGAGCGAGCATGAAATCGTTTCAATCGCAATGGAAGCGTGGATGGGCCATGTCTTATGAAGACATAATGGATGAACCAAAATGGTTTGGTTCTAATCCAATGGAGAAGAATAAACCAAAGGGTTTGGTTTATTTTAAACGAATGAACCAAAAGTTGGTTCGGTTCATTTTAACTTAAAATAAACCATTATGGTTTGGTTTATTTTAACTTATATTAATGGAGCGGGTTAACGGGCCTCATGGTTATGATCCAATAACCATTAAGAGAATTAGTTCTCTATAAAAGAGGGCTTAAGGGATTGTTAAGCCATAATCCACAACCCTAAGTTGCCGTCCACCTCTCCTTGGAGAAATTCGGCGCCAACTCTCCTCCTCCTTGCCGCCGTCCACCTTGAGGCTTCAACCGGCGTCCAGAAGGTGCTGACCTTCCCCCTCGCCGGCGTCGAGCTGCTGGTGGTGGTACTCCGGTGATCTTCTTTAGGTTTGGCATCAAGGTGAGCTCTATCTTCCCTTGGTTGGCCGGCGCCTATCTCCTCCACCAAAGCTGTCCAGTTTTTCTGGACAGCTTGTTCTCCTCTCGTCGGAGCGTCGTTTGGACGACGGTTAGAGCTCCGACAGCGGCTAACTTACCGGGGATTCGATCTCCAGTAATCCTCTGAGGTGGAGGATGAAGGATTCGTCAATTGGTTGACGAATACCTCTCCGGAGAAGTGAGTTTTGAGAACTCGTATTAGGATCCGAATTTGGATTCGGATTGTGATCATCTCTCGATCACGTCGTCTTCAACACGAGGCTAGTAACCCATACGAAGACGAAGCTCGTGGCTTAGCGAAGTCATCTCGAGGAACTCGGCGTGGATACGGATAGAGACGATTCTAGCGAGGATCGTTCCGGTTGATGTCGTTCCCGCTACACGTCCATGGCAGTCGACTATCGAGCATTCTGAGTACCAGCAGTCGACTGCCATCCATGGCAGTCGATTGCTCAGGCCATCAGTCGACTACCCAATACTGGCAGTTGACTACCAAAGCTATTTTCCCCAGTCAAACACCAGTCAAAAGCCTATAGGGTGTCGTCTTGGCCATGTAAGTAAGAAATGCATGTCCGAATTACACAGATGTGGAATTCTGGAATCGTTTGAATTGGATTCATACGATACATGCGTATCATTCTTAAAAGGCAAGATGACTAAGTTACCTTTTACTAGAAAAGGTGAACGAGTGGGAGAGTTACTAGGTCTAATACATACTGATGTATGTGGACCTATGTCAACTCAAGCTTTAGGAGGCTATAGCTACTTCATTACCTTCACCGATGATCACTCACGGTTTGGGTATGTGTTCTTGATGAAACACAAGTCTGAAGCCTTTGAAAGGTTCAAAGAATTCAGAAATGAAGTAGAGAAACAACATGATAAGAGTATTAAAATACTTCGATCGGATCGAGGTGGTGAATACTTAAGTCAAGAGTTTCTTGATTATCTAAGAGACAATGGTATATTGTCACAATGGACTCCGCCATATACACCACAGCATAATGGTGTATCCGAGAGGCGTAACCGGACCTTGTTGGACATGGTCAGGTCAATGATGAATCATGCGACTCTTCCCAAGTCCTTTTGGGGCTATGCACTTCAGACAGTTGTTTACTTGTTAAACAGAATGCCTACCAAGGTAGTCTCAACTACTCCATATGAGATATGGAATAGTAAGAAACCTCATGTATCTTACTTAAAGATATGGGGTTGTCTTGCTTATGTGAAGCGGACTGTATCAGAAAAATTGGATGCTAAGTCTGATAAATGTCTATTTATTGGATACCCTAAGGAAACAAGGGGTTACCAATTCTATCATCCTGTGGAACAAAAGGTGTTTGTTTCAAGGCATGCTGTGTTTCTAGAGAAAGAGTTTCTCTTGCAAGAAAACAGTGGGAGTGTCGTCGAGCTTGAGGAGGATCGAGAGACTCAAATAGACATTGATGAGATACCTGGTAAAGCACAACAGCCGATAACTCATAGTGATGAGCAATTGGCTGGACCTATTGTAACACCACATCTTCGTAGATCTGGTAGAACACGCAATATTCCTGAGAGATATGGATTTCTCGTAAGTGAATCGAACGACGTGTTACTCATTGATGATGAGGAGCCTACTAGCTATGAAGAAGTGCTGACAAGTTCAGAAAGGGATAAGTGGCTTGGTGCCATGAAGTCGAAAATGGATTCCATGTATGAAAACCAAGTTTGGAACTTGGTTGACCCACCTGAAGGCATAAAGCCTATAGGGTGCAAGTGGGTTTTCAAGAAGAAAACTGACATGGATGGTAATGTGATTACCTATAAGGCTAGATTGGGTTTCAAAAACAAGGTGTTGATTATGACGAAACCTATTCGCCTGTAGCTATGCTTAAATCCATTCGGATGCTCCTGGCCATAGCGGCTCATTATGATTATGAGATATGGCAGATGGATGTGAAAACAGCTTTCCTTAATGGAAACCTGCTCGAGGACGTGTATATGATACAACCTGAGGGTTTCACATCGGTTGATAAAACCAAGGTATGCAAATTGCGACGGTCCATTTATGGATTGAAGCAAGCATCCAGGAGCTGGAATATCCGTTTTGATGAGACAATCAAAAGGTTTGATTTCTCACAAAATCCAGACGAACCTTGTGTGTACAAGAAGGTTAGTGGGAGTGCAGTCGTGTTCCTAGTATTGTGTGTCGATGACATATTACTTATAGGAAACGATGTTTCAATCTTACAGTCAGTGAAGGTTTGGTTATCCAAGACATTCTCCATGAAAGACCTGGGAGAAGCAACCTACATCCTCGGGATTAAGATCTATAGAGATAGATCGAAACGGTTGCTTGGTCTTTCGCAGTCTACATATATAGACCGAGTGCTAAAGAGGTTTAGCATGTCGGAATCCAAGAAAGGTTTTCTACCCATCAGGCATGGGATACACCTTTCGAAGTCTATGTGTCCGCGCACAGAAGACGAGAGGATTTGCATGAGTAAGATTTCCTATGCATCCGCAGTAGGATATATCATGTATGCTATGTTATGTATAAGGCCCGATGTATCGTATGCTCTGAGTGTCACGAGAAGATACCAGTCTGATCCAGGAATGGATCATTGGGTGACTGTTAAGATGATCCTTAAGTACTTAAGAAGAACTAAGGATGCATTCCTAATGTATGGAGAAGGGTACATGGTGATACGTGGGTATACGGATGCCAGATCCAGACAGACAAGGATGATTCCATGTCTTAGTCTGGGTATATATTCACCTGGAATGGAGGTGCAATAAGTTGGAAAGGTTCCAAGCTTGACACTATAGCGGATTCTGCCACTAAGGCAGAATACATTGTAGCTTTGGAAGCAGCAAAGGAAGCGGTTTGGATCAAGAAGTTCATCTCTGAACTTGATGTGGTCTCATCAATGATCCAAACATGTGCTTCGCCGCTATCATCTTATCAGAGAGATCATCAGTAGGAACGAAATACAAATCGAGAAAATTCCCACTAAAAGGAACTTAGCGGATCCTTTGACTAAGGCATTACCTCAAAATAAGTTTGAGGGTCATGTTAGAGCTTATGGTATTGGATACCGTAGCGATTGGCATTAGGCCAAGTGGGAGTCTATTAGTAATATATGAGAGATGTCCTAAGGCAATCGCCTTATGTATGAACCATTTATATGCTAAATGAAGATTCACTATTTGAGTATACATGTTTTATGTATTTGATTGGATCTTAAACTCATTTACTGAATGTCCACGATACGATTCACAGCATGAGAGAATTTGTGATTGGATCACAACTAGTGAGTATCTCTACATGTGTAATTGTGATGTATCGAATTATCCTAGTCGATGAATTGATGGATTGGACACCATCAATTCTATCGAGACTAGCACGAGGTATACTCCTTGGTGTATCACCGATTCTCACCGGGCCGAGACATTGTGATGTCCGGAGTTAATCGTGGATGCTAGTTATGGTAACTAGTTCATTGGAGTGACCAGCCGTAAGACTTCATATGGTTCTCTGCATATATAGATATGTCAATGAAGTTCTTACTGTAGCTTAAGTGCGATGTTCCTTTAACTTGCGGTATTCAAGTCATCTTGATCATGGAGACTTATGCTTTGACATCTTAAGCAAACATCTCTAAGGAGATGTGGACCCGGGATGATTGGGTATAAGTCGAAGTTATCGAAGGTGTTTGAATAGCCTATAAAGGATTCACCACTCCTTGTGAGGAGATGTATACCCATGGGCTCTCGTCGGATTGTTACTAAAGTCTTTGGCCAAAGCATTACATGTTTAGAGTAAAGTACTCTTCGATACATGTGCAGTAACTAGAATCCGTAGGACGAGGAAATGATACTTGGGCTAGGTGTGACGTAGTCAGCCTAGTGGGGACTGACACTATAGACCATGTCCTGAACCAAGTGGGTATAAGATGAGTAAAGGGAATGGGGCACGAATCATTCGAGCTGCTGAAGGGTTTCAGAAATAGTTCTGGATCAACCGTTGATCTTTTCGATTAATTGGGGATCATGATGTACTACTAGGTGCCACTCATGATCGTTCTATAATTAATGGTTAATTATAGACGACCAACATAAACCGAGAACCTATTTGGTCACACGCACAATGAGCATAATCCGAAGGATTTAAAACGAGCTTGAGAATGGGATTATCAGACTGAGAGAAACTAAGTTTGGTTGGACCAAACATGGAGCGAGCATGAAATCGTTTCAGTCGCAATGGAAGTGTGGATGGGTCGTGTCTTATGAAGACATAATGGATGAACCAAAATGGTTTGGTTCTAATCCAATGGAGGAGAATAAACCAAAGGGTTTGGTTTATTTTAAACGAATGAACCAAAAGTTGGTTCGGTTCATTTTAACTTAAAATAAATCATTATGGTTTGGTTTATTTTAACTTATATTAATGGAGCGGGTTAACGGGCCTCATGGTTATGATCCAATAACCATTAAGAGAATTAGTTCTCTATAAAAGAGGGCTTAAGGGATTGTTAAGCCCTAATCCACAACCCTAAGTTGCCGCCCACCTCTTCTTCGAGAAATTCGGCGCCAACTCTCCTCCTCCTTGCCGCCGGCCACCTTGAGGCTTCAACCGGCGTTCAGAAGGTGCTGACCTTCCCCCTCGCCGGCGTCGAGCTGCTGCCGGTGGTACTCTGGTGATCTTCTTTAGGTTTGGCATCAAGGTGAGCTCTATCTTCTCTTGGTTGGCCGGTGCCTATCTCCTCCACCAAAGCTGTCCAGTTTTTCTGGACAGCTTGTTCTCCTCTCGTCGGAGCGTCGTTTGGACAATGGTTAGAGCTCCGACAGTGGCTAACTTACCGGGGATTTGATCTCCGGTAATCCTCTGAGGTGGAGGACGAAGGATTCGTCAATTGGTTGACGAATACCTCTCCGGAGAAGCGAGTTTTGAGAACTCGTATTAGGATCCGAATTTGGATTCGGATTGTGATCATCTCTCGATCATGTCGTCTTCAACACGAGGCTAGTAACCCGTACGAAGACGAAGCTCGTGGCTTAGCGAAGTCATCCCGAGGAACTCGGCATGGATACGGATAGAGACGATTCTAGCGAGGATCGTTCCGGTTGATGCCGTTCCCGCTACACGTCATACGAAAGGTATAACGTAGATAAATTTCCTTTTATTGCAAATTTAAATTTACGGTTATGTCTACACTTGTTGTAATATGCATGTGTGTGTTGTGTGTGTTGTAATAAATGTAGATTTATTATTTTTATTGCTTCCGCTGTGTTCATGTTTACGAAACGTGATCGAACACACACACGCCGCGGTGCCAGAAACCCAACATTTATAAGCTGCAACGGGCTGATTTCGCACCTGACAATCAACTACCACAAGGCCCCAGTTGACTTCCAACAGTGTTGTTGTCTCACAACGGACTTATTTCACGTCAGCATTCAAGCCAACAGATACACTGGCAATCGACTGCCAATTACCATTAGTCGACTGCCAACCTCGTAGCCGACTAATCAGTCGACTATCGAGCATTCTGAGTACCAGCAGTCGACTGCCATCCATGGCAGTCAATTGCTCAGGCCATCAGTCGACTACCCAATACTGGCAGTTGACTACCAAGGCTATTTTCCCCAGTCAAACACCAGTCGACTCACAGCAGTCGACTGGTCATAATCCCAGTCGACTGCCCAGAGTCAACTCGGCTGCCAAGTGTCAAAATAATTGACCAATTGACTGGTCTAAAGGCCTAGTCAATTGATAACCTTAACCTTGAGGTTTAATCCCAAGTATGATGCCCTCATACTTGTTAGACCACCCTTAGCCTAGACCTAAGCCTTCTAGATACATCCATCAGCCTCACACCTATTGGATCCCTCCAAGTCATCCATTACTTGTTCATCCATACGCTAGCCTTCAGGTGCTTCCATCGGCTATTATCATATTAAGCTGGTCTATACTGCCAAGGCACATTTGGACTTATGCCACCAAGACTATCGCTTGGACTTTACGCCGCCAAACCATTGGACTTATGTTGCCAAGACTCCCACTTGGACTTTGCGCTGGCAATATCAACCCTTGGACTTCCCTTGCCAACCCATGTTGGACTTTCCATTTGTCAAGACTCAAGCTTGGACTTTCCCTTGCCAGCAAGACCTATGCTTGGACTTTCCATGCCAAGTACCCAAGACTTAGACTTTCCAATTGCCAAGACTCAAGCTTGGACTTTCCCTTACCAAGACCCATGCTTGGACTTTCCATGCCAACCCATGTTGGACTTTCAAACTGCCAAGACTCAAGCTTGGACTTTCCATCATATGGTCAACCTCATGTGAACCATATAGTCAATCCATTGTCAAACAATGGTCAACTCATTGTCAAACATCAAACACTAACATCAAACCACTACTTGAGTCAAACTCGAGTCTGGTCAATCGTGACCTTGGTCAATTGCACCAACATTTGGGCATTAAAATACTCTGTCTAAAGAGACAAAGAGGTGGGGCCTAGTAGCAAAACTACTAGACTAGGCCATTTAAGTAGATAGAAAGGGTGGTAGTTATGGCCCAACAGGCCTAAGAATGGGTGTTACAAGACCTAAGTCATCGCCGAGCTGGGAGAAAAAAGCACGTTAGGAAAGTATTTAAGTTACTAATGTCAGTCAAAATGATTAGTCTGACTATTTTTTTAGGGGGGGAGTGGCTAATGAAACTACTGTAATAAGACTAAATATAAAGAAGTGTCGAACCGAGTCAGAAGGTAGTGGATCGAAAGATGAGCTAGGTCTTAAAGGTATCAGCTCGGGAGGATGAGCTGAGTCAAGAAGGTAGCATCTTGGGATGGTGATCCGGGTCGAGAAGGTATCAGCTTGGGAGGATAAGCTAAGTAAAGAAGGTAACAGCTCGAAAAGATGAGTTGGGTCAAGAAGGTAGCATCTCGTGAAGATGAACCGAGTCAAGAAGGTAGTAGCTCGAGAGGATAAGTTGAGTTGAGAAAGTAGCAGCTCAGGAGGATGAGCTAAGTCAAGAAGGCAATAGCTCATGGAGATGGGTCAAGCAGGAAGGTAACAGCTCTAGAAGATGAATCAAGTCAAGTGTGTTGGATCGATTTGAAACGCTAGAGGGGGGGTGAATAGCGATAAAAACTTTTCTTTTAAATCGTTCGATAGACAATTAAACGCAGCGGAAATGTAAATAAAAACTAAATGAGACAAATAGTTTTTTTACTTGGTTCGTAGCCTTCGGCTACTACTCCAAGGCCCTAACGGCCCTAGACCGTGTACGGAGGGCAATTCACTAAAACACTCCTCCTCGTTGGAGGTAGGAGTTTTACGATTACAAAAGCCTTCGAAGCAAAAAGATAGAGAGACAAACCCTCTCTTCTATTAAAGTAAAATGCAACGAAAAGCCTCGATTAAAAAGAATTGCAATATTGAAAGCAATAACAAATTAAGATTATACCAACAACTAAACAAAAGAAACTTTAAGCTAGGGTTGTTGGCAGCACTTCGTTGTTGTAGAGTCATCGGAGAGTTGCAGCGTAACGGAGGCTTTTGAGCACTTAGAATTGAGGATGAAACCCTAGGTTTGGCCCTCCTTTTATAGCCTTTAAGCCCCTCAACGAATGGGTCTTCAACCAATCACAAATGGGCACAAAACTACTTGAAAAAATGGGGAAGCGAAGGCACTCAAATAGACTGCGCTAACGTAGTGTTTGTATATTACCTAAAAAGCACATCACTTGTACATATATTAGCAATACGCAACTGAACGAAGTATAAGTGGATTCGACGGCCACTTGCCGTCCGATCTCAACATAGACCTTCCATGGGAAGTCTTGGGTCGGATCGTCGCCTAAGATCATCCCCGTAAAGAGGATACGACCTCACTTACGCTCGCACACACGAGCTTACCTCGATACTTACGTGTCGCTTTTGCTTCCGGCCTTCCACTCGATTCCTTCAGCTCCCTCCGAAGTAACTCGAGTGTCACCCGACCACCGCGGCTTCCTCCGGGTGTCGCTAGCCTTCAGCTCCAGCATTGAGACTTTTCTGCACACTTGATTTAGCTCGTGAGATAACAATATAAGCTTAACTTTGTATCGTTTTCTATAATCAAAACTTAGGTTCGACTTAGGTGCCCACTGCACCAACAAAGTGTTGGTGCAAGAATGCCCTAATCATTAATGTATTTTGATATTTTGATAATCATTTGAAGTTATGCAATAATTGCGATCTAACCACGAATGTTTAAGTGACAGAAAAATCCAAGTGTGAAGACTTGGTAAAGAGAAATCTAAGTGTGAATCTTAGCAAGGAAAGTCCAGGATAAGGTCTTGGCAACATAAGGCCAAGAATGTAGTCTTGATGGTATAAAGTCCAAAGACAAGGTTTTGGCAGCGTAAGTCCAAGCATATAGCCTTGGCGGCGTAAAGTCCAAGCGGACTTTGGGAAAGGAGAAACTCAAAGTATGACAAAACCAAGAGAAGATTTTGAAGGCAAGCACAAGGATAAGTGAGTCATGGACTCGGAGGGATCCTGGAAGCGCAAGACTGATTGAGAAGCCAGAACGTTAAGTCTAGGCTTAGGGTATGTGTTCAAGTATGAATTAGTCATACTTGAAGTGTATTAGTCAACTGGTGGCTTAGACCAGTCGACTGATCTCGAGTGTTCAACAAGGCTTGAACAGCTTGATCAAGTTATGACCCGCGATCGGGTCAAGCGATCAATCATCATTTGTAGCTTTATTAGTTGACTGCTAGGGTTTAGCAGTCAACTGGTCTACAACAGTCGACTTCCATGTATAGGCAGTTGACTATTTTTAAGTGGACATGAGCACAGTAGCATTTTTAGTTGACTGATTGCTTGGAGCAATTGACTATCGACTCCTGGTATGAGCAGCCGACTGATCAAGTGGACGTTGAGTTGTGATGATCACAATAAGGTTTCGTCAAAAGCTGTTGGATCCGATCAATAATGGTAGCAGTTGACTAGTGTCCAGCTCAATGGGAAAAAATAGCCAAAATCTATAAAAGGAGGTTGATGGAGCTTGGATGGGGCTAATGCTTTCATTCTAAACATTCATCCTAAGCTCTCTAGCCTTCCTCTAAGCTTTCAAGTGTTTTCTAACCTCTTCTTCCTAATCTTATCTCAAATATTGTAAGAAGAAGAGTGTTCTTGTAAAGAAGGCTTCTCCACCTTGGTGTTCTCATCAAAAGGAGGTTCTAGTGAAAGCTTGTCAGGAGTGATCCACCTTACGGATTGTCATGGAGTAGGAGTGTCATCTTTGAACCAGTCGACTAGTCTACAATAGTCGACTTCCATGTATGGGCAGTCAACTATTTTAAGTGGACGAGCACAATAGAATTTTTAGTTAATTGATTGCTTGGAGAAATTGACTATCGACTGCTGGTATGAGCAGTCGACTGATCAAGTGGATGTTGAGCTGTGACGACTGCAATCAAGTTTCATCAGAAGCTGTTGGATCCGATCAATAATGGTAGTAATTGACTGTTGGTATGCAGAAGTCGACTGGTGTCCGGTTGAACGGACAAAAATAGTCAAAAACTATAAAAGGAGGCTGATGGAGCTTGGATGGGGCTAATGCTTTTATTCTGTACATTCATCCTAAGCTCTCTAGTATTCCTCTAAGTTTTCAAGTGTTTTCTAACCTCTTCTTTTTAATCTTATCTCAAATATTGTAAGAAGAAGAGTATTCTTGTAAAGAAGGATTCTTCATCTTGGTGTTCTCATCAAAAGGAGGTTCTAGTGAAAGCTTGTCAAGAGTGATCCACCTTACGGATTGCCGTGGAGTAGAAGCGTCATCTTTGAACCGCATTACATCCACGTGTTAGCATTGTCTTCTTTGATTTTGATTTTAGTTATTGTTTTCTTTTGTATTTCTTCCGCTAACAAACGTGTAGAAATTGAAGAAGCACCATTCACCCCCTCTTGCACTTAACTAGATCCTACATCAAGAAGGTAGTAGCTCGGGAAGATGAGTTGAGTTGAGAAGGTAGCAGCTCGGGAGGATGAGCTGAGTCAAGAAGGCAACAACTTGTGAAGATGGGTCGAGCAGGAAGGTAACAAATCGAGAAAATGAGCTGAGTCAAGGACGTGGCAGCTTAGGATGTAAGTTAGGTAATAGTTTGGGAAGATGAGCCGAGTCGAGAAGGCAGTGGCTCGGGAAGAGAGCAAAGCCGAATCAGACGGGCAGTAGCTTGGGAAGTTAGTAGGAAGCCAAACAAAATATTAATTCTGTTAATGTGAGACCTCGTAAAATATGAAAGAGATTGTTTATTATAGTCATGTTATACACATCATTATCTTTTATAACAGATTAAAGACGCCTCATAGGTCCCACCAAAGATTTCCTATAGTGAGCATTCTCTAATGGCATAATGGCATGATCATCTGAATCCACGTGACATTCCATGTGGACGATGATGCTCGTAGTTTGTTGCACGACAATTTGCCCTAACTTCAAAGGGTAGATAAAAGGCAGAAAAGGAGGAAGGAGAGGGGATCTAATCTCATTCTATATACACTTATTATTTTCTACTACACTCATCTTCTTAACTGCTACTATTTATTTCTCTTTCTCATATAAGCTCTAACTTAAGCATCGGAGGATCTCTGCCGGGTAGGGCAATGGTGGTCTAACGTGTGTTAACTTTTATAAGAAGGAGCAAGGAGATTCTTACTGTTGCGGTCAGAGAGAATCCATCCTCGACAGCTCAATCTCGGGGAGAAAAATTCATGTCGCATCACATATAATTAATTCTCTGTATTGAAGTCCATGTGTCTGTTGTTAGGCAAACTCTTAAATGTGTCTCCTTGTCCTTTTCTTCCAAAAAAATGTTCAATGCAATCCCTCGTTATTGTCCTACGAGATGGAATTCTAAATAATGGCTGTATCACATTTATAAAGTGTCTAAATCCTTCCATTTCCACAAAACTAAAAGGCAATTCATCAACTACTATCATCTTAGCCAAAGCTTTCCTGCAAGCTTCTTGATCAAATCTCTAAGTATTGACTGTTATTTGATCTTTTGAAATGTTTTGAAAGGCTATTTTTGCTTGTTTAGTTCCCACATTACATTACATGGGTATTGTTTACACTTTTTCAAATGAGCACTCAAAGGCGAAGTGCCATTAAAACTTGAATCAATAGCATAACTTGAACCACAATAATTACATTTTTCTCTAGGTGACCCATTAGAATCAATATATTTCTCAAAATGTTCCCAAACAAAAGATCTAGGTCTTACAGATTTCCTCTTTTTCCCAACATCAACCGAATCCGCAGATGAAGAATTAGGTGCACTATTATTTGAACCCCTGCATTCAACAATTTTGCCCTCCTTTTCTTCCATCTATTAAACATATAGAAAAAATTTGTATAAAATCAGCAAAAAAAAAAACAACAACAAAATATAATCGGGTACGGCAACACCACCATCGAAACATGACAAACCTGAGGATTTTAGCCATTGTATGCGTTGAATTTCTGTTGATGTTCCCTGAACATGGAGAATGCAAAATAATCATCTACGGTAGTTTGGAGAGAAATGGAATTCCGAAACAACACACGCACGCCTTCAAATCCAGCAAATGGTTACTCATGTGGCTGCACCACCTCCGAAAGATGACTTAACCAGTTAACCTAAAATGAGGAAATGATAAAAGGCTCAACTAAAGGCATGTCTAAAATTTAAAAAACCCTATACTTAATGAAAATATGGTCGGTTCGGTTATTTCGATTTTTGGAAAGCTAAAATCGTAAACCGAACCGGATAACCGAAATTTTTAAAATTTAAAACCATAACCGACCGTAAAACCAAAAATATTGAACCATAAAAACTAAATTTTTTGGTCCGATCGATTTTAATCAAACTGTGTCCACCCCTATTTACAATTTATCACGTGAATCAACAAAGAATACCATTATATTTTTTTTTCCTTTTTTACAAGATCTTGAAGTGAAGAAACCTTTTACACAAAAAGATATACAAAATAATAAACAATAAGGAAAGCAACAAGACGCCTAAAATTAACTATACTAGACATAAGAGGTAGCTATGAAAGAGGAGAAGAAACTACCAATGCTATCAAAAGGTGGATAAGAAAATAAGATTAATTAAAAGACGGATTAAGAAAGATTATAGAAGAAAGACACAAAAGAAGCAACGTATTGTCATTGCAATAAGAAGAGGCATTATAAAATAGAATATTTCCAACTCAAAGAGTTAGAAAAAAGTGAACAATAAAAAAAAGGGAGAAATCAAGGAAAGGACTTAAAGTCGCTTAGGATAAGTCATTATAATCTAATTCAGATGTAGATCAAATTAGTTGTTTGACCTTAATAGTTGAAGCTTCAATAGAGTCTGAACAAGAGTCAAGGTTAAGTTCAGATTTAGAATGAAAAGACTTAATTAGTGACTCAGATTAGTTAACTGATGAGGTAAAAGATCCTCTTATTGAAAAATTATATGACACTATTACTTAACTAAAACATTAGCTAAATAAAAGTCTACGGTTGAGTCTCTTCTTAATGAGGTCAAAAACATTAAGTAGAAGGCTTATGTTAACTCTTTAGTTGAGAAGCTTCAACTCAAGTGTCATAACTGGAGGAAGAAAATTTCATCTTGAAAGTTTAAATTGAAGAGTTAAAAACCATTTTAAATAGGTACTCATTAGGATTAAAATACTTAGATATGATGGTTGAATCCCAAGTTGTGTATAACAAGACTAAACTTGAGTTTAACCAAAATCATCACGTTTCTTATCTATCCTTCGTAAATAGAAATTATCATATTCAAATTAGAAAAGCTTGGGTGCCTAACTCATGTTCGATTAATAAAATTAGACCTAAGTCTTTTTGAGTGCTAAAATCATGTATTAAGTTTGTGAATTTATTTAGAACTTATATCAACTTTTGATTTATTATTTGTAACCATTCATATTTAAATTTTTAGTATAAAAGTTATTTATTATTCAAAATTTATTATTTTATATTTTTTTAAATTTATTTATCTATTTGAATCAATGGACTTAACCTATGTCTTACCATAGAATTGCATGTGCTTATAAGACTTAGAAGCCTTTACATCTCACAAATATAATAGAATTAACTATTTGTGTATTTAACCATATAAATGGACATGAGATACTAAGAGTTTTTTTGTTATTTTCAAATGCTTAATCTGTATATCAATATGAACCAAAAATTACAAATATAGGTCACATAACGTGGAGATGTTTAGATCTTGACAAATAAATCCTCCTCCTCCTTCTTATGTAGATACATTGTATTTGTTTTGGCCCAATTTGTGACTTAACTTTAATTTTAGTGTATTTGAATTAGAAAATTAACTTATCTTATTGATACTGCTGGTACCTTTTCTACATAATCCCCAATAGAAGGGTTAGTGGAGGCCCATGATCCGAGCCAAAATATTCAGTTCAGTGAAGGGAGAAAAGGAAGCATTGGTCCGGGCGCAAATATCAGAGGCTATTGGTCCGGGCGCAAATATCAGAGGCTATTGGTCCGGGCGCAAATATCAGAGGCTATTGGTCCGGGCGCAAATATCAGAGACCATTGGTACGGGAGAATATCGAAAACAATTGGCACGGGAGAGTTAGCAGAAGCAATTGGTACAGCAAAAAAGAGACGGAAGACACTTCGCTAAAGAGTGGAGCAAGAATTGGTTCAACAAGATAATTCCAGAAGCCGACGGGATGGATAGAGGGTCGACTTAGCCTGATCGATATGGTTATATGAAGGAAGTCTGGTGCGGGGAAAAGGGGAATTGGTTCGGGTTGATGAGGAATCCTAGGGCTAGGACACCCGTGGGCTATAGACCTAAGCTAGCTTCACTCAATGCGGAGGGTTGAGGGAGATATTCTAACCTAGTTTCCCGAAAAGTAGAGGAAAAGGTGTTAGGCAACGTCTTGGGAGGCCCCACGCAATATTCCGAGGAGTCTTCACTCCTTATATCTATAACAAAATTATTCTCCAGGTGAAGGTGGTGGCCACGTGTACGATGGAGATAACCCACGACGTTACGATGAAGGAAAGGGGAAGATAAAAGGGAGGAGGCGAGGAGGAAAAGGGCATCCGCAATTATTCCCACCCTGCAAGAAAGAAGGGGACGCAGGAGAAGAAGGAGGGTGACAACCGCCTCGCCGGAGAAGAAAGACGGAGATCTGTCGAGTGTTACATCTCTTGTATTTTTCTCATTTTGTGATATCACTGTAAGAGGTCTTTCTCCTCCACCTTCGGGAACTTGCTTTCCGTAAAGGAGGACCTTCATAGTGAAGGTGCTTAGACACTGCATCCGGTGAGAAAAGCTCACCTCCGTGGAGTAGGAATCCTTATTCCGAACCACGTTACATCTTGTGTCTGAGTCTCGAGTGCTGACGTGGGTTTCTTGCGTTTCATCTGTTTCATCTTCTTATTCTCTACTGACTGTGGCCTGTGAAAACCCTCTAAGATCTCCCTTAGTGCTTCACTGCATTGAAAAAGGAGTGAACAGATTTCACCCGTCCCGCATCAGTTGGCGCCGTCTGTGGGAACATTTGAGCTGGACGTCGAGATGCAACCTGAAGAAGTACAACAACCTGCTACCTCTGCAGCGGAAGAGCACCCCATCACCCTTCTACCATCGTAGCTGAAGGCCCTGGTGGATGACGCTATTACAGAAGCCCTCGCTAGGGAAAGGAGAAGGACCGGATATCTGCATCCGCATTCCGGTGAACCTTCTTCCAGAGGCCCACCCCCGGAAATGCCTCCTCCATCTCGCATGCCAATGTGGAAATATTACCTGGAGGCGGACTTGGGGGAAGAACGCCTCAGAACACTATGCCCTTCACCCAAACGCGCCGGGAAGAGCAGGGCGAGAGTCAATCAACCCGACCTCCGGAAATATACGAGTCCAGTCCCTTTACAATGGACATTCTCTCTAAGCTCCCTCCATCTTACTTCCGAAATCCTCAGATCAATAAGTATGACGGTTCGACGGATCCCGAAGAGCACATATCTCAATTTGACGGAGCGGCCTCGCTCCACTGTTATACTGACGCTCTCAAGTGCCGAGTCTTTCGAACCACCCTAATTGGCTCGGCACAAAAGTGGTTCAATACTCTGCCCCCAGGGTCCATCACTTGTTTCACTGATTTCCAGAGAATGTTCAGCCAGGAATTTGTCATCTACAAGGCGTATAAACAGGATGCCTCTATGTTAATGCATATCACCCAGGGACCCTCAAAATCCCTTAGGGGTATATTCACCGATTCACTTCTGTAACTAGGGGAATCCCCTCCGCCCGATCCGAATCTTTCAGAGGTGCTATTCAGCATGGGCTGAAGGAGGGCCCCTTCCTCAGTTCCTTGTTAAGGCAACCTGCGGATAGTTATGAGGAGCTACTAAGTCGTGCGGAGCAGTTTATCCGCGAAGAAGAAGGATTAAAGGTACGGAGAGCTGAACGGACTGCCGCAGCAGTCCCAACTGAAAGAGCTCGTTCTGCTGCTCCTTAAGCGCTCCCTCGACGGGAGTATACAAGACCTTTTCGACAGGAGGTTCCGAGGCCTCGTCCAATGCTGTCAGGTGCTCGCCCCATCCCGCCCTTGCAAATCATGGCCGCTGAAGTGCTTCCTCCTGTGAGGACTTGGAAAGAACGAGAAATGGAATTCTATGACCAACAGGGTCTACTGCAATGACCCTTAGGATACAGGGGGATCCCACGTAACCCCCCTGCCCCATTCTTCTACCAATATCATACGAAATACGACCACAGTAGTGGCCGATGTTTCAAGTTACAAGAGGAATTGGATCGCCTCCATACTGCATATCCACAAGTAAGGCTCCAGGCAAGAGGACCGGCACGACGAGGCTCCCGACCCAATGTAACTCGTCCAGGTCCCTATAATCAACAACCTCAAGTCACTTTCCCTCAAACGCCATCCCAAGAGGTTATTTCCCAAGGAGGCCCATCCGGTGAGGGCCCTTCATCCAATTTAGATGACGCTCCCACACGAGGAGTTATTCATGTTATAGTTGGAGGACCTACCGATAGGGACTCCAACCGAGCACGGAAGTCGTATGCCCATCTCCTGGAGAGTTTGGCCATCGCCACTGACCAGACTATTCAAGGTGCACCGCCCGTTTCATTCGGGCTAGAAGATTTACAGGGTGTCCTACTACCCCATACGGATGCCATGGTTATTCGCATATCCTTGGCTAATTATGAAGTGGCCAGAGTGTTGGTCGATTCAGGAAGTTCCGTCAACATCCTCTTTCAGGAAGCCTTCGGACAGATGCAACTGGGGAATGCCCAGTTAGAAGATGTGGCCACCCCCCTCTTTGGATTCGCAGGACATGTAGTACACCTCACGGGCATTTCATCGATTTTTCCTCGACTCGGGCGTAAAGCCCACCAAAAACCAAGATAATCCTTTCTCATTGTGGACGCCCGTCCCACTTATGACGCTATTCTTGGGCGCCCTCTCACCCTTTTCAGTCGTGGCTTCGCACTCACCGGTAAATTTCCGGTGGGTCCATCGGTGGGAGAAGTCCGTGGAGAACAGAAGGCCTCCAGGAGCTGCTACGTGCAAATGGTTCGAGACGATCAGAAGAAAGCCCGAACCAATGACCTCAAAGACAAAGCTGTCATCATCACTGATGTGATCCCGAGGAATCTCCAAGGCCGCAAAATAGAGGAAGGTGAACTGGTGGAAATCGCTCCAGGAAAGGCCACACGGGTGGCACAACAGCTGGAAACCAAAGAAGAACTGGTGGCTTGCCTGAAGGAAAATGAAGACATCTTCGCAAAAGACGTGCATGATCTCATGAGGATCAACCCTCGAATGGCTGAACACCAGCTCAATATCACTAAAGGAGTCCGGCCCAATGTAAGAGGCGACATTTTGGACCAGAAAAGGACAAGGTCATAGCCGAAGAAGTGGACAAATTGCTAAAAGCTGGTCATGTAAAGGAGATCCAGTTTCCCGAATGGGTTTCCAATGTAGTCCTGGTCCCCAAGCCTTCGGGGCAATGGAGGATGTGTATCGATTTTCGTGATTTAAATAAAGCGTGCCCTAAAGACTGCTACCCCTTGCCTCGTATTGATCAATTGGTGGATTCTACTGTGGGATATGAAGTGGTGTCCCTAATGGATGCATATCAAGGATATCATCAAATACCTTTGGCCGAAGAAGATCAAAAGAGGGTTAGCTTTGTGACTGCAGGAGGGTTATACGCTTATGTGGTAATGCCGTTCGGATTAAAGAACGCAGGGGCCACCTATCAGCGCCTTATGGATAAAATCTTTGCAGAACAGAAAGGGAAAAATATGGAAGTCTACGTGGATGATATATTAGTCAAATCAAAGACCACTCGGGATTTAGTCAAGGACTTAAATGAAACCTTTGCTACATTAAGGCGGTTTAATATGAAGCTAAACCCTAACAAATGCCTGTTCGGAGTAAAGAGCGGCAAGTTCCTGGGGTACATCGTGACTGAGAAAGGGTTACAAGCCAACCCTGAGAAGGTGCAAGCACTATGTAACATGAAGTCACCCTCTAATCTGCGGGAAATCCAGAAGCTGGTGGGCAGGATCGTTTCTTTATCACGATTCATATCCAGATCAGCGGACAAAGGACTGCCTTTCTTCAAGATCCTGCGCAAGGCTACTAAATTTCAGTGGGATTATCAATGTGAACAGGCTTTCCAGGAGTTGAAGAAATATTTGGATGGACTCCCACTGCTAGCCAAACCAATAGTCGGAGAACCGTTATGGATGTATCTGGCCGTCTCAGAGGGAGTCATTAGCTCGGTATTATTGAAACAAGAAGGCTCTCACCAACAGCCTATTTATTATACCAGCCATATTCTGAAGGGGGCGGAATTTCGTTATACAGAGCTGGAGAAGTTGGCATATATCCTAGTGCTAACCGCCCGCAAATTAAGGCCGTACTTTTTGGCTCATCCCATCACCATTCTAACACATAGCGAATTGGGCAAGGTCGTCACTAAGCCCAGTTTCTCTGGAAGATTGGCCAAGTGGGTGGTAGAACTAAGCGAGTATGATATTCACTACCAACCTCGAACAGTTATCAAGGCCCAAGCGCTTGCTGATTTTCTAGCAGAGGTACCCTGCGGCTCGGAAGAGGGTTCGACAGCCAAAGAGAAGGGATCAGAGGCATGGAACATATTCGTAGACGGTTCTTCAGGATCTACGGGCAGCGGCGTCGGTGTTCTATTAATTTCCCCTGAGGGTGAAGAAACTTGACTAGCCGTTCGCCTGGAATATCGAGCATCTAATAATGAGGCGGAATATGAAGCCATTCTAGCGGGATTGCAGGCTGTAAAAGCGGTGGGGGCTTCTTCCATTGTAATCCATTCGGATTCTCAGTTGGTGATATCACAACTTCAAGGTTCTTTTGCAGTTCGAGAGGAAAGGCTGCATAAGTACTTGAAGGCTTTTGAGAAAGAAAAGGTTCAATTCCGTCAGGTCCTCTTAAAGCAAATTCTGCAGGAGAATAACGGGAAGGCAGATGAATTGGCTCGGATGGATAGTGCTATGGAAGGAATGAAGTCCTCGAAAACGATCCATACAAAAATTCATACTTCCCTAGCAATATGCAGCGTGGAGGAAGATGCACCCGAATCAAGCCTAATTCTTGATTGGAGGACTGATATCATAGCTTATTTACGACACAGGAAGGTCCCTGAAGAAAAAATAGCGGCATCCGCTTTAATAAGCCGAGCCACACTGTTCACCCTCTTAAATGGAGATTTGTACAAGACTTCTTTCGGACGACCCTTATTGAAATGCTTGGGAAAGGAGGATGCAGAATGGGTGCTCCGGGAGATCCATGAAGGTTGCTGCAGCAATCATTTAGGAGGGAGAGCTTTAGCAAGAAAGGCCCTATTAGCAGAATATTTTTGGCCTACTATCCAGCAAGATGCTGCTCGTATGGTGCAAGCTTGTCCCGCTTGTCAGAAGCATAGCAACTGTTCCGAACGGCCGGTTGAGTTAATGAAAGTCATAGTCTCTTCTTGTCCTTTCGATCAATGGGGGATGGATATAGTAGGTCCGATGCCAGCGGCACCCTTACAGAAGAAATTTTTATTGGTGGCTGTGGATTATTTTTCCAAATGGGTGGAGGCAGAGCCCTTAGCCAAAATTACTGAGAATGTCGTAATACAGTTCTTATGGAGAAACATTGTTTGTCGATACGGTATTCCTCGAAAAATAGTCAGTGACAATGGACGACAGTTCCAAAGAAAAAAGATCCAAGAATGGTGCCAGAGTCTCAACATTCAGCAGGCTTTCACTTCGGTTGCTCACCCTCAAGCGAACGGGCAAGTGGAGGTGACTAACAGGATCCTCATTCAAGGATTAAAGACCAAATTGGGGGCTCAGAGGGGGAACTGGGTAGAAGAGTTACCAGGCATCCTGTGGGCCTATCGAACTACACCCAAAACAACAACAGGAGAAACTCCCTTTAGTTTGGTGTACGGGACGGAAGCTATTATTTCGGTCGAAGTTTTGTTAAATAGCGCCCGGATAAAGGCATACGAACCAAATCAGAACCAACTTATCCAAAGCACTGAATTGGACTTGGTGGAAGAAAAGCGGGAAATGGCACAGAGGCGAGCGGAGGTCTACAAGCAAAGAGTGCAGCGAGTCTTTAATAAGAAAGTAATGCCTCGAAGATTTCAAGAAGGGGATTGGGTTTTGAGTAAAGTTAATCCCGTTGGAGACCCCGGAAAGCTAGCTCCAAACTGGGAAGGACCCTATGAAATAACGCGCTGCGTAGCAGGGTCATCATATTATCTGAAAGATGACCAAGGCAAAGAGCTTCCCCGACCTTGGAATGTCATTCATTTAAAACTTTTTCACACTGTATGAGGAGTAGAAAATAGAAGAAGAGAAATTATGAGACTCTGAAGGAGTGTACTCCTTAACGTGATCGCGTTAATTAGATGTTAAGTACTCTCCAAATTTCATTAATGAGTTATTTACAAGAGCAATACGGTACTGATTATCAATCATGAAGAAGAGAAAGAAAATGGAAAGGAAATTCCCGTTTCAAAACAAGATATTGAATTACAGTTTAAATCGGTCGGGAGGATAACGTCGAAAACCAGCCTCCCAATTTAAAGAAAATGAAGGATAAGTTGGAGGAGGTAATCCTTGGTTAGCATACTGCTGAACCGCTTCATTAAATCCGTCCTGATAAGTGGCGCGTAGCAAAATGATGAGTCTCTCCTGGCAGTTCGGACGGTCAGGGCTTCGCTCTCGATGCAACCTCTCACATTTTTCTTGTTGCTCTTGAATTTTTCGACGCACGTCCACATAGCGTCGTGACACCTCCATAATAGCATCGGCTAGGATGAAAATATCATCGGCTCGGGAACTTTGGTCTTGCTGCACAAGGTGTGTCATCTCCACCATGTTTTGACGCATAGAAGCTGAAATCCCCTCCACTGCTTCAGAATAAGATCTGGTCCGAGCGAGTTCATTGCCTAGCCTCTGGAGAGAAGTCTCTTGCCTGTGTAGACGGGCATGAGTATGCGCCCTGGAATTTATGAGGGATGAGTTTTCTTGTACCTCCTTGCACAAGCGGGTGCGGAGGTCCCCTATCTTATCCTGTGCTCGCCGGTATTGAGCCTGAAGGCGAGGAATGGTGTCAGAATCCTGTTGCTTCCCCTTGAGGAGCTCTGCTACCTGCCCTTGGAGACGTATTAATTCTTGAGCCGAGAAAGACTCCTTATCAAGAGGAGCCAGTTGGACTTACCGCTGGGGGACGGGTGGCTGCACACCTGGACGTTGTTGTTCCCTTAACGCCGCAATGGTATCAGCATCCTTCTGAATTTGTTGGCGAGCCTCGGATAATTGCTCCTAGCACAGGTGCAATTGTTGCAACAGGAGCCGTTCTCGATTTTGAGTATTCGCTAAATCTTCCCGTTGTTGTCGCTCCCATTCTTGAGCTTGACCTCGATATTGATGGAGGGAGCGATCCAACTCTTGATGGTTGGTCAAGGCCTGCATGCCAGTGGTGAAAAAGAAATCGGTTAGTAAGACAGAGCTAAGAGAGCTAATCGAGAAAACATACCAAATCCAGAGCATGGCGTAGGCTTTCAATGCGAGGAACCACTTCCTCTAAGTTCAGGATCCGAAGACTCTTGGGAGAAAAGGAAGAAGATGGGACAGATGATACTGAGGTGGGAAGTTCACTGGTGAGGGGGAGAAGGGGGATGATATTTATGGGAGGAGAAAGGCTCTTCAGGCGATGAGTGGAGGGGGATGATATTTATGGGAGGAGAAAGGCTCTTCAGGCGATGAGTGGAGGGGGAAGTTTGCGGTAAGGGGATATCAACCGCCATGGGTTCGGAGGAAGAACGGTATTCAGGGGAGATAGAAAGCGAGGGTGAGCAACCTGTTGTCGGTACCGACATGGAAGTGCATCCTCCCCGGGTTCATCCACAGGTTGCAGTGAAGGAGAAGGCGACTTCTGAATATTGGTGGCAGAGGGAGAAAAAGTATAAAAGCTAGGGTTTGTAAATGCTGGAGAAATCGAGGAAGGACTAATTGTCTCGATTTCCTCTGGAACGGAAGTAAAAAGGGATGCAGGGGGAGGAGAAGAAGACGGACGAGATGAAGCAGGTGTGGTGGTGATCGGGGAAAGTGAAGAAGAAGACCGGTTTCTTCTTGCGATGTGGATAACAACCTGCTATTTCCTGGAAGAAGGTAGAATGCATTTTGAAGGTCTGAGAATAAAAAGGGCTGAAAAAAGGGATTAAGGCAACAAAGTATGGCGGCGGAGGAACGAACAGACGGAAAAGAAGGAGATGAAAAGGCAAGGGGAGGAAGATAGAAAAAGAAACGAAGACAAAAGGATCCCCTATAAAAGGGAGGAGAGTGGGCTTGTAATCATTATTGGGCTCCTCGTCTGTGGTAAAGAAGGCCCCAAGTGAAAAGGAAAAAAGGATTATTCTTTCTAAATAGCCCAGTATGTACTAAAGTCTTTATTTGCATAAGAAGGGGCGGATATAGGCATTCCCCTTCGGAAGACAAGCACAAAAGAGGGATGATATGAAAACGTTGCCTCCTTTACGTTGATGGCTTCTGAGCCATATATTATATAGACAAAATTTCTATCCCCGCGAAGCGGAAGATATCCCCGTGTAGTGGCGGAACGGAAGAACTAAAATTCCTAGGTTATATATTATGTATACAAATTTCTATCCCCGTGAAGCGGAAGATATCCCCGTGTGGTGGCGGAACGGAAGAACCGAAATCCCTCGGTTATATATTATATAGATAAAATTTCTATCCCTGCGAACCGGAAGATATCCCCGTGTGGTGGCAGAACGGAAGAACCGAAATTCCTCGGTTATATATTATGTATACAAATTTCTATCCCCACGAAGCGGAAGATATCCCCGTGTGGTGGCGGAACGGAAGAACCAAAATTCCTCGGTTATATATTATATATACAAAATTTCTATCCCCGCGAAGCGAAAGATATCCCCGTGTGGTGGCAGAACGGAAGAACCGAAATTCCTCGGTTATATATTATGTATACAAATTTCTATCCCCGCGAAGCGGAAGATATCCCCGTGTGGTGGCGGAACGGAAGAACCGAAATTCCTCGGTTATATATTATATATACAAAATTTCTATCCGCGTTTAAGATATCCCCTGTGGTGGTGACGGAATCAAGAATCGAAATTCCTGCTATATATTATATATACAAAATTTCTATCCGGTTAAAGGTATCCCGTGTGGTGGCGAGGAAGAACGAAATTCATTGATTATACTCAAAATTTTTATCCATAAAGATATCCGCGGAGGAGCTGAGATTTCCTCAGTTATATATTACCTTTGGTCCCCGTAAAGGGGGAGAAGTTGAAGTTCTTGTTTAACTTTATATTGTTTTATTCTTGCAAAATAGCAGAGTCAATTCATTTAATGGTTCTATATACCAAGAAGAGTAAAAAGGCGGAAGAGTCAAAATATGCCTTAGTTATATGTAAGTCTATGTGAATACGAAAGAAGTAAAGTGTGGCACAATTCAGAAGATACTGGAGAAAGAAGATAAACTGGGAAAGTTCATTGATGCGAAAGAATTACATATTTTGAGTCATTTACAAGGGAAAATAACAAACAGAAACCCTTATACATCTTGAGTATTACAGTTCTTTGTTGGGAGGAACAGAGGGAGTTCCCTTGTATGGTTTTGGTTGGCACAATAGTTGCCGCTGGTAAGACTGCTGCAGGAAGATCTGTTTGGCCAATTCCTTTTGGGACCCGACCAGTTGTTGGCGTAGGGAGCGATTACTGGCGGAAGTTTCCTTCAGTCATTGCTGTAAGTACTTCACTTGCTCCTCCAGGCTAGCTATGTATCGACGATCATTTATCTGTTCTTGATGAGGAGGAAATGCGCCTGGATATTCTCCCATGGCAAATAAAGAGAAAAGGAAAGGATGGAAGCTATCAGGTAAGGGTCGGGGACTTTTATAGCGACGAAGGGGAAAAGTGCATTTATTGGTAGAAGAAATAGGGACCATAAATGCCAGTAAAGAAGAGGAAACATGGGGGCAGTAGTGGGAAGGTCGACGGGACTATAATTGTAATTAAGAGGGTCCGAATCCCCGGGCGATGGCAAAAGAAGGCATGTTCGGACCAGACTACCATCCTTTTGAAGACAGAAACCTTCTACGAGAAAAAGACAAAAGAAAATATCAAGTTCCCTCCCTCATTTTTATTGATATATTTGAAATGATTACATTAATTTGATCTATATAGATTTCCTCTGATTACTCCTAACAAACGAGGCGGGAGAGGTCTCTTTGGGGGGAGAAGGCGCCAAGACGACCTTGAAGCGCTCGCCTTGGGACGGAGGAGGAACTGATGTACCTTCATCAAACGAAGAAGGATGAGCTTCCGCCGGGGGGACTGGGATGAAAGCCAGCGCTGGTGGAAGTGGAGGGAGTTCGTCAGCGGCACGGGGGTCTCCCACTGTATACTCCCAGGTGAAGGGAGGATTCCACACTCTATTGCGGAAGGAAGGGAAGGGAGCACGAAAGGACCTCCCTGTAGGAGGGGTTGGAGTTGGAGTGTGAGGTGGAAAAGGAAGAGGACGAAAAGTGGAAGTGACAGTTGAGTGGGTCTCTGAATCTTCAGTGTCTTCAGAAACCCAGTCCTGCAGCTCGAAAGATTCTGAAGTTGAAGAAATTTCGATGGGGTGCCCCTCTGAAGCCATGATAGTGAGATATGAGAAGGGAGACATGGAGGGCAATGATTTATAATGGAAGAAAAGCAACGGCAGAAGTTCTTGGGAAGGTGAAGAAGACGAAGAGATTGATACAGTCTCCGAAGCGGCAAAAGGAATGGGGAAAACTAATAGGCAAGAGTCACTTAATGCAAGTCTCTGAACCAAAATCGGGACGGATATGAATAATATCAAGCAAGATACTTCAGGCGGACCTCCGAACCGAAATTGGGACGGATGTGAATAATGTCAAGAAAAATACTTCAGGCGGACCTCCGAACCGAAATCGGGACGGATGTGAATAATATCAAGCAAAATACTTCAGGCGGACCTCCGAACCGAAACTGGGACGGATGTGAATAGTATCAGGCAAGATCCTTCAAGCGGATTCCCGAATCGAAATTGGGGCGGAGGTGAATAATGTTATTCAAGATTTTTCCAATAAGCCTGAACCAATGAGGTGATTGCGCCATATGATACGGGAAAAGAGATAACGGTATAAAAAGGGAGGAGTTTAAAATTGGTTCAGAATTCCCGATCCGTCAAGAAACATGACAAGACAATGATAATTAAACATATGGACAAATTCCTCATTCAGAAGCAAAAGAAAGGCTAGTGACAAAATTACCAAAAAGGAGAATAGTAGAAATTACAACTCAAAAAGTTCGGGTGGACACTTAGCTAGCGCCTCCGTAGGATCTAAATAGCTGGTGTCCGTGCCAGGAGGCGGGTATCCTTGTTCGGCGTTTTGAGCCGAGGACCCCTCAAAGCCTAGTATAAATAAGTCTACCCCCTTCTTGACATAGCGTCCCTTGAGGTCGACTTCTTGCTCCTTCAGTTGGTCCTGATATCGCACCACCTGAGCTTGACTTTCTGCCAATTCAGCCGCCAAAGCATCTCTTTCGGTGGCTGCCTTTATAGCTTGCTGCCCCAAGGTTGAAAGAGCTTCTAGGTACTCCTGGTGGAGGGTAGATCGCTGTCGAGCCACCGGCGATAAGGTGTGAGAAAGAACTGCCACCATGGAGGAAAGCTCCTGGCATTTCTCTGTACAGGATTCCTTGGTGGTTTCCCATGCTCGACGTTCCAATTCAAGACGGTGTCACTCTTGCTGAAGCTGCATAATAGTGGTCGAGGAGTCAGTAGCCTTGGTCATAGCATCCCAAAGAGATCCCTTATACTCCGTCGACGCCCCGGACCGGAAAAAGAGGTGTCGCTTCAAGTTCTTCATTTTTTTCGCTCTCTCTTTATCGCTTTGACTGGAGGCTAGTTGCATCATGGCATCTTCGCACTGGCCCCTAAAGTCCGCTTCCTTGGCCTCTTGCTCATTCAACTGCCGAACGAGCTCTTTTTGTTGTGATATGGCTGCAAAGTGGCGAGTTTCCACACTAGATTGGAATTGGGCCAGCCGAACCACCATGTTGTTATGCTGGGTGGAGGCCTGAATGGAAGGAAAAGTTATCAGTATATATCGGCATATAGAGATACCCATAATGAAGAGGAGGAAAAGAAAGAGTAGATACCTCTGCCAACAGTTTGCTCACTTGTTCACATGGGCCTTGTATGCCCGAATGATTGAAGAATTTCACCTCCGAGGGGTGCCGAATCTTCAGCAGGGATCCCAACGTGGCCCTCGGAGGAACAGGAAGGGAAGGATCCTCCCCTTCAGAGGAGGATGGGGGTCTGATACGTCGAAGGGGGGTAGGAGCAACTCTTGAGTCACAAGGTATAGGAGCTGGGAGGGATTCTGTATGAGAAGGTAAGGGTGAATTTTGTGCAGATGGGAAGGAATGAAGAAATTGAGAGGGAGAATCCCCTCCTTGGGGAGATGAAGAAGGGACAGGGGAGGTACTGCCTCCCCTTCTTGGCTCATAAATGGTTAGGGGTTGATACCCCGGCTGGTCGGAAGATAAGGGAAGAAGAGCCGATGAACTTGAGGCTCCTTTCTTGATGAGCCGCAGCTTTTTCCGGGGGGATGACAGAGCTGCTACCGACTTGCCTCTTTTAGTCGATGTTTTCTTCTTCTTGGCCGCCTCGATCGCCTCCCCTTCCACCAAAGCCTTCTGCATTAGATTATCTGCAAGGTATACTGATAAGGAAAATGAATAACCTAGAAAAGAAGTCATATTGCAGGTTAAGTATCACCCTACCTACAACAATCGAAGTCGTCAAAGGTAGGGGAGACAATCCAAAGTGACTTAAAAGAGGAGTTTCTATTAGATGGTTTGAGCAGTAATGTAACTCTCCTAATACTCTATACACTTCTGGGAAGGGGCATTTGGTCCTCATTTCCCGGAAGGGAGGCAATTCAGGAAGGGCTACCTAGAAGACTCGGGAAGTCAGACAAAGAAATACAATTCTTCCCAGCCCTTATGGGAAGTGGGTAGGTTCACAAAGAATTGGCAGTCTGAACGGCTAGATAGATAGAAGAGACCTACCTTAGAAGATTTTAGTTGGAAGAAGCAATGGAATATTTCAGGGGTTAAAGAAAGGTTCAAGTGTTGGAATACTATGTGAGCTCCCGATAAAATTCGAAAGGAGTTGGGGGTGAATTGGTTCAGGGGTAGTCCATAGAAGTTTAGAAGGTCCAAATAGACACTGACCGCAAGGATAGGTCGTTAAGAAATTGTTCGGAGAAAAAGCATGTCAAGCTGGAGGGAGGATTATGAGGCCGATGCAGTTTAGTTGTGAAACAACATTTTATAGAGGGGTCTATGTAGTTGTTCTTAATATTAAAGAAATAATGGTCACAATCTAACTGGGTTATGGTATGTTCATACTAGGCGGGTGAAGAGATGGTCCTAGGAGCCATGGGTGCGAACAAAGCAGAGCACTTACTCGGAGGTTAAGGAAGAATCGTGTGGGGAAAGGAAGGACTAGGTAGCCGAAACGCCGCCAGTGAAAATCACGGAAGGAGAAGAACGGGCTGGATTGTTAAGCACACTAAACGATACCTAAAAGGAGAAGGCAGGGGTTTATATAGGGTTTTCCGTGACGATTCAACTGCACAAAAAGAGAAGAAGAAGCAGAGCCCATAAGCCCATCGGGCCTCCTTAAGTATACCTAAGGGAGGTATAAGGGAACGGATGGATCTAAGTTGAGAAATGAAGAGTAGGTCAGAAACTTCATGTACATTTGGAAAGTCAAGCTTATAACTTCACTTGACTATTTTTCGGGGTTGACTAATGATACTGTTGGTACCTTTTCTACATAATCCCCAATAGAAGGGTTAGTGGAGGCCCATGATCCGAGCCAAAATATTCGGTTCAGTGAAGGGAGAAAAGGAAGCATTGGTCTGGGCGCAAATATCAGAGGCTATTGGTCCGGGCGCAAATATCAGAGGCTATTGGTCCGGGCGTAAATATCAGAGGCCATTGGTACGGGAGAATATCGAAAACAATTGGCACAGGAGAGTTAGCAGAAGCAATTGGTACAGCAAAGAAGAGACAGAAGGCACTTCGCTAAAGAGTGGAGCAAGAATTGGTTCAGCAAGATAATTCCAGAAGCCGACGGGATGGATAGAGGGTCGACTTAGCCTGATCGATATGGTTATATGAAGGAAGTCTGGTGCGGGGAAAAGGGGAATTGGTTCAGGTTGATGAGGAATCCTAGGGCTAGGGCAGCCGTGGGCTATAGACCTAAGCTAGCTTCACTCAATGCAGAGGGTTGAGGGAGATATTCTAACCTAGTTTCCCGAAAAGTAGAGGAAAAGGTGTTAGGCAACGGCCTTGGAGGCCCCACGTAATATTCCGAGGAGTCTTCACTTCTTATATCTATAACAGAATTATTCTCCAGGTGAAGGTGGTGGCCACGTGTAAGATGGAGATAACCCACGACGTTACGATGAAGGAAAGGGGAAGATAAAAGGGAGGAGGCGAGGAGGAAAAGGGCATCCGCAATTATTCCCACCCAGCAAGAGAGAAGGGGACGCAGGAGAAGAAGGAGGGTGACAACCGCCTCGCCGGAGAAGAAGGACGGAGATCTGTCGAGTGTTACATCTCTTGTATTTTTCTCGTTTTGTGATATCACTGTAAGAGGTCTTTCTCATCCACCTTCGGGAACTTGCTTTCCGTAAAGGAGGGTCTTCATAGTGAAGGTGCTTAGGCACTGCATCCGATGAGAAAAGCTCACCTCCGTGGAGTAGGAATCCTTATTCCGAACCACGTTACATCTTGTGTCTGAGTCTCGAGTGCTGACATGGGTTTCTTGCGTTTCATCTGTTTCATCTTCTTATTCTCTACTGACTGCAGCCTGTGAAAACCCTCTGAGATCTCCCTCAGTGCTTCACTGCATTGAAAAAGGAGTGAACAGATTTCACCCGTCCCGCATCACTTATTTTACTTATTTCTTTTGAAAGTTGACTTATTTGACTTAGATATCCAAGCAACTTTATATCTTGAGATAATAACATTACATGTGATATTCTTTACTCCCTATTTTGATATATGTCAAAGAGGGAGAAAATGAAAATTTAAAGTTAAAATGACTATTTGAAAAAGTGGGAGAATTTTTTTTTTTTTGATATATTATTCAAGAGGAGAGTGCATTCATATATATTGCCTTCTTGCATTTTTACTCCTAACTTTAAAAGCTTGTCACACATCAAAAAAGGAAGATTGTTGGTACTTGGAGTATCACAAGATCAAACTTGTATTTTGATATATGGAATATGATTTAAAGTTAGAATATTTTATGGTTTAACTTGGTATGTCAAATGTGCAAGTACAAGATTTAATGAGTGAAGTCAAAAGTGTATGAGAACATGGATTCTAGCAAGGTGGTTAGGTGACTAAGAAAAACTTGATGGGACTAGGCAGATGAAGTCTAAAAGTGCTTGAGAGATAAGGATTCTGGCAAGGTGATCATGTGACCAAAAAAAGACCTGGAGGTCCAAGCAAGGTAAGTCCTTGAGGTGCCCGTCAAGATAAACTCAAAGAAATCTTTTGGTTCAAAAGATAGTGAGGGAATGCCATTATTTCTAGGGAAAGGATAAATTTTGAGCTAGGCACCACCCTGACATAAATCAACGATGAAACAATTGAGTTGTTGCATATTAAATGTACTTGTGTTCTATCTATGTGATGTAGAAACTTAGTACGGATAATGTTAACTAGATCAGAAAGATATAGGGGCCCTTATTGGATCAAGATGCTTAAATATCCAAGCGACTGGATGAGATCCGAGTGACTGGAGTCAAGATCTAGAAATATGATGACTTGGCAAAAGTTTATCTCAGAAATCACAGATCAACCATCGATGGGATTCTATCGCATCAACATCTAAGTGACCAAAAGGAGAGTGAGCAACAAGAGTCAGATAGAAATCAATTTAATTAGATTGATTTTGTGCCAATGAGATTTTGCCACATCATCATCTAGGCATCCGAAATGTGTCCGGGACACATGAGTCAGATATGAATTGGAGCAGTCGAATTGGATTGAAGCCAAGCTGGGAGTGCCTGAAACTAGTCTATAAAAGGGAAGATCCTACAACAACTTTTCATCAACCAAGTAATCAAGTAAAGTGATAAACAACATCAAAGTGCATTGCAAGAAAAGTTCTTCTAGCATTCTACACTGTTGTTCTTCCATTTTATAGACTTGTTATGGGGACCCCTAACTCGGCCACAATAGAATTTGACTATTCCATGTTCACATTTGACTATGACCACCTAGACACCTTTCAGATGCTCGGATGTTGACGTGGTAGAATCTCGTTGGCATCAAATCGATTCAACTAATTTTGTTTCTATCCAACTTTGGTCACCCGCTTTCCTTCAAGTCTCCTAGATGTTGACCTAGTAGAAGTTTGTTGATGGTTGATCCATGATTTTTGAGATATAATTTTGCTATGTCATCTTATCTTTGGACCTAATATAGATCTTAACTTTTCTTGCTCGGATTTGTTGGTGCAATCGGCCCAGGTCACGATTGACCAGATTTGAGTTTGACTCGAGAGATGTTTTGATGTTTGACAAAGTATGTTGACATTGATGTTTGACATTAATTTCTATTGATATTTTGGGAAGATTGTTTATACAATCAACCCGGGTTATGTTAACTGGACTCGAGTTTGACTCGAGGGAGACTTTGATGGTTGACTAGGGTTGACCATGTGGTTATGGAAAGTCCAAATCATGGGTACTTGGCATGAAAAGTCCAAGTGGGATACTTGACATTTGGGAAAGTCCAAGCATGGGTCTTGGCATGGAAAGTTCAACATGAGTTGGCAAGGGAAAGTCCAAGCTTGAGTCTTGGCATTTGAAAAGTCCAAGAGGTTTGATATTGGTGGCGTAAAGTCCAAGCGGGAGTCTTGGCAGCATAAGTCCAATGGTTGGTGGCGTAAAGTCCAAGCGGAGTCTTGGCGGCATAAGTCTAATGTGCCTTGGCGGTGTAGACACCGTTAGCATGACATAGCCGATGGAAGCACCTGAAGGCTAGCGCGATGGATGAACAAGTCATGGATGACTTGGAGGGATTCGAGAGGCGTAAGGCTGATGGAGGTGGCTAGAAGGCTTAGGTCTAGACTAAGGGTGGTCTAGCAAGTATGGGGGCACCATACTTGGGCTAAAACCTCATGTTTGAGGTGTGCCAGTCGACTGGTGCCATGTGGCAGTCGACTGACGTAGTCAACTAGGGTTTGACTATAGGAATTGCCCTAGCAGTCGACTGACATAGATGAGCAGTCGACTATTTAGACGAGCAGTCGACTGATGCTCGAATTTTGGGGCACAGAATGGAGTCTCACTCAACCGCTGGGACGAGCAGTCGAGTGATGCTTGAACAGTCGACTGATGCTCATGATCAGTCGACTGATGTCCTAACCATTGGATTTTTCCAGCGTGGATTACACCGTTGTCTAACAACAACAGTGTGATCAGTTGACTGATGGTCCCGAGCAGTCGACTGATTGACATTTTCCAGCACAAGTTGAAGCTATAAAAGGAGCTCATGATGGAGAAAAATGGATCTGGTTTTTGAGAGCTTTAGGGGCGATTTGTTGCTGCAAATCAGGTCTCCAAGTGCTAATCAAACAACCAAGCATTCAAGCAATCGAAAGCAAGTGTTGTAAAAAATTTTCTTTACTTGTCTTTCATATTAATTGTTGTAATTGCTTGTTTTTGTTTCTTACTATTGTAAGATCGCTTGTAAGGGGTTTCTCCGCCTTCGACTTGTGTCGAGAAGGAGTGTTTATCATAGTGGTGTGTGATTGGCATCGCTAGGGTTCGTACGAACCCAATCCGTGGAGTAGGAATCGTTCGGTTTCGAACCACGTTAAATATTTGTGTTTTCATGTTGTATATTTTGTTATCATTATTAGTTTTCTATTTCCGCTGCGCTAACAAAATTGTAGAGACAAACGCAACGCATTCCATCATCGTACGAACACGACACTATTCACCCCCCCTCTAGCGGTCTCAAATATCCTACAATTGGTATCAGAGCCCAGGGCTCTTCTACGGATTAACCTCCGGGAGCTAAAAGGCTAGAAAGAAGATGGAGTTCCAAGACAAGCTTGGATGGGATATCAACATTCCACCGCCATATGATCGAGAAGACTTTCCGGCGTGGAGAATAAGAATGGAGACATTCTTGATGATGGATATAGAGGATTGGTTCATCCTCGTAGAAGGTTTTGAACCTCCTCAGGATAGGAAGGGACAAGTCCTCAAGTTGAAGAAATGGACCCAAGAGCAACGGCAAAAATTCAAAACCGAAGCCAAGGTAACAAAACTTTTAGAAGATTTGATACCTAATGATGTTTTGTCTAGGCTAGGTGAATATCTTGATGCCAAGGAGCTATGGGACAAATTAGCCAAGTTCAATGAGAAGCCCCACTTGGCACAAGTAGAAGAAGATAAGGAAGAGGATGAAGAGAGTTCATCATCCTCACGAGCAAGTGAGGAATCGGAAGTTGAAGAGGAGTCAACTTTCGGATCGGTGGAAGAGGAGGTGGAAGAAGTAGAAGACACCTCCACCTTTAGGATTGAGGGGGAGGAAAGAATTTCCACTCTGGAGCAATAAGAGAAAGCCTCGACATCCAGTCAAGATGAAGAAGCTCCAATTTCGGCACCTACCACCACCATAGGTAACTCAAGCATGTCAATTGTAAATAAAAATCATATAATCTGCTTTGAGTGTAGGGAATCTGGACACTACAAGAGTAAGTGTCCGAAAAGAGTTAAAAAGTCTCCTCCGGCATCAAAAGTCAATGAAAATGTCAAGGATGCCGGTGTCCCCACCAAGAAGAGCAAGGAGCACGTGGTGTGCTTCAAATGACGACAATCGGGACACTATAGGAGACAATGTCCTAGAAGAAAGGAGGGAGTTTCACAAGTAGGGGGAGTCTCTAAGACTAACCCTAAGGTATATTTTCATAATTCTCATTCTTTAAATTCTAAGCAAAAGCATGCTAGAATTAATTCGAATAATTTTGCTATTACTCATGAATCAAAGCATGCTATAAATGATAACTCTAGGTCTATTTCAAAGAAGGAGAAATTTGGGACTAATGTCCCTAGAAATTTCCTTCCTAAGAAAACAATTAAGAAAATCGAAAACCATTTAGGCATCAATCCCAATAAGGGTAGACATATGCCTAAAGTGAATGGTAATGCCCAAAAACCTAATCAAATATCATTTGGGCAATTAGAGTTAGAAAATCAAGCCTTGAGGTCAAGGCTTGAGAAATTAGAAAAGACCCTTGCAAATATGCAAAATCAATTTAAAGGGTCAAAGTGTCAAACTCTAGGATCTAGTAGTCAACAAAAAGTGTGTAAGAGGCAAGAATCATCTAGGAGACAAGGTTTGGGTCACAAACCTATGTCTAAGAAAGTAATGCCTACTTATCACAATGTTCCATTTGATTATGGAACTAAACATAGATCTAAGAAAACCAAGGTCTCTAGGGAAATTATTCCTAAGGCCAACCATAGTGTGTGTTTAGTGGCTAGGGTTTCTAAGAAACCTAAGGAAGCCATTAAGAAGGTTATTAGGGAGGCAATCCCTAAGACTAACCATGGCAAGGCCATAATGACCAAGGCTAATAAGCCTAGAAGGGTCATTAGGGAGGTATCTAGGGAGGTTATCCCTAAGGAATACCTAATTAATTCAATGAGCTCAAATAGATTTTGGGTTCTAAAGAGCATGATTGATTCACGTTAAATGAGTTAGAATGTGTCAATTTTGATTGGATGGGTAGTTAACTCAACCATAGCAAAGTTGACATCTTTAGGTTATTTTCAAGGTTATGGATACCTTGGAAATAGGTTTGATATTCTATCCTAAAATATTTTAGGATGTGCCAATATATTTTTGAAATCATGAAAAATCAATAAAATTGGCACAATCTAGATTTAGAGGTCATAGTGTATCATTTTGATCTTTGGCACATTTTAGGAATTAATGTATCAAGAGAAGTGTTTTTAAGGTGTAGAAGTTACATCAAGAGTGATACTCAAGTGCCACACACCTTGATGTCTTGCACTTACCATGCTTCATGTGTTTCACCATGTGTTTGCTTGGAAGGAATGTCTAGGGTGGATTGCATCTCACAAAATAAGTCTTTTACCTTGATTGTGTATTTCAACACTTAGAAAGGGTGAGATGTTAGGATTTTGAAACCATTGGATGTTAATGTTTGCTAAAATGAAATAAAATATCAAAATACATTAACGAATACATGAATTTAAGCATAACATTAATATATTCGATATACAAGATTAAACATGAGAAAATGAAACAAGTTGGATAAAGAAATCGAGATTTTCTACAAACTCGGATCCGAAATCAAATATCGATCGTACATCTGATTATCGATCGACTATTACTATCGTAGCATGATACGATCGTCGCTGCGATCAGTGTTGTTTCGAGACTGATCGCTTTGTACATCAGTCGACTGATGGTATTGTTCATCGAGGCAGAGGATCATCAGTCGAGTGCTCGCTGAGCAGTCGAGTGGTGATCGCATCAGTCGACTTATCGTGAGCATCAATCGACTGATGTTACTGTAGCACGATACAGAATGATCAGCAGTCGATTGCTGAGTCGGCGCAGTCGATTGCCGATTCGATAAAACCGCTCATAAATCGCAATCAGTCGACTGATGTTGAACATCAGTCGACTGGAGGCACGATTTTATAACATCGAACTGCTAGGGTTCGGCGTCTTCACGCGTCGATCTCTCGCTTCTTCCTCCTCTCCGGTCGCCGCTTCCTTCTCTGACCAGTTTTTCCGACCGTGCCGGCCACCTAAGCCCTAGGTTTGACAGCCAAACTCTTTCACTCACATTTTTAGCATCTCATAGCCCTAATCCACTCCCTTCCGGCGATGTTTTCTTCTTCGATTAGGGTTCCGGTGAATCCACTGCTCCGGCGAACTTTCCGGCGCTCTCTTCGATAGTGTCTGAGCACCTTCTCCTCACCATCCTAAATGGCGCCAAAGTATAACCTTCTTACTCCTCTAAAACCCTAATTTTTTCATTATAATTTATTATGATCTAATCGTGCATTTGTGTCTTTGCATTTCATGTCATTGCATTGCATTCATATAGGCGATCCCGTAGAACTGACCCGATTGAGGTTGAATCACAGTTGTACCAAGCCATGTTGGTTAGGTACATTGATAGGGATTTCTTTAATCATTACTGCGGTGACGTCATGGAAATTTTATCATATTATCATCTCATGAAGATAGTTTTATGCACTCATGCCATAAATGATGATCTCCTTAAGGAGTTATATCAGAACTTAAAAAAGGTAGACGATGGCCCTACCTACACTACCCGCGTTGCAAAACGCGACTTAGAGTTCACTTCTGCAATATTGCAGGAGTTTCTTGAGTGTAAGCCATCAGCTGATACCTTCATTTTCTACCCTACCTTCGATGCCCCTTTACCTGAGCCCTTTAATCATATCTCCTTGGACTCCATGCATGAGCATGTCTTTCACCTTCCTCGCCCACTAGCTCAGAATCTATTTCCTATCACTGAGCTATCTGCACCTGACAATATACTTTACAAAGTCATTGTTGGGTGTTTTCTTCCGATTGTGACTCGGGGTCTGGCCAAGATTCGGCCTCCTCATCTCTTTGTCATGTACGTCATGCGTCATATACTAGACATAAACATTGCATTGAACATGTTTCATTGCATTGTATATTTTATATCCCCTATGCAGGGGAAAGTGCATATGCCTTTTGGCCACATCATCACTGCATGGTTAGAGTCTGTAGGCATTAACATCAACAGGGGGTCTCTGAGGGCGCTATATGAGGTGTACGACTGCATATTAGTTCGTAACTTCTCGTTGGCGAAGCTGCGAATGGGACGTGGGCAGATGGAGCTGGCACCTCGACCTCCGCCCAGGGCACGTGGGGAGCCGTATCTAGTGCCTAGAGAGGCTGCAGAGGATTATGAGGATCCAAATGCTGCTGATGAGGAGGATCAGATACCAGTAGATGCATCGCCAGAGTCCATCGGATCGGGTTTGGGCGGTGGAGGCCGATTCCAGACTACCGAGACTGACTCTACCGCCGAGCTTATATTGGGGCAATCCTCTATGGGCGAGCATCTTAGTCGGATGGAGGAGCGCTACATTCAGATTGCGGAGTCCCAAAGCCGCATCGAGCAGCGTCAGCTCGATATGTATGAGATGATGCGAGCCTGGACCCTGAGCCAGCAGCCTCCTCCACCTCCACCTTCTGCAGATGATTAGATCTAGAGGATGTTAGGATTTTTTTTGTTTTTAATTTGTGTAGTGAGATTGAGCGTCTCAAATCTCTATTTTGGATGTAAAAAACTAAAGCTTTCTTAAATTGAATGAAATTTCTGTTTAAGAAAATCGTTTGTGTTTGATTATGTGCTTGTATTAATGTATTGGTTTATGGAAAATTACCATATCATGACATGAAATTTCATCTTATCATATAACATGTCATGCCATTGTTTAGGATTATTTTAGATGTCATGTTTGTTTTTAGATTATATCACATGCTATGACATCATGATCTTTGGCCATGCATTATTATTAATATCATTTATGCCATGATCATTCATGCATTTATTTTGATTAAAATTGATTTAAGGAAAAATGACATGACTTAGAGTCTCATTTATAAGGGAATCAAGTAGGGTTGCCTAGAAAATGCATGAGGCCATAATAATCCTAACTCCACATCTCACATCTAAATTGACATGTATGTGTGTGTTTACATCTTAGATAACATGTGAGATGTTAGGATAATAAGTTAGGTTCAAGGTGCATAGATAGTGCATCAAGATGAACTTAACTTATTTTAATCATCACTAAGAATTATGAGGAAAGCTAATATACATGTTATGTATATTTGGCCAATAAATCATGGTTCAAAATAGGTTTTCAAAAACATTTTAAAATCACTTTAGAAAACCTTGGTGAAGTCTATCTTTTGATAGCCATCATCATTGTAGAAGTTGATACAAAGTAGATTAAAAACTTTAAAGTTTTAACAGTTTTTAAACTTTGTACCAATCTCCTATTTCAATGGTTAAAATATTTTTCTAAAATTTTTCACCGATTGTATGTGTGATAAATAATATACGTATCAAATTTCGTGATTTTTTGATATACGTAGAATTACTTATGAATTTCCAAAAGTCGAGTTTGATAACTGAAAATCAGGTTTTCGGATTCATCGATCGCTTTACCTCTCGAATCGATCGGTGATGGGCGCCTAGACTCGACTAGCGAATGATATCACTCGACCGTTAGCCGTGCGATCGGTGATGGGCACATCGACCGTGGTAGTAACAGAGTCGACTACCAATGCAGACTTCGGGAAAATTAGGTTAGTTTAGCCCGATTTCAGCTACGGTTAAGGTCCCTAATCACTCCTAACCCTAGGATATGCTTTGGGAAGCATTATAAAGGGTGAAAATCCATTGGATATGGATTTGGAGAGGTGTTTAGGGTTTGTATCAAATTTAAGGTGTTGGAAAGTTCAATGTTGAATTTCTAACCTTATCTTTGATGGTTTAGAGTTCCTATTGGCTTAGGGACTTCCCAAAGACATTGTTGGTGCAATGCTCAAGGGGGAGCAAGCCTTTAGGGCGAGGTATCCATCATGGGATGATGGATGTTATTTTTCCTCATGGGAAGGAAAAATGAGATTTTTCACATACCCAATTTGGAAATTGGGGGAAAGTATAGGATTGCCTCTCATGAGTGATATGTGACTTATCACTAGGACGATGGTAGACATCCTAGGTATTTATGGACCAAGGGGGAGATTGTAAGATCTCATTGGGACATGAGACATTGACCTCCTTGGAGAGATAACCTTTTTGATGTATGTCAAAAAGGGGGAGAACATTAAATTACCAATTTGGAAAATTGGTAAGGGAATTTGAGTTAGGGGACTAACTCAAGGTTTGTTTTGTCAAACATCAAAAAGGGGGAGATTTTATGTTAACTGGACTCGAGTTTGACTCAAGGGACACTTTGATGGTTGACTAGGGTTGACCATGTGGTTATGGAAAGTCCAAGTCATGGATACTTGGCATGGAAAGTCCAAGTGGGAAACTTGGCGTTTGGGAAAGTCCAAGCATGGGTCTTGGCATGGAAAGTCCAACATGAGTTGGCAAGGGAAAGTACAAACTTGAGTCTTGGCATTTGAGAAATCCAAGGGGTTTGATATTGGCGGCGTAAAGTCCAAGCGGGAGTCTTGGCAACATAAGTCCAATGGTTGGCGGCGTAAAGTCCAAGCGGAGTCTTGGTGGCATAAGTCCAATGTGCCTTGGCGGTGTAGACACCGTTAGCATGACATAGCCGATGGAAGCACCTGAAGGCTAGCGCGATGGATGAACAAGTCATGGATGACTTGGAGGGATCCGAGAGGCGTAAGGCTGATGGAGGTGGCTAGAAGGCTTAGGTCTAGACTAAGGGTGGTCTAGCAAGTATGGGGGCACCATACTTGGGCTAAAACCTCATGTTTGAGGTGTGCCAGTCGACTGGTGCCATGTTGCAGTCGACTGGCGTAGTCAACTAGGGTTTGACTGCAGGAATTTTCCTAGCAGTCGACTGACATAGATGAGCAGTCGACTGATCTTGTGATCAGTCGACTGATGCTCGGATTTTAGGGCACAGAATGGAGTCTCACTCGACCGCTGGGATGAGCAGTCGAGTGATGCTTGAACAGTCGACTGATTCTCATGATCAATCGATTGATGTCCTAGCCGTTGGATTTTTTCAGCGTGGATTACACCATTGTCTCACGACAGCGGTGTGATCGATCGTGATAGTCGGCGGTCGGTGATCGACATTTTCGGCCTGAGTTGAAGCTATAAAAGGAGCTCGTGATGGAGAAAAATGGATCTGATTTTTGAGAGCTTTAGGGGCGATTTGTTGCTGCAAATCAGGTCTCCAAGTGCTAATCAAACAACCAAGCATTCAAGCAATCAAAAGCAAGTGTTGTAAAGTTTTTCTTTACTTGTCTTTCATATTAATTGTTGTAATTGCTTGTTTTTGTTTCTTACTATTGTAAGATCGCTTGTAAGGGGTTTCTCCGCCTCCGACTTGTGTCGAGAAGGAGTGTTTATCATAGTGGTGTGTGATTGGCATCGCTAGGGTTCGTACGAACCCAATCCGTTGAATAGGAATCGCTCGGTTCTGAACCACATTAAATATTTGTGTTTGCATGTTGTATATTTTGTTATCATTATTAGTTTTCTATTTCCGCAGTGCTAACAAAATTATAGAGACAAACGCAACGAATTCCATCATCGTACAAACACGACGCTATTCACCCCCCTCTAGCGGTCTCAAATATCCTACAGGATCCCATCTGATCGTTTGGATATTTGGGCACCTATATCCAATAAGGGTTCCTGGATACTTCTAATCTAGTTGACCTAATCCATACTAAGTTATTTCATTACAAATTTAGAATATCTAATATGCAACAACTTAGTTGCTTCACCCTTAACTTATGTATGGGTAATGCCTAGCTCAAAATCTACCCTTGTTCTAGAAATAGTGACAATCCCTTACTATCTTCTGAACCAGAAGATTTCTTTGAGTTTACCTTACTTGGCACCACCATGACTTACCTTGCCTATGTTGGGAGCATTGAAATTACAATCAAAGTTCCACATTGGTAAGACGTGGAAAAGATCATGTGCTTATAAGATAAAAAAATATTTCTATTGCTATGAGTACTTTTCGATAAAACCCAAAAACAAAAACTATGAGAGCTTAGATTCAAAGTGGACAATATCATACCATTGTGAAAATATATGAATCTTATTTGCACCAATAATTAGTATCAGACTCATGGTTCATATCAAGCCAAGCATCTCGAATGAAGGAAGTGGAGCTCCCATGTCCAAATCAAGAGTACTAGCCATCAGACAGGAAGTTCAGTTAAGTCAAGAGAATCGGACAACTGATAGGAAGTCTAGTTAGGTCAGAAGGATCGAACAACTGACAAGAAGTCTAGTTGGGCTAGGAGGACTAGACAATTGGTAGGTCCTGGTGGGTTGAGGATTGAATATCAAGCAGAGGAAATCCTTTGAGGATGGATAGACTTGAGAGGGTGGGGGTCCAATGTGGTCCTTCGTTTAAAGGGGGGTTGTTGGGAGTATTAGAAATATAATCAAAGTCTCATATTGGTAAGACATGAAAAAGATCATATGCTTATAAGATGAAAATATATCTCTATTGGTATAAGGTCTTTTAGGTAAAGTCTAAAAACAAAAACTATGAGGGCTTAGCCCAAAAGTGGACAATATCATACCATTATGGAGATATATGAATCTTATTTGCACTAACAGCCTAGACCTCTAGGTCTTTCTTGGTCACTTGACCACCTTGCTAGAATCTTTACCTCTTAGGTGCTTTTGAACATTACCTACCCGGTCTCACTAAATCTTTCTTGTTCACCTAACCATCTTGCTAAAATCCATGTCTTCTAAAAACTTTTGAACTTCACTTGTCAAGTTGCTACATTTGCACACATGACATACCAAGTCAGACCATAAAATATTCTAACTTTAAATCCTTTTTTATATATCAAAATACAAGTTCAATCTTGTGGTGCTCCTAACACTAATAAAAAATATAGCATTTATACACAAAATAATTTGTTTAACTTATTCAACATATGAAATATCCAAGATTCATTTGGTTTGGTTGTCTAACTTGACCTTCCTAACCTATCTTGTGATTGTCTAAATCAATTTTTATGTGACAATAAGTTCTTTAAAAAATATTGTTTTGTAATAGTTGTTGCAAATTGGGTTCTATGATAGTTATTCTAGTCATGCACTTTTAAAAACATAAATAAAATATTTTGTTGACAATGAAAATATAATAATTTTTATTTTTATTTTAAAAAATCAAACTTGCTTGAATATAATAATTTTCCACAAGGGATTATACAATCCTAGAATACAATATATATATATATATATATATATATATATATATATCAACAACAACAATATTACAATAACACTTGAAATATATCAACATCATCACAATATATAAAATAACATCATAACACATTCACATCACAATATATGATTACATGATCCTCCCTACTTTTGGCATATAACTCATAGCTAGTTACTCCTGAAAAGTACACTATCTTTCTATTTTGTAGTTAAGTATTAAAGGTAAAAAAAACCTCTTATAACATCCGCAAAAGGTTGGAATTACCAACTTAGCGACCCCCGTCAGTCTGTTCCATGGTCATTATGAGGGAGATAAATCACGAAGGGCTCTATAAGCCTTGACATGGTGGCCAAGACATGTGGGGGTTATCTGAATCCAAGAAAGGGCTTTAGATCTCCTCCGAAATCGACCAACGCCATATCCACAAGCATCGCCATGCCTTAGCCACCACGCCATCCTCGTGGGAACCAAAAAAAAACCTCTTATAACATGAAGTATAAAGAGGAAGACTAATAGTACAAACCAAGGCCTAAAGGATTTAGTAACCTTCAAGTCTCAACCTTGGTCCCCATTTTATAGTCTTTGATTCTTTCCATTCTTCACTTGTTGTTTAATTGATCTCTCATCAATTAGTCGATTGGATCCCTCCATTAATTGACTGTATTACATCAATTAATCCCTATTTTATTGCTTTAGTCTAAGTTTGTCAAAAACTAATTGAGTTGACGGGAGTGCTATAACCATTAGGTTATTTGATTGTTTCAGTGCATCATTATTAGATCAATGGTGCCTCCTACTACCTTTCTTATTATAGCATCAATTGGTTGACAACAAATCATTCGACTCAACAATGAATTGGCTACTCAATTCTCCAGTCCATTAGACTAAATTTTAATTATTTGGAACTTGACTACAATCATCCTAATAATTGAGTTTCAGTTCTACCCTCTCCAAAAAATATTATTTTTTAAACTCTCACAACTTACTGCTAAAGCATACTTTCTACAGCTTAATTTCACACCAAGCTATCTCTTATCAGATTACTCATCCCTCAAAGTATCGAGCCCTCAACTCACTCCATTTGCCATCCTTCACACTCCACTTACGTAGTATGACTTCACTAGTTTCCTCAATGTTGCCCTTGATGCTCCTCATCTTAAGGTCCATCGATGTATCATATCATATTTCTCTAATATCTACAGACTTGAACCCCAAGTTATCAATTTAACCGTACTAATTCATGTTCTAGAGCTTCTCTAATACCACCTATGTGTTTCCCACTTTACTATCTCTTGGTCACCTCATGTAACTTTCTTTGATCTCTATGAACTTTCAAATCACTAAACATATCACCTTGGTAATTATAATGGTTAATCTTTAGGAGTCAAATCATAAATTTTTGAAATTTATGGTCGAATTTTTAAAATATCAATTAAAACCTAATTTCCTTCTCCCCATTAGGTCCATTGTAGTGTGAGAGCCAAATGAATCAAAAGATTCATGTTGTTTGGGGAAGAGATTATTGAAGTTGTAAATATTTTTTGGTTTTTTATTTTTATTTTATCTTCCTTTACTCTTCACTTCAAACATCACCTCCTCTCCTCCTAATTTTATCCTTCTCCTTTTCATTAGAAATGCTACCACCACCACTTTCTTTTGTTGCCATCAAACAAAGGCCCTGGTATTGCACCTATCATCACCGCTATCGAGTTTCTAGTGCCCTTATTAAAGAAAAAAAAAGATGAGATGAACTCAATCTCTAGATCTCAATTCTCAAATCCAATGCCTTCAATTACTTTAATGGTTACTAGGGTTGGGAAAGCTTGTGTTGTTGGCAAACTTATGGGAAATTAGAAACCCATTGTCGTGATGATAATTCAAGTCTATAGAGCATTCTCATTGGTGTATTGGTAATAACAACATTCTCGAAGCTTTGAGATAAGTCAAGCCTATAGACAATTAACATGAGAGGAGTGTTGATGATTTTTGGCTTGATGTGTTAGATATCTTGACTTTATTGGTAAGTGTTTTTATTTTATCATAAGCTTAGTTTTGAGTGGGCTTTGTTCTAATGCTATGCCTTATGTTAGAGGTGTGATGAGCACCTGAATTAGGATCGTATTCCTTGATTAGTGGAAGCTTTAGTAAGAGTTTGATTTGTTAGTGTAATCAGTCATTAACCAAGGTTAACCAAATCCGAGTTGAGTTCTAGTTGAGTTTTGATTTTTGAACAATATATGACTGAGCAATACTTCTCAAGAGAGAGGGTGACAAGCATGGATTAATCATAGATGGAGATTATTGGAGACGAAGATTGTTAGTGCAATTGACCTCGGATGAAGTTTTGATGTTAGCTGGTTGAAAAAGAAGTCAAGTAAATCAAGATTGACCTGATATTTGACAAGTAGAAAAGTTTAAGTAGATCATGGAGAATCAGACATTTGATGATCAAAAGTCTAATAGAGAGTTAGCAAATTATTAAGCCCAAGTGGTCATGGAGGACCAGACACTTAGCATAAAATGGATGTGTGAGATAGATGAAATCCAAGTGGATCATAGAGGATTGAACACTTGACGTATGGATGAAAGCTAGAACAGGTAATGGAGAACTAGATACTAGACAAATGTGAAAAATCCTAATAAGTTAAGGAGGATCAATATTAGGTGAGTACAGAAAATCCTATTAGGCCATGGAGGACCATATGTTAGATGAGTATGAAAGTCCAAATAGGGCAAAGAAACCTAGATGTTTGATATTGGAAAAGTCCTGACAGGTCAAGCTTGACTGGATGCTAGGCAGATGAAATCTTAGCAGGTCAAGAGTGATTAGATACTATGCGAGTGAAGTTTCGGTACGTTAAAAGTAACTGTATCTTAGGCAAGAGAAGTCTTGATAATTTAAGGTCAATCAAATATCAAGTGAAGCGAGAGTTTAGCCTCGATTATGACTGAAATTGATGTATCAGTGGACTGATAGGGTACAACAGTCGACTGATAAATTGTAAACATCAAATTTGGTGGTTTGAGAGGATTTCCATGATTCTGGATATTAGCAGTTGATTATAAGGTATTAATTGTTGACTGCTTCATCAGTCATGTGGTATCGAACAAAAAATTTAGAACTCAACTATTTAACTCGATTGATCATAAATCAATCGATTGATAGAGTCGAGTAGTCAACTGAAGTCACTGTTCAAACGAATAGAAATTTCATAACTCAACTATGGGATTTGACTGATTTGGCAATAGTCAATTAATGATAATGGGCAATTAACGATGTTGAGGTGGATGGAGCCATTGAATTGATAGGTTAGAGCAATATTCGAATCTACAATAGAACAGTCGACTGATGATAGAAGGCAATCAATTGATTGGTAGAAATTCACTCAACATTAACCATATAAAAGATGATGTGGAGGAGATTTGAAAAAAAAAAAAATCAATTCTTGGAGACTTTAAAGGGGAAATGCACCTACATTCTTGACTTTTAGGGAGCGATCCAAAGCAACCAAATAGTGAGAAATGCAACAAGCACTTGTATACATATTTTATTTACATTGTATTCCATTTTCACTCTTATATTTGTAGTTAGTTTATATTTTGTTTTATAAAGAATAAGTTATAAAAGGTTTCTCTACCTTTAGAAAGTATCCCAGATGGAGAAAGAGTAGTGGCACTCATGCTACGAAGTGAGGTTGTGGAGTAAGAACTAGGTATTTCAAACTATGTAAAAATCGATTTGGGTACTATGTTAGTTATGCATTATCTCTTTTTATTTCCATTGAGTATAATTGTTTATAGACAACACGAATAAATGACAATCAAAATCGAATGTGATCACTATTTACACCCCCCCTAGTGATGTCAATGGTCCCAATATGATTTACACAACTTTTGATTCATTGTTAAGGTAAGTGTAAGATATTGAAAAATAAAAGAATAATAAGATAATACTTGTTAATTAGGAAAATACCCTATGGAATTTTTCAAAATTTTTTAGAAATTTATTTGGATTTAAATGGAATTTCTATGAACATATGGGTAAAGATTTAATAGACTTTATTAAAGCCTGTTTAGATTATCTATAGTTGAGGGATTAATGGGTTTAATTAACTCTATGTTTAAATACCTAAACCTAAGTGTTATTTTCTCCTTATTTTTCATGCCGTAACTCCTCTTCCCTCTCCCGATTGCATTCTTTTCCTTCTTCCTCATCCGGATTTCTACTATCACCGAGATCATCCTCGTCCCATTCCTCTCTGCTATTTTTGTGGAAAACCCTATTGGATCGAGAAGAACGCTAGAGAGGGGGGGGGTGAATAGCGAGCGTAAAAAACTTTCTTTTTGTTTCGATAAAACACGAGTATTGCAGCGGAAATTGTAAAAGACAATAAATGAAAATGAGACTCTTTGTTTTTACTTGGTTCACAACCGAAAGGTTGCTACTCCAAGGCCCCGCGATCCTAGACCGCGTAAGGTGGGGCAATCCACTATAAGTCTCCTCCTTCTTGGAGGTAGAAGACGACGATTACAAAAACTCAAAGGATAGAAGGAGAGGTAACAAGCCTACATCTCCTCTTAGAAATGTAAAGCTCGAATACGATAAAGAAATAAGACAACTAAAAGAATGAAACTATCGACGAAAAGGTTGGAAGCTCTATGTGTCATCGGCATTACGATGGCGTAGTGTTATCGTCGAAGCTTGGCGTCATTGGAGAACTTTAGGAGAAAGATGAGATGATTCAAAGGGGTGAAACCCCCCTTCTTTTGTATATCTCCAAATCCTAGCTCATTGACATCCAAATTTGAGTCAAAGCTCCTTATCTCCCCAAGATAAGAGGAGCTTATCTTGACCTTCATCGAGCTAGACAGTTTGACTAACAGTCGACTGATGACTCTCATTAGTCGACTGATGGTAGGATCAGTCAATTGCCAATAGCTCAGTCGACTGTTGGCTTGGTCACTCATCTACAGCAAAGAGTTAGCATATAACTGACGAGTAATGGTCAATACAATGGCTACTTACTGTCCGATCTTGACCTAGACCTTCCCTTGGAAGTCTTAGTCGGATCGCTACCTAAGATCATCCCCGTATTGAGGACACGACCTCACCATTACTCTTCACTCAGTTCTTACCTCTAACTTGGCGCTTAGCTTCCGGTCTCCATCGAGGTTCCTCGACTCCACGAGGTTCTCCTGGTGTCACCCGACCACCACGGTTTCTCGACTCGAGATTTTTCGAGTGTCGCTCAACCTTGGGCTTAGCTTAAACACTTCCTACACACTCAACATAGCTCATGAGATAACAATAAGAGCTTAACTTTGAACCTTTGCCATAATCAAACCCTAAGTTCGATAATCTGAGGCCTCTATGCCTCGCCATGACCTAGAAGCCAATTTCTTGAAAAGGTGACTTGGTGAGCTTAGGGTTAAATCCGAATCTAACTCAAGGTTGACTAGTTTCGATTCATTAAAATTAATCAAGTAAAATTGAAGTCATCTCACAAGAACACATAAGGATAACGTGTTTGATCATGTAGAAATGGATGAGATGATCTAGGACTAATAATCTTCAACCAACCCTTAAAATTCCAAAATTCGATCCAACTACCTTGTGTGTAGGATCAATGGATGTTGGACAGTGGGTGCTCCCGACATATGACCGGAGACCAACTTAAATTTTCGAAGCTTAGATTCAAACGACAAGGATCGGTAGCTTTCGGAAACAACGGCAAGCTCAAAATCATCGGTTCAGGTGATATTGAGCTAAATTCTAATTTCACAATTCACAATTTTTATTAGTCGAAGATTTTCAATATAATTTACTTAGTGTAAGTCAATTGTGTGATAACAACTATAAGGTTATATTCTTAGAAAATGAATGCTTAATTAAAACAAATGAAACCTCTAAAACAATACTTAAAGGAACTAGGAATAGCAACATCTACACAATTAACTTACCCAACTCTTCAACCAAGTGTCTTATGACACAGCAAGAGGAATCTTGGTTGTGACACCGATGACTTGGTCACTCACACCCAAGACTCGTTCACAAGATGAGTCAGAGTGGCTTAGTCAGAGGTTTGCCTAAACTTAACAACTTAGACAATAAAATTTGTAATGCTTGTCAATAAGGTAAACAACCTAGAACACAACATCAACTAACTAACTAAGAACGAACTAAAAGTGTGCTTGAGCTCATTCATTTGGATCTATTCGATTCTCATGGAGCCAAGTCACTTAATGGGAATCAATTTTGCCTAGTCATAAGGGACGACTATTCTAGGTTTACGTGGGTTAGGTTCCTAGAAGCGATCATGGTGGTGAATTCGAAAACCACAGGTTCATAGATTTCTGTAACCTAAATGGATACCACCATGAATTCTCATGTCCTAGAACCCCACAACAAAATGGCCTAGTTGAGCGAAAAAATAGATAGAACCCTACAAGAAGCCGTTAGGACCATGTTGAACGAATACAACCTACCCGATAGATTTTGGGCAGAAGCCGTTAGTACAGCTTGTTATGTCCAAAATAGAATTCTTATGGTAAATAGGCACCTTAAGACCTCATACGAAATCTACCATGACAAAGTACCTAATATTAAATACTTTAGAGTATTTGGATGTAAGGTACATATCCTAAACACTAAGGACTACCTAGGAAAGTTCACATCCAAAACCTCCACCGGTATCTTCCTAGGATACTCAACTACAAGTAGGGCCTATAGGGTATATAACAATGACACCCTTAAAATTGTGGAAACCATTAATGTAGTATTCGATGAAGGGCATGAACCTACAAAACCCGTAGTAAAATCAACTAGCGAACCAATTCATACCAGATGCAATTCTGACCTTGAAATCGAGTCTAGTATTAATCCTAATCCTGTTGGGATGTATACTGAAAAGTCTATCTTTTGTATGAACATCTTTATTTTTGAAATAAGAATCACATGATCATTGTTTGCATATTTATGGTTATGCATATTGTCTAATACATTACATTGTAGATAACATGGTGTGTGTGTCACACGGGAGATCATGTTATCGGCTCCTTGTAAAGTATAAGTAAAGGCTCACAACCGAGATGACTTTGGACAAACCATTGGTATGGTTGTAGTGTGATTTGGTATTGGTTTATCTTGACCACAGAATCACACTAGTACACTTTGTGTGTATTGAGCAGGATCGACTTAGAGATGATTTGATTTATTGCTGACTACATAATCGAATCAGACCTCAAATATTATATTGTACATGCTCTTAATCCCGATATAATAATGGGCACATATACTTAGTATTCATTTCTTTGATTTACCAATGGGCGAGATTTATAGATTAAATCAATAGGCTCGGTAAGTTGGGAAATGATATTATTTATATGGTGTGCCGTTGATTATAGGAGGAAACCGTGTCATATATATTAGGATGATGATGTCCCCTTGAGGAGCTCATAAGGTTCATCATGTAAACCCTACAGGTGGACTTGGTCCGGCATGATAATAAGGTTGAGTGGTACTACTCATAGAGTTAGATGGTGATTAATTAATTGTCAGTAAATTAATTAATCGACGGACATTCGAGATCTTAAACACAGGGAGAAAATATACAAATAATATATGGAGCCCATATTATCTTATGGGGGTTGGTGAGGTAGATCAATGATAAACCTTTAGTGGATTGAATTATCATTAATGGATCAGACTTTATGTGGGCTTGATCTATTGGGTGGCCAAGATCCAACTCCTCCTCATGGTCCCTATTGTAGCCTATTAAAACCTCATGAAGCCTAGATCCAATGGATGAAAACAAAACTCTAGATCCAATGGTAGAGATTAAATCTCTAGATCCGACGGTTGAGATTAAATCTCTAGATCCGACGGTTGAGATTAAATCCCTAGAACCAATGGTGGAGATTAAAACAAGGCTTATACCTAACCCTATAAATAAGCCTTAAGGGGGTGGGCGGCAAGTTGATGGCTTAGGAGATTAGGGTTTGCTTCCCTTGGGCGGCAAGGAATCCTAGTTAGGTTAGGATTGAGGTTGGGCGGCTAGGGTTTGGGTGGTGGAGTGGGCGGCAACAATTGGAGAAGTTTTTCTTCTTCTTCCTTGGTGGCCAGGGCCTATCTTTCTCCCATACACCTTGGCTGGAGCTCAACCTACTCCTCATCTTCTCCTTGGCCGGTGGAAATAAAGCTTAGGGTATTCCCATGGAGTTTTTGGTCGGCATCCATCTTTCTCATCCCTTCTCCTTGTTGGCCGGCGGCAAGCATCTAGGTTGGTGCTTGTTGGTTGGCTAAAGGAAGGAGAAGGGTTTTGTTTCTATACTTTCTCTTGTTCGAAGCGAGCAAGGAAGGAAGATTGGTGATCTAGGAGCTTCGACTTTTGGAAGATCATCGCCCACATGACGTCCAAAAGGAGGAAAGACATACAATAGAAGATTAAGAGGTATAACAATAGGTATAATCTTGTTTATTTTGATTAGTGTTCTTTTGTATTATGTCTATAATTGTTTTTCAATTATATGCATATTGTATATTTTATTTTGTGGCTAAATTAACTTGGACCCCGAATACAAATACAAAACTCGGCGATCCGTACATCGTCTATTCCGCGGTTATTCGTAGAATAGAGGTTGGTTGCTTGAACAACAAGTTTGTTCAAGTGACTACTCTAATCGAATAGCACGATGATGAAACGGTTGCTTGGGTTATCCCTTTTGTTTAGGATTAAATTTTTTTAATCCGGGGACGTCGATGGGATCGCCATGAACAAGCGACTAAGTTGAAGTGGGAAGCCAAGTTTCTCCACCTTCATGTGGAATAAGAGCTTCGGTTTCACAAAACCCTTCAAATCCAAGCCAGCCTAGGATTCAATCGAGTCATCCTATCGATCAAGTGATAGGTGATCCTAGCATAGGGGTTCGAACTAGATCATCATATAGAAATCTTAGTCAAATCTCCTTGATTTCGAAAATCGAACCCAAGACCATTGAACAAGCTCTTCTTGATCCCAATTGGATTATTGCAATGCAAGAAGAGCTAGCTCAATTCATAGAAACGAAGTTTGGGAATTAGTACCACCACCTAAAGATAAATCAATCGTTGGAACAAGGTGGGTCTTCCGAAACAAACTTGATGACAAAGGTGAAGTAGTTAGAAACAAAGCGAGATTGGTCACGAAAGGGTTTAGTCAAGTAGAAGGGTTAGATTACAATGAAACCTATGCCCCCATAGCTAGATTAGAATCCATTCAAATGTTGTTGGTATATGCTGCACATCGAGGATTTAAATTATTTCAAATGGATCTCAAGTCAGCGTTTTTGAATGGACTTATTAAGGAAGAAGTGTACGTTAGTCAACCCCTAGGATTCGAAAGCCTAGACAAACCCAACCATGTATTTAAACTCAAGAAAGCTTTATATGGACTAAAACAAGCTCCTAGAGCTTGGTATGAGAGGCTTTCTGTTTACTTTAAGTCCAAAGGGTTTAGCCAAGGTTAGTCGACCCAACCCTTTTCGTAAAAACCGTAGGTAAAGAAATTTTTATAGCCCAAGCCTATGTAGATGACATAATCTTTGGAACAACTAATTCAATCCTACTAAACGAGTTCATTTCACTCATGAAAAGTGAATTTGAAATGAACTTAGTAGGAGAATTAAATTTCTTTCTAGGAATACAAATTAAGCAAACTAAAGAAGGAATTTATTTACATCAACAAAAATATGCTAAGGAATTAATTAACCGATTCAGAATGCAAAATGCTAAAATCATTAATACACCCATGACAACAAATGTTAATATAGGAGAAGATGTAGACAGAAAACCTATTGACCTAAAGTACTATAGGAGCGCAATAGGGAGTCTCCTTTACTTAACTGCGAGTCGACCCGACATACTATTCGCAGTAAGTATATATGCAAGGTTCTAAACCTGTGCTAAGGAGTCTCACCTAACATTAGTTAAGTGTATCCTTAGGTATCTAATGGGCATGCTAAGCGTAGGTATTTGGTACCCTAGATCTACCAAGTTCGAACTAATCGGCTAATCCGACTCAGACTATGCCGGTAGTAAACTCGATAGAAAGAGAATGAGTGGTTGATGTCAATTTCTCGGCTCAAGTCTAGTGAGTTGGTGCAGTATGAAGCAACACTATGTTTTCTTATCTACCACCGAAGCCGAATACATCACAATGGGTGAGTGTGTGGCTCAGCTTCTTTGGATGAAGCACACTCTCTAAGACTTTAACTTAAACTTCAACAATATTAAAACTCACATAGATAATATTAACTCAATCAACTTAACCAAAAATCTCATATGCCACTCTAGGACCAAACATATGGAGGTCAAATATCACTTTATTCGAGAACACGTAGTTAATGGAACCATACAACTCGAATATGTGGAATCAAAGTTGAATCTAGCAGACCTATTTACCAAACCTTTACTCGAAGCCGAATTTAGTCTACTAAGACGAAAATTGGGCATGTGCGTAATAGAGTAGGATTGAAAACTTATATTTTTATATGCTCTATTATTCACTTTTCTTTTCATGTTAATGGAACTAGCTTAGGTCTTACCCTAGATATCATGTACCTATAGATTTAAGGAGTCAATACATCTCACAACACATAGGACTAATGTGTTTGTGTACTTAGCCACGTAGATGGACGTGAGATGTTAGGACCTTACTCCTGGTTCCAGATGTAGACTTAGTGCATCGACATGAACCACGGAGTATAATTACATAAATTAACCAACTCTACTCAGGACTTGTTGATCATTTCATATTAATCAAGTCAAATAGAGTTGAACATCTAAATAGATGAGCTTATATTCAAACTACTATTTTCAAAAAAATTTTGGAACATACTTGGACTTAAAACTAAATTCAAAACTATGTTTTTCAAACCCCCCACTCCTTTCGATTTATGGAAAAAGGGGGAGAAAGGCCAAAGTTAAGGGATCAATATTTTTTATAACTTAACTTGAGTACAGATCTTATACTTTTATGGCCCAAAGTTAAGTTAACTTTGTTTACTTAACTTAACTTTTTTTTTAACCTAACCTTTTTTACTTAACTTTTTAAACTTAACCTTTATGGTTAAACTTTCTTAATTGATAAAGGGGGAGACATGCCAAGGTTAACCTGAACTTATTCTAAACACTAAGGCGATTGTTAAGTAATTTCAATTACTTAAAAATCCTCTTTAGTAACTAACATCAAGGGGGAGGGTCAAAACACTTTTTCAAGTACTCACCCTCGGTCAAGGAAGAGGATTCCTCAAGGGCGAGCACTTAAAAGAGAGTTCTTCTCAAACTCCTACTCATTCATGCATATTTCATACTCATGTTATTTATTTTACTTAATGTACTTAATTTATTTACTTAACTTTGTATTGGTTTGCCATAAATCAAAAAGGGAGAGATTGTTGGTACAGTAGGCACCTGAATCGAACCTGAATTTTGATTATAGCAAATATACAAAGTTAAGTTCACTTTGTTATCTCGTGTGAGTGAGTTAAGTAAGGGCGTGTCCTCCGTACGGGAACATCCTTAGGCGATGATCCGACCAAGACTTCCCATGGAAGGTCTAAGTCGAGATCGGATGGTAAACGACCATCGAACTTATTTATATTAACTGTATTTTTGAGCTAACTCTTCATTACAGCTGGAAACCCTGCCATCAGTCGACTGATGGCTTGTATCAGTCGACTGATGCCTCCAATAGTCGACTGCTAGGGTTGATCAGTCGACTGCTAGTCAAGGATTAGCCCGAGGAGGGTCAAAGCTTATCACCATTTCTCAAGGGCTAGGTGGTATCACCTCATGAAACCTCATCTCAACAATTAGGGTTTCACAAGGCTATAAAAGAAGGTGTTCTCCACCCCATTTTCATCATTCTAAGTGCTAAAAAGTGCTCTTGCTATGCTACTCTTCTACGACGATCTTATGACGACGAAGTGCTACCGCATCTCTGATGACAAGAGCTCAAGTCCTATCTTCAATAGTCATTGGTATACTTTTATTAAATTGTTGTCTTTAAATCTTGTTCACATCTTTCATTATCGAGCTTTAATAGTAACAAAGAGAGGGGGAGTATCCCTCTACCTTGATTTTTTCATATTGATTGTACTCGCTTACTCCTACCTCTAACGAGGAGGAGTGTTTTTAGTGTTTTGCCCTCCGTATGCGGTCTAGGACCATTAGGGCCTTGGATTAGCAGTCGAAGGCTGTGAACCAAGTAAAAATAAAATTGTTATATTTATTTTCTGCTGCACTTTACTCTTCTTGTGTATCGAATCGACGAACGAATTCGAAAAGTTTTCCTTGCACTATTCACCCCCCTCTAGTGCTCAAATCGATCCAACATCTCAAAGAAAAAAAGAGATCTATACAAAATCATCATGCAAAGAACCTTTTATATTCATCCCATGAATACCAAAGGTTTTGCATCCTTTTGTATTCCACCTTTAATGCATGTTAATCTAATTAATCATGATGAATCCATTTAATCTTCTTCAATTAATTTGATCAAGATGAATCCATTCATCTTCTTCAATTAATTTGATCAGGATGAATCCATTCATCTTCTTTAATTAATTTGAGTCCAACTCAAATTAAACCAATTTGAGTCTAACTCAAATTCGGGTAGCAATTTGAGTCTAACTCAAATTCAGTCCTTTCAATGAGTCTAACTCAATAATTTCATTTCAATAGTCTAATGATTCATTTAGACTAAAATGAACCCATCTCTAAAATAACAAGTTCTTTATGTGTGAACCATTAGGTTCTCATAACATTGGCAATGTACCTAAAAACCATTTTAGATACATAAGCAATGAGTGTGTAACGCCCGTAAAATTCCTAGAAATTTTTATAAGAATTTTCGCATGATCATAATGGACTTTTATGTGGGCTCTTTCAAAAAATAAAAGAAAATAGCGCCAAAAAGGATGCAAGGCCCAGGGTTTGAACCCTAAACCTCCAAGTAGATAACTAAACCTTAGGATGCATCCGATAACCAGAAGCCCAGCAGGGTTGTGCTATTAGAAGGGTATGAGAAATGATAGATAAGTGTAAGGGAGGCTAAGGGACATCTTCAATTGAATAAATAAAAGTATGAGGAGACAAGAGAACCCAAGTTGTCATTCTCCTCTTCCTCTCTTCTTCCTCCACCGAAACCCTAGCTCCCCCCTTCTTCCATTTCCGAAAACCAAATAAGCAAGAAGAGAGCTCTTGTCTTGGCACCACCTAGGGTATATTCTATTACTAAACAAGTGAAAGGATGTAAGTATCTCCTCACATGTAGTACAAGTTGTTTCGTTTGTTAGTTGCTTAAAAACTTTTTTTGAAACTTTCGGCGAAGACCTCCTTCATACTTCCAATGATTTTCCATGTCATGTTTTGTATGAATTTGATGATCATATGTTGATAGATAGGCTTGATTTGAGTGTTTGATCTCAAAGTTCCCCTTGAAGTCTCAGCCAAGACCTAATCATGCTCCTAATGGCCATCCATGCTATGATTTATATGTTTCCATGCCATGTTTTGTATGTAGATGAAGATAATATGTTGATAGATAGGCTTGATTTGAGTGTTTGATCCCAAAGTTCCCCTTGAAGTTTCGGCCAAGACCTAATCATGCTCCTAAAGGCCTTCCATAGATGAAGATAATATGTTGATAGATAGGCTTGATTTGAGTGTTTGATCCCAAAGTTCCCCTTGAAGTTTCGGCCAAGACCTAACCATGCTCCTAATGGCCTTCCATGCTATGATCTATATGTTTCCATGCCATGTTTTGTATGTAGATGAAGATAACATGTTGATAGATAGGCTTGATTTGAGTGTTTGATCCCAAAGTCCCCCTTGAAGTTTCGGCCAAGACCTAATCATGCTCCTAATGGCCTTCCATGCTATGATCTATATGTTTCCATGTCATGTTTTGTATGTTTGATAGATAGGCTTGATTTGAGTGTTTGATCCCAAAGTCCCCCTTGAAGTTTTGGCCAAGACCAAATTGTGCTCCTAATGGTCTTCCATGCCATGATCTATATGTAATGGATGTTAACATGTGGTTAGTTAGACCTTGTACAAGTTGTTTAGGGTTTGAATTTTGTTAGAACCCCCATGAAGTTTCGGCCACACCATGTTATGCTTGTTAATGATGTTTCATGTCATACTCTATATGTATATGATGTTAGTATGATGTTAGGTATACCTGGTACAAGTTGTTTTAGTGTTTGAATTCTTAAGAACCCTCTCTTAGGGTTTCGGCCAACCCATGTTCATGCCCTCTAATAATCCTCCATGCCATGCTACATGTATATATGATGTTAATATGATGTTAGTTAGACTTTATGATAACATGATTGATTTATGCCACTACCTTATGTCCATGTTAATTGTATGAATGTATGATTATGTTATGCTGATTGCATCATGATGAACAAGTATATATGATGAAAATGCCTAAGAGATGCTTCCCTATGAATGGGGACTAAGAGCACTCTTTATGTTATGAAAAGGAACATGATATGTTATGAAAAGGAACATGATATGCTATGATAAGGAACATGATATGTTATGATAAGGAATATGATATTTTATGATAAGGAACATGATATGTTATGATAAGGAACATGATATTCTATTTTACTTTTTCCATGGCTTGTACTAGACCCTAACAAGGTCCAAGGGATGGGCTCCTACGTGCCCCTAGGTCGATGGTCATAGTACGAACCTAGTACAGGATGGGCTCCTAAGTTGTCCTAGGCCGACGGTCATAGTACGGGCCTAGGATGAGCTTCTATGTTATGTTGCCCCTAGGTCGATGGATATAGTATGGACCTAGTACCCAAGTAGGTTCGGGATTAGCTACCTCGGGTGTATTTAGGGATGCGCGCAATGATGATGATGTATGTGGTACAATGCCCGGCCCAATATGTTGAGATTATGTATAAGTACCTATAAAATATATGTTTTCAAAGAGCATCTTGCATATACCTTGATTTCATGTCTATGTGATTATGATATTTATAAGAATGCTATGCTTATATGTTCTTGAAGGATCATGTCATTACTTTTATATGAATGCTATGTTTATATGTTCTTGAATGATCATGTCATTACTTTTATATGAATGTTATGCTTATATGTTCTTGAATGATCATGTCATTACTCTTATATGAATGCTATGCTTATATGTTCTTGAATGATCATGTCACTACTCTATGTCTAAATCTTGATGTATGACTTTTGTGAGTAGGAAAGGATCTTACTAAGCCTATGTGCTTATAGTTTCATATTCCCTTGTACTGCAGATAAGGGTAAAGAATGGCTAAACTAAAAGGAGCAACAGGAGGGGCAAAGTGTGTGTGGTAGTGGCATGGTGGAAGAGATCTGTTTTATATTCAAAGACTTATGCATGTTTCCCCTTTAAGTTTTGCATGATAGTTGTTAAGAGTCGAACTCTACTTGATGTTGATGGTTGTTACTTGGTGTCCTTTAAGTTGATTATCATGATCTTAAACTAAGTACTCATGAAATGATTATGCATGCTCCATGTTTCATGTTCTATGTTTTTAAAAAGCAAAAAAAAAAGAAGTTTAAAGTCTTCCGTTGTAAATGAATGTAGTCTTCCGCTGTAAATGCATGTATGTATGATCATGTCGCGCCGCCCTTCCAACCCCTATAGATTACGAGGAAAAGGGCGGGCATGACAGGTTGGTATCAGAGCAGATTTGTCTTTCAACTACACACACATCAAGCTCCAAATCCTGCCGCTCCAAGTAAGAAATTCTATGCCTACTCTATTTCGTTCATGAATGATAAGAAATGCTTTTAGTTTAAATATGCATGAATATATGTATGATAATCTTATGCTAGCCTTTAGTTTAAATATGCATGAATATATGCATGATAATCTTATGCTAGCTTCATTATAATATATGAAGATAAACATGGCTGGGAGACGCAGTAATAGAGTTGATAAGACAATATCCCCACCTTATCTTATACATGTGGTTACTAAACTACCAGGGTTAGCCCCTGATAGAGAAATTGAATTTGAGATTGAGTTGATTCCTGGTACTAATCCGATCTCTAAAGCACCTTACCGTATGGTGCCGGTTGAATTGAAGGAACTTCAGGGACAGCTACAGGAGTTACTCGACAAGGGACTTATACGCCCAAGTCGCTCTCCATGGGGAGCTCCAGTACTGTTGGTAAAGAAGAAAGATGGATCTATGTGAATGTGCATAGACTACCGAGCGCTAAATAATGTGACGATCAAGAACAAGTACCCTTTACCACGGATTGACAACCTATTCGACCAGTTAAAGGGTGCCACCGTCTTCTCTAAGATTGATCTGAGGTCTAGCTATCATCAAGTGAAAGTGAATCCAGGTGATATACCGAAGATGACTTTCCGAACAAGATACAGACATTATGAGTTCGTAGTTATGCCTTTCGGAGTGACGAATGCACCATCTATGTTCATGGATCTGATGAATTGGGTATTCTCAACATTCCTCGACAAATTTGTGATCATTTTCATCGACGATATACTGGTATATTCGAGAACCCAAGAAGAGCACACCGAACACCTTAATATGGTATTGCAGATTCTTCAGGAAAAGCAGCTGTATGCAAAGTTCTCCAAATGCAAGTTCTGGCTCAATCAAGTATCATTTTTGGGTCACGTTATATTCAAGGACGGAGTGATGGTAGACCCACTAAAGATTGAAGTTATGAGTAACTGGAACAGGCCAAAGAATGCCAGCGAAATCAGAAGCTTTCTCGGGCTAGCAAGCTACTACAGGAAGTTTGTAGAGAACTTCTCTAGAATTGCAGTCCCTATGACAGTTCTCACCAGAAAGAACAAAAAATATGAATGGATGGATGCTTGCGAGAAGAGTTTCATAGAATTGAAAAGGAGACTGACCAGTGCTCCAATCCTTTCTCTTCTAAACAGTAACGAAGGCTTCGACATGTACAACGATGCTTCCAAGTTGGGACTCAGAGCTGTACTCATGCAGAATGGCAAGGTCATTGCCTACGCCTCTAGGCAACTCAAGGAACATGAAAGGAATTATCCCACTCACGATCTAGAGCTAGCGGCCGTGGTCTTTGCTCTCAAAACATGGAGACACTATCTATATGGAGCTCAGCGTAGGATTTATACAGATCACCAGAGTCTGAAATATTTCTTCACACAGAAAGACCTAAACATGAGACAACGCAGATGGCTCGAGCTCGTCAAGGATTATGACTGCGACATCTTCTACCATCCAAGAAAAGCGAACAAAGTGGCCGATGCACTCAGCAGGAAGTCCTGTGCCACCTTGATGTCTCTATCGGTATTATCTCTACCTCTAGAAAAGGAAATTATGTGTTATGGGATTGAAATCATTTCTGGATAGCTTTCTACCATGACGATAGCACCAACGCTATTCGATGATATATTAGAAAAGCAAGCACGGGACCCGAGCATTCAAAGGATCAAGCAAGAGGTCCTAGAAGGAAAGGATGATGGATTTCGTATCTCTGACAGTGGAGTACTCTACCTCAGGGATCGCTTGTGTATTCCCGATGATCCAGAATTACGGAAGAAGATATTTGAGGAAGCTCACGGAACCCCCTATGCGATGCATCCTGGATCCACCAAGATGTACCAAGATCTGAAAGGGAAGTTCTAGTGGTTCGGTATGAAAAGAGATGTGGCTGACGACTACCGTCGGAGGGTTAAAGGTAACACCGAAACACCGGAGGAACGCTGCAGCCAATCCAAATTCCAGAATGGAAATGGGAAGATATTTCTATGGATTTCATCTCAGGACTACCCAAGATGACGAACGGATATGATGCTATATGGGTGATCATGGACAGATTGACGAAGTCTGCCCACTTCTTAGCAATCAAGATGACCTACTCGACTAAGCAACTGGCTCAATTATAAGCTAGGGAAATTATTAGATTACATCGGATTCCTAAGATCATCATTTCTGATAGAGATGATCGCTTTATTTCCCATTTTTGGGAATGTGTTCAGAAAGCCCTTGGCACGCTTATTATTCAAGATCGCCTTTCATCCTCGTAATCGATGACGCATGAAAGGGTGAACCAAGTATTGGAGGATATGTTATGAGCTTGTGCCTTAGACTCAAAGTGGTTTCGTGTTTATACTTATGTTAGTACACTATATGAGGGAGATGTATCCAAGGCAATTCGCTATGTATGAACCATTTATATGATAAATGAAGATTCACTATTTGAGTATACATGTTTTATGTATTTGATTGATCTTAAACTCATTTACTGAATGTCCACGATACGATTCACAGCATGAGAGAATTTGTGATTGGATCACAACTAGTGAGTATCTCTACATGTGTAATTGTGATGTATCGGAATTATCCCTAGTCGATGAATTGATGGATTTGGACACCATAAATTCTGTCGAGACTAGCACGAGGTATACTCCTTGGTGTATCCAAGCAGCTGATTCTCACTGGCTGGAGACATTGTGATGTCCGGAGTTAATCATGGATGCTAGTTATGGTAACTAGTTCATTGGAGTGACCAGTCGTAAGACTTCATATGGTTCTCTGCATATATAGATATGTCAATGAAGTTCTTACTGTGGCTTAAGTGTGATGTTCCTTTGACTTGCGGTATTCAAGTCATCTTGATCATGGAGACTTATGCTTTGACATCTTAAGCAAACATCTCCGAGGAGATGTGGACCCGGGATGATTGGGTATAAGTCGAAGTGATCGAAGGTGTTTGAATAGCCTATAAAGGATTCACCACTCCTTGCGAGGAGATGTATACCCATGGCCTCTCGTCGGATTGTTACTAAAGTCTTTGGCCAAAGCATTACATGTTTAGAGTAAGGTACTCTTCGATACATGTGGAGTAACTAGAATTCGTAGGACGAGGAAATGATACTTGGGCTAGGTGTGACGTAGTCAGCCTAGTGGGGACTGACACAATAGACCATGTCCTGAACCAAGTGGGTATAAGATGAGTGAAGGGAATGGGGCACGATTCATTCGAGCTACTGAAGGGTTTTAGAAATAGTTCTAGATCAACCGTTGATCTTTTCGGTTAATTGGGGATCATGATGTACTACTAGGTGCCACTCATGATCGTTCTATAATTAATGGTTAATTATAGACGGCCAACATAAACCGAGAACCTATTTGGTCACACGCAGAACGAGTGTAATCCAAAGGATTTAAAACGAGCTTGAGAATGAGATTCTCAGACCGAGAGAAACTATGTTTGGTTGGACCAAACATAAAGCGAGCAAGAAATTGTTTCAGTCGCAATGGAAGCGTGGATGGGCCGTGTCTTATGAAGACATAATGGATGGACCAAAATGGTTTGGTTCTAATCCAATGGATGAGAATAAACCAAAGGGTTTGGTTTATTTTAAACGAATGAACTAAAAGTTGGTTCGGTTCGTTTTAACTTAAAATAAACCATCATGGTTTGGTTTATTTTAACTTATCTTAATGGAGCGGGTTAACGGGCTTTATGGATATGATCCATTAACCATTAAGAGAATTAGTTCTCTATAAAATAGGGCTTAAACCCTAACCCTAAGGCTAATCAAGTTTTGGCCGCCCAAACCCCCTCCTTCTCCTATTCGGCGCCAACACCTTCATTGCCGCCGCCCAGCTTTTGTGCCGCCGTCCAAGTCCGTGCCGGCGACCAAGCTACAGCCGGTGAACCCTCCGGCGATCCTCCGCTGATCCCCTATAGGTTTGGCATCAAGGTGAGCCTTTTCTTTCCTTGGTTGGCCGGCGCCTATATCCTCCACCAAGCTGTCCAGTTTTCTGGACAGCTTCTCCTCCTCTCGTCGGAGCGTCGTTTGGACGACGGTTAGTGCTCCGACAGCGGCTAACTTACCGGGGATTTGATCTCCGGTAATCCTCTAAGGTGGGGGAGACGATTCGTCAAACGGTTGACGAATACCTCTCCGGAGAATCGAGTTTTGAGGACTCGGTTTTGGATCCGAATTTGGATTCGGATCGTGATCATCTCTCGATCACGTCGTCTTCAACACGAGGCTAGTAACCCGTACGAAGACGAAGCTCGTGACTTAGCGAAGTCATCCCGAGGAGCTCGGCGTGGATACGGATAGAGACGATTCTTACGAGGATCGTTCCGGTTGATGTCGTTCCCGCTACACGTCATACGAAAGGTATAACGTAGATAATTTTCTTTTATTGCAAATTTTAATTTACGGTTATGTCTACACTTGTTGTAATATGCATGCGTGTGTTGTGTGTGTTGTAATAAATATAGATTTATTATTTTTAATTGCTTCCGCTGTGCTCATGTTTACTAAAACATGATCGAACACACACACGCCATGCGCAAAACCCAACAAAGGGTATCGAGCCTGTGTTGTGTTTCACATAATCGTAAAATTGGTTTTGCGATAGTCATAATGTATTTCTGGAAATTTTCTAAATTTTAGAAATTTAGAAGTATTTATGGAAATTTTTCAATTTTGGAAAGTCTAGAAGTATTTATGGAAATCTTCCACTTTTGGAAAGTTGGAAGTATTTATGGAAATTGATATTTTCCATAAATAAAATATTTGATTAGATTCTGGAAATTTGTTTCCTAATTTAATCATGATTTGATTTGGGAAATCAAATCTTAAAATATTTTATTTCCATAAGTAGTTTCAATGATTTAGGAAATTTGTTTCCTAAATAGATTTTCCTTAATCAAATAATTCCATGAATAAAATATGTGATTAGATTTGGAAATTTGTTTCCTAATTTAATTATGATTTGATTTGGAGAATCAAATCTTAAACATATTTTATTTCCATAAATAGTTATGACATATAAGGAAATTATATACATGACATAATTGTATGCCATGTAATTGCATTAGATGCATAACATTATGCCATGTGTCGACATGTAGATGTATGCCATGTATGCCATGCCATGTAGATAATAGTTATTTGCATGCAAAGAGGATGAGACATAAAACCCTTAATCAATATTAAAGCCTACACCTTCCATTAATATGGTTAGAACCGTAGTTCTATTTCTTGTTTGGGTTGTTGGACTCTCTCCAAGCCCTACTAACTCAATATGTTCAAACCATGGAATAGTTTAATACTAATATGGTAAGAGTCGAGGTCAATCGTTAGCTTTGGTTGTTGGACTCTCTCCAAGCTGGGCTAATTGGTTGAATGCGCTCTAACCATATTAAAACTATGTCCCGATTAATGGGTTGGCTTTAACCTGGAGCATCGGCTTGTTGGACTCTCTCCAAGGTCGATGTAAAGGGAGGTGAAGTTGGGTGCTATGCATATGATGCATACTTGTTAATGTGTTAACAACCCGATGTATGTGTGAACATTCAATTAGTTGATAGCACATTGTGATAGTTGCATATACGTGATATGCAATCGGTATAGATGATACCTACCGTCGTAGTTATGAATGGCTTGTTGGACTCTCTCCAAGGTTGTTCATAACTATGATGGATATCAGCCCATTCGGAGATGGACCTACAATCTCCAAGTGATTTTGGGTTTTGAAATTAAAAAATGAATGGGATTTATAAATGTATATTGATGCATTTTAAAATCATCTTTCTCATATATGCTCGCTTTGTATTTCTAAGTTAATATATTGATCATGATGTGTTTGAATTTGCGTTCCATTTTGGATTCGAATAAATTGACTGGGCCGAACTTCTTGGACTAGCTTAGAAACTTGAGAATTGTTCTCAAGGTGGAAAAGCTTGTGTATGTCCTCGAAGCGCCTCTTCCCGCCCATCCTAGTGACAATGCAACTCTGGACCAATTGTTGGCCTATCAGAAACATGTGAGTGATTCTGAACAAATGAGTTGCATCATGCTAGCCACGATGGAACCCAAGCTACGAAAGCAGCATGAGCATATGGATGCTCATATCGTAGTCCTTCATCTTTGTGAGTTGGTTGATGAGCAAGTGAGATTCGAAAGGTTCGAAGTCTCAAAGCTCCTCTTCACCTCTGAGATGCTAGGAGGTTCATCTATGGTACTGCTCAATATGTTGAAGACTGTGGAGTCTTCTGAGAAGCATGAGCAGGGGACGGTGCTGTTAGTTGATTCCTCGAAGAAAGGTTCTAAGAGGAAGTCAAAGGAACAGCAGAAGGGAAAGAAGAGAAGGGCTAAGAAGGTAGAACTTGCACAAAAGGAAACTTGCCATCAATATGGCAAGGAGAGCCATTTGCGAAGAAAGTGCAAGATTTATCTTGAGTCCGTGAAGAAGGATAAGGCATCGGATGCCCCATCTTCTTCAGATATCTTCGTTATTGATTGTCATTCTATTTCCTTAAACACTTGGGTATTGGATACTGGGTGTGGCTCACATATATGTAATGACATACATGGGCTAAGGAATAGAAGAAGACTCGTCAAGGGAGAGTCAAATTTACGTGTTGGGAATGGAGCAAAGGTTGCTACACTCGCCATCGGAACGTATTTGTTGGAACTCCCTGTAGGACTTGTCTTAGAACTGGACAATTGCTTTTATGTTCCTTCGTTGATAAAGAACATCATTTCTATTTCTTGTTTAAATAGAAATCGGTACCATTTGACTTTTAGTAACAATTGTTGTCACATAACTTTGAATGGAGTTCTTTATGGGACTGGAACTTTAAGCAATGGTGTTTATACGTTGGACGTATCCAGTGACATCTTCAATAATGAAGCGAGCAACACGCGTGCTCGAAAGGATAATCAAATAGACTCCTATATGTGGCATTGTCGTCTTGGCCATATAAGCAAGAAACGCATGTCCGAATTACACCAATGTCGAATTCTGGAATCGTTTGAATTGGATTCATACGATACATGCGAATCATGCTTAAAAGGCAAGATGACTAAGTTACCTTTTACTGGAAAAGGTGAACGAGTGGGAGAGTTACTAGGTCTAATACATATTGATGTATGTGGACCTATGTCAACTCAAGCATTAGGAGGCTATAGCTACTTCATTACCTTCACCGATGATCACTCACGGTTTGGGTATGTGTTCTTGATGAAACACAAGTCTGAAGCCTTTGAAAGGTTCAAAGAATTCAGAAATGAAGTAGAGAAACAACATGACAAGAGTATTAAAATACTTCGATTGGATCGAGGTGGTGAATACTTAAGTCAAGAGTTTCTTGATTATCTAAGAGACAATGGCATATTGTCTCAATGGACTCCGCCCTATACACCACAGCATAATGGTGTATCTGAAAGGCGAATCGACTTGTTGGACATGGTCAGTCAATGATGAATCATGCGACTCTTCCCAAGTCCTTTGGGGTATGTGCACTTGCATACGCTTTACTTTGTTAAATGTAATGCCTACCAAGGTAGTCTCAACTACTCCATATGAGATATGGAATAGTAAGAAACCTCATGTATCTTACTTGAAGATATGGGGTTGTCTCGCTTATGTGAAGTGACAGACGTACAAAATTGATGCTAAGTCCGATAAATGTCTATTTATTGATACCCTAAGAAACAAGGGGTTACTAATTTATCATCCTGTGGAACAAAAGGTGTTTGTTTCAAGGCATGCCGTGTTTCTAGAGAAAGAGTTTCTCTTGCAAGAAAACAAAGGGGAGTGTCGCCGAGCTTGAGGAGGCTCGAGAGACTCAAATAGACATCGATGAGATACCGGTGAAGCACAACAAATGATAACTCATAGTGATGAGCAATCTACCGACTATTGTAACACCACATCTTCAGAGATCCGCAGTAAACGCAATATTCCCGAGAGATATGGATTTCTTGTGTAATCGAATGACGTGTTACTCATTGATGATGAGGAGCCTACAGTTATGAAGAAGTCGACAAGTTCGTAGAAGGGATAAGTGGCTTGGTGCCATGAAGTCGGAAATGGATTCCATGTATGAAAATCAAGTTTGGAACTTGGTTTACCCACCAAGGATAAAGCCTATAGGGTGCAAGTGGGTTTTCAAGAAGAAAACCGACATGGATGGTAATGTGATTACCTATAAGGCTAGATTGGTGGCGAAAGGATATCGCCAAAAATAAGGTGTTGATTATGACGAAACCTATTACTTTGTAGCTATGCTTAAATCCATTCGGATGCTCCTGGCCATAGCGGCTCATTATGATTATGAGATATGGCAGATGGATGTGAAAATAGCTTTCCTTAATGGAAACCTGCTCGAGGACGTGTATATGATACAACCTGAGGGTTTCACATCGGTTGATAAAACCAAGGTATGCAAATTGCGACGGTCCATTTATGGATTGAAGCAAGCATCCAGGAGCTGGAATATCCGTTTTGATGAGACAATCAAAGAGTTTGATTTCTCACAAAATCCAGACGAACCTTGTGTGTACAAGAAGGTTAGTGGGAGTGCAGTCGTGTTCCTAGTATTGTATGTCGATGACATACTACTTATAGGAAACGATGTTTCAATCTTACAGTCAGTGAAGGTTTGGTTATCCAAGACATTCTCCATGAAAGACCTGGGAGAAGCAACCTACATCCTCGGGATTAAGATCTATAGAGATAGATCGAAACAGTTGCTTGGTCTTATGCAGTCTACATATATAGACCGAGTGCTAAAAAGGTTTAGCATGTCGGAATCCAAGAAAGGTTTCTTACCCATCAGGCATGGGATACACCTTTCGAAGTCTATGTGTCCGCGCACAGAAGATGAGAGGATTTGCATGAGTAAGATTCCCTATGCATCCGCAATAGGATCTATCATGTATGCTATGTTATGTACGAGGCCCGATGTATCGTATGCTCTGAGTGTCACGAGCAGATACCAGTCCGATCCAGGAATGGATCATTGGGCGGCTGTTAAGACGATCCTTAAGTACTTGAGAATAACTAAGGATGTGTTCCTAATATATGGAGAAGGGTACATGGTGATACGTGGGTATACAGATGCCAGCTTCCAGACAGATAAGGATGATTCTATGTCTCAGTCTGAGTATGTATTCACCTGGAATGGAGGCGCAATAAGTTGGAAAGGTTCCAAGCTTGACACTATAGCGGATTCTGCCACTAAGGCAGAATACATTGCAGCTTTGGAAGCAGCAAAGGAAGCAGTTTGGATCAAGAAGTTCATCTTTGAACTTGATGTGGTCTCATCAATGATCCAAACGTGTGCTTCGCCGCTATCATCTTATCAGAGAGATCATCAGTAGGAACGAAATACAAATCGAGAAAATTCCCACTGAAAGGAACTTAGCGGATCCCTTGACTAAGGCATTACCTCAAAATAAGTTTGAGGGTCATGTTAGAGCTTATGGTATTGGATACCGTAGCGATTGGCATTAGGCCAAGTGGGAGTCTGTTAGTAATATATGAGAGATGTCCTAAGGCAATCGCCTTATGTATGAACCATTTATATGATAAATGAAGATTCACTATTTGAGTATACATGTTTTATGTATTTGATTGGATCTTAAACTCATTTACTGAATGTCCACGATACGATTCACAGCATGAGAGAATTTGTGATTGGATCACAACTAGTGAGTATCTCTACATGTGTAATTGTGATGTATCGGAATTATCCCTAGTCGATGAATTGATGAATTTGGACACCATAAATTCTGTCGAGACTAGCACGAGGTATACTCCTTGGTGTATCCAAGCAGCTGATTCTCCTTGGTGCCGAGACATTGTGATGTCCGAGTTAATCGTGGATGCTAGTTATGGTAACTAGTTCATTGGAGTGACCAGTAAGACTTCATATGGTTCTCTGCATATATAGATATGTCAATGAAGTTCTTCGTAGCTTAAGTGCGATGTTCCTTTGACTTGGTATTCAAGTCATCTTGATCATGGAGACTTATGCTTTGACATCTTAAGCAAACATCTCGAGGAGATGTGGACCCGGATGATTGGGTATAAGTCGAAGTGATCGAAGGTGTTTGAATAGCCTATAAAGGATTCACCACTCCTTGCGAGGAGATGTATACCCATGGCCTCTCGTCGGATTGTTACTAAAGTCTTTGGCCAAAACATTACATGTTTAGAGTAAGGTACTCTTCGATACATGTGGAGTAACTAGAATCCGTAGGACGAGGAAATGATACTTGGGCTAGGTGTAACGTAGTCAGCCTAGTGGGGACTGACACAATAGACCATGTCCTGAACCAAGTGGGTATAAGATGAGTGAAGGGAATGGGGCACGATTCATTCGAGCTACTGAAGGGTTTCAGAAATAGTTCTGGACCAACCGTTGATCTTTTCGGTTAATTGGGGATCATGATGTACTACTAGGTGCCACTCATGATCGTTCTATAATTAATGGTTAATTATAGACGGCCAACATAAACCGAGAACCTATTTGGTCACACGCAGAATGAGTGTAATCCAAAGGATTTAAAACGAGCTTGAGAATGGGATTCTCAGACTGAGAGAAACTATGTTTGGTTGGACCAAACATAAAGCGAGCATGAAATTGTTTCAGTCGCAATGGAAGTGTGGATGGGCCGTGTCTTATGAAGACATAATGGATGGACCAAAATGGTTTGGTTCTAATCCAATGGATGAGAATAAACCAAAGGGTTTGGTTTATTTTAAACGAATGAACCAAAAGTTGGTTCGGTTCGTTTTAACTTAAAATAAACCATCATGGTTTGGTTTATTTTAACTTATCTTAATGGAGCGGGTTAACGGGCTTTATGGATATGATCCATTAACCATTAAGAGAATTAGTTCTCTATAAAATAGGGCTTAAACCCTAACCCTAAGGCTAATCAAGTTTTGGCCGCCCAAACCCCCTCCTTCTCCTATTCGGCGCCAACACCTTCATTGCCGCCGCCCAGCTTTTGTGCCGCCGTCCAAGTCCGTGCCGGCGACCAAGCTACAGCCGGTGAACCCTCCGGCGATCCTCCGCTGATCCCCTATAGGTTTGGCATCAAGGTGAGCCTTTTCTTTCCTTGGTTGGCCGGCGCCCATATCCTCCACCAAGCTGTCCAGTTTTCTGGACAGCTTCTCCTCCTCTCATCGGAGCGTCGTTTGGACGACGGTTAGTGCTCCGACAGCGGCTAACTTACCGGGGATTTGATCTCCGGTAATCCTCTAAGGTGGGGGACGAAGGATTCGTCAAACGGTTGACGAATACCTCTCCGGAGAATCGAGTTTTGAGGACTCGGTTTTGGATCCGAATTTGGATTCGGATCGTGATCATCTCTCGATCACGTTGTCTTCAACACGAGGCTAGTAACCCGTACGAAGACGAAGCTCGTGACTTAGCGAAGTCATCCCGAGGAGCTCGGTGTGGATACGGATAGAGACGATTCTTACGAGGATCATTCCGGTTGATGCCGTTCCCGCTACACGTCATACGAAAGGTATAACGTAGATAATTTTCTTTTATTGCAAATTTTAATTTACGGTTATGTCTACACTTGTTGTAATATGCATGCGTGTGTTGTGTGTGTTGTAATAAATATAGATTTATTATTTTTAATTGCTTCCGCTGTGCTCATGTTTACGAAACATGATCGAATACACACACGCCGCGGTGCCGGAAACCCAACAGAATTTGCCTACAATAATAGCTACCAAGCTACTATTGGAATGGCGCCCTACGAGTCTCTATACGGGAGGAGATATAGATCTCCTATATGCTGGTACAAGGGTGGTGAAAAGAAGGGGATGGGACTCCAAACAGATATCATTGATGACACCACCCGAGCTATACAGAACATCCGCCAAAGAATTGAAACTGCTTAGAGCCGGCAAAAGAGCTATGCAGATATACGGTGTAGACCGTTGGAATTTGAAGTCGAGGATCTGGTATTCCTCAAAGTGGCCCCTATGAAGGGAGTGATGAGATTCGGAAGAAAGGGTAAGCTGAGTCCGCGCTATGTGGTACCGTATCTGATACTGAAGAGAGTCAGCAAGGTAGCTTACAAGCTAGAGTTGCCTCAAGAGATGTCGGCTATTCACAACGTGTTCCATGTTTCGATGCTCAAGAAGTGCATTTCCAGTACATACCAAGTGATTGAGCCACAAACAGTGCAAGTTCAAGAGGACCTGAGTTGTGAAAGTCGGCCTATCCAGATACTAGACCGAGAAGTCAAAAGACTAAGGAATAAAGAGGTGCCCTTAGTGAAGGTCCTGTGGCAAAATCAACAGTATGAAGAAGTCAACTGGGAACGCGAGGAAGATATGAAACAGAAGTATCCAGAATTGTTCTAAGTTTCGAGGACGAAACTTTTAAAAGATATGGAGGACTGTAACGCCCGTAAAATTCCTAGAAATTTGTATAAGAATTTTTGTATGATCATAATGGGATTTTATGTGGGCTCTTTCAAAAAATAAAAGAAAATAGAGCCAAAAAGGATGCAAGGCCCAGGGTTTGAACCCTAAACCTCCAAGTAGATAACTAAACCTTAGAATGCATCCGATAACCAGAAGTCGGGTTGTGCTATTAGAAGGGTATGAGAAATGATAGATAAGTATAAGGGAGGCTAAGGGACATCTTCAATTGAATAAATAGGAGTATGAGGAGACAAGAGAACCCAAGTTGTCATTCTCCTCTTCCTCTCTTCTTCCTCCACCGAAACCCTAGCTCCCCCTTCTTCCATTTCCGAAAACCAAATAAGCAAGAAGAGAGCTCTTGTCTTGGCACCACCTAGGGTATATTCTATTACTAAACAAGCGAAAGGATGTAAGTATCCCCTCACCTGTAGTACAAGTTGTTTCGGTTGTTAGTTGCTTAAAAACTCTTTTTGAAACTTTCGACCAAGACCTCCTTCATGCTTCCAATGATTTTCCATGCCATGTTTTGTATGAATATGATGATCATATGTTGATAGATAGGCTTGATTTGAGTGTTTGATCCCAAAGTTCCCCTTGAAGTCTCAGCCAAGACTTAATCATGCTCCTAATGGCCTTCCATGCTATGATCTATATGTTTCCATGCCATGTTTTGTATGTAGATGAAGATAATATGTTGAGAGATAGGCTTGATTTGAGTATTTGATCCCAAAGTTCGCCTTGAAGTTTCGGCCAAGACCTAATCATGCTCCTAATGGCCTTCCATGCTATGATCTATATGTTTCCATGCCATGTTTTGTTTGTAGATGAAGATAATATGTTGATAGATAGGCTTGATTTGAGTGTTTGATCCCAAAGTTCCCCTTGAAGTTTCGGCCAAGACCTAACCATGCTCCTAATGGCCTTCCATGCTATGATCTATATATTTCCATGCCATGTTTTGTATGTAGACGAAGATAACATGTTGATAGATAGGCTTGATTTGAGTGTTTGATCCCAAAGTCCCCCTTGAAGTTTCGGCCAAGACCTAATCATGATCCTAATGGCCTTCCATGCTATGATCTATATGTTTCCATGCCATGTTTTGTATGTAGATGAAGATAACATGTTGATAGATAGGCTTGATTTGAGTGGTTGATCCCAAAGTCCGCCTTGAAGTTTCGGCCAAGACCTAATTGTACTCCTAATGGTCTTCCATGCCATGATCTATATGTAATGGATGTTAACATGTGGTTAGTTAGACCTTGTACAAGTTGTTTAGGGTTTGAATTTTGTTAGAACCCCCATGAAGTTTCGGCCACACCATGTTATTCTTGTTAATGATGTTTCATGTCATACTCTATATGTATATGATGTTAGTATGATCTTAGGTAGACCTGGTACAAGATGTTTTAGTGTTTGAATTCTTAAGAACCCTCCCTTAGGTTTTCGGCCAACCCATGTTCATGCCCTCTAATAATCCTCCATGCCATGCTACATGTATATAAGATGTTAGTTAGACTTTATGATAGCATGATTGGTTTATGCCACTACCTTATGTCCATGTTAATTGTATGAATGTATGATTATGTTATGGTCATTGCATCATGATGAACAAGTATGTATGATGAAAATGTCTAAGAGATGCTTCCTTATGAATGGGGACTAAGAGCACTCTTTATGTTATGAAAAGGAACATGATATGTTATGAAAAGGAACATGATATGCTATGATAAGGAACATGATATGTTATGATAAGGAACATGATATGTTATGATAAGGAACATGATATACTATTTTACTTTTTGCATGGCTTGTACCGGACCCTAACAAGGTCCAAGGGATGGGCTCCTATGTGCTTCTAGGTCGACGGTCATAGTACGGACCTAGTACGGGATGGGCTCCTAAGTTGCCCTAGGCCGACGGTCATAGTACGGGCCTAGGATGAGCTTCTATGTTATGTTGCCCCTAGGTCGACGGACATAGTATGGACCTAGTACCCTAGTAGGTTCGGGATTAGCTACCTCGGGTCTATTTAGGGATGCGCACAATGATGACGATGTATGTGGTACAATGTCAGGCCTAATATGTTGAGATTATGTTTAAGTACCTATAAAATATATGTTTTCAAAGAGCATCTTGCATATACCTTGATTTCATGTCTATGTGATTATGATATTTATATGAATGCTATGCTTATATGTTCTTGAAGGATCATGTCATTACTTTTATATGAATGCTATGCTTATATGTTCTTGAATGATCATGTCATTACTTTTATATGAATGCTATGCTTATATGTTCTTGAATGATCATGTCATTACTCTTATATGAATGCTATGCTTATATGTTCTTGAATGATCATGTCATTACTCTTATATGAATGCTATGCTTATATGTTCTTAAATGATCATGTCACTACTCTATGTCTAATTCTTGATGTATGGCTTTTGTGAGTAGGAAAAGATCTTACTAAGCCTATGTGCTTATAGTTTCATGTTCCCTTGTACTGTAGATAAGGGTAAAGAATGGCTAAACTAAAAGGAGCAACAGGAGGGGCAAAGTGTGTGTGGTAGTAGCATGGTGGAAGAGATCGGTTTTATATTCAAAGACTTATGCATGTTTCCCCTTTAAGTTTTGCATGATAGTTGTTAAGAGTTGAACTCTACTTGATGTTGATGGTTGTTACTTGGTGTCCTTTAAGTTGATTATCATGAACTTGAACTAAGTACTCATGAAATGATTATGCATGCTCCATGTTTCATGTTCTATATTTTTAAAAAGAAAAAAAAAGAAGTTTAAAGTCTTCCGCTGTAAATGAATGTAGTCTTCCGTTGTAAATGCATGTATGTATGATCGTGTCGCGCCGCCCTTCCAACCCCTATAGATTACGAGGAAAAGGGCGGGCGTGATAGAGTGGCATCTAGCAATGCTTCATTGCTACTCAAGTAATGAGAATGTCGAGATCCGACATAACCTGTATGCAACTATTATCTTCTATGACTTAATCATTCTATCCTTAATATCTAGATTGATCAAACAGGCATAAATCGTGTCATCCTCTTATCAATCTTTGTGTTTCTTGATCTCCAAGTTGACTGCCTTAATCAAATGAGCTCAATATCTCATATTGACTTATTTGAGCATGGTCATGCATTTTAGTAGTCATACTTTATCAAGGGGCCCACAGATATTACTTCTGTCATATGGAAGAGATAGATCCCATCTCCATAACTCACATACCTCTGCATAATTCATTACATACCAGTGATCGACTTTATAGTCCACCTTGTTATAGATGACGTTTGTCGATACCAAACTATGCAACTTTTTATGTAGGGAACCATAGTGATTTCAGGTCTAAGGACTATTTATACCAATAGTCACTATGAGAATGTTTGTGACACTCATATGACGATCCATGAAACATTCTCATGGCGGGTCAGTTCGGTACATATTCTATAATACATACCCATGTGTTAACTTGATATAATATATTCATGACTTGTGAGATTAAGTCATCAGTTGACCTACATGTTGGTCTCAACATATTAATATTATCCCGGTATATTAAAACTTGACTAGGAATAGGTTACGAGTAGTAAATAATATATATATATATAGTATCCCACTATCAAGTCACCAACTTGATATGGCATAGACTAGAACCAACTACCCTAGGATATTATTATATTTATTCAAATGGCACATCAATGAAGTAAATATAACAACCATAAACTTTGCCTTTTTCATGAAATATGAGTTTCCCTTATCAATCATCTCATAATTGATTGACACTAAGGGTTAATACCAATAATCTCTCACTAGCACTAGTGTCAATCACCGAAATATCAAATACCCAGTGACCTAGTGTGACCATCATGCTTCCTCTGTGTTGAAGCTTTGGTCAAAGGATTTGCAATGTTAGCATCAGTCAGTATTATTCATATCCCCACATTGCCTCTATTGATGATCTCTCGAATGAAATGAAACTGCCGTAGTATGTGTGATAACAGTATTTGTCATGGTACTGTTATAAATAAATTACTAAACCAACTCTACACTAATATAGCATAGTGAACAACCCAGATCGTTTCCCAACGAGTGTAATTGATAGATTAGTAGTGTTAGGGTCACTAATTATTGCTTTGGGTTTTCTATTGGAAATGGGGGTTTGGAATTTGAAAGACTAATCCTACTGAACGAAAAGATAATGCACGTAATCAAACTCTAATCTAATTAAACTATGAGTGCGATGGAATTAAAAGAAACTTAAACTAATCATTCAAACAAGAAAGTGTAGGAATTTAAATATGCAGAATAACATGAGAGCAAAACATAACACGAAATTAAATCTAAACTAACCAACTACAACCTAATTACTCTAAGAAGCATTTTAACGAACACTACGTAAGCATGAAACAAATTAAACTAAATACGTGCAAATTAAACATGGAAGATTGAATCTATTACAATCATTCAACACAAACTAAACATGAAGAAACAATCAACACATTACAATCCAAATGAAGAGAATATTATCCTGAAATGCTGGAAATGTTGTCCAAAATCTGGAATAGAGCTGCTGGATGAAGATGGAGGTCGGCGCTGTCGTGAAGGTGCTGGCCGCAAAAATGGAGCGCTGTCGGAGTTATGGATCAGCTGCTAGTGGTCAGAGCGATAACGGAGGGGAATCTCCACTCCGGTGGTTGTGGTGGTGGCTGGACTGATCGGAGGAGAATCCCCACTCCGATTGGTCAGCAACAACATAGATCGGAGCTGTGGAGTGACTGAGATCGGGTGGAGATGGCTGGATCGATCGGAGGGGAATCCCCACTCTGGTTGGTCGGCGGTGAAATGGGCAGAGCTAGCTGTCGAGATCGGGCGGAGATGGTTGTCGGCAGTGAAATAGACGGATGAGGTGGAGAGGCAGAATCCGACGGTGTCGCGATGGAAGAGCTGCTGACCGGTGAGGAAGGTGGAGTGGCATCGGTCACCAGAGAATGAGGGAATCCCCTTTCCTCTCCGGCGATCGGCGAGGAAGTGGAGAGCGCGGCGGCGGTGGCGTCGCGTGAAGATCATCGCGTCAAGAAGATGAAGTTGGTTGCTCGCGATGGAATAGATGTTAGTTTTTAAGGGGCAATTTCTGTGACCGTCCGATCCAAGCACCCTTTAATCTCAGTCGTCCAATAAAGCTAGGGCTAAATGAATCTGATTAATCCACAAGGGTTGTGCATCCAATGGTTGAGAATTCTCCGACTTTGAATGGATGGATCTGATCAATCTGAATGGATCAATCTGATCAATTCCTTTTTATAACAACTCTGTCATTAAAAGAAATAGAGTATCCATCCATAAATAATTTAGAAATCGAAATTAAATTATTTCTAAATAAAGGTACATAAAGGCAATTCTTAAGAACCAAAAGTTTATTTTTCTCAAAAGATAAATGAATATCTCCCACTGCAACAGCCGCCACCTTCGTGGCATCACCCAAGTATACGGTAATCTCCCCCTCAGCCAGTCGTCTGGTTTCCTGGAACCCTTGTAAAGTATTGCAGACATGATCAGTGGCTCCCGTATCTACACACCATGTGCCGGTAGATAACACCGCTAAATATGTTTCAATGACCAGACCAAAAGATATACCTTTTTTCTTGCGGTTGGGGTAGTCCTTCTTCCAGTGTCCAGTCTGCTTACAAGTGTAGCACTTGCCTTTCGGCTTCTTCACTCCTCCATGAGTACCTCCCACCGCCTTTGCCCCAGTTTATTTCTTCTTCTTCTTGCCTTTTGGCTTAGAAGTAGAAACCTTTTGGGTCACCATGACATGTGCCTGAGCACTCTGACGAAATAGCCCCTCTGTCGCCTGGAGTTCTGTCAGAAGTTCCGCCAACGAATACAACCTCTTGTTCATGTTGTAGTTCAATCGAAACTGCTAAAAACTGCTAGGTAGAGACTGGAGAATGATATCAACCTGGGTTTCCCCATCGATCTCAGCTCCGAGGACTTCCAACTCATTCAAATGAGCAATCATCTTGAGAACATGATCCCTCACAGGTGTTCCCTCAATCATGGTGGTCGTCATCAAGTTTCTCATGGCTTCTTGCCTCGCAACTCGATTCTGGTGTCCAAAAAGCTCTTTGAGATTGAGCATCATGTCATAAGCTGTGGGCATGGCTTGATGCTGATGTTGCAGTACATTTGACATAGATGCCAAAATGTAACACCGCGCCATCTCATCCGCCTTTACCCACTTCTTATAACTCTCTCTCTCCTTTTCCCCAGAATCTTCTGTAGGCTTAGGAGGGCACTCTTCGAGGAGTACATATTTGTATTCCTCAGCAGTCAAGACAATGTCAAGATTCCTCTTCCAATCAACATAGTTGGGTCCAGTAAGTTTGTTCTCTTTCAAGATCACAAAGAAGTGGGTTGAAAGTCATTTTGAAAGAAAACCTAAGAATCACATAAATCAAAACATTAGATTTCAAAAAATTATTGATTCCTCAAACAATAAAATTTTAAAATCAACCAACACCTCAAAACACCGAGAATATCATATGCCACGATAGTGTGGACGTATACGAATTCTACATTTGTAAGAGGAGGTTTTACCCATTAATTTTATTATCTTGTCAACCTAACTTTTTGACAAGTAAAATTAGTAGTTTGTTCCTCTTTGGCCCTACAAATAAAAGCAGTGACTCCGATGGGGAGGATACTTATATTTGTATCTAAGTGTTCACCATTACTCGGTACCAAGGTAATTATCTCGGGTTATGTGTCTTCCGATGGGGAAGTGCACACGCTCCTTGATAATTCCCTATAACCATATTTGACCTTGTGATCCGCAAACAAACTCATCCGATGGGGAGGAAGGCACTCAGAGCCGACGCGCAAGTTTGTTTGCATCACTTGTCAAATCGTAATGGAGGCCATGGGAATTTAAAAAAAAAAAATTCCCTCTCCCACTTAGTAATTTGAAATTGAGGAATTTTCCTAGCCTACGACATGCATATCAAACAAAAAGCAATAAATATGAAAAATAAATTATTTTCCAACTATTATGGATTTTGTCTTCAATATGTCTCCCGTCGCATCGCCATCTCGTCCGCTCCTACGCCATGTATGAGCCATCGGGAGATCTGAGCCGAGACTAAAACCTATTTTAATTTACATCCATCGATCCTATACTCCACAAGGGAGTGTACATGAAATCTAGATCGAAAGTAAAATAAAATAAATAGTGGCTAAACAATGTCGTATCTAATTTATAAAAAATCAAATACAAGCCTCGTCAACCCCGAGGATTCAACAAAATAAACATTTACACACATACAATCACATACACACATACGACCATAATAGTCGGATCTTATGCCTGCAACCAAAGAGTTAAACTATGCATATCCTACTATTATCCGGCACATATAATATATGAAAAGCGCATAAAAATTAACCGAATCCTAAACACACAAAACCGAAAACCTTGGCTCAAATACCAATTGAAAGGTTTTGCTTATCGAGTCCGTGAGGGAAAACTTCGCTTCCCACTACACCTTGGTTGTTTGTTCATGACGATCCCATGGATGTCCCCGGATTAAAAAAAAAATTAATCCTAGACAAAAGGGATTGCTCAAACAACCAAGTCATCGTCATGCTATTCGTTTAGAGAGGTCACTTGAACAAACTCGTTGTTCAAGCGACCATCCTCTATTCTACGAGTAGCCGCGGAATAGACGATGTCCGGATCGCCGATTTTTGTGTTTATGTTCGGGATCCAAGTATTATTTAGCCACAAACAGATTTATATCATGCTCATAATTGAAAAATAAATACAAACATGTAACATATAAAAATTAGAGAATCGATATACCTCTCGATCTTCTAATGTATGACCTTCCTCCTTTCGGACGTCGTGTGGGCAATGATCTACCAAAAGTTGAAGCTCCTAGATCGCAAATCTTCCTTCCTTGCTCTTCCAAAGCAAGAGGAAGAATAGAAACAAAGCTCTATTCCTTCTTTCAACCAACCATTAACTTCCAAGGAAAAAGCTTGCCGCCGGCCAAGAAGGAAGAGGAGATTGAGAGTGGCCGGCCAAAAGCTTCAAGGGAGGACCCTAAACCTTTGTTCCACCGGCCAAGGAGAAGAAGAGGACATGTTTTGGATGCCGGCCAAGGGCTGGAAGGAACTCTAAGGGCGCCGGCAGCTTGGGGAAGAAGAACAACACAAGGAAAATATTTCCTTATTAGGTGCCGCCTAAGCCCAAACCCTAGCTCCTATACCTTGCCGCCAACTTCCAAAACCCTAGCTTCTCTTGAATTGTCCTCCACGCCAACCCCTTGCCCTCCTTTTATAGAGTTAGGGATAAGCCTCTTTTTAATCTCCACCATTGGTTCTAGGGATTTAATCTCAACCGTCGGATCTAGAGATTTAATCTCTACCTTTGGATCCAAAGTTTTGTTTCTATTCATTGGATCTAAGCTTCATGAGGTGTTAATAGGCTACATTAGGGACCATGAGGAGGAGTTGGATCTTGGCCACCCATGGATCAAGCCCACATAAAGTCCGATCCATTAATGATAATCCAATCAACTAAAGGATTATCATTGATCTACCTCACCAACCCCCATAAGTTAATATGAGCTCCATATATTATTTGTACATTTTCTCCCTGTGTTTAAGATCTCGAATGTCCGTCGATTAATTAATTTACTGACTATTAATTAATCAACATCTAACTCCATGAGTAGTACCACTCAACCTTTTCATCATGTCGGACCAAGTCCACCTGCAGGGTTTACATGATGAACCTTATGAGCTCCTCAAACGGACATCATCATCCTAATATATAGGACATGGTTTCCTCCTATAATCAACGATACACCATATAAATAATATCATCTCCCAACTTACCGAGCCTATCGATTTAATCTATAAATCTCGCCCATTGGTAAATCAAAGAAATGAATACTAAGTATATATGCCCGTTATTATATCAGGATTAAGATCATGTACTAAATAATATCTGAGGTCCGATTCGATTATGTAGTCAACAATAAATCGAATCACCTCTAACTCGATCCTGCTCAATACACACAAAGTGCACTAGTGTGATTCTATGGTCAAGACAAACCAATACCAAATCACACTACAACCATTCCGATGGTTTATCCAAAGCCATCTCGGTTGTGAGCCTTTACTTATACTTTTCAAGGAGCCGATAACATGATCTCCCGTGTGACACCACACACCATGTTATCTACAATGTAAAGTATTAGACAATATGCATAACTATAAAAATATGCAAACAATGATCATGTGATTCTTATTTCAAAATAAAGATGTTCATACAAAAGATAGACTTTTCAGTATACATCCCTACAGGTCGTGAGGTGCTCCGAGAGAAATCCCATCCCGGTGGTTGAAGAAGATTCAAAGTAAGCATCCATGCCAGGAGTGGGATGGACCGACTGGAGGTGAGCACCTTCACGGTGTTATCAAGATAGTTCCATGCTGCTCCCTCCGATATGATTGCCTCATCATATGTAATCTCTGGCGGTCGGAGACGATTCAGATAAAGTGTCCAGCCTTGGGGCTGAATTATTGCATGGAATGTCAGGGCCTTCATCAGCAGAGGTGTTGGAGTGTTCAGCTCAGATGGGAGTGTCCAGTCTGGGGGTCTCCAGCTATCCACCACTCCTAGAGAAATCATTTCATCACAATTGCTTGCCACTGCTATCTCACTTAACTTCTGGTCTGGCTGGCAAGTCTGGCCACTGGCATCTAGAGGCTGCTCCATTTCTTCAGTATAATATGGGGAACAAACAGCATCATAGAGTATATCCAAGTCGCTAGTATCATTATCCATATCATCTTCTACAACAACAACTTCATCAATATCTGTAGCATCAGATAGTACATCATCATCATGCCCATCAACAGAGGAATCCTATAGAGTTGCAGACACTAGCTCTGCAATCCATCTCCTCAACCACATCCCTTCCATCAGAAATGATCTCTAGGGAAAACTAGGAGGAATCTTATGCTTGTGTCTGACTGATGAATGATGCAATTTGATCCAGTTGGATTTGCATGTTATGTATCCGCTGTTGTTGTTGCATCTGCTGCTGCATCTGTTGCTGCATCAATGATCCTAGTTGTAAAAGATTTTCTAGCGTCTATGTAGTTGACTCAGCTTGTTGGAATGGTTGTAGTCCATCACACACTATGTCATCTTGAAATCCCAATGGACTCTGATAAGCTAAAAAATTCTGAGCCTCTTCCTGATGTTCTTCTCCATAATTGTTACTTGATTGATCACCCCCACTAGACATGTAAGTATCGATAGATGGTGGGGGTGGATAGTATTGAGGTTGCTCAGGAACATACTATGGTGTGTGCCCATACCTGAAATCTGAATCAAAATTATGAAAAGATGTACCAGAAATTGAATTATACCTGTCCTGCTGATAAGACTGATGGTACTGAGGAATAGGCAGATGATATTAAAGTTGGTATTGATAATATTGATGATGTTCAAATTGGTAATACTCATGTTATCCAGTGTCTGAATAGTAAGCATCACTAAAGTCTCCACACTGATGATAATATGGATCCATGCTCAAAGAAATTTCCTGTTCTTTCTTGAAACACTAACAAACAAATCAAAAGACACGGGAAGTATAGATGACAAAATACATGGATATACAAGAGAATAAAAGAATGAAGCCCTAAAGATTTTTTTTTTAAATTTTGTTTTTTTTTTCAGAAAAATGGGTAAATAATCCAAAGTCTACCAAGCACCATTACACTCCCCGGCAATAGTGACAAATTTGATAACAACATTTGTCGTGGTGCCGTTATAAATTAATTACCAAACCAACTCTATACTAATATAGCATAGTGAACGACTCGGATCGTTTCCCAACGAGTGTTATTGATAGATTAATAGTGTTAGGATCACTAATTATTAGTTTGGGTTTTCTATTGGAAATGGGGGTTTGGAATTTGAAAGACTAATCCTACTGAACGAAAAGACAATGCACGTAATCAAACTCTAATCTAACTAAACTATGAGTGTGATGGAATTAAAAGAAACTTAAACTAAGTATTCAAACAAGAAAGTATAGGAATTTAAATATACAGAATAACATGAGAGTAAAACATAACACGAAATTAAATCTAAACTAACCAACTACAACCTAATTACTCTAAGAATCATTTTATTGAACACTACGTAAGCATGAAACAAATTAAACAAAATACGTGCAAATTAAACATGGAAGATTGAATCTATTACAATCATTCAACACAAACTAAACATGAAGAAACAATCAACACATTGCAATCCAAATGAAGAGAATATTGTCCTGGAATGCTAGAAATGTTGTCCAAAATATGGAATAGGGTTGCTGGATGAAGATGGAGGTCGGCACTGCCGTGAAGGTGATGGCCGTAAAAGTGGAGCGCTTCCAGAGTTGTAGATCGGCTGCCAGAGCTACTGGTGGTTGGAGCGATAACAGAGGGGAATCCCCACTCCGGTGGCTGTGGTGGTGGATGAACCGATCGAAGGGGAATCCCCACTCTGATTGGTCGGCAGCGATAGAGCTCGGAGCTGTGGAGCGGCTGAGATCGGGCGGAGATGGATGGACCGATTGGAGGGGAATCCCCACTCTGGTTGGTTGGCAGTGAAATGGGTGGAGCTAGCTGCCGAGTTCGGGCGGAGATGGTTTCTAGCGGTGAAATAGGTGGATGAGGTGGAGAGGCGGAATCCGACGGCGTTGCGATGGAAGAGCTGCTGATCGGCGAGGAAGGTGGAGTGGCACCGGTCACCAAAGAATGAGGGAATCCCCTTTCCTCTCCAGTGACCGGCAAGGAAGTGGAGAGCGCGGAGGCAGTGGCGTCGCGTGAAGATCGTTGCATCAAGAAGATGAAGTCGGCTGCTCGCAATGGAGAAGATGTTGGTTTTTAAAGGGAAATTTCCGTGACCGTCCGATCCAAGCACCCTTCAATCTCAACCATCCAATAAAGCTAGGGCTAAATGAATCTGATTAATCCACAAGGATTGTGCATCCAACGACTGAGAATTCTCTAACTTTAAATGGATGGATTTGATCAATCTGAATGGATAATCACGATCGGTCGAATTTGGAAGAAGGGCTCAGATGTCCAAATTTAAATGTATGGACCGGATCTCTCCAGATTTAGATGGATGGCTCAGATCAATCAGATCTCATCGGACGGTCAGGATTAAATAGATCTGAACCCTTTGATTAAAATGCTTATGATCTTGATGAAGGGTCCAGATTAATCCAGTTTGAAATGTCCTTTATGCCCTTAGATGAAGCCATATTTGATCCAACCTGAGTCTAGTCCAGTGGCCCATCTCGATCTCCTACAAAAAAAGATAAAATTTGTATATAAGTCCAGAATTTAAGAGAATTTACAATCAGTTCCAAAAGATGATCCAACTCATAAAACATGCAAATAATCAACAATTAATCACTCGAGAGGATTAAAATAGTGATATTAAGGACCAAAATAATACGACAAAATGGTAGTTATCAATGTGTTTGGATCGCTGATGAGAGCGAGGTTCCTTAGTCTATGTTATAGCCCCATTGTTATCACAATAGAGGTCTATGGGGCACACTATGCTAAGAACAACACCAAGCTCTGAAATAAACTTTCGGATCCAAACAGCTTCTTTTGTTGCATCTAATGCGGCAATATACCCGTCCTCTGTAGTAGAATCAGCTATTGTATCTTGTTAGGACTCTTCCAGCTCATAGCACGACCATTTAAGCAAAATACATACCCTAACTATTATCTGGAATCATTCTTGTCTGTTTGGAAGCTTGCATCACTATAACCCTTTAAAATAATCTCATCATTGCCTCCAAATATCAAGAAATAATCTTTTGTTCTTCTCAAGTACTTAAGAATATTCTTGACTATTTTCTAGTGACTTTCACTTGGACATAATTGGTATCTGCTCGTCATGCTTAATGCATACGAAACATCAGGGTGAGTATATAGCATGACATACATGATAGACCTTATAGTAGATGCATAAGGAATCTGATCCATGTGATTCCTTTCTTCCTAAGAAGAAGGGCATTGAGCCTTCAAAAGGCTGACACCATATAACATCGAAAGAAATCCCTTCTTGGAATTCTGCATGGCAAAATGATTAAGCACCTTGTCAATATTTGTACTCTGACTTAGGCCAAATAGTCTCTTAGATCTATCTCTATAGATCTTGAATCCCAATATATAGGTTTCTTCTCCTAAGTCTTTCATTAAGAAACAATTCCCAAGCCAAGTCTTTATAGACTGTAGCATAGGGATATTATTAAATTTCCAATGAGTAGTATGTCATCTACATACAAGATGAGAAAAACGATTGTGCTCCCACTAACCCTCTTGTAGACACAAGATTCATCTTCATTTTTCATGAAACCAAACATTTAGATTGCATCATCAAATCCAAGATTCCAACTTCTAGATGCTTGTTTTAAACCATAAATGGACCTTTGCAACTTACATACCTTTCCAACATCCTTTAGATCTACAAAACTCTCAGGTGGTGTCATGTACACATCCTTAAGTAGATTTCCATTAAGAAATACAGTTTTGATATCCATCTGCCAGATCTCATATTCATGGTAAGCTTCAATAGCAAGCATGATCTGAATAGATTTAAGCATTGCAACTGGTGAAAAGGTTTCATCATAACATATACCATGAATATGCTTGAAACCTTTCTCTACCATTAGTGCTTTATAGGTATGCATATAACCATCCATGTCAATCTTTTTTTTAAAGACCCACTTACACCCAATGGGTTTGACCCTTCAGGTAGATCAACTAAAGTCCATAATTGGTTAGTGTACATGGATTCCATTTCGGACTGCATGACCTCTAGCTAGTTCTCAAAATCTGGGCTCATTACTGCTTCTTGATAGGATATAGGCTCATTAAAATCAACAAGCATTACATCACCGTGATCACATAAGAGAAAAGAATATCTCTTAGGTTGACGACGTATCCTATCAGATCTGCACAGAGCATGGTCTACTCGAACAGGTTGTGCCACAACTTCATGCGGTGTTATAGATTCATAATCTTCACCACCTTGTGGTGCTTGTTCGATTTCCATCAAGACTTCAGGGATATCTTGTATATCTCGAATTTCTTCAAGATCGACTTTACTCCCACTAACTCGTTTAGAAATAAATTCTCTTTCTAGAAAAACACCATTTCTGACAACAAACACTTTGCCTTGTGTGAGATTATAAAAGTAATACCCCTTAGTTTCCTTGGGATATCTAACAAAATAGCATCTATATGATTCGGGTTCCAATTTATCCGAAATTTGACATTGAACATAAGCCTCACAACCCCAAATCTTCAAAAAATACATCTTGGAAATCTTCCCAGTCCATATCGTATATGGTGTCTTTATGATTGCCTTAGATGGAACGCAGTTAAGGGTGAAAACAATTGTCTCTATAGCATATCCCCAGAATGAAGAATAAAGATCTGTCTAACTCATCATTAATCGTATCATATCTAATAATGTACGATTTCTCCTTTTTGATACACCATTCCACTGTGGTGTTCTAGGTGAAGTGAGTTAAGATAATATCCCAAACTCAACTAGATGGTCATGAAACTCTTGGCTAAGGTATCCCCACCTCGATCTGATCAAAGTATCTTAATACTTTTATCAAGTTAGTTTTTTTACTTCATTCTTGAATTCTTTGAACTTTCCAAAAGATTCAAATTTGTGTTTCATAAGATACACATAGCCAATCTACTGAAATCATCAGTAAAAGTAATGAAGTATTGATAGTCTCCTCTAGCTGCTATTTTGAAAGGGCTACAAACATCAGTACATATGAGTCCTAACAAATCATCAGCTCTCTCGTTGTGTCTACTAAAAGGAGTCTTTGTCATCTTGCCTAGTAGATAAGATTTGCACACCTTATATGATTCAAAATCAAATGAGTCCAAAAGTTCATCCTTATGGAGTTGTGATATGCGACTCTCATGTGACCCAAGCGACAATGCCATAGATATATTTGATTCATATCATTAGAATTGAACCATTTGGTATGTATGTTATAGATTGGGTTTTCATAATCTAGAACATAGAGTCCATTCAAAAGATGTGCACGGTAATAGACCATTTTATTTAAATGAACAAAACAACATTTATCCTTTATTATAAATGAGAAATCATTCTTTTCCAAACAAGAGATAGAGATAATGTTCTTAGTTATAGCAGGTACATAATAGCACATATCTAGTTCCATGATAAAACCACTGTGCAAAGATAAGGAATATGTTCCTATAGCTATAGCAGCAACTCTTGCGGCATTGCCTACGCATAGGTCCATTTCTCCTTTTGACAATGATCGACTATTTCTCAGGCCCTGCACATTAGACAAATGTGAGAAGCACAACTGATATCTAATACCCATGAAGAATAAATAGATAGATTAATTTCTATAAAATATATACCTGAGGCAGAAGTCTCACTTCTCTTCTTCTTAACTTCCTCTAGGTACAACTTGTAGTTCCAGTTCCAATATCTGACCTCATTGCAATGGAAGTAGGTTCCTTCCTTAGGTACCCCACCTTTAGGTTGAAATACTTTGGCCTTGGCTCTATCTTGGGTCTTACCCTTTCCTTTGGACTTCTTTTTGCCTTTGCCCTTTCTAACCATGAGTACAATACTAGGTTGGATCTTCTTAAGATTGCTTTCAGCAGTTCTCAACATGCTTAACTATTAGTAATATATGAGAGATATCCTAAGGCAATCGCCTTATGTTTGAACCATTTATATGATAAATGAAGATTCACTATTTGAGTATACATATTTTCATGTATTTGATTAGATCTTAAACTCATTTACTAAAAGTCCACGATACGATTCACAGCATGAGAGAATTTGTGATTGGATCACAACTAGTGAGTATCTCTACATGTGTAATTGTGATGTATCGGAATTATCCCTTGTCGATGAATTGATGAATTTGGACACCATCAATTCTGTCAAGACTAGCACGAGGTATACTCCTTGGTGTATCAAAGCAACTGATTCTCACTGACTGGAGACATTGTGATGTCCGGAGTTAATCGTGGATGCTAGTTATGGTAACTAGTTCATTGGAGTGATCAGCTGTAAAACTTCATATGGTTCTCTGCATATATAGATATGTCAATGAAGTTCTTACTGCAGCTTAGGTGTGATGTTCCTTTGACTTACGATATTCAAGTCATCTTGGTCATGAAGACTTGTGCTTTGACATCTTAAGCAAGCATCTCTGAGGAGATGTGGACCCGGGATGATTGGGTATAAGTCCAAGTGATCGAAGGTGTTTGAATAGCCTATAAAGGATTCACCACTCCTTGCGAGGAGATGTATACCGATGGCCTCTCGTCGGATTGTTACTAAAGTCTTTGGCCAAAATATTACATATTTAGAGTAAGGTACTCTTGGATACATGTGCAGTAACTAGAATCCGTAGGATGAGGAAATGATACTTGGGCTAGGTGTGACGTAGTCAACCTAGTGGGGACTGACACTATAGACCATGTCATGAACCAAGTGGGTATAAGATGTGTGAAGGAAACGAGGCATGATTCATTGTAACTGCTGAAGGGTTTCAGAAATAGTTCTGGATCAACCGTTAATCTTTCAGTTAATTGGAGATCATGATGTACTACTAGGTGTCACTCATGATCGTTCTATAATTAATGGTTAATTATAGATGGCCAACATAAACCAAGAACATATTTGGTCACACGCACAACGAGCGTAATCCGAAGGATTTAAAACGAGCTTGAGAATGAGATTCTAAGATCGAAAGAAACTAGGTTTGGTTGGACCAAACAAGGATCGAGCATGAAATTGTTTCAGTCGCAATGGAAGCGTGGATGGACCGTGTCTTATGAAGACATGATGGATGAACCAAATTGGTTTGGTTCTAATCCAATGGTGAAGAATAAACCAAAGGGGTTTGGTTTGTTTTAAACGAATAAACCAAAGTTGGTTCGGTTCATTTTAACTTAAAATAGACCAACTCGGTTTGGTTTATTTTAACTTAAGTTAATGGAGCGGGTTAACGGGTTTTTGGTTATGAACCAATAACCATTTGGAGAATATGTTCTCTATAAAAATAGGGCTTAAGGGTTTTGTGAAAACCAAATCCTATTTTTGGTGCCGCCCCTCCCTCTCTTCTTCTTGTGCCACCGCCCAACTAGGTTGTCGCTCGACCTTGTTGCCGCCCAGCCCTTGTGCCGTTGTCCTAGATGTTACCGGCATCCAAGCTCCTACCAGCGATCCTCTGGCGGCCCTCCAGCGACTTCCCTTGGCTCAGGTGACCAAGGAGAGGCCTTCTTTCCTTATTTGGCCGGCGCAAGTTCTCCACCAAAGCTGTCCAGTTTTCTGGATAACTTACTTCCTTCATGTCGGAGTGTCATTTGGATGACGTTTAGAGCTCCGACAGTGGCTACCTTTCCGGGGAATCGATCTCCGGTAATCCTCAAAGGTGGAGGATGAAGAATTCGTCAAATGGTTAACGAATACCTCTCCAGAGAAGCGAGTTTTGGGGACTCGTTTTTGAATCCGGATTTTGATTCGGATTGTGATCTTCTCTCGATCACATCGTCTTCGACACGAGGCTAGTGACTCATACGAAGACGAGGCTCGTGGCTTTGTGAATTCATCCTTACGATACTCGGCGTGAATACGGATAGTGGCGATTCTAGCGAGAGTCGTTCCAGTTGATGTCTTTCCCGCTACACGTGATACATCAGGTATACGTAGAGTAATTTTCTTTTTTTGCAAAATTTAAAACTATGGTTATGTCTACACATGTTGTACTATGCATGCATGTGGTGTGTGTGATGTAATAAATTAGATTTATTGCTTTTTATTTCTTCCGCTGCGCACATATTTACGAAACATGTTCGAATACACACTCGCCGCGGTGCCGGAAACCCAACAGTGATATCAGAGCCCAGGTTGTGTTTCGACATAATCGTAAAATTGTTTTGCGATAGTCGTAATTGTATTTATGGAAATTTTTTACTTTTGGAAAGTTTAGAAGTATTTATGGAAATTTTCTAACTTTGGAAAGTCTAGAAGTATTTATGGAAATCTTCTACTTTTGGAAAGTTTAGAAGTATTTATGGAAATTGACACTTTCCATAAATAAAATATTTGATTAGATTTGGAAGTTTGTTTCCTAATTTAATCATGATTTGATTTGGGAATCAAATCTTAAATATATTTTATTTCCATAAATAGTTTTGACAATTAAAAAATTTATTTCCTAAATTAAATTTGACTTTCCTTAGTGAACACTTTCCATAAATAAAATATGTGATTAGATTTGAAAATTTGTTTCCTAATTTAATCATGATTTGATTTGGAGAATCAAATATCAAACATATTTTATTTCCATAAATAGTTATGACATATAAGAAAATTTTTGTACATGTCATAATTGTATGTCTTGTAATTGCATTAGATGCATATCATTATGTCATGCGTGTCGTGACATGTAGATGTATGTGAAGAAGAATAAGGCATCGGATGCCCCATCTTCTTCAAATATCTTTGTTATTGATTATCATTCTATTTCCTCAAACACTTGGGTATTGGATACTAGGTGTGGCTTACATATATGGAATGACATACATGGGCTAAGGAATAGAAGAAGACTCGTTAAGGGAGAGTGAAATTTACGTGTTGGGAATGGAGCAAAGGTTGTTGCACTCACCATCGGAACGTATTTGTTGAGACTTTCTATAGAACTTATCTTAGAATTGGACAATTACTTTTATGTTCCATCGTTGATAAAGAACATTTCTATTTCTTGTTTAAATAGAGATGGTTATCATTTGACGTTTAGTAACAATTGTTGTTATATAACTTTGAATGGCATACTTTATGGGACAGGAACTTTGAGAAATGGTATTTATACGTTAGACGTATCTAGTGACATTTTCAATATCGAAGCGAGAAACAAGCGTGCTCGAAAGGATAATCAATTATACTCCTATATGTGGCATTGTCGTCTTGGCCATGCAAGCAAGAAATGCATGTCCGAATTACACCAATGTGGAATTCTAGAATCGTTTGAATTGGATTCATACGATACATGCGAATCATGCTTAAAAGGCAAGATGACTAAGTTCCTTTTATTGGAAAAGGTGAACGGGTGGAAGAGTTGCTAGGTCTAATACATACTGAAGTATGTGGACCTATGTCAACTCAAGCTTTTGGAGGCTATAGCTACTTCATTACCTCCACCGATGATCACTCACGGTTTGGGTATGTGTTCTTGATGAAACACAAGTCTGAAGCCTTTGAAAGGTTCAAAGAATTCAGAAATGAAGTAGAGAAATAACATGACAAGTGAATTAAAATACTTTAATCGGATCGAGGTGGTAAATACTTAAGTCAAGAGTTTCTAGATTATCTAAGAGACAATGGTATATTGTCTCAATGGACTCCGCCATATACACTGCAACATAATGGTGTATCTGAGAGGCGTAATCGGACCTTGTTGTGTTGGGGATCGAAACGTCCGGCTAGAGGGGGGTGAATAGCCCTCAATCGATGGATGTCGTAATTCGCTCCCCGTTCTCATTGCGTTGCTCGTCTACGATTGTTGTTAGCGCAGCGGAATAACAATAATAACGAAACTAACAACAATACACAATCACACAACACAAGATATATGTGGCTTGGAACTAGTTATGCGCACGACACTAACTAAACTCCTTCTCGACTACACGTCGGAGGTGGAGAAACCTCTCACAAGCAATTACAACAGTAATATACAAATACAAACAAGAATACAAATACAATACAAAAGAAACACTTTTCACCGATTGCTTTTGATCACTTGTTTGTTGCTTGCTTTGATTGGCTCTTGAAGGACTGGAATGAAGCAGCAATTCCTCTCCAATAGCTCCACAAAAACCATGGCATAAACCTCCATCTCGAGCTCCATTTATAACCTGCATCGAGCTATTTTCGTGCCTAGGATCGCCAAAAGGCCCGGTCATCGCCCACATGCCGTTGTCTCACAACGGCCAGATCCACGTCAGACAAGTTCCAACGGATCACCTACCAATCAACTGATGATGCCCATCAGTCGACTGGTGACCTAGTAGTCGACTGCCCAGTCGGCTACGGAGCGTTCTGTGCTCGTGACACTCCCATCAGTCGACTGCCATCCCTCGCGATCATCATTGCCGGCTATCGATCATTGCGATCCATGGCGCGATCGCCAAGTACAAAACCCTAGCCTTACACCAGTCGAACCCTAGTCGACTTGGATCAGTCGAACCGGCACCTATGCCAGTCGACTGATGTCGGACAAAACCTCAAACACCAAGTTGTTTGAGCATCCGACCGTCGGGTAAACTCTCAAACATCAAGTTTGAGCCTCCGACACTCAGTCTTAGCCACTTGGCCAAGTCCACCTTATCCCTCATGGAGTTCCCTACCGAAGCTCTCTTCCCTCGGCCTACGTCCCTGGGATGTGCCAAGCGCACGTCTTCGCAATGCCATCCTTCGCGTCTCATGCCCTAGAAGTATGCTCCCCTTTGGGCTCACTCCATTCGCTCCCCGTCTGGAGGTCCCTCGGATGCACCAAGCACACGGCTTCGCAATGTCATCCTTCACCGACTCAAGGACCCGAGCCTAGTGAACTTGCCAAGTTCTCAAGACTTCCCAAATGCACCAAGCGCACGGCTTCGCAATGCATTTCTCACCAAGCACCAAGCGCACGGCTTCGTAATGCTTTGGATTTCCCATGCCAAGCACCAAGCACACGGCTTCGCAATGCTTTAGACTTTCCCATGCCAAGGCTTCCCCCTTGGACTTCCATACCAAGCTCCATGCTTGGATTTTCCATGCCAACCCCATGTTGGACTTTCCCATGACAATCCCATGTCATGAGTTTTGTCTATCATCAAAATACTATCAAGGTACTGCTCAAGTCAAACTCGAGTCAACCTTGGCCGATTGCACCAACAATCTCCCCCTTTTTGATGATTGACAAAACTACCATCTCAAGTCTACCAATCCTCCCACATTGGCAATTCTCATATCCCAATGAGAATTCCAACAAACCCTAATTGGTAACTTGGTAACTCCTCCCCCTTTTTGACATTACATCAAAAAGGTCCTCAAGGGATTCAATGTCTCATATCCCAATGAGATCTTACAATCTTTCCCTTGGCATGCCCTCAATCTTTCTAGTGATCCCATATCACTTAAGAGAGGCAACCCAATTTTCCTCCCATGAGGAAATACACATCCATCTTCCCATGATGGATACCTCACCCTAGAGGCTTGCTCCCCCTTGACCATTGCACCAACAATGTCCTTGGAGAGTCCCTAAGCCAATAGGAACATTAACCAAATCAAAATTAAGGCAAAGTTCAACAATGAACTCTCTTCCACCTTAAAGTTGATACTCTCCCTAAACCCTTCTCCTAATCCATGTCCAATGGATTTCCACCCTCTCTAATGCTCTCCCAAGCATATCCTAGGGTTATGAGTGGTTAGGGGACCTTAACCTAGCTGAACATGAGCCTAACCAAAAATCAATCGGTTGCCACCATCACCATGATCATTGACATCCATCGTGATCGATAATCATTTGTAGTTTTCAGCATTTCAAAAATGGATTTCCGAAATCCATAAGTAAATATACATAAGTTTAAAGTTCTTGAAATTTGGTATGTATATTACTTATCATAAACACTATGGGTGAAAAATATTGGAAAATTATTTTACCCATTAAATTAGGAGATTGATACAAAGTCCAAAATTTAAGAAAAGCTTCAATAAAGAGCCCTCTTTGTATCATCCCATTCAATGGTGATAGCTATCAAAAGATAGGCTTCACCAAGGTTTTTCAAAAAGTTTTCAAAATGTTTTTAAAACCTTTATTTTATTTTTCCTAAACATCTCACCAATATCTAAATGTGAAAAACACATACAAGTCAAAAATCTTAGTGAGATGTGGGTTTTTTGTTCGTTATGTTCTCATGCATATTTCTAAGGCAACATAATTTGATTCCCTTCAAATTGTGTCATAGTCCTTAATTTCATTTTATTTAATGCATGATATGATTATGGCATAAATATGATATAGATAAAAGCATATGCCAAAATCATGATGTCATGGCATGTAAATGACATTTAAGCATACATGACATATAAAAATAAATCTAAACATTATCATAACATATTTAGAGATACAAATGAGAATGATGTCATGACATGGCAAGGCAAATAAAGCATGGCAAGAAAAATATACTAAGGTATAAAATACCTAAGTGTTAAAATCAATTTGTCATTTCTAGGTATTAAATTCACTTTGCCTTAAACCATTCATTTCCCTAGTGTGCCAAAAACCCAAAATAGCACACCACGACCTCTATGACCTAATTGTGCCAATTTAAATCATTTTAAACTTCTCAAACACATTGGCACATCCTAATGTGTCAACTCTACTATGGTTAGGTTAACTACCCATCCATTTAGGGTTGACACACCCTAACCCATCTAGCGTGAATCAATCACGCTTTTAGGAACCCAATACCTATTGGAGCTCCTTGGGTTAACAAGGTATTCCCTAGGGATAACTTCCCTAGATACCTTCCTAATGACCCTTTTAGGCTTTGAAGCCATAGTCTTTTGGGTCTTTCCTAGGTCAACTCTAGAGGTAACTCCTCTAATGACCTTCTTAGTGGCCTTCTTGGTTTTCCTTAGGTCCTTAGCCACTAAGCACACACCATGACTAGTCTTAGGGATGACTTCCCTATTAGCCTTGGTTTTCCTAGACCTGGAAATAGTTCCATAATTAAATGGAACATTATGATAAGTCTTCTTGGGCTTAGGTTTGTGACCCAAACCTTCCTTGCCCTTAGACCATTTTTGAACCTTAGGTCTTGACTTTTGGGCATTTGACCCTAGAATTGAATTTTCTATGATTCTAAGGGCTTTCTCCATTCTCTCAAGTCTTGACCTCAAGACTTGGTTCTCTAGCTCTAATTTTCCTATTTTTGAATTTTCATTAGGTTTTTGGGAAGGCCTCTTCTTCTTAGGCATGTGCCTAGACTTTTTGGGATTAATACCCAAATTTTCTTCTACTCTCCTAATTGACTCCCTAGGCAAGATATTTCTAGAATTATGAGTCCTAGGTTTGTCTTTAGTCATATGAACATGCTTGGCACCTAAGCAATAAACCTCATTATTTCTCTTAGCATGTTTTTCATTTATAATGGAAAGAGAACTAAAGTAATTCTTAGCATGCTTTTTGACTTTAGGAATTAAAGGTGCATTAAAAGAATTTACCTTAAGGTTAGCTTTAGAAGCTCCCCCTACATGAGTCACACCTTCTTGCCCTTTCTTCCTCCCCCTAGGGCATTGGCTTCGGTAGTGTCCCCGTTGGTTGCACTTGAAGCACACAATGTGCTCTTTGCTCTTAATTGAGGAAACACCGGCATCGTTTGACGTTGGGTTGACTTTTGGTGTCGATGCCTTCTTCTTAGCCAATTTAGGGCATTTTCTCTTGTAATGCCCTTTCTCCCTACACTCAAAGCATATTATGTGATTTTTATTTAAAATAATAACACTTGAGTTACCTAGGGAGGTGGTGGAGGCCTCTTCCTGATCTTCACTTCTCCTGGATGTGGATGCTTCTTGTTCTTGCTCCGGGATGGAAGATTGCCTCTCCTCCCTCTCAATGCTAGAGGTGGAGGTCTCCACCAAGTCATCAACATCTTCAAATGTTGTGAGTTCTTCTTCCTCGGCATTTTCTTCTACTTGTGCCGGTTGGGAATTTTCTTGGAAATTTATTATCTTATTCCATAGTTCCCTTGCATCCCTATAATCACCCAATCTAGACCAAATAGTGTTAGGTAACAAATCACTAATCAATTTAATTACCTCGAGATTTGTCTTGAAGTTCTTGATTTGGTCTTGGGTCCACTTTGATTTTTCAATGGGCTTGTTGTGTTTTGTCCCTAGGCATCTCAAAACCATTTTCTACAATAATCATATAATCAAAATCGGTTTCGAGATATACCTCCATCCGTTTCCTCCACCAAGCAAAATCTCCATCGAATTTCGGTGGATGGATGAAGTCGGCCATTTTGTAGTGCTCTCGCGGCGGTTAGTCCTTGAAGAGCGACCTCGGCTCTGATACCACTTGTTGGGGATCGAAACGGCCGACTAGAGGGGGGTGAATAGCCCTCAATCGATGGATGTCGTAATTTGCTCGTCTACAATTAGATTAGCGCAAGCGGAAACAACAATACAAGCAAATTAAACAAATAAAGACAAAGCAAAGGAAAAAGACAATGCTAACACAATGTCGTAATGTTCAGCGTTCGCACGCCGCTAATCCACGATCCCGATTCGTCCGAGGTGAATCACTCCTCCAAAGCCAATCACTATTGGTCTCTCCTTTGCACCAAGCTAGGTGGAGGTAACCTTTACAATCAAGATCACTCTTCGTACAATAAGAATGGAGTAAAAGCAAGTAAGAAGAGTTTAAAGCTTGTGGGGTACTTGGAAGATCACTTAGAGCATAAGCATTAGCCATCCAAAATCCCACACCCTCTCTTTTTATAGAGAGGAAGCTTTTCTTCCCGTGGGCCGCCACCAGTTGACTGTTGCCCTTGGCAGTCAACTGCTGCCACTCCAACGGCCTCCGAACACGTTGGATCCCGACCGTTGTAGTCCAACGGAACACTTGGCAGTCGACTGATGGACCTCATCAATTGACTGCTGCCTCCGTAGTCGACTGCCCAGTCGGCTACGAGCGGTTCTATGGCCAAACCCTTTCGACCCGATCATGCTACCTTTGATCCGAATCGATGGTCTTAGCGATCGCCACATATGGCGATCGGCTAGCATCCTCAAAACAACGATCGAATACGGTCGAACCACATTCGACTCGGAAGCGATCATTGTCATTCCATGGCAGTCGACTAGTGTTGGGAAAACTCATCTGACACTTGGCCAAATGGCCAAGTTTCACCTAAGAGCTCCCGGGTTACATTCGCTCACTCTCATCCCTCGGAGTCCCTTGCCTTTGAAGTTCTCTTCGTTTGCGGCCATGTCCCTCGGCAGCATCAGGCGCACGGCTCTGCAATGCTCCTTCGCGTCTCTTACCTCGAAGTCTACTTCCTCCGGCTTCACTCCAAGCTCCTCGTCCGGCGGTCCCTCGGATGCACCAAGTGCATGGCTTCGCAATGCCATCCTTCACCGACTCAAGGACCCGAGCCTAGTGAACTTGCCAAGTTCTCAAGACTTCCCAAATACACCAAGCGCACGGCTTCGCAATGCATTTCTCACCAAGCACCAAGCGCACAGCTTCGTAATGCTTTGATTTCCCATGCCAAGCACCAAGCGCATGGCTTCGTAATGCTTTGGATTTCCCATGCCAAGCACCAAGCGCACGACTTCGCAATGCATTTCTCACCAAGCACCAAGCGCACAGCTTCGTAATGCTTTGGATTTCCCATGCCAAGCACCAAGCGCACGGCTTCGCAATGCTTTGGACTTTTCCATGCCAAAGCTTCCCCCTTGGACTTCCACACCAAGCTCCATGCTTGGATTTTCCATGCCAACCCCATGTTGGACTTTCCCATGACAATCCCATGTCATGAGTTTTGTCTATCATCAAAATACTATCAAGGTACTGCTCGAGTCAAACTCGAGTCAACCTGGCCCGATTGCACTAACATGTTAGACATGGTCAGGTCAATGATGAATCATGTGAATCTTACCAAGTCCTTTAGAGGCTATGCACTTCAAACATCTGTTTACTTGTTAAACAGAATGCCAACCAAGAGAGTCTCAACTACTCCGTATGAGATATGGAATAGTAAGAAACCTCATGTATCTTACTTGAAGATATGGGGTTGTCCTGCTTATGTGAAGTGGACTGTATCAGACAAATTGAATGCTAAGTCTGATAAATGTCTATTTTTTGGATACCCTAAGGAAACAAGGGGTTACCAATTCTATCATCCTATGGAACAAAAGGTGTTTGTTTTAAGGCATGTTGTATTTCTAGAGAAAGAGTTTCTCTTGCAAGAAAACAGTGGGAGTGTCGTTGAGCTTAAGGAGGCTCGAGAGACTCCAATAGACATTGATGAGATACTTGGTGAAGCACCACAACCGATAACTCATAGTGATGAGTCATCGGCTAGACCTATTGAGACACCACATCTTCGTAGATTTGGTAGAACACGTAATATTCCTGAGAGATATGGATTTCTCGTAAGTGAATCGAACGACGTGTTACTCATTGATGATGAGAAGCCTACCAGTTATGAAGAAGTTATGAAAAGTTCAGAAAGGGATAAGTGGCTTGACACTATGAAATAGAAAATGGATTCCATGTATGAAAACCAAGTTTGGAACTTGGTTGACCCACCTGAAGGCATAAAGCATATAGGGTGCAAGTGGGTTTTCAAGAAGAAAATCGACATGGATGGTAATGTGATTACCTATATGGCTAGATTAGTGGTGAAAGGATATCGTCAAAAGAAAGGTGTTGATTATGACGAAACTTATTCACCTGTTGCTATGCTTAAATCCATTCGGATACTCCTAGCCATAGCGGCTCATTATGATTATGAGTTATGAAAGATGGATGTGAAAACAGCTTTCCTTAATGGAAATCTACTCGAGGATGTGTATATGATACATCCTAAGGGTTTCACATCGGTTGATAAAACCAAGGTATGCAAATTGCGACGGTCCATATATGAACTGAAGCAAGCATCCAGGAGCTGAAATATCCATTTTGATGAGACAATCAAAAAAGTTTGATTTCTCATAAAATCCAGACAAACCTTGTGTGTACAAGAAGGTTAGTGGGAGTGCAGTCGTGTTCCTAGTATTGTATATCGATGACATATTACTTATAGGAAACGATGTTTCTGTCTTACAGTCGGTTAAAATTTAGTTGTCCAAGACATTCTCCATGAAAGACCTAGGAGAAGCAACCTACATCCTCGGGATTAAGATCTATAGGGATAGATCGAAACGGTTGCTTGGTCTTTCGTAGTCTACATATATAGACCGAGTGCTAAAGAGGTTTAGCATGTCAGAATCCAAGAAAGGTTTCCTACCCATTAGGCATGAGATACACCTTTCGAAGTCTATGTGTCCGTGCACAGAAGACGAGAGAATTTGCATGAGTGAGATTTCCTATGCATCTGCAATAGGATATATCATGTATGTTATGTTATGTATGAGGCCCGATGTATCGTATGCTCTGAGTGTCATGAGAAGATACCAGTATGATCCAGGAATGGATCATTGGTCGGCTGTTAAGATGATCCTTAAGTACTTAAGAAGAACTAAGGATGTGTTCCTAATATATGGTGAAGGGGACATGGTGATATGCGGGTATCACGGATGCGGCTTCGGACGGACAAGGATGATTCCATGTCGATCGGTATGCGTGTTCACCTTGAATGGGCGCGATAAGTTGGAAAGGTTCCAAGCAAGACACTATAGCGGATTCTACCACTTGGCGAGAATACATTGCGGCTTTGGAGCGGCAAAGGCGGTTTGGATCAAGAAGTTCATCTCTGAACTTGATGTGGTCTCATCAATGATCCAAACATGTGCTTCGCCGCTATCATTTGATCAGAGAAATAATAATTAGGAAGAAAATACAAATCGAGAAGATTCCCAGTGAAAGGAACTTAGCGGATCCTTTAACTAAGACATTACCTCAAAGTAAGTTTGAGGGTCATGTTAGAGCTTATGGTATTGGATACCATAGCGATTAGCATTAGTCCAAGTGGGAGTTTGTTAGTAATATATGAAAGATGTCCTAAGGCAATCGTCTTATGTTTGAACCATTTATATGATAAATGAAGATTCACTATTTGAGTATACATGTTTTCATGTATTTGATTAGATCATAAACTCATTTTCTAAAAGTCCACGATACGATTCACAGCATGAGAGAATTTGTGATTGGATCACAACTAGTGAGTATCTCTACATGTGTAATTGTGATGTATCAGAATTATCCCTAGTCGATGAATTGATGAATTTGGATACCATCAATTCTGTCAAGACTAGCACGAGGTATACTCCTAGGTGTATCCAAGCAGCTGATTCTCACTGACTGGAGACATTGTGATGTCCGGAGTTAATCGTGGATGCTAGTTATGGTAACTAGTTCATTGGAGTGACAATCTATAAAACTTCATATGATTCTCTGCATATATAGATATGTCAATGAAGTTCTTACTGCAGCTTAGGTGCGATATTCCTTTGACTTATGATATTCAAGTCATCTTGGTCATGAAGACTTATGCTTTGACATCTTAAGCAAGCATCTTTGAGGAGATGTGGACCCAGGATGATTGAGCATAAGTCCAAGTGATCGAAGGTGTTTGAAACCTATAAAGGATTCACCACTCCTTGCGAGGAGATGTATACCGATGGCCTCTCGTCGGATTTTTACTAAAGTCTTTGGCCAAAATATTACATATTTAGAGTAAGGTACTCTTGGATACATGTGCAGTAACTAGAATCCGTAGGATGAGGAAATGATACTTGGGATAGGTGTGACGTAGTCAACCTAGTGGGGACTGACACTATAGACCATGTCATGAACCAAGTGGGTATAAGATGCATGAAGGAAACGAAGCATAATTCATTGTAACTGCTGAAGGGTTTCAGAAATAGTTCTGGATCAACCGTTAATCTTTCGGTTAATTGGAGATCATGATGTACTACTAGGTGTCACTCATCATCGTTCTATAATTAATGGTTAATTATAGATGGCCAACATAAACCAAGAACATATTTGGTCACACGCACAACGAGCATAATCCGAAGGATTTAAAACGAGCTTGAGAATGAGATTCTAAGATCGAGAGAAACTAGGTTTGGTTGGACCAAACAAGGATCGAGCATGAAATCGTTTCAGTCGCAATGGAAGCGTGGATGGGTCGTGTCTTATGAAGACATGATGGATGAACCAAATTGGTTTGGTTCTAATCCAATGGTGAAGAATAAACCAAAGGGGTTTGATTTGTTTTAAACGAATGAACCAAAAGTTGGTTCGGTTCGTTTTCACTTAAAATAGACCAACGCAGTTTGATTTATTTTAACTTAAGTTATTGGAATGGGTTAACAGGTTTTGGTTATAAACCAATAACCATTAGAAGAATGTGTTCTCTATAAAAACATGGCTTAAGGTTTTTTCATGGATAACTTTTGGTGTTGGAAAACCTAGCCACACTCTCCCTCTCTTCTCCTTGCCGCCGCCCAAGGGTTCCACGCCGCCCAGCTTTTTACTGCCCTCAACCCTTGCTGCCGGCGTCCAGTTGCTGCCGGCCACTCCTCCGGCGACCCTCCGGTGACTTACCTTGGTTCCGGCGACCAAGGGTTTGATGGCCATCCTCTTTGGTCGGCGCAACATCCTCCACCAAGCTGTCCAGTTTTCTGGACAGCTTGTTTCCTTCGTGTCGGAGCATCGTTTGGACGACGTTTGGAACTCTGACAGTGGCTACCTTGCCGGGGATTTGATCTCTGGTAATCTTCATAGGTGTAGGACGAAGAATTCGTCAAACAGTTGATGAATACCTTTCCGGAGAAGCGAGTTTTGAGGGCTCATTTTTTAATCCGAATTTTGATTCGGATTGTGATCTTCTCTCGATCACATCATCTTCAACACGAGGCTAGTGACTCGTACGAAGATGAGGCTCGTGGCTTTGTGAATTCATCCCAACAATACTCGGCGTGAATACGGATAGAGGCGATTCTAGCGAGAGTCGCTCCGGTTGATGCCTTTCCCGCTACACGTGATACGTCAGATATACGTAGAGTAATTTTCTTTTATTGCAAAATTTGAAACTACGATTATGTCTACACATGTTGTACTATGCATGCATGTGGTGTGTGTGTTGTAATAAATTAGATTTATTACTTTTTATTTCTTCCGCTGTACACATGTTTACGAAACATGTTCGAACACACACTCGCCGCGGTGCCGGAAACCCAACAGTGGTATCAGAGCTCAGGTTATGTTTCGACATAATCGTAAAATTATTTTGTGATATTCGTAATTGTATTTATGAAAATTTTCTACTTTTGAAAAGTTAGAAGTATTTATGGAAATTTTCTAATTTTAGAAAGTCTAGAAGTATTATGGAAATCTTCTTCTTTTGGAAAGTTAGAAGTATTTATAGAAATTAACATTTCCCATAAATAAAATATTTGATTAAATTTGGAAATTTATTTTCTAATTTAATCATGATTTGATTTGGGAAATCAAATCTAAAATACATTTTATTTCCATAAATAGTTTTGACAATTTAGGAAATTTATTTCCTAAATTAAAAATTAACTTTCCTTAATTGAGACCTTCCATAAATAAAATATGTGATTAGATTTGGAAATTTGTTTCCTAATTTAATCATGATTTGATTTTGAGAATCAAATCTTAAACATATTTTATTTTCATAAATAGTTATGACATATAAGAATATTTTGTACATGCCATAATTGTATGCCATGTAATTGCATTAGATGCATATCATTATGTCATGCGTGTCATGACATGTAGATGTATGCCATGTATGTCATGCCATGTAGATAATAGTTATTTGCATGCAAAGAGGATGAGACATAAAAACCCTAACACAATATTAAAGCCTACACCTTCCATTAATATGGTTAGAACCAAAGTTCTATTTCCTGTTTGGGTTGTTGGACTCTCTCCAAGTCCGGCTCGAACCTGAACATGTTCAAACCATGGAATAGTTTAATACTAATATGGTAAGAGTCAGAGGTCAATCATTAGCTTTGGTTGTTGGACTCTCTCCAAGCGGGGCTAATTGGTTGAATGCACTCTAACCATATTAAAACTATTTCTCGATTAATGGGTTAACTTTAACCTGGAGCATCGGCTTGTTGGACTCTCTCCAAGGTCGATGTGAAGGGAGGTGAAGTTGGGTGCTATGCATATGATGCATACTTGTTAATGAGTTAACAACCCGATGTATGTGTGAACATTCAATTAGTTGATAGCACATTGTGATAGTTGCATATATGTGATATGCAATCGGTATATTTGATACCTACCATCGTAGCTATGAATGACTTGTTGGACTCTCTCCAAGGTTGTTCATATCTATGTTGGATATCAGCCCATTCGGAGATAGACGTACGATCTCCCGAAGTGATTTTGGGGTTTTTTAAATTCAAAAAATGAATGAGACTTATAAATGTATGTTGATGCATTTAAATCTTCTTTCTCATATATGCACGATTTGTATTTCTTGGTTAATTGATTCATCATGACATCTTTGAATTTATGCTCTATTTTGGATTCAAATAAATTGACTGGGCTAAACTTCTTGGACTGGCTTAGAAACTTGAGAATTATTCTCAAGGCGAAAAAGCTTGAGTATGTCCTCGAAGCGTCTCTTCCTGCCCGTCCTTGTGATGATGCAACACCGGACCAATTGTTGGCCCATCAGAAACATGTGAGTGATTCTGAGCAAGTAAGTTGCATCATGCTAGCCGCGATGGTACCCGAGCTGCGGAAGCAGCATGAGCATATGGATGCTCATATCATAGTCCTTCATCTTTATGAGTTGTTTGATGAGCAAGTGAGATTCGAAAAGTTCGAAGTCTCCAAGCTCCTCTTCCCCTCTGAGATACAAGAAAGTTCATCTATGGTACTGCTCAATATGCTGAAAACTGTGGAGCCTTCTGAGAATCACGAGCAGGGGACGGTGTTGTTTGTTGATTCCTCGAAGAAAGGTTCTAAGAGGAAGTCAAAGGAACAGCAGAAGGGGAAGAAGAAGAAAAAGGCTAAGAAGGCAGAACTAGCAAAAAAGGGCACTTGCCGTCATTGTGGAAAGGAGGGCCATTGGCGAAGAAATTGCAAGATTTATCTAGAGTTCGTGAATGAAGAATAAGGCATCGGATGCCCCATCTTCTTCAGATATCTTCATTATTGATTGTCATTCTATTTCCTCAAACACTTGGGTATTGGATACTAGGTGTGGCTCACATATATGTAATGACATACATGGGCTAAGGAATAGAAGAAGATTCATCAAGGGAGAGTCAAATTTACGTGTTGGGAATGGAGCAAAGGTTGCTGCATTTGCCATCGGAACGTATTTGTTGAAACTCCCTGCAGGACTTGTCTTAGAACTGGACAATTGCTTTTTTGTTCCTTCGTTGATAAAGAACATCATTTCTATTTCTTGTTTAAATAGAAATGGGTACCATTTGACTTTTAGTAACAATTGTTGTTACATAACTTTGAATGGAGTTCTTTATGGGACTGGAACTTTAAGCAATGGTATTTATACGTTAGACATATCCAGTAACATTTTCAATATAGAAGCGAGCAACAAGTGTGCTCGAAAGGATAATCAATTAGACTCCTACATGTGGAATTCTGGAATCATTTGAATTGGATTCATATGATACATGCGAATCATGCTTAAAAGGCAAGATGACTAAGTTACCTTTTATAGGAAAAGATGAACGAGTGGGAGGGTTGCTAGGTCTAATACATACTGATGTATGCGGACCTATGTCAACTCAAGCTTCAGGAGGCTATAGCTACTTCATTACCTTCATCGATGATCACTTACGGTTTGGGTATGTGTTTTTGATGAAACACAAGTCTGAAGCCTTTGAAAGGTTCAAAGAATTCAGAAATGAAGTAGAGAAACAACATGAAAAAAATATTAAAATACTTCGATCAGATTGAGGTAGTCAAGAGTTTCTAGATTATCTAAGAGACAATGATATATTGTCTCAATGGACTCCGCCATATACACCGCAGCATAATGGTGTATCTGAGAGGCGTAACTGGACCTTGTTGGACATGGTTAGGTCAATTATGAATCATGTGAATCTTCCCAAGTCCTTTTGGGGCTATGCACTTCAAATAGCTATTTACTTGCTAAACAGAATGTCAACCAAGGTAGTCTCCACTATTCCATATGAGATATGGAATATTAAGAAACCTCATGTATCTTACTTGTAGATATGGGGTTGTCCTGCTTATGTGAAGCGGATTGTATCAAACAAACTGGATGCTAAGTCTGATAGATGTCTATTTATTGGATACCCTAAGGAAACAAGGGGTTACCAATTCTATCATCCTGTGGAATAAAAGGTGTTTGTTTCAAGGCATGATGTGTTTCTAGAGAAAGAATTTCTCTTGCAAGAAAACAGTGAGAGTGTCATTGAGCTTGAGGAGGCTCGAGAGACTCAAATAGACATTGATGAGATACCTAGTGAAGCACCACAGCCAATAACTCATAGTGATGAGCCATCGGCTGGACCCATTGAGACACCCCATCTTCGTAGATCTGGTAGAACATACAATATTCCTGAGAGATATGGATTTCTCGTAAGTGAATAAAACGACGTGTTACTCATTGATGATGAGGAGCCTACCAGTTATGAAGAAGTTTTGAAAAGTTCAGAAAGGGATAAGTGGCTTGACGCCATGAAGTCGGAAATGGATTCCATGTATAAAAACCAAGTTTGGAACTTGGTTGACCCACCTGAAGGCATAAAGCCTATAGGGTGCAAGTGGGTTTTCAAGAAGAAAATCGACATGGATGGTAATGTGATTACCTATAAGGCTAGATTGGTGGCGAAAGGATATCGTCAAAAGCAAGGTGTTGATTATGACAAAACCTATTCGCCTGATGCTATGCTTAAATCCATTCGGATGCTCTTGGCCATAGTGACTCATTATGATTATAAGATATGACAGATGGATGTGAAAATAGCTTTCCTTAATGGAAACCTGCTCGAGGATGTGTATATGATACAGCCTGAGGGTTTCACATCGGTTGATAAAACCAAGGTATGCAAATTGTGATGGTCCATATATGGATTGAAGCAAGCATCCAGGAGCTAGAATATCCGTTTTGATGAGACAATCAAAAAGTTTAATTTCTCACAAAATCCAGGCAAACCTTGTGTGTATAAGAAGGTTAGTGGGAGTGCAGTCGTGTTCCTAGTATTGTATGTCGATGATATATTACTTATAGGAAATGATGTTTCAGTCTTACAGTCAGTTAAGATTTGGTTGTCCAAGACATTCTCCATGAAAGACCTGGGAGAAGCAACCTACATCCTCGGGATTAAGATCTATAGGGATAGATTGAAATGGTTACTTGGTCTTTCACAGTCTACATATATAGACCGAGTGCTAAAGAGGTTTAGTATGTCGGAATCCAAGAAAGGTTACCTTCTCATGATGCATGGGATACACCTTTTGAAGTCCATGTGTCCGCACACAGAAGACGAGAGGATTTTCATGAGTAAGATTCCCTATGCATCTACAATAGGATCTATCATGTATGCTATGTTATGTACGAGGCCCGATGTATCGTATGCTCTAAGTGTCACGCGCAGATACCAGTCTGATCTAGGAATGGATCATTGGGTAGCTGTTAAGATGATCCTTAAGTTCTTGAGAAGAACTAAGGATGTGTTCCTAATATATGGAGAAAGGTACATGGTGATACGTGGGTATACGGATGTCAGCTTTCAAATAGACAAGGATGATTCCAAGTCTCAGTCTGGGTATGTATTCACTTGGAATGGAGGCGCAATAAGTTGGAAAGGTTCCAAGCTTGATACTATAGCGAATTCTGCCACTAAGGCAGAATACATTGCAGCTTTGGAAGCGGCAAAGGAAGAGGTTTGGATCAAGAAGTTCATCTCTGAACTTGATGTGGTCTCATCAATGATCCAAACATGTGCTTCACCGCTCTCATTTGATCAGATAGATCATTAGTAGGAAGGAAATACAAATCGAGAAAATCCCCACTAAAAGGAACTTAGCGGATCCTTTGACTAAGGCATTACATCAAAGTAAGTTTGAGGGTCATGTTAGAGCTTATGATATTGGATACCATAGCGATTGGAATTAGGCCAAGTGGGAGTTTGTTAGTAATATATGAGAGATGTACTAAGGCAATCACCTTATGTTTGAACCATTTATATGATAAATGAAGATACACTATTTGAGTATATATGTTTTCATGTATTTGATTAGATCTTAAACTCATTTACTGAATGTCCACGATACGATTCACAACATGAGAGAATTTGTGATTGGATCACAACTAGTGAGTATATCTACATGTGTCATTGTGATGTATCAGAATTATTTTTAGTCGATGAATTGATGGATTTGGACACCATCAGTTTTGTCGAGACTAGCACGAGGTATACTCCTTGGTGTATCCAAACAACTGATTCTCACTGGCTGGAGACATTGTGATGTTCGGAGTTAATCGTGGATGCTAGTTATGGTAACTAGTTCATTGGAGTGACCAGCTGTAAGACTTCATATGATTCTCTACATATATAGATTTGTCAATGAAGTTCTTACTGCAACTTAAGTACGATGTTCCTTTGACTTACAGTATTCAAGTCATCTTGATCATGAAGACTTATGCTTTGACATCTTAAGTAAGCATCTCTGAGGAGATGTGGATCCGGGATGATTGGGTATAAGTCGAAGTGATCGAAGGTGTTTGAATAGTCTATAAAGGATTCACCACTCCTTGCGAGGAGATGTATACCTATGGCCTCTCGTCGAATTGTTACTAAAGTCTTTGGCCAAAGTATTACATGTTTAGAGTAAGGCACTCTTGGATACATGTGCAGTAACTAGAATTCGTAGGACGAGAAAATGATACTTGGTCTAGGTGTGACGTAGTCAACCTAGTGGGGACTGACACTATACACCATGTCCATAACCAAGTGGGTATAAGATGAGTGAAAGAAATGGGGCACGATTCATTGTAGCTGCTGAAGGATTTCAGAAATAGTTCTGGATCAACCGTTGATCTTTTCGGTTAATTGGGGATCATGATGTACTACTAGGTGTCACTCATGATCATTCTATAATTAATTGTTAATTATAGATGGCCAACATAAACCGAGAACCTATTTGGTCATATGCACAACGAGTGTAATCCCAAGGATTTAAAACGAGCTTGAGAATAAGATTCTCAGACCGAGAGAAACAAGGTTTAGTTGGACCAAACAAGGATCGAGCATGAAATCGTTTTAGTCGCAATGGAAGCATGGATGGGTCGTGTCTTATGAAGACATGATGGATGAACCAAATTGGTTTGGTTCTAATCCAATGGTGGAGAATAAACCAAAGGGGTTTGCTTTGTTTTAAACGAATGAACCAAAAGTTGGTTCGGTTCATTTTAACTTAAAATAGACCAACGCAGTTTGATTTATTTTAACTTAAGTTATTGGAGCGGGTTAACGGGTTTTGGTTATGAACCAATAACAATTAGAAGAATGTGTTCTCTATAAAAACATGGCTTAAAGGTTTTTCGTGGATTACTTTTGGTATTGGAAAACCTAGCCACCCTCTCCCTCTCTTCTCCTTGCCGCCACCCAAGGGTTCCACGCCGCCCAGCTTTTTATTGCTGTCAACCCTTGCTACCGGCATCCAGTTGCTGCCGGCCACTCCTCCGGCGACTTACCTTGGTTTCGGCGACTAAGGGTTGGCCGGCCATCCTCTTTGGCCGGCACAACATCTTCCACCAAAGCTGTCCAATTTTCTGGACAGCTTACTTCCTTCTTGTCGGAGTGTCATTTGGACAGCATTTGGAGCTCCAACAGTGGCTACCTTGCCAGGGATTCGATCTCCGGTAATCCTCAAAGGTGGAGGATGAAGAATTCGTCAAACGGTTGACGAATACCTCTCCGGAGAAGCGAGTTTTGGGGACTCATTTTTGAATCCGAATTTTGATTCGGATTGTGATCTTCTCTCGATCACATCATCTTCGACACGAGGCTAGTGACTCGTACGAAGACAAGGCTCGTGGCTTTGTGAAGTCATCCCGATGATACTCGGCATGGATACGGATAGAGGCGATTCTAGCGAGAGTTGCTTCGATTAATGTCTTTCCTGCTACACGTGATACATTAGGTATACGTAGAGTAATTTTCTTTTTTGTAAAATTTGAAACTACGATCATGTCTACACATATTGTACTATGCATGCATGTGGTGTGTGTGATGTAATAAATTAGATTTATTGCTTTTTATTTCATTTGATGCGCACATGTTTACGAAATATGTTCGAATACACATTCGTCGCAGTGCCGGAAACCCAACATTAACAACTCAGGCAAAGGTTTGTCAATTTCATTCATGTTGTAGTTCATGACAAATTGACTATAGCCTTCAAGAAATGATTGCAGAACAAGGTCAGTGGCCAATTCTTGACCCAATGGAAATCTCAATCTTTCAAGGTTCTCAACGCATCCAATCATTTTGAGTATATGAGTTCCTACAAGCGTTCCTTCTTGTATTTTGCATTGAAATAATGCTTTTGATACCTCAAATCTCTCATGCCTTGTATGCCCTTTATATAGCTGTTTAAGATGTGCAACCATATCAAAAGAATCCATGTTCTCATGTTGCTTCTGAAGCTTAGAGTTCATAGTAGCAAGCATAAGGCATGACACATCTAATGCATCATCTTGATGCTTTTTATAAACATCCTTATCAGCACGAGTGGCAGTAGTGGTAGGTGGTTCAAGAATCAATTGCTCTAGGATATATAGTTTTCGTTCTTGCTTGAGAACAATTATCAAGTTTCTATACCAATCTAGGAAATTAGCTCCATTAATCTTGTCCTTATCAAGGACAGATCGCAGAGAGAGAGTATTCAATGTATTTGATAGCATGATGATCTACAATATGAAATGCAAAAATAAATATCATATTTCTATCATTTAATTAGGTCTTTAATTAAATTAGTTTTCCACTGAACAAGTGGACCAAGATCCATATTATACTTCATCTTGAGTTAGCTTTGGCTAATCACCCAACACTTGTATAATTTAGGTAGGTACTATGTATCAATTTCACCATGTAACTCTTGCATAGAACAACACTATTTGTTCTTTTACCCATCATATAAGATATACCTCTAAGTTTTTCAATCTAATTGAGATAACTCAGTTAAGTCACACCCAAAGTTCAATAGTCGGACATCACAATTGTTCAGTCGCACTCTACCAAGATAAATCGATTCACTTCGCTTTGGCAAACATGACTACAATTGATCGAGATAGTCGTGAGTCCTAAACTTTGGTAGGCATATATTATTGACCTAATTATGATAACTAATTACGCATGCATCACATACAATCATTATTTTGACACATATGATGTCACGCCCGCCCTTTCCTAGGGTCCGGAAGGGCGGCGCGACGCGATCATACATGCATACATCGTACTACTTACAGCAGAAGACTTTAGACACATTTTTTTTTCTTTTAAACATAAACATGCATCGTCATTTTATAGATACTTCTTCTTAACATAGAGCATGCATCATTATTTCATAAGTACTTAGTGCTTAGTTCAAGTCCATAAACATCATCATCATAGGGAAAACATACATAAAGAACATAACAGATCTCCTCCACCATGCCACTACCACACACACTTTGCCCCTCCTGCTGCTCCCTTTAGTTTATCCATCCCTTACCCTTATCTGCAGTACAAGGGAAAAATAAACTATAAGCACATAGGCTTAGTAAGATCCTGTCCTACTCACAAAAACCATACATCGACATTAAGCATGGCATGTAACATTCATAACATATAAGCAACATAATATGTAACATATATGACGTAAGCAAACATAACATGTAGCATAAGTAACCTAAGCAAACATAACATGTAACATAAATATCATAGCAACATATCATGTACATATATGACATAATCAAACATAACATGCAACATATATATCATAGCAACATATCATGTACATATATGGCATAATCAAACATAACATGCAACATACATATCATAGCAACATATCAGGTACATATATGACATAATCAAACATAACATGCAACATATATATCATAGCAACATATCATGTACATATATGACATGATCAAACATAACATGCAACATATATATCATAGCAACATATAATGTACATATAAGGCATAATCAAACATAACGTGCAACATATATAACATAGCAACATAGCATGTAAACATAACAATCATAACATGTGAACCTAACAATCATATCATGTAAACATATGCAGGATGCTCTTTGAAAACATATATTATAGGTGCGTAAACATAAATCTCAACATATTGGCCCCGGCATTGTACCACATCATCATCATCATAGCGCGCATCCCTAAATAGACCCGAGGTAGCTAGTCTCGAACCTACTAGGTTACTAGGCCCAATCTTAGTCCGTCGACCTAGGGGCCATCGTTGTAGCATAGAAGCCCATCCTAGGCCCGATCTTAGTCCATCGACCTAGGGCATCTGGGAGCCCATCCCGTACTAGGCCCGATCTTAGTCCGTCGACCTAGGGGCTATCATACATAGAAGCCCATCCTAGGCTCGATCTTAGTCCGTCGGCCTAGGGCAACTTAGGAGCTCATCCCTTTGGACCTTGTTAGGGTCCTGGTACAAGCCATGCAGAAGGTAAAATACTTATATGCTTTTTTTTATCATAACATATCTTATTTCATTTCGCAAACATATCATACTTCATTTCATAACATATCATATTTCACTTCATGAACATATCATATTTCATTTCATAAACATATCATACTTCATTTCATAACATATCATATTTCACTTCATGAACATATCATATTTCATTTCATAAACATATCATACTTCATTTCATAACATATCATATTTCACTTCATGAACATATCATATTTCATTTCATAACATATCATATTTCACTTCATGACATATCATATTTCATTTCATAACATATCATATTTCACTTCATGAACATATCATATTTCATTTCATAATCACATCATACTTCATTTCATAACATATAGGGCATGGCATAAGGCATAACATCAAGAGTAAGTAAACACTAACCTAGAGTATGTTATCTTCATCTAGCATCATTTAACATCACAAGTTATCATGAATTTACCTAAAGCATGGCATAAGGAACACATTTGGGGTCTTGGCCGAATGGTTCAAATGGGTTTCATGGATCAACCACTTAACTAACTCTTCTAAAAGAAATCTCTCTTCATCAAATTAATACAAGATATAGTATGGATCATCATGATAAGCCCTAGTTATGGTCTTGGCGAGATGTTTCATAGAATTTAAGAGAACAAGGTTTGGCCGAATGGTTCATGGAGAGTTTAGGGTTAAAATCTTAACCTAACCCATCTAATATCCTAACATCATTATATTCATACAAGATATGGTATGGAACTTCATTGAAACACAAGAACAAGGTTTGGCCGAATGGTTCATGGAGAGTTTAGGGTTAAACACTTAACCTAATCCATCTAACATCCTAACATCATTATATTCATACAAGATATGGTATAGAACTCCATTGAAAACTCAAGAACAAGGTTTGGCCGAATGGTTCATGGAGAGTTTAGGGTTAAATTCTTAACCTAATCCATCTAACATCCTAACATCATCATATTCATACAAGTATAACATAGAACTTCATGGAAAACTTCAAGAAAAGGGTTTGGCCGAATGGTCAAGGGGGATTTTAGGGTTAAACTCTTAACCTAATCCATCTAACATCCTAACATCATCATATTCATACAAGTATGGCATAGAACTTCATGGAGAACTCAATTAAAGGGCTTGGCCGAATGGATCATGGAGAATTGACACAAAACATCAATCGAAAAGCTACTTATATGCAAGTGAGGGGATACTTACATCCTTCGCTTTGCTTTTTGGTTGGAAGATGACCTAAGGGAAGCAACCTAGCCTTTCTTCTTGCTTGGATGACTTTCGGCCAAAGGATGGAAAGAAGGAGCTCTAGGGTTCGGTGAGGAAGGAGAAGAGGAGGAGAAAAGCAATTTTGATAACTCATGTCTCCCCATTCCCCCTATTTATTCACTTGAAGAGTCCCTTAGTCTCCCTTACCCCTAACTATAATTTCCCACATTCCTCTAATAATAAAATCTTGTTGGGCTTCTGGTTATTGGATGCACCCTTAGGGCTTGGCTATCTCTAGAGGTTTGGGGTTCAATTCCAAGGCCTTGCATCCTTTTTGGCTCATTTTCTTTTATTTTTGAAAAGCCCACATAAAGCCCATCATAATCAAGCAAAAAATTCTTGTAAAATTACTAGAAATTTTACGGGCATTACAATCCTTCATACCTTTTTAAAAGTTTCGTCCTCAAAACTTAGAACAATTCTGGGTACTTCTGCTTCATGTCCTCCTCGCGTTCCCAGGTAGCATCTTCGTACCATTGATCCTGCCACAGGACCTTTACTAAGGGCACCTCTTTGTTCCTTAGTCTCTTGACTTCTCGGTCGAGTATCTGGATAGGCCGACTTTCATAACTCAGGTCCTCTTGAACTTGTACTGTTTGTGGCTCGATCACTTGGTCCGCATTGGAAATGCATTTCTTGAGCACAGAGACATGGAACACGTGAATAGCCGACATCTCTTGAGGCAGCTCCAACTTGTAAGCTACTTTGCCAACCCTCTGCAATATCGGATACGGTCCCACATAGCGCGGACTCAGCTTACCCTTCCTTCCGAATCTCATCACTCCCTTCATAGGCCACTCACGAGAATACAGTCCCGACTTCGAATTCTAATGGTCTACGCCGCATATCCGCATAGCTCTTTTGTCGGCTCTGAGCAGTTTCAATTCTCTGATGGATGTTCTGTATAGCTCGGGTGGTGTCGTCGATGAAGTCCGTCTGGAGTCCCATCCCCTTCTTTTCACCACCCTCGTACCAGCATATGGGAGATCTACATCTCCTCCCGTATAGAGCCTCGTAGGGTGCCATTCCAATAGTAGCTTGCGAACATAAGTATCGACACCAGCTACCTTTGAAATCTAGGGCGCAAGCGTGTAACATGTCCTCTAGTACTTGATTTACTCTTTGGTGCTCAGTGATGCGGAGATGGAAGCGATCTTGAACAATAACCGTGCCTAGGGCCTTCTGAACACATTCCCAGAAATGGGAAATAAAGCGATCATCTCTGTTAGAAATGATGGTCTTAGGAATTCCATGTAGTCTGATAATTTCCCTAGCATATAACTGAGCCAGTTGCTCCGTCGAATATGTCATCTTGATTGCTAAGAAGTGGGCGGACTTCGTCAATCTGTCCACAATTACCCATATAGCATCATAACTGTTTGTCTTCTTGGGCAATCCTGAGATGAAATCCATAGAAATGTCTTCCCATTTCCATTCTGGAATCTGGATCGGTTGCAGTGTTCCTCCAGGTCTCTGGTGTTATGCTTTAACCCTCTGGCAGGTCAGGCATGTACTGACATACTGAGCCACATCTCTTTTCATTCCGAACCACCAGAATTTTCTTTTCAAGTCTTGGTACATCTTGGTGGTTCCAGGATGCATCGCATAAGGAGTTCCATGAGCTTCCTCAAATATCTTCTTAGGAATTACGGATTGCCTGGGAATACACAAGCGATCCACGAGGTAGAGTACTCCACTATCGGAGATCTGAAAACCCGTCGTCCTTTCCTTCTAGGACCTCTTGCTTGATCCTCTCAATGCTTGGGTCACGGGCTTGCTTTTCGATATATCATCGAGCAGCGTCGGTGCTATCGTCGTAATTAGAGCTGTCCGGAAATGATTTCAACCCCGTAATGCATAATCTCCTTTTCTAAGGGCCGAGATAACACTGATAGAGAAATCAAGGTGGCGCAGGACTTCCTGCTGAGTGCATCATCCACCTTGTTTGCTTTCCCCGGATGGTAGAAGATCTCGCAGTCATAATCCTTAACGAGCTCGAGCCATCTGCGTTGTCTCATGTTCAGGTCCTTCTGTGTGAAGAAATATTTCAGACTCTGGTGGTCTGTATAAATCCTACACTGAGCTCCATATAGATAATGCCTCCATGTTTTGAGAGCAAAGACCACGGCTGCTAGCTCTAAATCGTGGGTGGGATAATTCCTTTCATGTTCTTTGAGTTGCCTAGAGGCGTAGGCAATGACCTTGCCATTCTGTATGAGTATAACTCCGAGTCCCAACTTGGAAGCGTCACTGTACATGTCAAAGCCTTCGTTACTGTCCGGAAGAGCAAAGGATTGGAGCGCTGGTCAGTCTCCTTTTCAATTCTGTGAAACTCCTCTCGCAGGCGTTCATCCACTCATATTTCTTGTTCTTTCTGGTGAGGACTGTCATAGGGGCTGCAATCCTGGAGTTCTCTACAAACTTCCTGTAGTAGCTTGCTAGCCCAAGAAAGCTTCTGATCTCGCTGGCATTCTTTGAGTACATTCGATTACTCACAGCTTTGACCTTTATTGGGTCTATCATCACTCCGTGCTTGGATATAACGTGACCCAAAAATGATACTTGATCGAGCCAGAACTCGCGTTTGGAGAACTTTGCATACAGCTGCTTTTCCTAAAGAATCCGATTCAGCAGATCATAGCAGGTGCATTCGTCACTCCGAAAGGCATAACTATGAACTCATAACGTTCATATCTTGTTCGGGAAGTCATCTTCGGTATATCATCTAGTTTCACTTTCACTTGATGATAGCCAGACCTCAGATCAATCTGAGAGAAGACAGTGGCACCCTTTAACTGGTCGAACAGGTCGTCAATCCATGGTAAAGGGTACCTATTCTTGATCATCACATTATTTAGCGCTCGGTAGTCTATGCACATTTGCATAGACCAATCTTTCTTCTTCACCAACAGTATTGGAGCTCTCATGGAGAGCGAAATACTGTCTTATCGACTCTATTACTACGTCTCCCAGCCATGTTTATCTTCATATATTAGAGTAAGGCTAGTATAAGATTATCGTTCATTTATCTATGCATGGTTAAACTAAAAGCTAGTTCATTTAGCTATGCATGGTTAAACTAAAAGCTAGCATAAGGTTATCTGACGTATTTCAGGCATACATATTTTCAGGCATATTTAAGCTAGAGGCATTTGTTATCATACATGAAAGAAATAAAGTAGGCATAGAAATTCTTACTTGGAGCGGTAGGATTTGGAGCTTGATGTGTGTGTAGTAGAAAGGCAGATCTGCTCTGATACCAACCTGTCACGCCCTTCCTTTCCTATGGTCCGGAAGGGCGGCGCGACGCAATCATACATGCATACATCGTACTACTTACAGTGGAAGACTTTAGACACATTTTTTTTTCTTTTAAACATAAACATGCATCGTCATTTTATAGATACTTCTTCTTAACATAGAGCATGCATTATTATTTCATAAGTACTTAGTGCTTAGTTCAAGTCCATAAACATCATCATCATAGGGAAAACATACATAAAGAACATAACAGATCTCCTCCACCATGCCACTACCACACACACTTTGCCCCTCCTGCTGCTCCCTTTAGTTTATCCATCCCTTACCCTTATCTGCAGTACAAGGGAAAAATAAACTATAAGCACATAGGCTTAGTAAGATCCTACCCTACTCACAAAAACCATACATCGACATTAAGCATGGCATGTAACATTCATAACATATAAGCAACATAACATGTAACATATATGACGTAAGCAAACATAACATGTAGCATAAGTAACCTAAGCAAACATAACATGTAACATAAATATCATAGCAACATATCATGTACATATATGACATAATCAAACATAGCATGCAACATATATATCATAGCAACATATCATGTACATATATGGCATAATCAAACATAACATGTAACATATATATCATAGCAACATATCAGGTACATATATGACATAATCAAACATAACATGCAACATATATATCATAGCAACATATCATGTACATATATGACATGATCAAACATAACATGCAACATATATATCATAGCAACATATCATGTACATATATGGCATAATCAAATATAACGTGCAACATATATAACATAGCAACATAGCATGTAAACATAACAATCATAACATGTGAACCTAACAATCATATCATGTAAACATATGCAGGATGCTCTTCGAAAACATATATTATAGGTATGTAAACATAAATCTCAACATATTGGGCCCGACATTGTACCGCATCATCATCATCATAGCGCGCATCCCTAAATAAACCCGAGGTAGCTAGTCTCGAACCTACTAGGTTACTAGGCCCGATCTTAGTCCGTCGACCTAGGGGCCATCGTCGTAGCATAGAAGCCCATCCTAGGCCTGATCTTAGTCCATCGACCTAGGGCATCTGGGAGCCCATCCCGTACTAGGCCCGATCTTAGTCCGTCGACCTAGGGGCTATCATACATAGAAGCCCATCCTAGGCCCGATCTTAGTCCGTCGGCCTAGGGCAACTTAGGAGCCCATCCCTTTGGACCTTGTTAGGGTCCTGGTACAAGCCATGCAGAAGGTAAAATACTTATATGCTTTTTTTTATCATAACATATCTTATTTCATTTCGCAAACATATCATACTTCATTTCATAACATATCATACTTCATTTCATAACATATCATGTTAGTAATATACGAGAGATGTCCTAAGGTAATCGCCTTATGTATGAACCATTTATATGATAAATGAAGATTCACTATTTGAGTATACATGTTTTATGTATTTGATTGGATCTTAAACTCATTTACTGAATGTCCACGATACGATTCACAGCATGAGAGAATTTGTGATTGGATCACAACTAGTGAGTATCTCTACATGTGTAATTGTGATGTATCGAAATTATCCCTAGTCGATGAATTGATGGATTTGGACACCATCAATTCTGTTGAGACTAGAACGAGGTATACTCCTTGGTGTATCCAAGCAGCTGATTCTCACTGGCTGGAGACATAGTGATGTCCGGAGTTAATCGTGGATGCTAGTTATGGTAACTAGTTCATTGGAGTGACCAGCCGTAAGACTTCATATGGTTCTCTGCATATATAGATATGTCAATGAAGTTCTTACTGTGGCTTAATTGCGATGTTCCTTTGACTTGTGGTATTCAAGTCATCTTGATCATAGAGACTTATGCTTTGACATCTTAAGCAAGCATCTCTAAGGAGATGTGGACCCGGGATGATTGGGTATAAGTCGAAGTGATCGAAGGTGTTTGAATAGCCTATAAAGGATTCACCACTCCTTGCGAGGAGATGTATACCCATGGCCTCTCGTCAGATTGTTACTAAAGTCTTTGGCCAAAGCATTACATGTTTAGAGTAAGGTACTCTTCGATACATGTGCAGTAACTAGAATCCGTAGGTCGAGGAAATGATACTTGGGCTAGGTGTGATGTAGTCAGCCTAGTGGGGACTGACACTATAGACCATGTCCTGAACCAAGTGGGTATAAGATGAGTGAAGGGAATGGGGCACGAATCATTCGAGCTGCTGAAGGGTTTCAGAAATAGTTCTGGATCAACCGTTGATCTTTTCGGTTAATTGGGGATCATGATGTACTACTAGGTGCCACTCATGATTGTTCTATAATTAATGGTTAATTATAGACGGCCAACATAAACCGAGAACCTATTTGGTCACACGCACAACGAGCGTAATCCAAAGGATTTAAAACGAGCTTGAGAATGAGATTCTCAGACCGAGAGAAACTAGGTTTGGTTGGACCAAACATAAAGTGAGCATGAAATCGTTTCAGGCGCAATGGAAGCGTGGATGAGCCGTGTCTTATGAAGACATAATGGATGGACCAAAATGGTTTGGTTCTAATCCAATGGAAGAGAATAAACCAAAGGGTTTGGTTTATTTTAAACGAATGAACCAAAAGTTGGTTCGGTTCGTTTTAACTTAAAATAAACCATCATGGTTTGGTTTATTTTAACTTATCTTAATGGAGCGGGTTAACGGGCTTTATGGATATGATCCATTAACCATTAAGAGAATTAGTTCTCTATAAAAGAGGGCTTAAGGGATTGTTAAGCCCTAACTAATCCAAGCCCTAGCAAGGAGTTGCCGCCCAACCCTCATTGCCGCCGCCCATTGCTCCTCCAACCGGCGTCCAGAAGGTTGCTTCCTTCCCCCCTCGCCGGCATCGAGCTGCTGCCGGTTAGTGCTCCGGTGATCTCCTTCAAGTTTGGCATCAAGGTGAGCTCTATCTCCCTTGGTTGGCCGGTGCCTCTCACCTCCACCAAAGCTGTCCAGTTTTCTGGACAGCTTCTTCTCCTCTCGTCGGAGCGTCGTTTGGACGACGGTTAGAGCTCCGACAGCGGTTAACTTACCGGGGATTCAATCTCCGGTAATCCTCTGAGGTGAAGGACGAAGGATTCGTCAATTGGTTGACGAATACCACTCCGGAGAAGCGAGTTTTGAGAACTCGTATTAGGATCCGAATTTGGATTCGGATCGTGATCATCTCTCGATCACGTCGTCTTCAACACGTGGCTAGTAACCCGTACGAAGACGAAGCTCGTGGCTTAGCGAAGTCATCCCGAGGAACTCGGCGTGGATACAGATAGAGACGATTCTAGCGAGGATCGTTCCGGTTGATGTCGTTCCCGCTACACGTCATACGAAAGGTATAACGTAGATAAATTTCCTTTTATTGCAAATTTTAATTTACGGTTATGTCTACACTTGTTGTAATATGCATGCGTGTGTTGTGTGTGTTGTAATAAATGTAGATTTATTATTTTTATTGCTTCCGCTGTGTTCATGTTTACGAAACATGATCGAACACACACACGTCGCGGTGTCGAAAACCCAACATATCATATTTCACTTCATGAACATATCATATTTCATTTCATAAACATATCATACTTCATTTCATAACATATCATATTTCACTTCATGAACATATCATATTTCATTTCATAACATATCATATTTCACTTCATGACATATCATATTTCATTTCATAACATATCATATTTCACTTCATGAACATATCATATTTCATTTCATAATCACATCATACTTCATTTCATAACATATAGGGCATGTCATAAGGCATAACATCAAGAGTAAGTAAACACTAACCTAGAGCATGTTATCTTCATCTAGCATCATTTAACATCACAAGTTATCATGAATTTACCTAAAGCATGGCATAAGGAACACATTTGGGGTCTTGGCCGAATGGTTCAAATGGGTTTCATGGATCAACCACTTAACTAACTCTTCTAAAAGAAATCTCTCTTCATCAAATTAATACAAGATATAGTATGAATCATCATGATAAGCCCTAGTTATGGTCTTGGCCGAATGTTTCATGGGGAATTTAGGGTTAAACTCTTAACCCAATCCATCTAGCATCCTAACATCATTATATTCATACAAGATATGGTATAGAACTTCATTGAAACTCAAGAACAAGGTTTGGCCGAATGGTTCATGGAGAGTTTAGGGTTAAACTCTTAACCTAACCCATCTAACATCCTAACATCATTATATTCATACAAGATATGGTATGGAACTTCATTGAAACTCAAGAACAAGGTTTGGCCGAATGGTTCATGGAGAGTTTAGGGTTAAACTCTTAACCTAATCCATCTAACATTCTAACATCATTATATTCATACAAGATATGGTATAGAACTCCATTGAAAACTCAAGAACAAGGTTTGGCCGAATGGTTCATGGAGAGTTTAGGGTTAAATTCTTAACCTAATCCATCTAACATCCTAACATCATCATATTCATACAAGTATAACATAGAACTTCATGGAAAACTTCAAGAAAAGGGTTTGGCCGAATGGTCAAGGGGGCTTTTAGGGTTAAACTCTTAACCTAATCCATCTAACATCCTAACATCATCATATTCATACAAGTATGGCATAGAACTTCATGGAGAACTCAATTAAAGGGCTTGGCCGAATGGATCATGGAGAATTGACACAAAACTTCAATCGAAAAGCTACTTGTATGCAGGTAAGGGGATACTTACATCCTTCGCTTTGCTTTTTGGTTGGAAGATGGCCTAAGGGAAGCAACCTAGCCTTTCTTCTTGCTTGGATGACTTTTGGCCAAAGGATGGAAAGAAGGAGCTCTAGGGTTCGGTGAGGAAGGAGAAGAGGAGGAGAAAAGCAATTTTGATAACTCATGTCTCCTCATTCCCCCTATTTATTCACTTGAAGAGTCCCTTAGTCTCCCTTACCCCTAACTATAATTTCCCACATTCCTCTAATAATAAAATCTTATTGGGCTTCTGGTTATTGGATGCACCCTTAGGGCTTGGCTATCTCTAGAGGTTTGGGGTTCAATTCCTAGGCCTTGCATCCTTTTTGGCTCATTTTCTTTTATTTTTGAAAATCCCACATAAAGCCCATCATAATCAAGCCAAAAATTCTTGTAAAATTACTAGAAATTTTACGGGCGTTACATATCACATATATGTAGAAAAGAAATGTGACATGGTTTTGGCCCGTAATCTACGTTCTTCTCAAGCAAATGAGAATATTGATGGGTCAACCTAGGGATAACATCTTCTCCAAGTGCGTCCTTTGGTTGTCGTGTGTTGTTGACTTCTTCTTCATTTCTCATCTTCATCGAGTAGACTAGTACTAGTTTACATGTACATTACAATGGAGAAACCTCAAGTTACATTCGAGGTTAAACTAATTGTACAATCGGAAATATATTAGTGGAAGGCACGACACGTAGGTCATTTTATGAATTACAACATGTACACACACGTATCCAATCACATTGGGGTAAGGGGGCCATAACCATGCACCATGGCATATATCATTCACAAAGATATATGACATAAAATTTATTATAACAACTCATTAAATGAGTTGCTACCCTTAGTCCATCAGAATGAACCCGAGAGCCTTGCAACTGCTATTCATAGCAATAAAACAATTTCTTCGACAAATTGATCGGCAAAGGTTACTGTCCATCAATAGTTACCAGTCATTGTTGAAAAACTAGCAACCATTAGCATCCGTTAATGATAAATCAGTGACCATTGGTGATTGATCAATAAACGTCTAGTAGAAAAGATAACCATCCATCAACCATCAACACACTTGCTAGTTAGACAACTCACTTGTTGTTCATATAATATTGTTGCTAAGCATGTTTTGTCGAACAAAATCATCCAAACAATTGTGCACTCATAATAAATAGTTCATGCATATTTATAACACATATAAAATAACATTACAATGATGTTTATGTATACACAAGTGACTCTGATACCACTGTTGGGATCTTATAAGGAAAACTCATCGCAAAAATGCAACGAAAATTGGATCCCTCCAGAGATCCATGTGTATACATAAACACTGATCATTTTTACAACTACATCTAGTTGAGACATTACTCTTGATGTGTAGCCCTTCACAATCCCAATAGCAACTTTTTCAAATGGATCTTAGCGTGATCAGGATGGTCGTGCCTCTATGGTATCCACACGAACACACACTTTCGAGAATCAAAGTTGTACTAGAAACACCACACAAGGGATCTTGACCAAAGAAAAGGTTCTTCCACAATGAAGAAGAAGAACAAAAGAGATTTAACAAAATCATCATGCAAAGAACCTTTTATATTCATCCCATGAATACCAAAGGTTTAACATCTTTTTGTATTCCACCTTTAATGCATAGTTAATCCTGTTGGGTTTTCCGAGCCGCAAAAATCGCTTTTTGCGTTGTGGAAACCTCGGAAGCCCCGCCCACGGATCTGTGTGAAGTATAAAAATAAAACTAACATGTATGTATTTAATACCTTTAGATATACACTAGATCTACATGATAAGAAGTTAACCTTGAAGCGATGCCCTTCGCTTATCCCGCTCGTCCAAATGGATTGCCGGAACTCGAGAGTGTCAAGTGCACACTCCTCTATTGGTATCCACACAAGCAATAGGTGGAGAAAAGACAATCTTGAGTGTGCTAGCACTCCTTGAAGGTCTCGGAAATGGAGGATTGGGAGAGCAAGAGAAGAAGAGAGCCAAGGAAGAAGATGATCCAATGAAAAAGATGAAGTTCTAGTAACTCAACAAAAATCAATTCCCCATCTAATGGAGTGGCCAGCCACTTCAAGAATTGGGAGGTTACATGCATGCATGTAACTCCAAGAGCCAATGGCTCTTGGTCTCCCTCATGAGGTGGCACCACATGCTAAGTCAATGATGATGTGGTGCATCATCATTGGCTGGCCATGCCAAGTCATCATCATGACATGGCATTTGGTCAAGTCAAACTTGACCTTTCATCTTCCCTCTCAAGTCAAGTCAAACTTGACCTCTTATCTCCCATGGTTGATCAAATCCAACCATTTGATTTAAGTCAATTTAATTTAATGAATCTCTATTCATTAATTTAAATTGATTTGACGAATCAAATCTAAATTAGACTCATTCAACACTTGAATCAAACTGAGTCCAACTCAATTAGTCTAATTTGGATTACTCTTAATCAAATTTGGTTCATCCCATGAACCTAATCCTCATGGTTCATCATATGAACCTAATCTCCATATAATTGCCCTTTGTGTGTGACCTTATAGGTTCTTGTAACGTTGGCAATGCCCCTAAACCGATTTAGGAACATAAGCAATGAGCGGTATCTAGCAACACATCATTGCTACCCAAGTTACAAGAATGTTGAGCTCCAACATCACCTTTGTGACTACTAATTGTGACTCTCACAATATGTGACAATGTCCCTCTATCCTTGACATCTAGATTGACCAATTGAGGCATAGACCATGTCATCCTCGGTACAATCTATATCTTGAACTCCAAGTAGACTCACTCTAATCAAATGAGCTCAATATCTCATATTGACTCATTTGGGCATGGTCATGCACTTCGTGGTCTCACTCTATCAAGAATATCGATGTCACCCCCATCATATAGGAGGGATAGATCTCATCTACATCACTCACATCCCTCCGCATAATTTATCACATACCCAGTAATCGCCTTTATAGTCCACCCATTTATGGGTGACGTTTGACGGAGCCAAAGTATGCAACTCCTTATATAGGGAACCATGGTGACTTTAGGTCTAAGGACTAATAGTCATATTAATAGCCACATGAGAAAGTATATGACACTCATATAACGATCTATGATACTTTCTCATGGCGGGTCATTCAGTATACATTCTCCAATGCATACTCATGTGTCAACTTGATATCTCATATCCATGACTTGTGAGATCAAGTCTTCGTGTTGACCTACATGCTAGTCTCTATGCATTAACATTGTCCCTGAATGTTAATACTTGACTAAGAATGATTAAGAGTAGTGTTCTCTATATCATCTCATTATCGATTCAACCAATCGATTAATATAGATAAGAACCTACTACTCAAGGACATTATTATATTTAGTTATTTGGCACCAATACAAGTAAATATAATAACCATGCCTTTATAAATAGGAATATGATACAATAAAGTCCATACAACAATCATCACATGATTGGCTCTAGGGCTTTCACTAACAAATCCAATTAATCATGATGAATCCATTTATCTTCTTCAATTAATTTGATCATGATGAATCCATTCATCTTCTTCAATTAATTTGAGTCCAACTCAAATTAAACCAATTGGAGTCTAACTCAAATTCGGCCAGCAATTTGAGTCTAACTAAAATTCAGTCCTTTCAATAAGTCTAACCCAATGATTCCAATTCAATAGTCTAATGGTTCATTTAGACAAAAATAAACTTATCTCCAAAACAGCATGTTCTTTGTGTGTGACCCATTACGTTTTAATAATATTGGTAATGTACCTAAAAACCATTTTAGATTCATAAGCAATGAGTGACATTTAGCAATGCTTCATTTCTACCCAAGTGACGAGAATGTCGAGATCCAACATAACTTGTCTACGATTGTTATCTTATATGACTCAATCCTTCTATCCTTGATATCTAGATTGATCACTAAGGTATAGATCGTGTCATCCTCTTATCAATCTTTGTGTTTCTTAATCTCCAAGTTGACTACCTTAATCAAATGAGCGCAATATCTCATATTGACTTATTTGAGTATGGTTGAAGCACGCGAACACGACCTCAAATCTCGTGACGAAATCATCGAGGACTCGAAGCGCGTGCTCACGCTCAACGCTCACAAGTGCATGGGTGTCGTTAAGTAATAAAGAATATCAATCCCACAGGGACTGAGATTTCGTGTATCAGTTTGTCCAGTGGACGTGTTATTGTTCGGATTGGGAATCCTAGGGTTCATGAATGAGAGGTTGACGGTGGACTTAACTCAAGTACGGTGTCACATGGAGGAAGAGAAGGTTTGCTACGAGTCTTTGAATGGGATTCTAGGACTTCGATTTCGCTTGTGTGTCGTAGAACACGCTATCAATTGAATGTCGTCTAGATTTCTAACTACAATTTTGTGGAAGGGACATCATATACTTCCCCGATGATCTTTCGCATCTATCGGGAACTACCTCTGCTATACCAGGTCGACCCCTGGCTTTAGGATGGAGTAGGCGTACGAGGATGTCGAATCAATCCCTGTGACGAATCGTAACGTGTCTGGTTTCTGACTCTATCACACTCTTCCATCCGTGGTTACCGGAGGGAGGCCAACGCTTAGGCTCCTCCTTAGTTCTCCTAAATCTTTGATAGTAGGGTTGTCACCCATCGTATCGGCTACGCACAGTAGATAGAAAGCCAAAACCAATAACTATCGATCTAAACAAACATCAATTGCAAATATGAATTCAAGAACAGAAATATATTTGAAATAGAATGTTCTACGCATACAAACTACTCCCTAATCCTAGAATTGGAGAATCTACTCCATGAATACGAGAAGAGAAACATAAAGCATAATCGAATTCATAGGAATAATGTAAATTGCGCAAGGAACGTGAATTACAATGCAATGTGGCTCTTCTCTCTGGCTTTGAAGTGCAGAACTTGATCCTCAAGCGACTTCTTTCCTCCCCATTGCAAGTTTTCGATGCTTTTTAGGGCACCGATGTGTCGTCTCGGTCGTCGGGCCTCCCCCCTAGGGTTTGGGCGTAGCTTCCTTTATATAGACATCAGGCCGGATCTCCCCGAAACCTAGAAAATAACTGAATCGCGTTGAAATCACCCATCGCCACACGGCCGTGTGGATTCACACGGATAGGCCATGTGTGGCATTGGGGTGCGAGCCATGTGGATTCACAAGGCCAGGGTGTGTGTCCTTCTATTCTAGTTGCCAAATGGCTTCTTTTCGCTCCAAAAGTGTGCCATTTTCCTTGTAGAATATTGTCCTGCACACAAGAGTACAAAGAGTAGATCTCTGAACCAGAAAATAGGAAATGCATGCAAAATAAAGTGAAATATGCAAGAATCAAATATAAAATGCAACAGGATGTGAGCGAAAATTACTCCTAAACCCCTATATATTTTGCTCACATCAATTCCCCCAGACTTAAATCTTTGCTTGTCCTCAAGCAAACCTCAATGCCATGAAATTTTAAAAAGTAATTGTTTCATACTTAACATGTTAACTAGATTTATCAAGTGGTATTTTCAATCAAAGAAAAATAGATATGTTCTAAAAATTCACTAAGTTAGCTTCTCGTGCATGTGCTAAGCGAATCTCCTTAAGGGATACTCGTTCCATTGTAAGTTAAGTCGTCATCCTATAGCTTTCCTAAGGTCTCCGGCTCTTAGGCACTTACCTACCCAAAGCGAGGGTCGTTCCCTAGATCTAGCACAAAGTCTCAAAGGCGTGCTCGGTATTGAAAGAAATTGGTAGGTGTTTCCCCAGTAACCTAACTCAGTCTCAAAGGGGCGCCTAACCATTTTCACCCACGACAACTGTTTTTTTATCCCTCATAATCTTTTTCAATTTTTCTTACTTTCTTTTTCTTTCTTTTTTTTCTTTTCTTATTCTATTTTTGTTTTTCTTTTCTTTTGTCTCTCTCTTGGGATTTTGATTTTTCCGAATGGGCTTCCACAATCCAAGCATCTCCAGTAACTAAAATGCTAAATCTAGAGTCACCTATAGATTCCAAAGTACTAGACTATTGAGATGAATCATAACTAGGTACGTACTAGTTTTTTCCTTTCAGAATGTTCGTCATGTATAGGTGTAAAAATAAAAGCTAACCAGTGTAAGTCTAGAACATTCATTAGAGCAAATAAAATAAAATACCACGAGGTAAATTAAGTTAAGCTACCCATGGAAACAACTCATGAAGAAAACTTTAAAAATACTACTGAGGCAGCATATATATAGCAAAAACTAAGTGCTGAAAGAAACTAAACAACCTATGCATGAACAAATGAATGCTAACTAAAATACAAATATTAAGAAAGAAACTACTGCTAGAAATAAAATAAATCAAAACTTGGGGTCCCCCCATACTTGTGTGAAGCTATACCTCTAATATGATAGTCGAGGTGAAAATTCCGGTAGCCTCAACCTGACGATGGGTAGCCTCCTCCGGGAAATAGATATGGGTCTTTCATAGAACTCCTCGGGCCACTGGAAGTGGTCCCGTAAGCCCTGAAATCTACCTACATATAAGTGCTCTGCTCCTCCCATCGCTACCTCTGTGTCCGCTGCTCGGTGTATATGTCTCGAGGCACGATCGAAACTCTGAAAAGTCATAGGCAAATGTACCTATATCCTGCTCGAATGTAGAAAAAGATGGTGGTGCAGGTGCAGGCTCTCGTTGTGGACTAGGTGGGCTCAAAATGATTTTTGCTTCTACCTAACAAGTTCTTTCTAATCCTAAACTATTTGCAAAAACATAAATGACCATAAATCAAAGTATAAATTATACACATGAATGCAATAAAATCAAAAACATATATAAAACTACACTTGGATTGCCTCCCAAGAAGCGCTTGTTTAAGGTCTTTAGCTTGACTGTACTCCTGCGTCTCATCTTGGCTCTAGTGGCCCAAGGAGATTTTTCTTCCTCCCCTTCTTGATGCGTTTGAATCTTGCTCATGGGGGAGCAAGATATTTGCTCACTTTACACCTCCTCCCTTGTGGTCCCTCATCACCATATCTCTTAAATCTGGCTCATGGAGGGGCAAGATACTTACTCTCTTTATCCCTCCTACCTTGGAATCCTCCATCACCACATCTCTTAAATCTTGCTCATGGAGGGATAAGATATTTACTAGCTGATTTTTTTGGTTCAAGATTGAACATGATTATCTTCACAGAATTATCAGAAGTTTGATCATAGTATTTCATTTTGTCCAAATGTTGTAAATAACATAACTCACCATGGACATCCTCACCAAAAGATTGATTAGTATACTCTATTAGGTCGAATGAAATTTTATCATCACAAATCACTAGATGAGCTTCGTTATTGGTAACTAATGTTTTGGTAAGGGTTAAAGCAGGCTCTTCTAGGTCCTTGAGGTTAGGAGGTGTTTTGATTGAAGCAATGCACTCCTCGATTAAAGTATAAATTATATAATCCTCAAGTTCTCCTTCAAGTGGTGATCATATGGATTGTCCTTCTTCACTTCCCATGCCATCTATGTCTTCCTCATCCATTCATTTAAAGTGAGTCTCTGCCATATTAGGTGTAATCCAGTCATCAAAGCCACCTTCTCGTTGTTTGGTTTCTTCTCTTACTAGATCTCGTTGCATAATCTCCGTAAATTCTCGGTTATGCTCCTCGCATTCCCTAGTAAAATCGGCTAGCAAGGCTTCTAAGCGGGGACTTGGTTCTGGATAAAATTCACATGGTGATTCATAGCTCTCGTGCTCACTTGGGAAATAATATTGAGGGTTCAAGTAACCAGGGTCATAACTATATAAATAGGATTCATCTTGTGGCCACTGGTTGAAATCATAGGTGACATCTTCTTGTTCAAATTGCAAAGGCTCAAATATATCCGGACAATCATTAATGGTATGTCATGTTTCACCACAATGTTTACAATAATTGTTACCAAAACTCATAGAATTAACTTGACCATAATCATGAGAAAAAGCATGCATGTTTATCTACGAGAAAATATTAGTAAGAAAAGGAACAGGAGTGCCACAGCAGGAGACTAAAGTTGCTAGAACTATGATTAAACTAAAAGAAAAAAATTGCGACAAAATAACCACAGCTAGAAGAAAACTTAAATCTAAATTAGAACCAAATTAAACTGGAAAGCAATAAAAACTAGAGAAATAAACCGAAACTACGTCCGATCCAACTGTCCACCTCTTGATTAGATATCGAATGTATCAGTCCCCAGTAACGGTGCCAAAAACTTGAAGCATGCGAACACGACCTCAAATCTCATGATGGGAACCGTCGAGGACTCGAAGCACGCGCTCGCGCTCAACGTCCGTAAGTGCACGAGTGTCATCAAGTAATAAAGAATATCGATCCCATAGGGACTAAGATTTCGAGTATTGGTTTGTCCAGTGGACGTGTTGTTGTTCGGATTGGGAATCCTAGGGTTCACGAATGAGAGGTTGACGGTGGACTTAACTCAAGTATGGTGTCACACGGAGGAAGAGAAGGTTTGCTACGAGTCGTTGAATGGGATTCTAGGACTTCGATTTCGCCTGTGTGTCGCAGAACATGCTATCAATTGAATGTCGTCTAGATTTCTAACTGCAGTTTTGTGGAAGAGACATCATACACTTCACCGATGAGCTTTTGCATCTATCAGTAACTACCTCTGCCATACCAGGTCGACCCCTGGGTTTAGGATAGGGTAGCTGGTACGAGGATGCTGAATCAATCCCTGTGACGAATCGGAACGTGTCTCATTTCCAACTGTATCACACCCTTCTATCCGCGGTTACCAGAAAGAGGTCAACCCCTCGGCTCCTCCATAGTTCTCCTAAATCTTTAATACTAGGGTTGTCACCCCTCGTATCGACTATGCACAGTAGATAGAAAGCCAAAATAAATAACTATCAATCTAAACAAACATCAATTGCAAATATGAATTCAAGAATAGAAATATATTTGAAATAGCATGTTCTACGTACACAAACTACTCCCTAATCCTAGAATTGGAGAATCTACTCCATGAATACGAGAAGAGAAACACAAAGGATAATCGAATTCATAGGAATAATGTAAATTGTGCAAGGAACGTGAATTACAGTGCAATGTGACTCTTCTCTCTAACGTTGAAGTGCAGAACATGATCCTCGAGTGACTTCCTTCCTCTCCGTTGTGAGTTTTCGGTGCTTTTTAGGGCACCGATGTGCCATCCCAACCGTCGGGCCTCCCCCCTAGGGTTTGAGCGTAGTTTTCTTTATATAGACATCAAGCTTGATCTCCCCAAAACCTAGAAAATAACTGAATCGCGTCGAAATCACTCAGTGTCACACGACCATGTAGATTCACACAGCCAAGCTGTGTGTGGTGCTGGGGTGCGAGCCATGTGGATTCACAGGGCTAGGGTGTGTGTCCTTCTGTTCTAGCTGCCAAATGTCTTCTTTTCGCTCCAAAAGTGCATCATTTTCCCTGTAGAATGTTGTCCTGCATACAAGAGTACAAAGAGCAGATATCTGAACCAGAAAATAGAAAATGCATGCAAAATAAAGTGAAATATGTGTTGAGTTTTTCCGAGCCGCAAAAACCGCTTTTTGCGTTGCAGAAACCTCGGAAGCCCCGGCCACGGATCCGTGCGAAGTATAAAAATTATAAAACATGTATGTGCTTACTAAAAAACCCTAGATCTACCTTAGATCTAAGAGATGAGATCATTACCCTCGATGCGATGTCATTCGCTTATCCGGCTCGTCCAAAAGTTTGCCGAAACTCGAGAGTGTCAAGTGCACACTCCTCTATTGGTATCCACACAAGCAATAGGTGGAGAAAGAGACAAACTTGAGTGTGCTAGCACTCCTAGTAGATCTCGGCAAGATGAGGAAGGAGAGGGAGAGCTTGAGAGGAAAAACACCAAGGAAGAAGATGATCCAAGAGTGTAACTCACCAAATGAATTCACCACCCATAACCCCTAAAGTGGCCGGCCACTTCATGGAAGGGGGGTTACATGCATGCATGTAACTCCCATGACCCTTGGTCTCCCTCATGATGTGGCACCAATTGACCAAGTCAATGATGATGTGGAGCACCATCATTGGCCGGCCATGCCATGTCATCATCATGACATGTCATTTGGTCAAGTCAAACTTGACCTTTCATCTTCCCTCTCAAGTCAAGTCAAACTTGACCTCTAATCTCCCATGGTTGATCAAATCTAACCACTTAACTCAAGTCAATTTAATTTAATGAATCTCTATTCATTTAATTTAAATTTATTTGATGAATCAAATTTAAATTAGACTCATTCAACACTTGAATCAACTTGAGTCTAACTCAATTAGTCTAATTTGGATTACTCTTAATCCAATTTGGTTCATCCCATGAACCTAATCCTCATGGTTCATCATATGAACCTAATCTCCATCTAATTGCTCTTATGTGTGTGACCCTATAGGTTCTTGTAATGTTGGCAATGTCCCTAAACCGATTTAGGAACATAAGCAATGAGCGGTATCTAGCAATACATCATTGCTACCCAAGTTACAAGAATGTTGAGGTCCAACATCACCTTTGTGACTACTAATTGTGACTCTCACAATATGTGACAATGTCCCTCTATCCTTGACATCTAGATTGACCAATCGAGGCATAGACCGTGTCATCCTCAGTACAATCTAAATCTTGAACCCCAAGTAGACTCACTCTAATCAAATGAGCTCAATATCTCATATTGACTCATTTGGGCATAACCATACGCCGTGGTCTCACTCTATCAAGAATATCGATGTCACCCCGTCGTATAGGAGGATAGATCCCATCTACATCACTCACATCCCTCCGCATAATTTGTTACATACCCGATGTCGCCTTTATAGTCACCCATTTCTGGTGACGTTTGACGAAGCCAAAGTATGCAACTCCTTATGTAGGGAACCATGGTGACTTCAGGTCTAAGGACTAATAGTCATACTAATAGCCACATGAGAAAGTATATGACACTCATATAATGATCCATGATACTTTCTCATGGCGGGTCATTCAGTATACATTCTCCAATGCATACCCATGTGTCAACTTGATATCTCATATCCATGACTTGTGAGATCAAGTCATCTTGTTGACATACATGCTAGTCTCTATGCATTAACATTGTCCTTGAATGTTAATACTCGACTAGGAATGATTAAGAGTAGTGTTCTCTATATCATCTCATTATCGATTCAACCAATCGATTGATATAGATAAGAACCTACTACTCAAGAACATTATTATATTTAGTTATTTGGCACCAATACAAGTAAATATAATAACCATGCCTTTATAAATAGGAATATGAAACAATAAAGTCCATACAACAATCATCACATGATTGGCTCTAGGGCTTTCACTAACAATCTCCCACTAGCACTAGTGCCAATCACCGTAGTATCTAATACCCAATGACCTAGTGTGACCATCATGCTTTTTCTGTGCCAAAGCCTTGGTCAAGGGATCTGCGATGTTAGCCTCTGTGGGTACTCTGCAAATCTTCACATCTCCTCTATCGATAATCTCTCAAATGAGATGCAAGCGCCGTAGTATGTGTTTGGTCCGCTGGTGTGAGCGAGGTTCCTTAGCCTGTGCAATCGCTCCATTGTTGTCACAATAGAGCTCTATGGGATCTGCAATGCTAGGAACCACCCCAAGCTCAGTAATGAACTTGCGGATCCAAACTTCCTCCTTTGCTGCCTCAGATGCAGCGATATACTACATTGTAGAATCAGAATCGCTGTGTCCGCCGAACTCTTCCACCACAGCGCCACCATTCAAGCAAAAACACGAACTCATTGCGATCTATAATCATCCCGTCAGTTTGAAGCCGCATCGGCCAGAACCCTTCTGACTAGCTCCTCATCGCCTCCAAATATCAAGAAATATTCTTTAGTCCTTCTCAAGTACTTAAGAATATTCTTGACTGCTATCCATGACGCTCACCTGGATCTGACTGGTATCTACTCGTCATGCTCAAAGCATACGAGACATCGGAGACAGTACATAGCATGGCGTACATGATAGATCCTATAGCAGATGCGTAAGGGATTTTATCCATGCGGTCTCTCTCCTCTCTAGAAGAGGGACTTTGAGTCTTCGAAAGACTCACACCATGTGACATCGACAGAAGTCGTTTCTTGGAATTCTGCATGGCAAACCGAAGTAATACCGTGTCAATGTATGTACTCCGACTTAGGCCAAGCAATCTCTTAGATCTATCTCTATAGATCTTGATGCCTAGAATACAGGCTGCTTCACCTAAGTCTTTCATTGAGAAGCATGTCCTGAGCCAAGTCTTCACAGACTGTAGCGAAGGGATGTCATTCCCAATGAGCAGTATGTCATCCACATACAATACAAGGAAGACAACTGTGTTCCCATTAACCCTCTTGTAGACACAGGGTTCATCTTCATTCTTGATGAAACCAAACTGTTTGATCGCATCATCGAATCGAAGATTCCAGCTCCGAGAAGCTTTCTTTAGCCCATAAATGGACCTTTGCAGCTTGCATACCTTCCCAGTATGCTGTGGATCTACAAAACCCTCAGGTTGTGTCATGTACACATCCTCGAGCAAGTTTCCATTCAGAAACGCGGTTTTGACATCCATCTGCCAGATCTCATAATCGTGGTATGCTGCAATAGCAAGCAAGATCCGAATGGACTTAAACATCGCCACTGGAGAAAAGGTTTCATCATAGTCAATACCATGAATTTGCTTGAAACCTTTAGCCACCAATCGACCCTTATAGGTATGCGTAAGTCCATCCATGTCAGTCTTTCTCCTAAAGACCCACTTACACCCAATGGGTTTGACCCCTTCAAGTGGATCAACCAAAGTCCATACTTGGTTGGTGTACATGGATTCCATCTCGGATCTCATGGCCTCTAGCCATTTCTCAGAATCTGGGCTCATCACAGCTTCCTGATAGGAGGTAGGCTCATTCTCAATGAGCATTACGTCATCATGGTCAGACAAGAGAAATGAATATCTCTCAGGCTGACGACGTACCCTATCAGATCTGCGAAGAGGTAGGTCTACATGAACAGGTGGTTGTTCCACAACTCTTTGTGCAATAACCTCATCACCCACAACACTTTGTGGTTCCTGTTCAACCTCCATCAAGGCCTCAGTGCTATGGTCCTTATCTTGAATTTCTTCAAGATCGAAGGTACTCCCACTAGTTTTTCTAGAAACAAAATCCCTTTCTAGAAAAACTCCAGTCTTTGCCACAAACACTTTGTGCTGACTGGGAATGTAGAAGTAATATCCCTTTGTATCCTTGGGATATCCAACAAAATAGCACCTATCGGATTTGGGTCCCAGTTTGTCTGAGACTTGACGTCGAACGTAAGCCTCACAACCCCAAATCCTCATAAAAGACATCATGAGATTTCTCCCTGTCCATATCGTATATGGTGTCTTTATCACAGCCTTGGATGGTACACGGTTAAGGGTAAAGGCTGCTGTGTCTAGAGCATATCCCCAAAAGGATATAGGAAGATCTGTGTGACTCATCATAGATCGTACCATATCCAATAGGGTACGATTCCTCCTTTCGGATACACCATTCCACTATGGTGTTCTAGGAGGAGTGAGTTGGGATAGAATCCCACACTCAGCTAGATAGTCACGAAACTCATGGCTAAGGTATTCACCACCTCGATCTGATCGAAGTATCTTAATACTCTTGCCAAGCTGGTTTTGTACTTCATTCTTGAATTCTTTGAACTTTTCAAAAGATTCTGATTTGTGTGTCATGAGATACACATAACCATATCTACTGAAGTCATCAGTAAATGTAATGAAGTGCCTGTAACTACCTCTAGCAGCAACATTGAAAGGACCACATACATCACTATGTATAAGTCCTAATAAATCTGTTGCTCTTTCGCTGTGTCCACTAAAGGGAGTCTTGGTCATCTTGCCTAAAAGGCAAGATTCGCATGTCTCATATGATTCAAAATCAAATGAGTCTAGCAGCCCATCCTTATAGAGCTGAGATAAGCGACTCTCATTTATTTGACCTAAGCGACAGTGCCAGAGATAAGTTTGGTTCAACTCATTTGACTTGAACCTCTTGGTACTTATGTTATAGATAGGGCTCTCTAAGTCTAGAAAGTAGAGTCCGTTCATTAGAGGTGCACTACAATAGAACATATCATTTAAATAAACTGAACAACATTTGTTCTTTATTATAAATGAAAATCCTTTCTTGTCCAAACAAGAAACTGAAATGATGTTCTTGGTTAAGGCAGGCACATAACAACATTCATCTAATTCTAATACAAGCCCAGAGGGCAAAGATAGATCATAAGTTCCTACAGCAACAGCAGCAACTCTTGCTCCATTGCCTACTCGTAGGTCCACCTCGCCCTTTGTCAATGCCCTGCTATTTCTCAGCGCCTGCACATTGGTACAAATGTGAGATGCACATCCGGTATCTAATACCCATGATGAAGAAATAGATAGATTGACTTCTATAACATTTATACCTGAAGTAGAAGTCTCACTTCTTTTCTTCTTAAGATCTTCCAGGTAAGCTTTGCAGTTACGCTTCCAGTGTCCAGCTTCCTTGCAGTGGAAGCAAGCCCCTTCCTTGGCTACCCCTCCTTTGGGTTTAAGTTCTTTGCCTTTGCCCTTGGCTTGGGACTTTCCCTTACCTTTAGGCTTGCCCTTGCCTTTCTTCTTCTGCACCATCAAAATGGTGTCAGATTTTCCCTTCTTAAGGTTAAGCTCAGCAGTTCTCAACATGCTGAGCATTTCAGGCAGTGGCTTATCAATTTCATTCATGTTATAATTCATGACAAATTGATTGAAGGCTTGTGGCAAAGATTGCAAGATCAGGTCAGTGGCCAGCTCTTGGCCAAGTGGGAATCCCAGCCTTTGTAGGTTTTCTATGTACCCAATCATCTTGAGTACATATGTACCTACGAGAGTCCCTTCTTGCATTTTGGACCCAAATAATGCCTTAGAGACTTCATATCTCTCATGCCTAGCTTGCCCTTGATATAGTTGACGAAGATGTCCAACCATATCATAAGCATTCATGAACTTATGTTGCTTCTGAAGCTCAGAGTTCATGGTTGCGAGCATTAGACATGACACATCTAATGCATCATCTTGATGCTTCTTGTAAGCATCTTTGTCAGGTCGCGAGGCAGTGGCAGGAGGTGCCTCCGGAATGGGTTGCTCTAGGACATACAACTTCCTTTCTTGGGTGAGAACAATTCTCAGGTTCCTGTACCAGTTCAGGAAATTCTCTCCATTGAGCTTGTCCTTCTCAAGGACAGAACGCAGAGAGAGAGTGTTCGTGTTTGTCGACATAGTTATCTACAACATACAATGTAGAGAATTAATATCATATTCCTTTTATCATTTAATTAGGCCTTTAATCAAATGATGCTCCCACTAAATTATAGGAATTTTTTGTAGAATCGAGTTATGGATGTAGTCAAACCACATTACTAGATTCATACAAACTAGCTATAATTCTTGCGGGACAAGATCCACATCATACTAAGCCTTGAGTTAGCTTTGGCTAAATCGCCCAAGACTTAGTATGATCGGTGGGTAACACATTACCGATTACATCTCTATGCAACTCTTGTTTATAGGATCAAGACCCACATTTACAAAAGACATTGAGTTAGCTTTGGTTAAATCGCCCAAGATTTAGTGTAAATGCGATCTTGACCTATCGTTCCAACGATTGGAATATGCCTATAGTTCTACTCGATCCAATTGAGTTTAACTAGTTTTGCTCAATCTAATTGAGCTTACTCTAACCCAAGCATGATAGGCGGGACCAAGATTGTCCCTCCGCACCCTACCAAGATAATATGCGTTGCTCTGCTTTGGCAGATTCAACAACAACAAATGATCGAGGTAGTGATGGGTATCAAGGCTCGGTATCATTTTTGAGTTGATTCGATTATGATCTAATCTAATTGTAATGTGTATCTTATACGCATTTAGGCCTTTATTATCCTATATTAGCATGCATCATATACATACATTCATTATTCTAGCATGCATCATATACATACAAGAAAATTATCCTAGCATGCATTATATACATACATGCATTATTCTACTAGCATGCATCACATACATACAAGCAAAATCAATTAAATATATATATATATATATATATATATATATATATATATATATATATATATATATATATCAACATATATATATATATATATAATTAAATGTGATATAGTCATGGCCCTACTACGATCTTCTCAAGCCAATGAGAAGATCGGACGGTCAACCTAAGGCTAGCGGCTTCTCCAAGCGCTTCCTTTGACCGCCATGTGTCGTCGTCACCCTTCTCGTAATCTCGTCTTCGAGTGGACTTTCCACTGCTCCATTTTGTACATTACAAATATGAAACTCGAGTTACATTCGAGTCTAAAAACTAATTACAACTAGAATATCAAAAGAAGAGGTACGACGCGCAGGTCGCATACACTATACAACACGCACAACCACAAAACGGCACGCAGGCCATATTATAAATTACAACACACATAATCCAATCAAATTGGGGTCATTGTTAGTAATATATGAGAGATGTCCTAAGGCAATCGCCTTATGTATGAACCATTTATATGATAAATGAAGATTTACTATTTGAGTATACATGTTTTATGTATTTGATTGGATCTTAAACTCATTTACTAAATGTCCAGGATACGATTCACAGCATGAGAGAATTTGTGATTGGATCACAACTAGTGAGTATCTCTACATGTGTAATTGTGATGTATCGGAATTATCCCTAGTCGATGAATTGATGGATTTGGACACCATCAATTCTGTCAAGACTAGCACGAGGTATACTCCTTGGTGTATCCAAGCAGCTGATTCTCACTGGCTGGAGACATAGTGATGTCCGGAGTTAATCGTGGATGCTAGTTATGGTAACTAGTTCATTGGAGTGACCAGCCGTAAGACTTCATATGGTTCTCGCATATATAGATATGTCAATGAAGTTCTTACTCGTGGCTTAAGTGCGAGGTTCTTCGACTTGCATGTATTCAAGTCATCTTGATCATGGAGACTTATGCTTTGACATCTTAAGCAAACATCTCTAAGGAGATGTGGACCCGGATGATTGGGTATAAGTCAAGTGATCAAGGTGTTTGAATAGCCTATAAAGGATTCACCACTTGCGAGGAGATGTATACCATGGCCTCTCGTCGGATTGTTACTAAAGTCTTTGGCCAAAGCATTACATGTTTAGAGTAAGGTACTCTTCGATACATGTGGAGTAACTAGAACTGTGAGGACGAGGAAATGATACTTGGGCTAGGTGTGACGTAGTCACCTTAGTGGGGACGACACTATAGACCATGTCCCGAACCAAGTGGGTATAAGATGAGTGAAGGGAATGGGGCACGAATCATTCGAGCCATCAAGGGTTTCGTAAATAGTTCTGGATCAACCGTTGATCTTTTTCGGTTAATTGGGGATCATGATGTACTACTAGGTGCCACTCATGATCGTTCTATAATTAATGGTTAATTATAGACGGCCAACATAAACCGAGAACCTATTTGGTCACACACACAACGAGCGTAATCCAAAGGATTTAAAATGAGCTTGAGAATGGGATTCTCAGACCGAGAGAAACTAGGACCAAACATAAAGCGAGCATGAAATCGTTCACGCAATGGAAGCGTGGATGGGCCGCGTCTTATGAAGACGTAATGGATGAACCAAAATGGTTTGGTTCTAATCCAATGGATGAGAGAACCAAAGGGTTTGGTTTATTTTAAACGAATGAACCAAAAGTTGCTTTGGTTCGTTTTAACTTAAAATAAACCATCATGGTTTGGTTTATTTTAACTTATCTTAATGGAGCGGGTTAACGGGCTTTATGGATATGATCCATTAACCATTAAGAGAATTAGTTCTCTATAAAAGAGGGCTTAAGGGATTGTTAAGCCCTAACCTAATCCAAAACCCTAGCCTCTTGAGTTGCCGCCCACCTCCACCCTTGGGAGTTTTCGGCGCCAACCAGTGCCGCCACCAGCTTGTGTGTTGCCGTCCAAGTCCTTGCCGGCATCCAAGCTTCAGCCGGTGATCCTCCGGCGACCCTCCGGTGATCTTCCTAGGCTTCGGTGAAAAGGTGAGCACTTGGCTTCCTTTGTTGGCCGGCGCCTATCTCCTCCACCAAGCTGTCCAGTTTTCTGGACAGCTTCTTCTCCTCTCGTCGGAGCGTCGTTTGGACGACGGTTAGAGCTCCGACAGTGGATAACTTACCGGGGATTCGATCTCCGGTAATCCTCTGAGGTGGAGGACGAAGGATTCGTCAATCGGTTGACGAATACCTCTCCGGAGAAGCGAGTTTTGAGGACTCGTTTTGGATCCGAATTTGGATTCGGATCGTGATCATCTCTCGATCACATCGTCTTCAACACGAGGCTAGTAACCCGTACGAAGACGAAGCTCGTGGCTTAGCGAAGTCATCCCGAGGAACTCGGCGTGGATACGGATAGAGACGATTCTAGTGAGGATCGTTCCGGTTGATGTCGTTCCCGCTACACGTCATACGAAAGGTATAACGTAGATAAATTTTCCTTTTATTGCAAATTTAAATTTACGGTTATGTCTACACTTGTTGTAATATGCATGCGTGTGTTGTGTGTTGTAATAAATAGGAGTATTTATTATTTTTATTGCTTCCGCTGTGTTCATGTTTACGAAACATGATCGAACACACACACGCCGCGGTGCCGGGAAACCCAATAGTGGTATCAGAGCCCAGGTTGTGTTTCGACATAATCGTAAAAATGGTTTTGCGATAGTCATAATGTATTTCTGGAAATTTTCTAATTTTGGAAATTTAGAAGTATTTATGGAAATTTTTCAATTTTGGAAAGTCTAGAAGTATTTATGGAAATCTTCCACTTTTGGAAAGTTGGAAGTATTTATGGAAATTGATATTTTCCATAAATAAAATATTTGATTAGATTCTAGAAATTTGTTTCCTAATTTAATCATGATTTGATTTGGGAAATCAAATCTTAAAATATTTTATTTCCATAAGTAGTTTTAATGATTTAGGAAATTGGTTTACTAAATAGATTTTCCTTAATCAAATAATTCCATTAATAAAATATGTGATTAGATTTGGAAATTTGTTTCCTAATTTAATTATGATTTGATTTGGAGAATCAAATCTTAAACATATTTTATTTCCATAAATAGTTATGACATATAAGGAAATATATACATGACATGATTGTATGCCATGTAATTGCATTAGATGCATAACATTATGCCACGCGTGTCGTGACATGTAGATGTATGCCATGTATGCCATGACATGTAGATAATAGTTATTTGCTTGCAAAGAGGATGAGACATAAAAACCCTTAAACAATATTAAAGCCTACACCTTCCATTAATATGGTTAGAACCAGAGTTCCGTTTCTTGTTTGGGTTGTTGGACTCTCTCCAAGCCCGGCTCGAACCCGAACATGTTCAAACCATGGAATAGTTTAATACTAATATGGTAAGAGTCAGAGGTCAATCGTTAGCTTTGGTTGTTGGACTCTCTCCAAGCTGGGCTAATTGGTTGAATGCGCTCTAACCATATTAAAACTATTTCCCGATTAATGGGTTGGCTTTAACCTGGAGCATCGGCTTGTTGGACTCTCTCCAAGGTCGATGTAAAGGGAGGTGAAGTTGGGTGCTATGCATATGATTCATACTTGTTAATGTGTTAACAACCCGATGTATGTGTGAACATTCAATTAGTTGATAGCACATTGTGATAGTTGCATATACGTGATATGCAATCGTATAGTTGATACTACCGTCAGAGTTATGAATGGCTTGTTGACTCTCTCCAAGGTTGTTCATAACTACGATGGATATCACCCATTCGAGATGGACCTACGATCTCCAAGTGATTTTGGGGTTTTTGAAATTCAAAAATGAATGGGATTTATAAATGTATATTGATGCATTTTAAAATCATTTTCATATATGCTCGCTTTGTATTTCTAGGTCAATAAATCGATCATGGCGTCTTTGAATTTGCGCACTATTTTGGATTGAACAAAGTATGGGGCCTAACTTCTGGGTGGCTTAGAAACACGAGAATTGTTCTCAAGGCGGAAAAGCTTGCATATGTCCTTGAAGAGCCTCTTCTGGCCCGTCCTAAGGGCGATGCAACTCGGACCAAATGTTGGTCTATCGAAGCATGTGGCGGTCTACATTTGGCGAGTTGCATCATGCTAGCGGCGATGGTACAGTGCAAGCGGCATGAGCATGGATGCTAATGCTATGGTCTTCCATCTTGATGAGTTGTTCGATGAGCAAACTAGATCCGAAAGGTTCGAGGTCTCTAGGCTCCTCTTCACCACGAAGATGCAAGAAGGTTCATCTGTAGTGCAGTTTATGCTAAAGATGAACGGGTACATCGAGCGGCTAGCTACCCTCGGTTTTGTGATGGATCATGAGTTAAGTATTGACTTAATTGCATTGTTTGCCCAAGAGTTTCTCGCAATTTGTGATGAACTATCGGATGAACAAATTGGAATCCACCATTCCCGAGCTCCTCAATATGATGAAGCTTGGAGCCTTACATGAAGCATGAGGAGAAGGCGGTTACATTAGTTGATTCCTCAAAGAAGGGTTCTAAGAGGAAGGCAAAAGAAACAGAAGAAAGGAAAGAACAAAAGGCAAAGAAGGCGGAACCGGCGTAAAGGGCACTTGCCATCACAGTGCAAGGAAGGCCAGCTGGCGAGAAAGCTGCAAGATTTATCTTGAGTCCATGAAGAAGAAGAAGGCATCCGATGCCCCATCCTCTTCGTATCTTTGTTATTGATTGTCATTCTATTTCCTTGGACACTTGGGTATTGGATCTTGGGTGTAGCTCACATATATGTAATGACATACAGGCTAAGGAATAGAAGAAGACTTGTCGAGGAGAGTCAAATTTGTGAGTTGGCAATGGAGCAAAGGTTCTGCGCCGCCATCGGAACTTATTTGTTGAAGCTCCTAGTGGACTAGTCTTAGAAGCTGGACAATTGCTATTATGTTCCTTCTCTAATAAAGAACATTGTTTCTATTTCTGTTTAAATAGAAATGGTTTCCATTTGTTTAGTAACAATTGTTGTTATATAACTTTAAATGGCGTACTTTATGGAACCTTGGAACCTTGAGTAATGACATTTATCGTTGGGCGTATCCGGTGACATTTTCAATATCGAGGCGAGCAACAACGTGCTCGAAAGGATAATCAAATAGACTCTATATGTGGCATTGTCGTCTTGGCCATATAAGCAAGAAACGCATGTCGAATTACACCGATGTGGAATTCGGAATCGTTGAATTGGATTCATACGATACATGCGAATCATGCTTAAAAGGCAAGATGACTAAGTTACCTTTTACTGGAAAAGGTGAACGAGTGGGAGAGTTACTAGGTCTAATACATACTGATGTATGTGGACCTATGTCAACTCAAGCATTATGAGGCTATAGCTACTTCATTACCTTCACCGATGATCACTCACGGTTTGGGTATGTGTTCTTGATGAAACACAAGTCTGAAGCCTTTGAAAGGTTCAAAGAATTCAGAAATGAAGTAGAGAAACAACATGACAAGAGTATTAAAATACTTCGATCGGATCGAGGTGGTGAATACTTAAGTCAAGAGTTTCTTGATTATCTAAGAGACAATGGCATATTGTCTCAATGGACTCCGCCCTATACACCACAGCATAATGGTGTGTCTGAGAGGCGTAACCGGACCTTGTTGGACATGGTCAGGTCAATGATGAATCATGCAACTCTTCCCAAGTCCTTTTGGGGCTATGCACTTCAGACAGCTGTTTACTTGTTAAACAGAATGCCTACCAAGGTAGTCTCAACTACTCCATATGATATATGGAATAGTAAGAAACCTCATGTATCTTACTTGAAGATATGGGATTGTCCTGCTTATGTGAAGCGGACTGTATCGGACAAATTGGATGCTAAGTCTGATAAATGTCTATTTGTTGGATACCCTAAGGAAACAAGGGGTTACCAATTCTATCATCCTGTGGAACAAAAGGTGTTTGTTTCAAAGCATGTTGTGTTTCTAGAGAAAGAGTTTCTCTTGCAAGAAAATAGTGGGAGTGTCGTCAAGCTTGAGGAGGCTCGAGAGACTCAAATAGACATTAATGAGATACCTAGTGAAGCACAATAGCCGACAACTCATAGTGATGAGCAATCGGCTGGACCTATTGTAACACCACATCTTCGTAGATCTGGTAGAACACGCAATATTCCTGAGAGATATGGATTTCTCGTAAGCGAATCGAACGATGTGTTACTCATTGATGATGAGGAGCCTACCAGTTATGAAGAAGTGCTGACAAGTTCAGAAAGGGATAAGTGGCTTGGTGCCATGATGTCGGAAATGGATTCCATGTATGAAAACCAAGTTTGGAACTTGGTTGACCCACCTGAAGGGATAAAGCCTATAGGGTGCAAGTGGGTTTTCAAGAAGAAAACCGACATGGATGGTAATGTGATTAGCTATAAGGCTAGATTGGTGGCGAAAGGATATCGTCAAAAACAAGGTGTTGATTATGACGAAACCTATTCGCCTGTAGCTATGCTTAAATCCATTCGGATGCTCCTGGCCATAGCGGCTCATTATGATTATGAGATATGGCGGATGGATGTGAAAGCGACTTTCCTTAATGGAAACTTGCTCGAGGGCGTGTATATGATACGACTGAGGTTTCACATCGATTGATAAAACCAAGGTATGCAAATCGGACGGTCCATTTATGGATTGAAGCAAGCATCCAGAGCTAGAATATCCGCTTTGATGAGACAATCAAAAGTTTGATTTCTCACAAAATCGAGCAGAACCTTGTGTGTACAAGAAGGTTAGTGGGAGTGCGATCGTATTCCTAGTATTGTATGTCGATGACATACTACTTATAGGAAAGCGATGTTTCAATCTTACGATCATGAAGGTTTGGTTATCCAAGACATTCTCCATGAAAGACACAGGAGAAGCAACCTACATCCTCGGGATTAAGATCTATAAAGATAGATCGAAGCGGTTGCTTGGTCTTTCGCGATCTACATATATAGACCAGTGCTAAAGAGGTTTAGCATGTCGGAATCCAAGAAAGGTTTCCTACCCATCGGGCATGGGGTACACCTTTCGAAGTCTATGTGTCGTACACGAAGGCGAGAGGATTTGCATGAGTAAGATTCCCTATGCATCATAATAGGATCTATCATGTATGCTATGTTATGTCACGAGGCCCGATGTATCGTATGCTCGAGTGTCACGCGGCGGATACGATCCGATCGAGGAATGGATCATTGGGCGGTTGTTAAGGCGATCCTTAAGTACTTGAGAAGAACTAAGGATGTGTTCTAATATATGGAGAAGGGACATGGTGATACAGCGGGTATATGGATGCGGCTTCGAGACGAACAAGGATGATTCCGGTCTCGATGCGGATGCGTGTTCACCTTGAATGGGGGCGCAGTGAGTTGGAAAAGTTCCAAACAAGAGACTATAGCGGATTCTACCACTGAGGCAGAATACATTGCAGCTTCGGAAGCAGCAAAGGAAGCGGTTTGGATCAAAAAGTTCGTTCATGAACTTGGTGTGATTCCGGCCATTGTTGAAGAAATACCGGTCTACTGCGACAACAATGGAGCAATTGCACAGGCGAAAGAGCCAAGGTCTCATCAGCGATCCAAACATGTGCTTCGCCGCTATCATCTTATCAGAGAGATCATCAGTAGGAACGAAATACAAATCGAGAAAATTCCCACTGAAAGGAACTTAGCGGATCCCTTGACTAAGGCATTACCTCAAAATAAGTTTGAGGGTCATGTTCGAGCTTATGGTATTGGATACCGTAGCGATTGGCATTAGGCCAAGTGGGAGTCTGTTAGTAATATATGAGAGATGTCCTAAGGCAATCGCCTTATGTATGAACCATTTATATGATAAATGAAGATTCACTATTTGAGTATAAATGTTTTATGTATTTGATTGGATCTTAAACTCATTTACTGAATGTCCAGGATACGATTCACAGCATGAGAGAATTTGTGATTGGATCACAACTAGTGAGTATCTCTACATGTGTAATTGTGATGTATCGGAATTATCCCTAGTCGATGAATTGATGGATTTGGACACCATCAATTCTGTCGAGACTAAGGTATACTCCTTGGTGTATCCAAGCGGTGATTCTCCTTTGGAGACATAGTGATGTCGAGTTAATCGTGGATGCTAGTTATGGTAACTAGTTCATTGGAGTGACCAAGTAAGACTTCATATGGTTCTCTGCATATATAGATATGTCAATGAAGTTCTTCTTGTGGCTTAAGTGCGATGTTCCTTTGACTTGCGGTATTCAAGTCATCTTGATCATGGAGACTTATGCTTTGACATCTTAAGCAAACATCTCTAAGGAGATGTGGACCGGGATGATTGGGTATAAGTCAGTGATCGAAGGTGTTTGAATAGCCTATAAAGGATTCACCACTCCTTGCGAGGAGATGTATACCCATGGCCTCGTCATTGTTACTAAAGTCTTTGGCCAAAGCATTACATGTTTAGAGTAAGGTACTCTTGATACATGTGGAGTAACTAGAATCAGTGGGGCGAGGAAATGATACTTGGGCTAGGTGTGGCGTAGTCGACCTAGTGAGGTGACACAATAGACCATGTCACGAACCAAGTGGGTATAAGATGAGTGAAGGGAATGGGGCACGATTCATTCGCTCTTGAAGGGTTTTGAAATAGTTACGGATCAATAGTTGATCTTTTCGGTTAATTGGGGATCATGATGTACTACTAGGTGCCACTCATGATCGTTCTATAATTAATGGTTAATTATAGACGGCCAACATAAACCGAGAACCTATTTGGTCACACGCACAACGAGCGTAATCCAAAGGATTTAAAATGAGCTTGAGAATGGGATTCTCAGACCGAGAGAAACTAGGTTTGATTGGACCAAACATAAAGCGAGCATGAAATCGTTTCAGTTGCAATGGAAGTGTGGATGGGCCACGTCTTATGAAGACGTAATGGATGAACCAAAATGGTTTGGTTCTAATCCAATGGATGAGAATGAACCAAAGGGGTTTGGTTTATTTTAAACGAATGAACCAAAAGTTGGTTCGGTTCGTTTTAACTTAAAATAAACCATCATGGTTTGGTTTATTTTAACTTATCTTAATGGAGCGGGTTAACGGGCTTTATGGATATGATCCATTAACCATTAAGAGAATTAGTTCTCTATAAAAGAGGGCTTAAGGGATTGTTAAGCCCTAACCTAATCCAAAACCCTAGCCTCTTGAGTTGCCGCCCACCTCCACCCTTGGAGTTTTTCGGCGCCAACCAAAAGGCTGCTGCCGCCCAGCTTGTGTGCTGCCGTCCAAGTCCTTGCCGGCATCCAAGCTTCAGCCGGTGATCCTCCGGCGACCCTCCGGTGATCTTCCTAGGCTTCGGTGAAAAGGTGAGCACTTGGCTTCCTTTGTTGGCCGGCGCCTATCTCCTCCACCAAGCTGTCCAGTTTTCTGGACAGCTTCTTCTCCTCTCGTCGGAGCGTCGTTTGGACGACGGTTAGAGCTCCGACAGCGGATAACTTACCGGGAATTCGATCTCTGGTAATCCTCTGAGGTGGAGGACGAAGGATTCGTCAATCGGTTGACGAATACCTCTCCGGAGAAGCGAGTTTTGAGGACTCGTTTTGGATCCGAATTTGGATTCGAATCGTGATCATCTCTCGATCACATCGTCTTCAACACGAGGCTAGTAACCCGTACGAAGACGAAGCTCGTGGCTTAGCGAAGTCATCCCGAGGAACTCGGCGTGGATATGGATAGAGACGATTCTAGCGAGGATCGTTCCGGTTGATGTCGTTCCCGCTACACGTCATACGAAAGGTATAACGTAGATAAATTTTCCTTTTATTGCAAATTTAAATTTACGGTTATGTCTACATTTGTTGTAATATGCATGTGTGTGTTGTGTGTGTTGTAATAAATAGGAGTATTTATTATTTTTATTGCTTCCGCTGTGTTCATGTTTACGAAACATGATCGAACACACACACGCCGCGGTGCCGGGAAACCCAACAGTCATTGGGCCATGACAATCACAGAATTATACATAATTCTAAATTATGTATTTTTACAGAAATTTCTATAATTTTTCCTAATTTTTTTTTCAAATTAATGAGTCACCTCTCCATAACGGTCCCGCTAAGCGGTTTCCGGGCGCGATCGCGGGACAAAGCCCCTTTCGGGGATAGGGCAGCGCCCATACTCGCAAAATTAACTTTGCGAGTGTCCCCACTATGATCCTACAGCGACTTAAGTCGCTGTCCCAAAAACCTAAAGCGAGAACTCGCCGTTTCGGAGAGTTTTTCTCGACGGTTGAAGCCTACAAGTGTCCCAACACTTGTTGCTTCGACTCTTTGAGAAAAATACCCAAAAATTCTATAAAATTAGAAAATTTACAGAAACATATAAATCTATAATTTTTATATCTAATACAAAAATTACAAAGATGAAACACATACATGCTTCGCACGTGGCTCTGATACCACTGTTGGGTTTTTCCGAGCCGTAAAAATCGCTTTTTACGTTGCGAAAACCTCGGAAGGCCTGGCCACGGATCCGTGCGAAGTATAAAAATTATAAAACATGTATGTGCTTACTAAAAAACCCTAGATCTACCTTAGATCTAAGAGATGAGATCATTACCCTCGATGCGATGCCCTTCGCTTATCCCGCTCAAAAGTTCGAACTCGAGTGTCAAGTGCACACTCCTCTATTGGTATCCACACAAGCAATAGGTGGAGAAAGAGACAAACTTGAGTGTGCTAGCACTCCTAGTAGATCTCGGCAAGATGAGGAAGGAGAGGGAGAGCTTGAGAGGAAAAACACCAAGGAAGAAGATGATCCAAGAGTGTAACTCACCAAATGAATTCACCACCCATAACCCCTAAAGTGGCCGGCCACTTCATGGAAGGGGGGTTACATGCATGCATGTAACTCCCATGACCCTTGGTCTCCCTCATGATGTGGCACCAATTGACCAAGTCAATGATGATGTGGAGCACCATCATTGGCCGGCCATGCCATGTCATCATCATGACATGTCATTTGGTCAAGTCAAACTTGACCTTTCATCTTCCCTCTCAAGTCAAGTCAAACTTGACCTCTAATCTCCCATGGTTGATCAAATCTAACCACTTGACTCAAGTCAATTTAATTTAATGAATCTCTATTCATTTAATTTAAATTGATTTGATGAATCAAATCTAAATTAGACTCATTCAACACTTGAATCAACTTGAGTCTAACTCAATTAGTCTAATTTGGATTACTCTTAATCCAATTTGGTTCATCCCATGAACCTAATCCTCATGGTTCATCATATGAACCTAATCTCCATCTAATTGCTCTTATGTGTGTGACCCTATAGGTTCTTGTAACGTTGGCAATGTCCCTAAACCGATTTAGGAACATAAGCAATGAGCGGTATCTAGCAACACATCATTGCTACCCAAGTTACAAGAATGTTGAGCTCCAACATCACCTTTGTGACTACTAATTGTGACTCTCACAATATGTGACAATGTCCCTCTATCCTTGACATCTAGATTGACCAATCGAGGCATAGACCGTGTCATCCTCAGTACAATCTAAATCTTGAACTCCAAGTAGACTCACTCTAATCAAATGAGCTCAATATCTCATATTGACTCATTTGGGCATGGCCATGCACTTCGTGGTCTCACTCTATCAAGAATATCGATGTCACCCCCGTCATATAGGAGGGATAGATCCCATCTACATCACTCACATCCCTCCGCATAATTTGTTACATACCCAGTAATCGCCTTTATAGTCCACCCATTTACGGGTGACGTTTGACGAAGCCAAAGTATGCAACTCCTTATGTAGGGAACCATGGTGACTTCAGGTCTAAGGACTAATAGTTATACTAATAGCCACATGAGAAAGTATATGACACTCATATAACGATCCATGATACTTTCTCATGGCGGGTCATTCAGTATACATTCTCCAATGCATACCCATGTGTCAACTTGATATCTCATATTCATGACTTGTGAGATCAAGTCATCTTGTTGACCTACATGCTAGTCTCTACGCATTAACATTGTCCCTGAATGTTAATACTCGACTAGGAATGATTAAGAGTAGTGTTCTCTATATCATCTCATTATCGATTCAACCAATCGATTGATATAGATAAGAACCTACTACTCAAGGACATTATTATATTTAGTTATTTGGCACCAATACAAGTAAATATAATAACCATGCCTTTATAAATAGGAATATGATACAATAAAGTCCATACAACAATCATCACATGATTGGCTCTAGGGCTTTCACTAACAATATGCAAGAATCAAATATAAAATGCAACGGGATGTGAGCGAAAACTACTCTTAAAATCCTATATGTTTTGCTCACATCAATGGTCATCCATTTTAGTAGTCCTACTTTATCAAGGGACCCACAGATATCACTTCCTTCATATGGAAGAGATAGATTTCATCTCCATCACTCACATCCCTCTGCATAATTCATTGCATGCCCAGTGATCGATTTTATAGTCCACCTTTTTACAGGTGATGTTTGTCGATACTAAAGTATACACTCCTTATGTAGGGAACCATAGTGATTTCAGGTCTAAGGACTATTCAAACCAATAGTCACTATGAGAATGCTTATGACACTCATATGACGATCCATGAAATATTCTCATGGTGGGTCAGTTCAGTACGTATTCTCTAATATATACTCATGTGCCAACTTGATATCCTATATCCATGACTTATGAGATTAAGTCATCAGTTGATTACATGTTAGTCTCAATGTATTAATATTATCCTAGTATATTAACACTTGACTAGGAACAATTACTAGTAGTAGTGTGTGTGTGTGTGTGTGTGTGTGTGTGTGTGTGTCCCATTATTAAGTCACCAACTTCATATGTCATAGACTAGAACCAACTATCCTAGGATATTATTATATTTATTCAAATGACATATCAATGAAGTAAATATAACAACCATAAAATTTACCTTTTTCATGAAATATGAGTTTCCCTTATCAATCATCTCATAATTGATTGACACTAAGGGTTAATACTAACATTACAAGCATCGGATTATTTTAGTGCCTTGATGTAATTATCTTTTAATTGATAGCTCTATTGACTAATTTGATGAAAACTTTGTTTTTTAGGACATTTTAGGAGCATATCAAAGAGTTTTGGGGGTCTAATTAGTGAGAAAACATGACTAAACTATGCCCCCAACACACCCCAACCATGTTCTGAGTTGTTGAGTCAAAGAAAATAGAGGAACAATATAATAGTAAGAACCATGATCAGACCATGGTTGTGATTATTGTTGTCGTGGACCAAATGATACCATAAAGGCCACCGTAGCCAAGTTGTGGTGCCAACCATGACTGTGGTTTGTGGCAACGCTTCATTTGGGGTGAGTATATAAAGGTTGCACTAGGATTCCTTTGCAAAGAGAGTCTCCTTCTTCCTCTAATAGCCATAGCCACCTCCATCTCAACTTCCTTCCACCTTTCCCACTCGGATTGGAGGGGAGAGATCCATTGTATGAAGAAACTTATACAAACTCCATCGACATCAGCTCTCTTGCTCGGATTCAAGAGGAGAGTTTACTTCACCACTAATGGCATCCCCTCTTCTACTCAAATTTGAGAGGAGAGTCTACTTCGTCTTTGACGATGTTCCTCGAGATCGAATAGATTCTAGAGAGCTTGAATTCTTTACCAAGCTCTCAAATTATGAAGCTTTTCCTTCCATCTCATGAGGATCTTCATCCACAATGATTAGCCCTCAAACGGATTTGGAAGGGGTGCTTCCATCTTCATCCAGCCACATCTGCCACCCGAGGGAGAGATCTCCACTTATCTTCCTTGCTTTAGCCTTAGCTTAGTTTTATTTGTGCATGTCATATGCTTGTTTTAATGCCCCTTACATTTATGTTACTTTATTTCATGAATTTGAATTGTTTCTTTAAATCCTTGTGATACATTTAAGTTGTTTCATTTTTTGTAATTCCTATTTTGATTAAGTGCTTTACTTTATGTCCTCTTTAACTTTGTTGCAATTGTAGATTATCTAGGTTAGAATTTTAATTACTTGTATTGTCTTTGATTCAATAGTATTAGCAATTCAAATCCAAAGCTCCCAACTATAACAGAAAGACAAAACCAAGCAATAACATTGATCATAAGGCTATCATTCATCGATTTACACTCATTGGAAGATACCCCGAATCATCTATATGCTATATATTGAATTTATAATCATGATATGGCATGTGCTTGATCACATCACTCCCTCTAGGTATGCTGGCCTAAAATTGATGACAGGGACCTCCCCCACTCTATGCCTAGTGCCAATTGTAAAGCTCTCGAGTCATCAAATATGGGTCTTTCTTGCCCTGTTGGAGTCTCCATTCATGGTCCCTCTGGATATGATGTTAATTACCCCTTGATTAAGGAGGTTATTATCGAGAGTTCTCCTTTCGACATTCTGACCCCTCCAAGGTGGCTCCCATGGTTGGCGAGGAGTTTCAACCATTTGCAAATAGTCTATCCTATCCCTTAACTCAACGAAACTAATTCTCTTTCTCGGAGGCCAATCCTCTCTCTGCTCCAAGGAACTGATTGTTTGATGGTGTTGAATCGCTCAATTAATCTCTTTAGCTAGTCTAGTATATGATTGGGGTGGAGTGATCATACACTTGATGGAAGGCTATGACCTTGGTGCCGGAGAGGGGGCCTCCTCATGTAACCACTAGTTGCCTTGGCTAGCGTTCTTCCAGAACTTGTACATTCCTCTTAGCCACCCTGTCCACCTGATGCATGGTGCACATTCCTCTCGGCTACGTATCCCTCAAGTGGGTAGTTAAGGAATGGATGGCCTCAAGATGTCATTCCTAAAGGTTGGGTGGAAGACCCTCCTCTCTGCCAACTTACTCTAGGTCGTGCTGAGTCAGGATCATATCTCCTGGCTCTCTGAGCTTCCTCCACATTAATGTACTCTCCTAGGACATTAATTGTCAAAGCTAGTTAGAGGTTTTTTGGCAACAATCAAAAAAAGTTATCCTCCACTAGCCCCTGAGAAAAGGCACTCACCATGATATATGAGGTGGAAAAGGGCTCTTCTAGGGCAATATGGTTGACCGTTCAATGTACTCCCATAGGGTCTCTCGACCATGTTGCTTCATCGAGAAGAGGATAAGCAGGGTCTTGTGATAATGCTTACTACTAGTGAAATGATGTAAAAATAGGTCATTGAAATCCTTGAAGGAGTGATGAATCTTCATTTCAATCAATTAAACTAGCATTGTGTCAGTCCCACCAATGTCATTGGGAAGACCCAACACTTCACTGTGTCACTATATTGGTGCAGTAAGAAGGCATTATCGAAGCGGTAGAGATGGTCTTCCATATCTATGGTTCCGATGTATTCCCCAATCTAAAGGGACAAAAAATAACTTGACAATTCTTATGCGAAGATGCCCTCAGAAAAAGGAGTGTCCCTTCTAGTTGTCATCACCCTCTTTTGTCTCTGCATTGCCTCTCAAATTCTCCCTGAGCCTTCTGATGGGGGATCATGAGCACTAGGCTCCTGAGACTATTCCACTTGTTGTGCTGACATTCCCCTAAGTAATCCTGTAGGGGGAGGTATTTGACGGAGATAGTTGTCATGATCTTACTCAAACCTTCCACTGCCCAAACAAGGTCTTTTGAGTTTGGGAAAGGGGCATGGACTCAATCTTCGGAGGTTGATCCTTGCTCTCATTGATCTCTTCTTGTATCTCCAATCTCAAAGTCTTACCTGTGAGTTCTTATAGAAGGCGCCAAAATGATTCGGTCTGAGATTAGTAGATGGGTTGAGTCTTCTGGACGAACTTCTAGATGGATTTCTACAAGTGGGCCTCTAGATGGTATTTTTCACTTCAGCAAATTGGCTGAACCCTACTCAATGGTGAGTCGACTGGATGGATCTTCCTTGGCAGGTCGATCTTAGTGGGACAACCTCACTTATTGGGTAGACCATGTTTCTCGGACCAACAATTCTTCTCGGGTCAATGATTTGTTGAGCAAAAGGAAGAGAGGAATGTAGGGAATCAAAGCACGCTCGGAAACATTTTGCAAGCACTACACAGCAAAAAAATAAGATCCCTCTAGAGATCCATGTGAAAAAACCATATTCATTTAATCGATTATATCCTATGAGAATCGTAGTTAGCTTCGATGCGTGCCCTTCGCTATCCCATCCGCAACACTTGCGTTCAAGGTGTCCAGATCTTAGCGCAGTCAGGATGTCCGTGCCTCCACGGTATCCACACTAACCGTGAGATGGAGAGGAACCAAACTATGGTGCTAGCCACAAGGTAGGTTTGGCCAAGAAGGTAGAAGAAGAAGAAGAGAAAGATCACACGAAAAGCACCTCGTCCCAAAGTCTCATCAAATCCCTTTTATATTTAACCATTGAATATGAAGGGTTTGTGACTCTTGGTTTCCATGGAATTAATATCTCATTAATCCTATCTTAATGATCATGCAATCCTTCTTTATGGTGAGTCTCACTCAATCCGAATTAGACTTGAGTCTAACTCGAGTCAAGTTCATTGGATATACTTTGATTCATACTCAATCCGAATTTGACTTGAGTCTAACTCAAGCCAAATTCATTGGGTATACCTTGAGTCCCACTCATTGAGTCTAATCTATATTAGACTCATCCTGATGGCCTAATGTCTCATCACATGAGTCACCTCTAACTCACATGTCCTAAGTGTCTGACCCAATACATTCTCGTAACGTTGGCAATATTTCTAAAACTCTGTTAGAGACATAAGCAATGAGCAACAACTAGCAAAACATCATTGCTACCCAAGTGACAAGAATGTCGAGATCCGACATAACCTTTCCGTGACTACTATAGTGTATGACTCAGTTCTTCTATCCTTCATATCTAGATTGATAAATGAGGCATAGACTATGTCATCCTCTTATCAATCAAGAGTTTTTGATTTCCAAGTAGACTAGTCAACCAAATAAGTTGAATATCTCATATTGACTTATTCGAGCATGACCATACATTTTAGCAGTCCTACTTTATCAAGGGGCTCATATATATCACTTCTGATATATGGAAGGGATAGATCTCATCTATATCACTTACATCCCTCCGTATAACTTATTGCATACCTAGTGATCGCCTTTATAGTCACCCTATTATGGATGACGTTTGACAAAGCTAAAGTATACAACTCATTATGTAGGGAACCGTAGTGACTTCAGGTCTAAGGATTATTCATACCAATAGTCACATGAGAATGTTTATGACACTCATATAATGATTCATGAAACATTCTCATGACGGATCAATTCAGTACATAGTCTCTAATATGTATTCATGTGTCAATTTGATATCACATATCCATGACTTGTGAAATTAAGTCATCAATTGACCTACATACTAGTCTCTGCGCATTAATATTGTCCTTGAATATTAATACTCGACTAGGAATAGTTAAGAGTAGTATTCTATATATATATATATATATATAACACATATAAGAAATAATATAATAAACAAACCTTGCCTGTTATTAATGAAATATGATACATATGATCCCTAATCATTCATCTCATAATTGGAACTAAGGACTGACACTAGCAAGGAATCCTTGTCAATTGTAAACAACTGAGAGAGTTAAGAGGGAGTCAAAAAGTGACATTTGGCAAAACCCCTTTGATGCACAAGTCAAATTTCATTGGAGAAGAAGAACAGAAGAGTATAATAGAATAGCAGCAATGTATTAGAGTTATGACTTTTTCAGTTGGTTAATCTTCCCCTCACTCATTTTTTAAGTACTCTTTTTATACAAATATGAGGGTGGACAAATAGACACTGCACTCCGCATTTAGCCGCATCAGTTCTAGTCTGCGATGCCTATTAACGCATATAACTGCCACATCTATTTAGGAGAAATGTCATTGTCTGCTTGTTTGTCTTGGTTGTTTATGTTGGTTTTTTCCGAGCCGCAAAAACCGCTTTTTGCGTTGCAGAAACCTCAGAATCGCCGGCCACGGATCCGTGCGAAGATATATTAAAATAAAACATGCATGTGCTTACTAAAAACCCTAGATCTACCTTAGATCTAAGAGGTGAGATCATTACCCTCGATGCGACGCCCTTCACAAATCCCGCTCGTCCAAAATGGTTGCCGGAACTTGAGAGTGTCAAGTGCACACTCCTCTATTGGTATCCACACAAGCAAAATGTAGAGAAAAGACAATCTTGAGTGTGCTAGCACTCCTAGAATGTCTCGGCAAGATGAGGAAGAAGAAGGAGAGCTTGAGGGAAAATTGATCCAAGGTTGAAGATAATGTTGTGTGTAACTCACCAAATGAATTTCACCATCATAACCCCTAAAGTGGCCGGCCACATTATGGAGAGGGGGTTACATGCATGCATGTAACTCCCATGACCCTTGGTCTCCTTCATGATGTGGCACCAATTGACAAAGTCAATGATGATGTGGAGCATCATCATTGGCCGGCCATGCCAAGTCATCATCATGACATGACATTTGGTCAAGTTAAACTTGACCTTTCATCTTCCCTCTCAAGTCAAGTCAAACTTGACCTCTTATCTCTCATGATTGATCAAATCTAACCACTTGACTCAAGTCAATTTAATTTAATGAATCTCTATTCATTAATTTAAATTGATTTGATGAATCAAATATAAATTAGACTCATTCAACACTTGAATCAACTTGAGTCTAACTCAATTAGTCTAATTTGGATTACTCTTAATCCAATTTGGTTCATCCCATGAACCTAATCCTCATGGTTCATCATATGAACCTAATCTCCATCTAATTGCTCTTATGTGTGTGACCCTATAGGTTCTTGTAACGTTGGCAATGTCCCTAAACCGATTTAGGAACATAAGCAATGAGCGGTATCTAGCAACACATCATTGCTACCCAAGTTACAAGAATGTTGAGCTCCAACATCACCTTTGTGACTACTAATTGTGACTCTCATAATATGTGACAATGTTCCTCTATCCTTGACATCTAGATTGACCAATCGAGGCATAGACCGTGTCATCCTCGGTACAATCTATATCTTGAACTACAAGTAGACTCACTCTATTCAAATGAGCTCAATATCTCATATTGACTCATTTGGGCATGGCCATGCACTTCGTGGTCTCATTCTATCAAGAATATCGATGTCACCCCCATCATATAGGAGGGATAGATCTCATCTACATCACTCACATCCCTCCGTATAAATTGTTACATACCCAGTAATCGCCTTTATAGTCCACCCATTTACGGGTGACATTTGACGAAGCCAAAGTATGCAACTCCTTAAGTAGGGAACCATGGTGACTTCAGGTCTAAGGACTAATAGTCATACTAATAGCCACATAAGAAAGTATATGACACTCATATAATGATCCATGATACTTTCTCATGACGGGTCATTCATTATACATTCTCTAATGCATACTCATGTGTCAACTTGATATCTCATATCCATGACTTGTGAGATCAAGTCATCGTGTTGACCTTCATGCTAGTCTCTACGCATTAACATTGTCCCTGAATGTTAATACTCGACTAGGAATGATTAAGAGTAGTGTTCTCTATATCATCTTAATATCGATTCAACCAATCGATTGATATAGATAAGAACCTACTACTCAAGGACATTATTATATTTAGTTATTTGGCACCAATACAAGTAAATATAATAACCATGCCTTTATAAATAGGAATATGATACAATAAAGTCCATACAACAATCATCACATGATTGGCTCTAGGACTTTCACTAACAATCTCCCACTAGCACTAGTGTCAATCACCGTAGTATCTAATACCCAATGACCTAGTTTGACCATCATACTTTTTCTGTGTCAAAGCCTTGGTCAAGGGATCTGCGATGTTAGCCTCTGTGGGTACTCTGCAAATCTTTACATCTCCTCTATCGATAATCTCTCGAATGAGATGCAAGTGCCGTAGTATGTGTTTGGTCTGCTGGTGTGAGCGAGGTTCCTTAGCCTGTGCAATCGCTCCATTGTTGTCACAATAGAGCTCTATAGGATCTGCAATGCTAGGAACCACCCCAAGTTCAGCAATGAACTTGCGGATCCAAACTGCCTCCTTTGCTGCCTCAGATGCAGCGATATACTCGGCTTCTGTTGTAGAATCAGCAACTGTGTCCTGCTTCGATCTCTTCCAGCTCACAGCGCCACCATTCAAGCAAAACATGAACCCTGACTGCGATCTATAATCATCCTGGTCAGTTTGGAAGCTGGCATCATTGTAACCCTTTACAGCTAGCTCCTTATCGCCTCCAAATATCAAGAAATATTCTTTAGTCCTTCTCAAGTACTTAAGAATATTCTTGACTGCTATCCAGTGACGCTCACCTGGATCTGACTAGTATCTACTCGTCATGCTCAAAGCATACAAGACATCAGGACGAGTATACAGCATGGCGTACATGATAGATCCTATAGCAGATGCGTAAGGGATCTTATCCATGCGGTCTCTCTCCTCTCTAGAAGAGGGACTTTGAGTCTTCGAAAGACTCACACCATGTGACATTGGCAGAAGTCCTTTCTTGGAATTCTGCATGGCAAACCGAAGTAATACCGTGTCAATGTATGTACTCTGACTTAGGCCAAGCAATCTCTTAGATCTATCTCTATAGATCTTGATGCCTAGAATACAGGCTGCTTCACCTAAGTCCTTCATTGAGAAGCACAACCCGAGCCAAGTCTTCACAGACTGTAGCAAAGGGATGTCATTCCCAATGAGCAGTATGTCATCCACATACAATACAAGGAAGACAACTGTGTTCCCATTAACCATCTTGTAGACACAGAGTTCATCTTCATTCTTGATGAAACCAAACTGTTTGATCGCATCATCGAATCGAAGATTCCAGCTCCGAGAAGCTTTCTTTAGCCCATAAATGGACCTTTGCAGCTTGCATACCTTCCCAGTATGCTGTGGATCTTCAAAACCCTCAGGTTGTGTCATGTACACATCCTCGAGTAAGTTTCCATTCAGAAACGCGGTTTTGACATCCATCTGCCAGATCTCATAATCGTGGTATGCTGCAATAGCAAGCAAGATCCGAATGGACTTAAACATCGCCACTGGAGAAAAGGTTTCATCATAGTCAATACCATGGATTTGCTTGAAACCTTTAGCCACAAATCGGCCCTTATAGGTATGCGTAAGTCCATCCATGTCAGTCTTTCTCCTAAAGACCCACTTACACCCAATGGGTTTGACCCCTTCAGGTGGATCAACCAAAGTTCATACTGTAGGGGATCGATTGGCCGGCTAGAGGGGGGTGAATAGTACTCGTTCGTTGGATGTCGTAATTCGTTCGTTCTTCTTGCGTTGCTTATCTACGATTGTCGTTAGCGCAGCGGAATAACAATAATAATGAAGCTAACAATACACAATCACACAACACAAGATATACGTGGTTCGGAACCGAATGGTTCCTACTCCACGGGCGAGCTCACCGAGCTCTAGTTATGCACACGACACTAACTATAACACTCCTTCTCGACAACATGTCGGAGGTGGAGAAACCCCTCACAAGCAATTACAATGTAATATAGAAATACAAGCAAATACACAAATACAATACACAAGAAAACTTTCACCGATTGCTTTGATTGCTTTGCTTGTTGCTTGCTTTGATTGGCTCTTGAAGGACTGGAATGCAGCAGCAATTCCCCTCCAATAGCTCCACAAAAACCATTGCAAAAACCTCCATCTCGAGCTCCTTTTATAACCTGCATCGAGCTATTTTTCCGCCTAGCAGTCGACTGCCAAAAGGCCCCAGTCGACTGCCCCTGTAACCGTTGTCTCACAACGGCCAGATCCACGTCGGACAAGTTCCAACGGATCACCTACCAGTCGACTGATGATGCCCATCGATCAGTGGTGACATCGATCGGCCCGATCGGCTCACGAGCATTCTGTCTTCTCGCGACACTCCCATCGATCATTGCCATCCCTCGGCGGTCGGCGCTAACAAAACCCTAGCCTTACACCAGTCGAACTCTAGTCGACTTGGATCAGTCGAACCAGCACCTATGTCAGTAGACTGATGTCGGGCAAAACCTCAAACACCAAGTTGTTTGAGCATCCGACCGTCGGGTAAACCCTCAAACATCAAGTTTGAGCCTCCGACACTCAGTCTTAGCCACTTGGCCAAGTCCACCTTATCCCTCATGGAGTTCCCCACCAAAGCTCTCTTCCCTCAGCCTACGTCCCTCGGATGCGCCAAGCGCACGACTTCGCAACTCCATCCTTCGCGTCTCATGCCCTAGAAGTATGCTTCCCTTTGGGTACACTCCATTCGCTCCCCGTCCAGCAGTCCCTCGGATGCACCAAGCGCATGGCTTCGCAATGCCATCCTTCACCGACTCAAGGACCCCGAGCCTAGTGAACTTACCAAGTCCTTAAGACTTCCCAAATGCACCAAGTGCACGGCTTCGCAATGCATTTCTCACCAAGCACCAAGCGCACGGCTTCGTAATGCTTTGGATTTCCCATGCCAAGCACCAAGCGCACAACTTCGCAATGCTTTGGACTTTCCCATGCCAAGGCTTCCCCCTTGGACTTCCACACCAAGCTCCATGCTTGGAATTTCCATGCCAACCCCATGTTGGACTTTCCCATGACAATCTCATGTCATGAGTTTTGTCTATCATCAAAATATCATCAAGGTACTGCTTGAGTCAAACTCGAGTCAACCTGGGCCGATTGCACCAACACATACTTGGTTGGTGTACATGGATTCCATCTCGGATCTCATGGCCTCTAGCCATTTCTCAGAATCTGGGCTCATCACAGCTTCCTGATAGGAGGTAGGCTCATTCTCAATGAGCATAACGTCATCATGGTCAGACAAGAGAAATGAGTATCTCTCAGGCTGACGACGTACCCTATCAGACCTGCGAAGAGGTAAGTCTACATGAACAGGTGGTTGTTCCACAACTCTTTGTGCAACAACCTCATCACCCACAACACTTTGTGGTTCCTGTTCAACCTCTATCAAGGCCTCAGTGTTATGGTCCTTATCTTGAATTTCTTCAAGATCAAAGGTACTCCCACTAGTTTTTCTAGAAACAAAATCTCTTTCTAGAAAAACTCCAGTCTTTGCCACAAACACTTTGTGCTAACTGGGAATGTAGAAGTAATATCCCTTTGTATCCTTGGGATATCCAACAAAATAGCACCTATCGGATTTGGGCCCCAGTTTGTTTGAGACTTGACGTCGAACGTAAGCCTCACAACCCCAAATCCTCATAAAAGACATCTTGGGATTTCTCCCTGTCCATATCGTATATGGTGTCTTTATGACAGCCTTGGATGGTACATGGTTAAGGGTAAAGGCTGTTGTGTCTAGAGCATATCCCCAAAAGGATATAGGAAGATCTGTGTGACTCATCATAGATCGTACCATATCCAATAGGGTACGATTCCTCCTTTCGGATACACCATTCCACTGTGGTGTTCCAGGAGGAGTGAGTTGGGATAGAATCTCACACTCCACTAGATAGTGACGAAACTCATGGCTAAGGTATTCACCACCTTGATCTGATCGAAGTATCTTAATACTCTTGCCAAGCTGGTTTTGTACTTCATTCTTGAATTCTTTGAACTTTTCAAAGGATTCTGATTTATGTGTCATAAGATACACATAACCATATCTACTGAAGTCATCAGTAAATGTAATGAAGTACCTATAACCACCTCTAGCAGCAACATTGAAAGGACCACATACATCACTATGTATAAGTCCTAACAAATCTGTTGCTCTTTTGTTGTGTCCACTAAAGGGAGTCTTGGTCACTATGTATAAGTCGACTCTTGGCGATCAAGCGCCATAGCCGCATTAGCCTCGGCTACAGAGCGCTCTGTGCTCGTAACTCAATCATCGGTCATCGCCGTCCCTTGGCAATGATCGTCTGGCAATTCAGCTCTTAAACGGCAGTCAAACTCAAGTTGACTCACGACAGTCGAACCGGCCATAATGCCAGTCGACTGTCAACCTCAAAAATGAGGTTTTAACCCAAGTATGGTGTCCCCATACTTGCTAGACCACCCTTAGCCTAGAACTAAGCCTTCTAGCCACCTCCATCAGCCTTACGCCTCTCGGATCCCTCCAAGTCATCAATTACTTGTTCATCCATCGCGCTAGCCTTCAGGTGCTTCCATCGGCTATGTCATGCTAACGGTTTCTACACCGCCAAGGCACATTGGACTTACGCCGCCAAGACTCCGCTTGGACTTTACGCCGCCAATATCAAACCCCTTGGACTTCTCAAATGCCAAGACTCAAGCTTGGACTTTCCCTTGCCAATCCATGTTGGACTTTCCATGCCAAGACCCATGCTTGGACATCCCTTGTGTCAAGTACTCAAGACTTGGACTTTCTCAAATGCCAAGTATCCCACTTGGACTTTCCATGCCAAGTACCCATGACTTGGAGTTTACCTTGCCAAGACCCATGCTTGGACTCTGACTTAGGCCAAACAATCTCTTAGATCTATCTCTATAGATCTTGATGCCTAGAATACAGGTTGCTTCACCTAAGTCCTTCATTGAGAAACACTTCCCTAGCCAAGTCTTCACAAACTGTAGCGAAGGAATGTCATTCCCAATGAGTAGTATGTCATCACATACAATACAAGGAAGACAACTGTGTTCCAATTAACCCTCTTATAGACACAGGGTTCATCTTCATTCTTGATGAAACTAAACTGTTTGATCGCATCATGGAATCGATGATTCCAGCTCTGAGAAGCTTGCTTTAGCCCATAAATGGACCTTTGCAACTTGCATACTTTGTCAGTATGCTATGGATCTACAAAACCCTCAGATTGTGTCATGTACACATCCTCGAGCAAGTTTCCATTCAGAAACACGGTCTTAAAATCCATCTGCCAGATCTCATAATCGTGGTATGCTGCAATAGCAAGCAAGATTCGAATGGACTTAAACATCGCAACTGGAGAAAAGGTTTCATTATAGTTAATACCATGAATTTGCTTGAAACCTTTAGCCACCAATCGACCCTTATAGGTATGCGTAAGTCCATCCATGTCAGTCTTTCTCTTAAAGACCCACTTACACCCAATGAGTTTGATGCCTTCAGATGGATCAACCAAAGTCCATACTTGGTTGGTGTACATGGATTCCATCTCGGATCTCATGGCCTCTAGCCATTTCTCAGAATCTGGGCTCATCACAGCTTCCTGATAGGAGGTAAGCTCATTCTCAATGAGCATAACGTCATCATGGTTAGATAAGGGAAATGAATATCTCTCAGGTTGATGATGTACCCTATCAGACCTGTGAAGAGGTAGGTCTATCTGAATAGGTTGTTGTTCCACAACTCTTTGTGCAACAATCTCATCACCCACAACACTTTGTGGTTCTTGTTCAACATCCATCAAGGCCTCAATACTATGGTCCTTATCTTGAATTTCTTCAAGATCGAACGTACTCCCACTAGTTTTTCTAGAAATAAAATCCCTTTCTAGAAATACCTCAGTCTTTGCCACAAACACTTTGTGCTGACTGAGAATGTAGAAGTAATATCCCTTCATTTCCTTGGGATATCCAACAAAATAGCACTTATCGGATTTGGGTCCCAGTTTGTTTGAGACTTGACGTCGAACGTAAGCCTCACAACTCCAAATCCTCATGAAAGACATCTTGGGAGTTTTCCCTGTCCATTTCGTATATGATATCTTTATCACAGCCTTGGATGGTACATGGTTAAGTGTGAAGGCTGCTGTGTCTAGAGCATATCTGCAAAAGGATATAGGAAGATCTATGTGACTCATCATAGATCGTACCATATCTAATAGGGTACGATTCCTCCTTTCGGATACACCATTCTACTGTGGTGTTCCAGGAGGAGTGAGTTAGGATAGAATCCCACACTCAGCTAGATAGTCACGAAACTCATGGCTAAAGTATTCACCACCTCGATCTGATCGAAGTATCTTAATACTCTTGCCAAGCTAGTTTTGTACTTTATTCTTGAATTCTTTGAACTTTTCAAAGGATTCCGACTTATGTGTCATCAGATACACATAACCATATCTACTGAAGTCATCAGTAAATATAATGAAGTACCTATAACCACTTCTAGCAGCAATATTGAAAGGGTAACATACATCACTATGTATAAGTCCTAACAAGTCTGTTTCTCTCTTGATGTGTCCACTAAAAGGAGTCTTGGTCATCTTGCCTAGAAGGCAAGACTCGCATGTCTCATATGATTCAAAATCAAATGAGTCCAGCAGTCCATTCTTATGGAGCTGGGATAAGTGACTCTCATTTATGTGACTTAAGCGACAATGCCAGAGATAGTTTGGTTCAACTCATTTGACTTGAACCTTTTGGTACTTATGTTATAGATGGGGCTCTCTAAGTCTAGAATGTAGATTACGTTCATCAGAGGTTTACTACAATAGAACATATCATTTAAATAAACTGAACAATATTTATTCTTTATTATAAATGAAAAGTCTTTCTTATTTAAACAAGAAACTGAAATTATGTTCTTAGTCAGAGCAGGCATATAACAACATTCATCTAGTTCTAGTACAAGCCCAGAGGGCAGAGATAGAAAATAATTTCCTATAGCAACAGCAGCAACCCTTGCTCCATTGCCTACTCGTAGGTCCACCTTGCCCTTCGTCAATGCCCTGCTATTTCTCAGCGCCTGCACATTAGTACAAATGTGAGATGCACATCCGGTATCTAATACCCATGATAAAGAAATAGATAGATTGACTTCTATGACATATATACCAGAAGTAGAAGTCTCACTTCTCTTCTTCTTAAGATCTTCCAGGTATGCTTTGCAGTTACGCTTCCAGTGTCCATCTTCCTTGCAGTGGAAGCAAGTCCCTTCCTTGGCCACCCCTCCTTTCGGTTTCAGTGTCTTGCCTTTGCCCTTGGCTTGGAACTTTCCCTTACCTTTAGGCTTGCCCTTGCCTTTCTTCTTTTGCACCATCAAAATGGAGTTAGTTTTTCTCTTCTTAAGATTGAGCTCAGCAGTTCTCAACATGCTAAGCATCTCAGTCAGTGGCTAATCAATTCCATTCATGTTGTAATTCATGATAAATTGATTGTAGCTTTCTGGCAAATATTGCAAGATCAAGTCATCGGTCATTTCTTGGCCAAGTGTGAATCTCAACCTCTGTAGGTTATCTATGTACTCAATCATCTTGAGTACATATGGACCTACAGGAGTCCCATCTTGCATCTTGCACTGAAACAGTGCCTTAGAGATCTCGTATCTCTCGTGCCTTGCTTGTCCTTGATACAGTTGACGAAGATGTTCAACCATATCAAAAGCATTCATGAACTCGTGTTGCTTCTGAAGCTCAGAGTTCATGGTCACGAGCATGAGGCATGACACATCTAATACATCATCTTGATGCTTCTTGTAAGCATCTCGGTCAGCTCGCAAGGCAGTGGCAAGAGGTGCTTTCGGAATGGGCTTCTCCAAGACGTATAATTTTCTTTCTTGAGTGAGAATGATTCTCATATTCCTGTACTAGTCCAGGAAATTAGCTCAATTGAGCTTGTCCTTCTCAAGGACAGAATGCAGGGAGAGAGTGTTCGTGTTTGACGACATGACAATCTACAAATAAACAATGCAGAAAGTAAATATCATATTCCATTTATCATTTAATTAGGCCTTTAATTAAATGATGCTCCCACTGAATTATAGGCCTTTTGTAGAATCGAGTCATGGATGTGGTCAAACCACATTACTAGATTCATACAAACTAGCTATAATTCTCGTGGGACAAGATCCACATCATACTATGCCTTGAGTTAGCTTTGGCTAAATCGCCCAAGACTTAGTATGATCGGTAGGTAACAAATTACTGATTATATCTCTATACAACTCTTGTTTATAGGATAAAGATCCACATTTACAAAAGAACTTGAGTTAGCTTTGGCTAAATCACCCAAGATTTAGTGTAAATGTGATCTTATCCTATCTTTCCAACTGTTCTCACTCAAGAAAGAAAATTGTATGTCCTGGAGCAGTCCATTCCGGAAGCACCTCCTGCCATTGCCTCACGAGCTGACCGAGATGCTTACAAGAAGCATCAAGATGATGTATTAGATGTGTTATGCCTCATGCTCGCGACCATGAACTCTAAGCTTCAGAAGCAACACGAGTTCATGAATGCTTTTGATATGGTTGAATGTCTTCGTCAACTGTATCAAGGACAAGCAAGGCACAAGAGATACGAGATCTCTAAGGCACTGTTTCAGTGCAAGATACAAAATGGGACTCCCGTAGGTCCATATGTACTCAAGATGATTGGGTACATAGAGAACCTACAGAGGTTGGGATTCCCACTTGGCCAAGAACTGGCCACTGACTTAATCTTGCAATCTTTGCCAGAAAGCTACAATCAATTCGTCATGAATTACAACATGAATGAAATTGATAAGTCACTGCCTGAGATGCTTAGCATGTTGAGAACTGATGAGCTCAACCTTAAGAAGGGAAAACCCGACTCCATTTTGATGGTGCAAAAGAAGAAAGGCAAGGGCAAGCCTAGAGGTAAGGGAAAGTCTCAAGCCAAGGGCAAAGCCAAGGCACTAAAACCGAAAGGAGGGGTGGCCAAAGAAGGGACTTGCTTCCACTGTAAGGAAGCTGGACACTGGAAGCGTAACTTCAAAGCATACCTGGAAGATCTTAAGAAGAAGAGAAGTGAGACTTCTACTTCAGGTATATATGTCATAGAAGTTAATCTATCTATTTCTTCATCATGGGTATTAGATATCGGATGTGCATCTCACATTTGTACTAATTTGCAGGCGCTGAGAAATAACAGGGCATTGACGAAGGGCGAGGTGGACCTACGAGTAGGCAATGGAGCAAGGGTTGCTTTTGTTGCTGTAGGAACTTATTTTCTATCTCTGCCCTCTGGGCTTGTACTAGAATTAAATGAATGTTGTTATGTGTCTGCTCTAACTAAGAACATAATTTCAGTTTCTTGTTTAGACAAGAAAGGCTTTTCATTTATAATAAAGAACAAATGTTGTTCAATTTATTTAAATGATATGTTCTATTGTAGTGCACCTCTGATGAACGGACTCTACATTCTAAACTTAGAGAGCCCCATCTATAACATAAGTACCAAAAGGTTCAAGTCAAATGAGTTGAACTAAACCTATCCCTGACATTGTCGCTTAAGTCACATAAATGAGAGTCACTTATCCTAGCTCCATAAGGATGGGTTGCTGGACTTATTTGATTTTGAATCATATGAGACATGCGAGTCTTGCCTTCTAGGCAAGATGACCAAGACTCCCTTTAATGGACACAGCAAAAGAGCAACATACTTGTTAGGACTTATACATAGTGATGTATGTGGCCCTTTCAATGTTGCTGCTAGAGGTAGTTATAGGTACTACATTATATTTACTGATAACTTCAGTAGATATAGTTATGTGTATCTGATGACACATATGTCGGAATCCTTTGAAAAGTTCAAAGAATTCAAGAATGAAGTACAAAATCAGCTTAGCAAGAGTATTAAGATACTTTGATCAGATCGAGGTGGTGAATACCTTAGTCATGAGTTTCATGACTATCTAGCTGAGTGTGAGATTCTATCCCAACTCACTCCTCTTGGAACATCACAGTGGAATGGTGTATCCGAAAGGAGGAATTGTACCCTATTAGATATGGTATGATCTATGATGAGTCACATAGATCTTCCTATATCCTTTTGGGGATATGCTCTAGACACAACACCCTTCACTCTTAACCGTGTTCCATCCAAAGCCGTGATAAAGACACCATATACGATATAGACAGGGAAAAATCCCAAGATGCCTTTCATGAGGATTTGGAGTTATGATGCTTACTTTCGACATCAAGTCTCAGATAAACTGGGACCCAAATCCGATAAGTGCTATTTTGTTGGATATCCCAAGGAAACGAAGGGATATTACTTCTATATTCCTAGTCAGCACAAAGTGTTTGCGGCAAAGACTGCGGTATTTCTAGAAAGGAATTTTGTTTCTATAAAAACTAGTATGAGTACGTTCGATCTTGAAGAAATTCAAGATATGGACCATAGCACTAAGGCTGAGATGAAGGTTGAATAGGAACCACAAAGTTTTGTGGATGATGAGATTGTTACACAAAGAGTTGTGGAACAACAACCTGTTCAGGTAGACCTACCTCTTCGTAGGTCTGATAGCGTACGTCGTCAGTCTGAGAGATACTCATTTCTCTTGTCTGACCATGATGACGTTATGCTCATTGAGAATGAGGCTACCTCCTATCAGAAAGCTATGATGAGCCCAGATTCTGAGAAATGGCTAGAGGCCATGAGATCCGAGATGAAATCCATGTACACCAACCAAGTATGGACTTTGGTTGATCCACCTGAAGGCATCAAACTCATTGGGTGTATGTGGGTCTTTAAGAGAAAGAATGTTATGGATGGGCTTATGCATACCTATAAGGGTCGATTGGTGGCTAAAGGTTTCAAGAAAATTCATGGTATTGACTATGATAAAACCTTTTCTCCAGTTGTGATGTTTAAGTCCATTCGGATCATGCTTGCTATTACAGCGTACCACGATTATGAGATCTGGCAGATGGATGTCAAAATCACATTTCTGAATGGAAACTTTCTCGAGGATGTGTACATGACACAGCCTGAGGGTTTTGTAAATCCACAGCATACTGACAAAGTATGCAAGCTGCAAAGGTCCATTTATGGGCTAAAGCAAGCTTCTCAGAGCTGGAATCTTCAATTCGATGATGCGATCAAACAGTTTAGTTTCATCAAGAATGAAGATAAACCCTGTATCTACAAGAGGGTTAATGGAAATATAGTTGTCTTCCTTGTATTGTTTGTGGATGACATACTACTCATTGGGAATGACATCCCTTCACTGCAGTCTGTAAAGACTTGGCTGAGGAAGTGTTTCTCAATGAAGGACTTAGGTGAAGCAGCCTATATTCTAGGCATCAAGATCTATAGAGATATATCTAAGAGATTGCTTTGCCTAAGTCAGAGTACATATATTGACAGGGTATTACTATGGTTTGTCATTTAGAATTCCAGGAAGGGACTTCTGCCGATGTCACATGGTGTGAGTCTTTCGAAGACTCAAAGTCCCTCTTCTAGAGAGGAGAGAGATCACATGGATAAGATCCCTTATGCATCTGCCATAGGATCTATCATGTACGTCATGCTATGTACTCGTCCTGATGTCTCGTATGCTTTGAGCATGACGAGTAGATACCATTCAGATCCAGGTGAGCATCACTGGATAGCAGTCAAGAATATTCTTAAGTACTTGAGAAGGACTAAAGAATATTTCTTGATATTTGGAAGCGATGAGGAGCTAGTTGTAAAGGGTTACAGCGATGCCAGTTGCCAAACTAACCAGGATGATTATAGATCATAGTCAGAGTTTGTGTTTTGCTTGAATGGTGGCACTGTGAGCTGGAAGAGTTCGAAGCAGAACATAGTTGCTGATTCTACAACAGAGGCCGAGTATATTGCTGCATCAGAGGCAGTAAAGGAGGCAGTTTAGATTCGCAAGTTCATTACTGAGCTTGGGGTGGTTCCTAGCATAGCAGATCCTATAGAGCTGACAACAATGGAGCAATTTCACAAGCTAAGGAACCTCGCTCACACCAGCGGACCAAATGCATACTACAACGCTTCCATCTCATTCAAGAGATTATCGATAGAGAAGATGTAAAGATTTGCAGAGTACCCACAGAGGCTAACATCGCAGATCCCTTGACTAAGGCTTTAGCACAGAAAAAGCATGATGGTCACACTAGGTCATTGGGTATTAGATACTACAGTGATTGACACTAGTGCTAATGGGAGATTGTTAATGAAAGTCCTAGAGCCAATCATGTGATGATTGTTGTATGGACTTTGTTGTATCATATTCTTATTTATAAAGACATTTCTATATGGTTATTATACTTACTTGTATTGGTGCAAAATAACTAAGTATAATAACGTCCTTGAGTAGAAGGTTCTTATCTATATCAATCGATTGGTTGAATTGATAATGAGATGATATAGAGAATACTACTCTTAATCATTCCTAGTCAAGTATTAATATTCAGGGACAATGTTAATGCAAATAGACTAGCATGTAGGTCAACTCGATGACTTGATCTCACAAGTCATGGATATGAGATATCAAGTTGACACATGGGTATGCATTGGAGAATGTATACTGAATGACCCACCATGAGAAAGTATCATAGATTGTTATATGAGTGTCATATACTTTCTCATGTGACTATTAGTATGACTATTAGTCCTTGGACCGGAAGTCACCATGGTTCCCTGCATAAGGAGTTGCATACTTTAGCTTCATCAAACATCACCCATAAATGGGTGGACTATAAAGGCGATTACTAGGGATGTAACAAATTATGCAAAGGGATATGAGTGATGTAGATGGGATCTATCCCTCCTATATGACGGGGGTGACATCGATATTCTTGATAGAGTGAGACCATGAAGTGCATGGTCATGCCCAAATGAGTCAATATGAGATATTGAGCTCATTTGATTAGAGTGAGTCTACTTGGAGTTCAAGATATAGATTGTACAGAGGATGACACGGTCTATGTCTCAATTGGTCAATCTAGATGTCAAGGATAGAGGGACATTGTCACATATTGTGAGAGTCACAATTAGTAGTCACAAAGGTGATGTTGGATCTCAACATTCTTGTAACTTGGGTAGCAATGATGTGTTGCTAGATACGCTCATTGTTTATGTTTCTAAATCGGTTTAGGAACATTGCCAATGTTACAAGAACCTATAGGGTCACACACAAAGGGCAATTAGATGGAGATTAAGTTCATATGATGGACCATGAGGATTAGGTTCATGTGATGAACCAAATTGGATTAAGAGTAATCCAAATTAGACTAATTGAGTTGGACGCAATTTGATTCAAGTGTTGAATGAGTCAAATTTAGATTTGATTCATTGAGTCAATTTAAACTAATGAATAAATATTCATTAAATTAAATTGACTTGAATCAAATGGTTGGATTTGATCAACCATGGGAGATAAGAGGTCAAGTTTGACTTGACTTGAGAGGGAAAATAAATGGTCAAGTTTGACTTGACCAAATGTCATGTCATGATGACTTGTCATGGGCCGGCCAATGATGATGTTCCACATCATCATGGACACATCATGGGGTGCCACCTCATGAGAGAGACCAAGAGTCATGGCTCTTGGTATTACATGGAGGTATTTAACCCTCCATGAAGTGGCCGACCACTTTATGTGTGTGCATTAGTGTGAAGTTAGTGAACTTAACTTCATCTTCTCCCTTCCTCTCTTCTCAAGCTCTATCTCCCTCTTCCTTTCTTGCCGTGGGTTTCAAGGAGTGCTAGCGCACTCTAAGTTGCCTTCTCCACCTATTGTTCATGTGGATACTTGTAGAGGAGTGAACGCTTGACACTCTCGAGTTCCGGCAAGCCGTTTGGATGAGCGGGATAAGCGAAGGGCGTCGTATCAAGGGTAAAGCTCTTCATATGTAGATCTAAAGTAGATCTAAGGTTTTAAACATGTACATGTATATTTTTGTTTATGTTCGCATGGATCCATGGCCGACTTCTGATGTTTTCGCAACGCAAAAAGCGGTTTTTATGGCTCGGATAGTCTAACATATGTGATAATGTCCCTCTATCCTTGACATCTAGATTGACTAATTGAGGCATAGACCATGTCATCCTCTGTACAGTCTATATCTTTAACTCCAAGTAGACTCACTCTAATCAAATGAGCTCAATATCTCATATTGACTTATTTGAGCATGACCATGCACTTAGTGGTCTCACTCTATCAAAAATCATGATGTCACTCCCGTCATATAGGAGGAATAGATCTCATCTACATCACTCACATCCCTCCGCATAATTTGTTACTTACCCAGTAATCGCCTTTATAGTCCACCCATTTACGGGTGACGTTTGATGAAGCCAAAGTATGCAACTCCTTATGTAGGGAACCATGGTAACTTCAGGTCCAAGGACTAATAGTCATACTAATAGTCACATGAGAAAGTATATGACACTCATATAACGATCTATGATACTTTCTCATGGTGGGTCATTCAGTATACATTCTCCAATGCATACCCATGTGCCAACTTGATATCTTATTTCCATGACTTGTGAGATCAAGTCATCGAGTTGACCTACATGCTAGTCTCTTCGCATTAACATTGTCCCTGAATATTAATACTTGACTAGGAATGATTAAGAGTAGTGTTCTCTATATCATCTCATTATCGATTCAACCAATCGATTGATATAGATAAGAACCTTCTACTCAAGGACGTTATTATACTTAGTTATTTGGCACCAATACAAGTAAGTATAATAACCATAAAGAAATGCCTTTATATATATAGGAATATGATACAACAATCATCACATGATTGACTCTAGGGTAACACTAATGTAGTTCTGGTCCCAAAGCCCTCTGGGCAGTGGAGAATGTGTATCAACTTTCGTGATTTGAATAAAATATTCCCTAAAGACTGTTACCCCTTGCCTCGTATTGATCAGTTGGTTGACTCCACTATGGGGTACGAAGTCGTATCTCTCATGGATGCCTATCAAGGGTTTCATCAAATCCCACTAGCAAAGGATGATCAGAAGCGTGTCAGTTTTGTGACAGTAGGAGGGTTGTATGCTTACGTAGTTATATCTTTCGGCCTAAAGAATGCGAGAGCTATTTATCAACGACTCATGGACAAAATTTTTACAGAACAAAAAGGCAAGAATGTGGAGGTGTATGTTGATGGCATTCTGATCAAATCCAAAATGACTCGAGACCTAGTAATAGATTTGGAAGAAACCTTTGCTGCTCTGAGAAGGTATAATATGAAGCTAAACACCAAGAAGTGTCTTTTCAGAGTAAAAAGTGGAAAATTTCTGGGATATATTGTTACAGAGAAGGGGTTGCAGGCTAATCTAGAGAAGGTGTAGGCACTCTGCAATATGAAGTCACCTACTAATCTACGGGAGACTCAAAAATTAGTGGGAAAAATAATTTCCTTGTCTCGATTTATAGCCAGATCGGCAGACAAGGGGTTACCCTTCTTTCGAATTTTGTGCAAGGTTGTTCAATTCCAATGGGATGATCATTGTGAGCAAACCTTCCAAGAACTAAAGAAGTATTTGTCTAAACTACCTCTGCTAGCCAAACAAGTATCAGGAGAACCACTGTCGGTGTATTTAGCTGTTTCAGAAGGAGCTATCAGTTCAGTATTGCTGAAGCAGGAAGGTTCTCAATAGCAACCTGTATATTACACCAGTCATATATTGAAAGGAGCAGAATCACAGTATACCAAGCTGGAAAAACTAGCATAGATCCTAGTCTTGACAACCCATAAGTTGAGGCCTTATTTTCTAGCTCACCCGGTAAATGTACTAACCAACAGTGAGCTAGGTAGGGTGGTTACTATACCTAACTCTTCAGGGAGACTCACGAAGTGGGCTATAGAACTAAGTGAATATGATATTCACTACCATCCCCGAACTTCTATCAAGGCTCAGTTGTTAGCCGATTTCCTAGAAGAAGTACCTGTAGGGTTGGAGAGTAGTTCGGCTGAAAAAGAAGAAGGGAAGAAGATATGAAATGTTTTTGTGGATGGGTCTTCTGGATCTACAGGCAGTGGAGTAGAGTGATGTTGGTATCTCCCAAAGAGGAAGAAACCCACATAGTTGATTGCCTCGGATACCGGGCGTCCAATAATGAAGAAGAGTATGAAGCCATCCTAGCTAGATTGCAGGCCGCCAAAACTATTGGGGTAACTTCAATTATTATGCATTCAGACTCCCAGTTAGTTATGTTGCAACTTCAGGGTGCTTTTATTGTTCGGGAAGAGAGATTACAGAAGTATTTGATAGCTTTTGAAAAGGAAAAAGATCATTTCTAGGAGGTCATCCTGCAGTAGATTCCCAGAGAAAACAACCGAAAGGCGGATGAATTGACTCAGCTAGCTAGTGCCCTAGAAGGGATGTGACAGTCAGGCTCTGTTTGCGTGGAAGTACCCAACTCCTTAGCAATATGCAGTGTGGAAGAGGTGGTACCAAAAAATAACCAGATCCCTGATTGGAGAATTGATATTATGGCATATTTACAGCAAGGGAAGGTCCCTAAGGAGAGAGGAGCAACATCTATCTTGGTGATCAAAGCGAACTTGTTACGGGATACTGCTAAGATATGCAACATTAGCAATACGTAACGCGCCCACTATCGAAATGTTTGGGGAAAGAAGATGTCGAGTGGGTGCTTCGAGAAATACATGAGGGGTGTGGTAGCAATCATCTAGGAGAAAGAGTCTTGGCAAGGAAAATTCTATTGGCTGGGTATTTTTGGCCAACTCTTCATCAAGATGCAACCCGCCTGGTGCAAGCTTGTTCAACCTGTCAAAAACACAGTAATCGATCCGAGCAACCAGCCGAGTTGATGAGGGATGTAGTTTCTTCCTGCCCCTTTGATTAGTGGGGGATGGATATAGTGGGTCTCATGTCTGCTGCACCTTTACAGAAGAAGTTTCTATTGGTAGTTGTGGATTACTTTTCTAAATGGGTAGAGGTTGAACCTTTAGCTAAAATCATAGAAAACATAGTAATACAGTTTCTATGGAAGAATATTATATGCCGGTATCGAATCACACGAAGGTTAGTAAGCGATAATGGGCGGCAATTTCAGGGTAAGAAGATTAGAGAATGGTGTCAGAGCCTCAATATTCAACAAGCTTTCACCTCGGTATCTCACCCTCAGGCTAATGGACAGTTGGAGGTAACTAACAGAATCCCCATTCAGGGGTTGAAGACTAAATTGGGTGCTCAGAGAGGAAATTGGGTAGATGAATTGTCTAGGATTCTATGGGCCTATCGAACTACTTCCAAAATGACCATGGGGGAAACTCCGTTTAGCTTGGTGTATGGAAGAGAATCAGTTATTCCGGTAGAAGCCATCTTGAGCAGTGCCCAAATCAAAGCCTATGAGCCAGAACAGAATCAGATCATTAGAAGAACTGAGCTAGACTTGTTGGAAGAGAAGCGGGAGCAAGCTCGAATGCGAGCTGGACTTTACAAGCAAAGAATACAACAAGCCTTTAACAAGAGAGTGGTGCCCAGGAGATTTCAAGAAGGTGATCTAGTCTTATGCAAGGTCAACCCTGTAGGAGACCCGAAAAAGCTGGCTCCTAACTAGGAAGGACCTTACGTCGTTACTCGCCGAGTGGTTAGGTCAACTTATTACCTAAAAGACAATAAGGGCAAGAAATTACCTCGGCTTTGGAGTGTTGTGCACTTAAAATATTTTCATACCATGTAGAAGAAGGTTGTTGAAAGGAGAAATTTGACCTCTTTCCTATAGGTTTTATGTGACCCCTAGTATGTAACAACATGAGTAATAAATATGAACAAGGGTGAAAAAATAAACATCATTGAAATATAGCTTCTCATTTGCAGAAAAAAAAAAGTTAAGAGCGGGATCAAGGATAAATAATTCATTGATGCAATTATCCATGAGTAACAATAGTTCTAAAATGACATGAAAGTTATAATCTAAAATGATTCGGGGGATAGTACCTTAAGCTAGTCTCCCAGTGTAGAAAAAGCGTAGGTTGATAGGCTGGAGGTAGTCCATAATTAGCATATTGCCGAACCGATTCATTGAATCCATCCTGATATGTAGCCCGCATCAAAGACAATAGACACTCTTGTTGGTTCGGGTCATTCGGGCACAGATCTTGATGAAACCTAGCGCAATACTCCTGATGCTCCTGGAGAACTTGACGAATTTGATAATAATGTTGGGATACCTAAAGGATGGCATCAGCCAGAGTGGATATATCATCGGAGCGGAAAGTTTGACCTTGTTGCACAACCCTCGACATCTCCATCATGTCTTGGCGCATAGAAGCTGAAATCCCTTCCACCACCTTAGTATAAACCCTAGTACGGGCGATTTCGCTACTCATCTGCTGAAGGGAAGTTTCTTGCCTGTGTAGTTGAGTGTGAGCATGAGCTCTAGCTATTATTAAAGATGAATTCTCTAGTACCTCCTTGCTCAGTTAAGTATGGAGGGTGGATATTATCTCTCCATCCTTCAGCTGTTGAGCTCGAAGGACCACTATAGTTTTTGTATCCTCTTGTCTCTGCTGTTGGATTTTAGCCATCTGTTCTGACAGCCAACCAGTTCTTGTGACGAGGAATTTTCTCCAGAAGTAGCGGCATGATCATCTCTCTATTGAAGGCTTTGAAGAGTGGACATGATTTCGGCATCCTTCTGTTGTTGGTTCTGAAGGGTCGCTATAGCCTCAACATCTTTCTTTCTTTGGCAATGGGCCTTAGCTAGTTGGTCCCGACATCGGGTCAATTCTTGTAGTAAGAATTGCTCTCGATCCTTGATGGCGGTCTAATCCTCTAGTTGCAGTTGGGTCTGCTATTGAAGCTAGGCACAATAGTGGGAGAAGAAGTGGTTCAACTCCTGGTAATTCGTCATCACCTGAAAGTAGAAGATGTATAATGAAGTTATATCTGAAAACATATATAGAGGTAGCTGAGAAAGCATACCAGCTCCAAGCTATAGCATAGGCTCTCCATCCGTGGAGTGAGCTCCTCTAGGTTGAGGATTCGAATATCCCTGTCAGAGGAAGAAGAAAGATTGGAGGCAACTAGAGGAGTGGATTCACTCATGATTGTAATGAAGGAGGGCAACCCAGAAGATTGTGCTAATGGTCCCATAGGGGAAAAGGTGACAATCTGGGAAATGGAGGTGGTTCCTAAGGAGAAGGGAGATGTTGAAGGGGCAGCAAAAAGAGTCATTGCTAGAAGGCTTAGGGAAGTAGGAGAGGAAAAGGGGAAGGTTGATAGTGGTAGCAGAATGTCAGAAACCACCTGTTGAATAATGGAAGAAGGGGAGCTCATAGGAGAAGGGAAGGAAGAAAGAATAGGGGGATGGAATGGCTCTGACGAGGTGGAGAGAAGAATGGGAGAAAAAATTGAAAGAGTATCGGTTGTTGAAGGAGGTATAATTATTTTTGCTTCTCCACTGGAGGAAGGAGGACTGCTAGAATCATGTTCTAAGTCCTGTTGTGGTGAAAGACCTTCCAAATAGGGGGTCTGCGAAGAAGATGATGAGAGTACGGTCAAAATAGGTAATGGTGAAGATGGAGGAAGGTTAGCCAAAATTGATTCTAATTCCGAGGGGAGCTCAGAAGAAGAAAGAGAATCAAGAGGAGATGTCTCTTCCTCCGGAAGTTGCTGGCATGCAGACCCCCCTGATTTCAGCTTGGGATTGCAAAAAAGGACGCGGCGGCCTAGGGCCGCCCAAAATTGAAGGTAAAGAGGTAGGCGGGCTAGGGTTTGGCGATAATGGCGAAGAAGGAAGGGGAAAAGACTATAACAATTGGGGGTTTACATTGGGCGAAGCTGAGACAACGGGGGATAAAGGCGCAGAGGAACAAGGAGAAGAGATGGATGTTGAAGCAAGGGCAAGGGATATAGAAGAAGATGAAACAAGGGGCGGAAATGTAGTGGTAGTAGGTGGCTGGTCTCCGCTCTGTTTAAGCCCCTCACGGTACTCTGCCATCAGTCGTTGAAGCCTTCAAGAAGCAAGGGACACAAGAAAGTCATCTGAAAAAAGCAAGAAAGTTTCTACCAAGGGGAGAAAGGAAGAGTGTTAGGGCAATCAACCCGTGATATGGTTTTGATGTGTGTGACAAAGGGTTTAAGTTAGGATGATTGAATTTGATTTGTGCGTTGGAGTCTTGCAAAACTTAGTAATTTGCACATGGAGCTTAGGCAAGTGTCACCACTCACGACCTCGTGCTTGAGTCGGAGAAGGAGCATTGCAGAGTCGTGCGCTTGATGTTGCCAAGGGACCATCAGACGAGATGACTTGAAGCGAAGCCAAGGAAGCAGACTTCGAGGGCAAGAGACGCGAAGGAGCATTGCAGAGTCGTGCACTTGATGCTACCGAGGGACATGGCCGCGAACGAAGAGAGCTTCGACAAGGAACTTCAAGTGAGATGAGAGAATGAGTGAATTGTAAGTAGCTAATTAGGTGAACTTGGCCGAATGGCTGAGTGTCGGAGGCTTGACCGCAAGGGTTGAGGTTTACCCAACCGCCGAAAGCTCAAACTGAAGTAAGGTTTGAGTTTTTCTCAGCACCAATCGACTGCCATGTCTGTAGGATCGATGAAGTGTGAATGTGGCCGGCTAGAGGGGGGTGAATAGCCCTCTTTTGTTCGATGACGTAATTCGCTTGTCTACAAAACTAATTAGCGCAACGGAAACAAACAAGACAAGCAAGTAAACAATGCAAAGGTAAAAACAATGCTAACAAGATAATATAACGTGGTTCATGGCTACGCCGCTAATCCACGGTCCCCGATTCGTCCTCGGTGAATCACTCCACAACCAATCCACTATTGGTCTCTCCTTTGCACCAAGCTAGGTGGAGGTAACCCTTACAACTCAAGAACACTCCTTCTTTTACAATTGATGTGAAAGAGAACTAGAAGAAGGAGTTTATCACTTGTAGAGCACTTGGATGATGGTTTGGAATATTAGCATTAGCCATCCAAAAGATCACACCCTCTCTTTTTATAGAGATGGCTGATTTCTTCCGTTAGCGCCGGTCATTGCTGCCCTTAGCGATCATTGCCGCCACTACAATGGCCTCGAACATGTTGGATCCGTTCTAGTCCAGCGGAACCCTTGGCGATCGTGATGTATCCATCGATCATCGCTCCTCAATCGGCGCCCGATCGGCTACGAGGTTCAATGCCGCGACTTCTTCGGCGATCATTGCTGGGCATAAATCCATCAGTCGGATACTAGTCGAACCGCATTCCACTCAGAGCAGTCGACTGTCATTTCATGGAAATCGACTGGTGCCGTGTGAAACTCAAACTTAACATTCGTTTGAGCTTTCGGCGGTCGGGTAAACCTCAACCCTTGCGGTCGAGCCTCCGACACTAAGCCATTCGGCCAATTTCACCTAATGAGCTACTTACAATTCACTCATTCTCTCATCTCACTCGAAGTCCCTCGAAGAAGCTCTCTTCGTTCGCAGCCACATCCCTCGGCAACATTAGGCGCACAACTCCGCAATGCTCCTTCGTGTCTCTTGCCTCCGAAGTCTGCTTCCTTTGCTTCGCTTTAAGTCATCTCGTCCAGCGGTCCCTCGGCAGCATCAAGCGCACGACTCTGCAATGCTCCTTCTCCGACTCAAGCACGAGGTTGTGAGTGGTGAACCCGCCACGGCTCCATGTGCGAATTACTAAGTCCTATAAGACTCCAACGCACATATCAAATCACAATAACAACATAACTTAAACCCTTTGCCACACACATCAAAACCTTATCATGGCAAGAGATTGCCCTAACAATCTCCCCCTTTTTTATGTGTGGCAATCCGTTTAAGTTAGGTAAAATATTTGATAAACTATTAAGGAAGGAAAATATGTAAATAACATGATTAGCAACTCTCCCCCTTAATACATGAAAATCCCCCTAAATATATTCCCCCTTACTTAAACATACATCTTTCTCCCCCTTTGACACCATCAAAAAGATTAAACAAAGTTTATATATCATGGCATCAAGTTTAGAGAGAAATCAAAATCAAAATCATTCAAAAACCTGATAAAATCAGTTTACTGTGCTTGTTCACAGTCAATCAGTTGACTACTATCAATATGGCAGTCGACTGGCACAAAGAAATCAGATTTTTTTGATTTTCTGGATGAATTTCAAAAATACACTATAAATTCCAGAAAATTCAAAAAATATTGAAATTTAGGGAACACATTTCTTTTAGGGTTCTTTATCAATGAAAAATAGTTTTCCACGAAAAAACATTATATTTTCAATGATTTGCAAAAAATCCAAAAGCTTTAAAAACAACTAGTATTTTGATGAAGTTTGTATCAATTTTAACATGTAGTTTTGCTTTGGATTGTTTCAAAACATGAACACACAGATTTTAAAGTAAGAAATTATTTTGAAGACATATGAAATATCCAACCATGATTTTTGGGCAATATGTCTATGAATTAAACATAAGTCTTCCCCATGATTGGTCTATTATTGTTATTTTGATACCTTAAATGACCATCTAAATGCCATAGGCATTAGTGGACATTTGTACAATCCTAACAACTCACTCATGCTAAGTTTTCAATCAAGGTAGCCTATGGTGAGTGTGAGATGCATCCTAAAGGTATATGCATATACTTAACCATTATTTTCATGCAATTCTATCAAGGTTAAGTATCATTCTATCATTCCACATAATCATAAAGACATATATGTATGAATTCCATATTATGATCATGAAACACATGTATTCATCAATTTATAGTCATGCATTAGGTATTACATCATGATAATAAAGAAAATATCACCTAAAGCATGATTTATCTATTTATAGGTGCATTATCATCACCTAACACTATTTCAAAAAATGTTGTCCCGCCATCCTAAGTCAACCAACATATGATATAAATAATTTTATATGGTTGACTATCCTAGGGTTTTCCTAACCCTTTAGGATGGATTTAGGAACCCAAAATAAGTTCTTTCCTATGGGGTTAACTAAATACTCCTTAGAGATCCATTTTCTAGCAATTGTCTTATTTTTGCTTTGGCCCCTAGCAATCAAACATTTATATACCTTTTCATTAGTTTTTCCCTTGTATCCTAGGCCTTTCTTATTGAAGTTTGCCCTTTCGCTCCCAATTATCATGTTCAATGTATTTGAACCAATTGTAAACTTTTCTAGGGCTTTGGTCAAATGATATACCTTTTCCCTTAAAGACATATTTTCTTCTATGCATGCATCATTAACATCCAAAGGCATATAGTTATCATGTGAGCATGCATCATCATGATTAGAAGAAATATTTTCATTTACATTTAAGCATCCTTTTTCTAATTTTTCTTCTAAGTCCTTAATTTGATCTAGCATGCATTTATTTTTCTTCTTTGCCCTAAACAAATCCTTAGTGAGACTAGAAATCATGGAGAGTATTTTACTTGGTGAAAGGTTCGTTATCATAGTTTCCATGTCCTCTTCTTCGGATGAGGAGAATGATGAAGCTCCCCTTTCACTATAGCTCTCCTCACTTGTGCTTGATCTTTCTTCTTGCTCGGAGGAGGAAGTGGAGTCTAGGTCGTCAAATGCAATCAAGGCTAGATTGGAGTAGACATGTTCTTCTTCTCCTTCGGATGAGGATTATGAAGAGGAAGGATCATCCCATGTCCTTGCCTTGAGTGCTTTGGCCTTCCCTTTTTCTTTTTCCTTCTTCTTCTTGCCACCCTTCTTCTTCTTCTTTTCTTCTTTATTTCTCTTCTCCTCCTTGCTCATGTTCAAGAGGGGACAATTTTCCCTTATATGTCCCTCTCTTTGGCAATTGTAGCAAATCACCTTCCCCCTTGGTCTTCTACTCCTATCATTAGATTTATTAAATCTAAAACCTTTTAATGCACGTCTTACCCTCCTTACCATATAAGCTTCTTCCGTGCTATCCATGGAGGAGGAGGAGGAAGCTTCGTCGGAGGAGGAGGGATTCTCCATCTTCTTCTTCCCCTTTTTGGCCAAAAGTGTCACTCCTCTTGAAGGTTGAATTCTTGGCTCTTCTATTATTCCTTCAAGTCTTGTTTCGTGGAGCTCCATTGTTGAGAAGAACTTCTCCAAGGTGCTCACTTCTAGGTTCTTGGACATGTAGAAGGAGTCCACCATTGAGCTCCTTTCGATAACCGGGGAAAAGCATCGATTGCTTTCATGAGCATATCCCGGTTCGAAAGTCTTTCTCCTACACTTGTTAGTCCAATCAAAAATTCTTTAAACCTAGAATGCAATGATGTTACCTTTTCTCCCTTTTCTAATTTGATGTTTGATAGTTGGGAGCGGAGGAGGTCTCTTCTTGCAAGCTTGGCCTCCGAAGTGCCTTCATGAAGCTCTACTAGCTTCTCCCACATCTCCTTGGCACTAGAGCATTCCCAATCCAGTTAACTTCTTGTTGGGGGAGTACATTGTAGAGGTGGTGCTTGGCCTTTGAATTTGCTAAGTATTCTTCCCTTTGCTTCTTGCTCCACCTTGATTTCTCCAATGGCTCCCCATCTTCATTCCTAGGCAATTCGAAACCGTTTTCCATAATTAAAAGGATTTCAAAATCGGTTTCGAAAAATACCTCCATTCTTTTTTTCCACCAAGAGAATTCGCCTTCAAATTTTGGTGGGTGAATGTTGGAGTCGGCCATTCTTGAATGTACTTGTTGTGGCAATTAGTCCTCGACAAGCTTTCCTTGGCTCTGATACCACTTGTAGGATCGATGAAGTGTGGATGTGGCCGACTAGAGGGGGGTGAATAGCCCTCTTTCGTTCAATGACGTAATTCGCTTGTCTACAAAACTAATTAGCGCAACGGAAACAAACAAGACAAGCAAGTAAAAAATGCAAAGGTAAAAACAATGCTAACAAGATAATATAACGTGGTTCACGGCTACACCGCTAATCCACGGTCCCCGATTCGTCCTCGGTGAATCACTCCACAACCAATCCACTATTGGTCTCTCCTTTGCACCAAGCTAGGTGGAGGTAACCCTTACAACTCAAGAACACTCCTTCTTTTACAATTGATGTGAAAGAGAACTAGAAGAAGGGGTTTATCACTTGTAGAGCACTTGGATGATGGTTTGGAATATTAGCATTAGCCATCCAAAAGATCACACCCTCTCTTTTTATAGAGAGGGATGATTTCTTCCCGTTGGCCGCCACCAGTCGACTGCTGCCCTTGGCAGTCGACTACCGCCACTACAACGGCCTCCGAACATGTCGGATCCAGACCGTTGTAGTCCAACTAAACCCTTGGCAGTCGACTGATGTATCCATCAGTCGACTGCTGCCTCCGTAGTCGACTGCCCAGTCGGCTACGAGAGGTTTTGTGCCCACGACTTCTTCTGGTAGTCGACTGTCATTCCTTGGCAGTCGACTGCTGGGCATAAATCCATCAGTCGGATACTAGTCGAACCGCATTCCACTCAGAGCAGTCGACTGTCATTTCATGGAAATCGACTGGTGCCGTGTGAAACTCAAACTTAACATTCGTTTGAGCTTCCGGCGGTCGAGTAAACCTCAACCCTTGCGGTCGAGCCTCCGACACTCAGCCATTCGGCCAAGTTCACCTAATGAGCTACTTACAATTCACTCATTCTCTCATCTCACTCGAAGTCCCTCGCCGAAGCTCTCTTCGTTCATGGCCACGTCCCTCGGCAACATTAGGTGCACAACTCTGCAATGCTCCTTCGTGTCTCTTGCCTCCGAAGTCTGCTTCCTTTGCTTCGCTTCAAGTCATCTCGTCCAGCGGTCCCTCGGCAGCATCAAGCGCACGGCTCTACAATGCTCCTTCTCCGACTCAAGCACGAGGTTGTGAGTGGTGAACCCGCCACGGCTCCATGTGCGAATTACTAAGTCCTGTAAGACTCCAACGCACATATCAAATCACAATAACAACATAACTTAAACCCTTTGCCACACACATCAAAACCTTATCATGGCAAGAGATTGCCCTAACAATCTCCGACTTTTTTATGTGTGGCAATCCGTTTAAGTTAGGTAAAACATTTGATAAAATATTAAGGAAGGAAAACATGTAAATAACATGATTAGCAACTCTCCCCCTTAATACATGAAAATCCCTCTAAATATATTCCCCCTTACTTAAACATACATCTTTCTCCCCCTTTGACACCATCCAAAAGATTAAACAAAGTTTATATATCATGGCATCAAGTTTAGAGAGAAATAAAAATCAAAATCATTCAAAAACATGATAAAATCAGTTTACTGTGCTTGTTAACAGTCCATCAGTCGAATGTTATCAATATAGCAATCGACTAGCACGAAGAAACCATATTTTCTGATTTTCTGGACAAATTTTAGAAATGCACTATAAATTTCAAAAAATTCAAAAAATACTGAAATTTGGGGAACACATTTCTTTTAGGGTTCTTTATCAATGAAAAATAGTTTTCCATGAAAAAATATTATATTTTCAATGATTTGCCAAAAATCCAAAAGCTTTAAAAACAACTAGTGTTTTGATCAAGTTTGTATCAATTTTAACATGTAGTTTTGCTTTGGATTGTTTCAAAATATGAACACACAGATTTTAAAGTAAGAAATTATTTTGAAGACATATGAAATATCCAACCATGATCTTTGAAAAATATGTCTATGAATTAAACATAAGTCTTCCCCATGATTGGTCTATTTTTGCTATTTTGATACCTTAAATGACCATCTAAATGTCATAGGCATTAGTGGACATTTGTATCATCCTAACATCTCACTCATGCTAAGTTTTCAATCAAGGTAGCCTATGGTGAGTGTGAGATGCATCCTAAAGGTATATGCATATACTTAACCATTATTTTCATGCAATTCTATCAAGGTTAAGTATCATCCTATCATTCTATATGATCATAAAGACATATATGTATGAATTCCATATTATGATCATGAAACACATGTATTCATCAATTTATAGTCATGCATTAGGTATTATATTATGATAATAAAGCAAATATCACCTAAAGCATGATTTATCTATTTATAGGTGCATTATCATCACCTAACACTATTTCAAAAAATGTTGTCCCGCCATCCTAAGTCAACCAACATATGATATAGGTAAATTCCATATGGTTGATTATCCTAGGATTTTCCTAACCCTTTAGGATGGATTTAGAAACCCAAAATAAGTTTTTTCTTATGGGGTTCACTAAATACTCCTTAGGGATCCATTTTCTAGCAATTGTCTTATTTTTGCTTTGGTCCCTTGCAATCAAACATTTATAGGCATTTTCATTAGTTTTTCCCTTGTATCCTAGGCCTTTCTTATTGAAGCTAGTCCTTTGGCTCCCAATTATCATGTTCAATGTATTTGAGCCAATTATAAACTTTTCTAGGGCTTTGGTCAAATGATCTACCTTTTCCCTTAAAGCCCTATTTTCTTCTATGCATGCATCATTAACATCCAAAGGCATATAGTTATCATGTGAGCATGCATCATCATGATTAGAAGAAATATTTTCATTTACATTTAAGCATCCTTTTTCTAATTTTTCTTCTAAGTCCTTAATTTGATCTAGCATGCATTTATTTTTCTTCTTTGCCCTAAACAAATCCTTAGTGAGATTAGAAATCATGGAGACTATTTTACTTGGTGAAAGGTTCGTTGTCATAGTTTCCATGTCCTCTTCTTCGGATGAGGAGGATGATGAAGCTCCCCTTTCACTATAGCTCTCCTCACTTGTGCTTGATCTTTCTTCTTGCTCGGAGGAGGAAGTGGAGTCTAGGTCATCAAATGCCATCAAGGCTAGATTGGAGTAGACATGTTCTTCTTCTCCTTCGGATGAGGATGATGAAGAGGAAGGATCATCCCATGTCCTTTGCCTGAGTACTTTGGCCTTGTCTTTTTCTTTTGCCTTCTTCTCTTCCTCTTTCTTCTTCTTGCTACCCTTCTTCTTCTTCTTTTCTTCTTTCTTTCTCTTCTCCTCCTTGCTCTTGTTCAAGAGGGGGCAATTTTCCCTTATATATCCCTCTCCTTGGCAATTGTAGCAAATCACCTTCCCCCTTGGTCTTCTACTCCTATCATTAGATTTATTAAATCTAAAACCTTTTAATGCATGTCTTACCCTCCTTACCATATAAGCTTCTTCCGTGTTATCCATGGAGGAGGAGAAGGAAGCTTCGTCGGAGGAGGAGGGATTCTCCATCTTCTTCTTCCCCTTTTTGGCCAAAAGTGTCACTCCTCTTGAAGGTTGAATTCTTGGCTCTTCTATTATTCCTTCAAGTCTTGTTTCGTGGAGCTCCATTGTTGAAAAGAACTCCTCCAAGGTGCTCACTTCTAGGTTCTTGGACATGTAGAAGGAGTCCACCATTGAGCTCCATTTCGATGACCGGGGAAAAGCATCGATTGCTTTCATGAGCATATCCCAGTTCAAAAGTCTTTCTTGTTAGGACCCTTGGAATAGCTAGAGGGGGGATGATTAGCTTTTCTTCGATTCTACAAACAAGTTAGCGGAAGCAATACAAATACGAAAATGAATACGAATAAGAAATACGAAACCAATGCTAACACCCGATGTTACGTGGTTCGGAGATGACGCTCCTACTCCACGGCAATCCGTAAGGTGGATTAGTCCTAGCCAAGCTTCACTATCTTCTCCTTTGGATGAACCAAGGTGGAGAAACCTTTCTTACAATGATCTCCTCTTCTTTACAATGATGGATGATCAAGAACAAGAGAAGAGGAGGTTTTGAATCACTAAAAACACTTAGGAAGCTTGGTGAGCATGAGGATGTAGTTAGGATTAAGAGCACTAGCCTCACCAAGCTTCCCATGGCCCCTTTATGTAAGAGGCTGTTTTTCCCCGAGCATCGATCGATCGACCGATGCATGCCATCGGGCCGATCGCCGCCGGCCAACGGCTTCTGAAACACAATCTCCGTGGAGATTCGTAGCCGCAATCTCCAACGGCCAGTGATCGATCGATCCCTCCATCGATCGGCCGATCGATGGGGTGATCGATCAGTGATCAAGGCAGATCAGTGAGGCGCGTGCGTGGCGATATTTCTTGATCGATCGGACCGATTCCCTTGGCAATGATCGATCACGATCGATCGATATGCCCAAGGCGATCGATAGTTAGGTATCACCCGGATCGATCGATCGCTGACCGATCGATACATCGTATCAGTCGACTGATACTTATCAAGTATGAGTAATTCATACTTGATTTTATACCCTAGACCTAGACTCAACCTTCTAGCCCCTCAATAAGCCTTGCGCCTTCAGGATCCCTCCGAGTCCGCGACTTGTTCATCCTTTGCGCTTTGCTTCCAAGAGCTTCCTTCGGTTTCGTCCTGTCTTGGGTTGCCAAATGCTTGGACTTTACGCCGCCAAGACTACAAGCTTGGACTTATGCTGCCAAGACTTTACTTTGGACTTCCTTTACCAAGGTTCACTTTGGACTTTATGCTGCCAAGACTACAAGCTTGGTCTTATGCCGCCAAGTCCATCCCTTGGACTTCCTTTGCCAAGATCATACTTGGACTTCCTTTTACCAAGTACTTCATCCTTGGATTTCCCTGTCACTTAAACACATTCGTAATTAGATCACAATATATTGCCTAACTTAGATGATTAGCCAAACATCAAAACATATAAATGCTTGGAGCATTGTTGCACCAACAATCTCCCCCTTTTTGATGTTTGACAATCATTTAAGTTAGGTCTTTAAAGATACACACATAACATCTAACTTAAGCATTCCTTCTCCCCCTTTGACATACATCAAAAAGAGAAGGATGAAAGAATTAAGAATGTTGGATCTTGGACTAAGGTATTAGATTGAAATTAAGCTCCCCCTTAATCCAAGATAGGATGTAAATTACATTTTAAGCAAAGCATAATCTAAAATTCAAAAGTTAAATCCTAACTTTGCACCAACAATGGTTTTGGGGATAAAAGGATAGAATTTATTGAAACTCCCCCTAAACCACTGTATTGAGTAGTCCTAAAACTCGTTTATACGCAATATTATCATACTAGAGTGTTAGGACATCAAAACTACACCAAATATCAGAAAATGGAGCTTATTATCAGAAAACCCAGTGTATCAGTCGACTGGTATCACGAACCATCATTGCTACACTGAAATCGAAATTTCACCTTTTCACATTTTTAAATGCGTAAAATTCCAGAAATCTCAAAAATCACGAAATTTTGCATACATTTACGAAATCATACTTTATTAAGGAAAAATAATTTGAAAAATATATGTTTTCCAGATTCCAAGATTGATACAAATTTGGAAACTTACAAAAGTTCTAAAGAATTTTCAACCTTTGTATCACTTTTATGATTCACTTGAAAACTGTTTTCCAAAATATAATGAACATAGTTTAAAATATATATGATTTGGAATTTCCAACCATGTTCTTAGAGCTATGTACTCATTACTTGAATACAAGCCTTCCCAATGGTTGGTCCATAAGGTATTTATGTCTCTAAGTGTGTCATTGACTCATAGTAATGCATCATAACAAGCATGATGAGCCAACTACACCTTCCCTATCATCTCACATGGTTCTAAGTGTCTCAATACAAAAATCAAGGTTTCTTAAGGCTTTTTGTGAGATGTATCAAGGCATAAAGATAACATATAAATATGGGATCATGCAAACCTAGAATTTTACTCTACAAGGCACATACCAAGCTCTCTCCTTAAAGATGAAAATTCATTTTCGGGAAGAGCTTTGGTGAAGATATCGGCAAGATTGGACTTAGATTCTACATAATTAAGTTCAATGTCCCCTCTTACCACATGATCTCTTATGAAGTGATGTTTCACTTCAATGTGCTTGGTCCTAGAGTGATGTACCGGATTTTTGGTCAAGTTGATGGTACTCACATTATCACAATAAACTTTAATGTTAGAGTAGTGTAGCTCATAGTCCACAAGAGTATGCCTCATCCAAAGTAATTGAGCTACACAACCACCCATAGCCACATATTCGGCTTCGGTGGTTGATAAAGCAACACAATGTTGCTTCCTACTACTCCAACTAACTAGGGAGGACCCAAGAAATTGGCATCCACCACTAGTACTTTTCCTATCCAATTTGCACCCGGCATAATCGGAATCGGTATAACCAAGCAATTCAAATGATCTAGTCCTAGGATACCAAAGTCCTACATTTAGGGTGCCTTTAATATATCTTAATATTCTTTTGACGGCTACCAAATGTGATTCTTTGGCACAAGATTGGTATCTTGCACACATACCTACCGCAAATAAGATGTCGGGTCTACTAGCGGTTAGGTATAGTAGGCTACCAATCATACTCCTATAAAGTTTAAGATCAATTGATTTACCTTCATGATCACTATCTATTCTAGTGCTAGTGGCCATAGGAGTGGTTACAATTTTGGCATTTTCCAAACCAAATTTCTTGATCATTTCATTTGCATATTTGGTTTGATAAATATGAATACCCTCATTGGTTTGTTTGACTTGTAAGCCTAGGAAAAAGGTAAGCTCTCCAACCAAACTCATTTCAAATTCATTTTCCATATTTTTTATAAAGTCTTGAAGAAGATCATTATTTGTTGACCCAAAGATGATATCATCAACATATACTTGGGCTATGAATATATCTTTCAATGTTGACTTTATAAACAAAGTTTGATCTACTTGTCCTCTTCTAAAATCCTTAGAAATTAAGAATGATGACAATCTTTCATACCATGCCCTAGGAGCTTGTTTTAACCCATATAATGCTTTCCTAAGCTTGCATACATGATTTGGATAATCTATGTTCTCAAACCCGGGTGGTTGCTCCACATATACTTCCTCCTTAATAAAACCATTTAAGAATGTCGATTTAACATCCATTTGGTAAAGTTTAAATCCCATATAGGAAGCATATCCTAGGAGAATTCTAATAGATTCTAATCTAGCAACCGGGGCATAAGTCTCATCATAGTCAAGCCCCTCAACTTGATTAAATCCCCTAGCAACTAACCTAGCCTTATTCCTAGTGATATTTCCTTGATCATCTAATTTATTCCTAAAGACCCATCTTGTAGTAATTATGGTGCTATCATTGGGTCTAGGTACTAATTCCCACACTTGACTTCTCTCAAATTGAGCCAATTCATCTTGCATTGCCAAAATCCAATCCGGATCATGTAATGCATCATTGATCGATTTGGGCTCAATTTGTGAGATAAGAGCAACTTGACTAGTAGGAGGTCTATGAAATGACCTAGTTCTTACTCCTTGAGATAAATCTCCTACTACTTGGTCAAGTGGATGATCTTGATGAATTCTTAGGTTTCTAGAAGGGGTTTCAATTTGATCATTGTTATCTTCCACCCTTCTTTCATCATCGGAGTCTCCTCTTCCTCCCCCTTGATCATTACCCCTAATGGTCAAATTTTGAAGTTTTTGGGTAATGTCTTGATTATTGTCATTAATATCCTTATCAATGGAGGACTTTCTAGGGTAGGTACTAGTGGTTTCATCAAATTTAACATTTGAGGACTCCTCAATCCCTTGGGTTCTCTTATTATAGACTCTATACCCTCTACTTGTGGATGAGTATCCAACTAGGATTCCCTCATCCGCTTTAGATTCAAATTTCCCTAAGTTATCTTTGGTATTTAAGATATAAACTTTACACCCAAAGACTTTGAAATAGTGAATTGTGGGAATAGTTCCATTCCATAGTTCAAAAGGTGTTTTTCCTAAAAACCTATGGATTTGAACCCTATTTTGGATATAGCAAGCGGTATTCACCGCTTCCGCCCACAAGTAGCTAGGAAGTGAATATGCATTAAGCATGGTCCTAGCGGCCTCTTGTAGGGCACGATTTCTCCTTTCCACCACCCCATTTTGTTGGGGTGTTCTTGGACAAGAGAACTCATGCTTGTACCCTTGCTCTAAACAAAATTGTGAAAATTTTGAGTTCTCAAATTCACCACCATGATCACTACGGATCCGGTTGATTTTGAAACTCTTTTCATTTTCAACCCTTTTACTAAATCCTATGATTATTTCTAAGGTATCATCCTTATGTTTCATAAAATAGACCCAAGTATACCTAGAAAAATCATCTACTATAACCAAGCAATATTTATTACCATTTAAAGATGGAGTACTATGGCAATCAAATAAGTCAAGATGCAATAACTCTAATGGTAAAGATGTGTTAGTTAGAGTTTTACCTTTGTGTGATGCCTTTGTTTGTTTTCCTTCTTGGCATGCATTACACAATTTGTTCTTGACATACTTGATCTTTGGTAGCCCTTTGACCAACTCCATCTTGGCTACCTTGGCTATGTTTTTCATGTTGATGTGCCCCAATCTTCTATGCCATAGCCAACATTCCTCTTCTTTTGCAACAAAACACTTAGTAGAAATGTTAGAAGCATATGAAAGATCAACATAATAGATATTTGACTTCCTATATCCAACTAACATGCAATCATTTAATTCCTTGTGTCTAATCATGCATTTAGAGGATTCAAAGGAAACATGATAGTTTGCATCACAAAGTTGACTAACACTCAATAGATTAAACTTCATATTTTCAACTAGCAAGACTTTGTGAATAACAATTTTGGGGGATACCTCAATTGTACCTCTACCTAATATCTTGAGTTTTCCACTATTCCCAAAAGACACCGCTCCCTTCTTCACATATTTAATTGTGGAGAACTTGCTCACATCCCCGGTCATATGTGTTGAGCAACCGCTATCCACAATCCACATACCTCGCTCTCCTACCTAAATCACATGAAAACACAAGCTTTTGGTACCCAAACATTTGGACCCGGTAACATTAAGTAAAACTTCTTAGGTACCCAAGCTTTCTTAACCTTACTAATAGTTGCTTTCCTATTTATTAATGAAATGTAAGCAACTTCTTTTCTTTGGCTTATACCCTAAACCTGCCTTGTTATAAACCGCTCTTTGTCTACTAAGAATCATATCAAGACACTTTGAGCCATTTGAAAATTTTTCTAAACATGCTTTTAATTCACTAACCTCATCCTTAAGTTTATCATTTTCTTCTTTAAGCATGCAAGAGTCAATATGTGAGGGTTTTTCATTTCTAATGGCTTTTAGTTCTACCTTCATGCTTTTAACCTTAGATTTTGACTTATCTAGAGCTTTTTTAAGATAGGCAATTGATTTATAAAGGAGCTTAACCTTAGGAGAGTTCATTACCTCATCGTCACTAGATGACGATTCATCGCTTGAGGAATCTTCTTGGCTTGAGGTGCTCGAATCATCTCCTAGGGCCATGAGTGCCACATGGCGTGTGATGTGGCAAAGCTCATCATCGGAGGAAGAATCTTCAATGCTTGGTGTGTCCCATGTGGTTTGAGCCACCATGGCCTCCTTCTTCTTCTTTTCCTTTTTGTCCTTCTTTTTCTTTTCTTTTTCCTCCTTTTTTAGCTCCGGGCAATTCGGCTTTATGTGCCCCTTCTTGTTGCAAGCATGGCAAATCACATTATTATTAAAACTTGAATTACCATTAAATTTACCTTTTGAGGAATGAGACCCCTTCCTTGCTTCTCTATTCTTGAACTCTCTTGACTTCCTATAAAGCTTCTTGACGAAATTTGCCATTTCACTAGATGAGTCTCCATCACTACTTGACTCATCCTCCGACTCGGATGATGATGCTTCTTTTCTTTCCTTCTTCTTCTTTTCTTTCTTGTCCTTCTTTTCAACTAAACCCTTTTCCTTAGAGGACATGTTAGTTTGCTCATGTAATTCAAACTCACAAAACAATTCATCAATTTTAATTTGAGATAAATCTCTAGTTACCTTAATTGCATCAACTATAGAAGTCCATAAAGAATTTCTAGGAAATGCTTGTAAAATATACCTTACCAAATCCTGATTGTCAACTCGCTCACCTATGATATGGAGTCCGTTAACAATTTCTTTGAACCTTCCATGCATTTGACTTACGGTTTCATGCATCTTCATTTGGAAGGCTTGAAGTTGTCCAATCAATAGGTCCTTCTTGGCCCTCTTTGATTCCTTGGAACCTTCATTTAGCTCAATGAGCTTTTCCCATAATTCCTTGGCGGATTCGAAAGGTCCCACCTTGTTAAGTTGCTCCATGGTAATCCCACATTGAATGGTGAGTACCGCTTTTGCATTTGACTCGAAACTCCTATTCATTTCTCTTGTCCAATCCTTGCTCGGAATAGGGTTTCCACGTTCATCCACCGGTTCCTTGAAGCCATCTACAACACTATGCCAAATTTCAATATTACTCATTAAATAGTATTTCATCCTACCTTTCCAATATGCGAAGTGACTCCCATCGAAGAGTGGTGGCTTGGCGATGCTATATCCCTCTTGAAGAGCCATTGATGCCTTGGTTGATGGTGAGATCTTCCAAGCAATCCAGGCTCTGATACCACTTGTTAGGACCCTTGGAATAGCTAGAGGGGGGTGATTAGCTTTTCTTCGATTCTACAAACAAGTTAGCGGAAGCAATACAAATACGAAAATGAATACGAATAAGAAATACGAAACCAATGCTAACACCCGATGTTACGTGGTTCGGAGATGATGCTCCTACTCCACGGCAATCCGTAAGGTGGATTAGTCCTAGCCAAGCTTCACTATCTTCTCCTTTGGATGAACCAAGGTGGAGAAACCTTTCTTACAATGATCTCCTCTTCTTTACAATGATGGATGATCAAGAACAAGAGAAGAGGAGGTTTTGAATCACTAAAAACACTTAGGAAGCTTGGTGAGCACGAGGATGTAGTTAGGATTAAGAGCACTAGCCTCACCAAGCTTCCCATGGCCCTTTTTTATAGAAGAGGGGCTGTTTTTCCCGTTGGGCGTCGATCAGTCGACTGATGCATGCCATCAGTGTTGGGTTTCCGGCACCGCGGCGTGTGTGTGTTCGATCATGTTTCGTAAACATAAGCATAGCGGAAGCAATTAAAAAATAATAAATCTATATTTATTACAACACACACAACACACGCATGCTATTACAATAAGTGTAGACATAACCGTAAATTAAAATTTGCAATAAAAGAAAATTATCTACGTTATACCTTCCGTATGACGTGTAGCGGGAACGGCATCAACCGGAACGATCCTCGTAAGAATCGTCTCTATCCGTATCCACGCCGAGCTCCTCTGGATGACTTCGCTAAGTCACGAGCTTCGTCTTCGTACGGGTTACTAGCCTCGTGTTGAAGACGACGTGATCGAGAGATGATCACGATCCGAATCCAAATTCGGATCCTAAAACGAGTTCTCAAAACTCGCTTCTCCGGAGAGGTATTCGTCAACCGTTTGACGAATCCTTCGTCCTCCACCTCAGAGGATTACCGGAGATCAAATCCCCGGTAAGTTAGCCGCTGTCGGAGCACTAACCGTCGTCCAAACGACGCTCCGACGAGAGGAGGAGAAGCTGTCCAGAAAACTGGACAGCTTGGTGGAGGATATAGGCGCCGGCCAACCAAGGAAAGAAAAGCCTCACCTTGATGCCAAACCTATAGGGGATCACCGGAGGGTCGCCGGAGTGTTCACCGGCTGAAGCTTGGTCGCCGGCAATGACTTGGACGGCGGCACAAAGGCTGGGCGGCGGCACTTAGGGTTGGGCGCCGAATTCACCAACAAGGGATGGGCGGCAACTCTATGTTGGGCGGCAACAACTTGATTAGAGTTTTTAGGATTAGGGTTTAAGCCCTATTTTATAGAGAACTAATTCTCTTAATGGTTAATGGATCATATCCATAAAGCCCGTTAACCCGCTCCATTAAGATAAGTTAAAATAAACCAAACCATGATAGTTTATTTTAAGTTAAAACGAACCGAACCAACCTTTGGTTCATTCGTTTAATATAAACCAAACCCTTTGGTTTATTCTCATCCATTGGATTAGAACCAAACCATTTTGGTTCATCCATTATGTCTTCATAAGACACGGCCCATCCATGCTTCCATTGCGACTGAAACAATTTCATGCTCGCTTTATGTTTGGTCCAACCAAACATAGTTTCTCTCGGTCTGAGAATCTCATTCTCAAGCTCGTTTTAAATCCTTTGGATTACACTCGTTGTGCGTGTGACCAAATAGGTTCTCGGTTTATGTTGGCCGTCTATAATTAACCATTAATTATAGATCGATCATGAGTGGCACCTAGTAGTACATCATGATCCCCAATTAACCGAAAAGATCAACGGTTGATCCAGAACTATTTCTGAAACCCTTCAGTAGCTCGAATGAATCGTGCCCCATTCCCTTCACTCATCTTATACCCACTTGGTTCAGGACATGGTCTATTGTGTCAGTCCCCACTAGGATGACTACGTCACACCTAGCCCAAGTATCATTTCCTCGTCCTACGGATTCTAGTTACTCCACATGTATCGAAGAGTACTTTACTCTAAACATGTAATGCTTTGGCCAAAGACTTTAGTAACAATCCGACGAGAGGCCATGGGTATACATCTCCTCGCAAGGAGTGGTGAATCCTTTATAGGCTATTCAAACACCTTCGATCACTTCGACTTATACCCAATCATCCCGAGTCCACATCTCCTTAGAGATGTTTGCTTAAGATGTCAAAGCATAAGTCTCCATGATCAAGATGACTTGAATACCGCAAGTCAAAGGAACATCGCACTTAAGTCACAGTAAGAACTTCATTGACATATCTATATATGCAGAGAACCATATGAAGTCTTACGGCTGGTCACTCCAATGAACTAGTTACCATAACTAGCATCCACGATTAACTCCGGACATCACTATGTCTCCAGCCAGTGAGAATCAGCTGCTTGGATACACCAAGGAGTATACCTCGTGCTAGTCTCGACAGAATTGATGGTGTCCAAATCCATCAATTCATCGACTAGGGATAATTCCGATACATCACAATTACACATGTAGAGATACTCACTAGTTGTGATCCAATCACAAATTCTCTCATGCTGTGAATCGTATCATGGACATTCAGTAAATGAGTTTAAGATCCAATCAAATACATAAAACATGTATACTCAAATAGTGAATCTTCATTTATCATATAAATGGTTCATACATAAGGCGATTGCCTTAGGACATCTCTCATATATTACTAACAGACTCCCACTTGGCCTAATGCCAATCGCTACGGTATCCAAGACCATAAGCTCGAACATGACCCTCAAACTTATTTTGAGGTAATGCCTTAGTCAAGGGATCCGCTAAGTTCCTTTCAGTGGGAATTTTCTCGATTTGTATTTCGTTCCTACTGATGATCTCTCTGATAAGATGATAGCGGCGAAGCACATGTTTGGATCATTGATGAGACCACATCAAGTTCAGAGATAAACTTCTTGATCCAAATCGCTTCCTTTGCTGCTTCCAAAGCTGCAATGTATTCTGCCTTAGTGGCAGAATCCGCTATAGTGTCAAGCTTGGAACCTTTCCAACTTATTGTGCCTCCATTCTAGGTGAATACATATCCAGACTGAGACATGGAATCATCCTTGTCTGTCTAGAGCTGGCATCCGTATACCCACGTATCACCATGTACCCTTCTCCATATATTAGGAACACATCCTTAGTTCTTCTTAAGTACTTAAGGATCGTCTTAACAGCCACCCAATGATCCATTCCTGGATCATACTGGTATCTGCTCATGACACTCAGAGCATACGATACATCGGGCCTCGTACATAACATAGCATACATGATAGATCCTATTGCGGATGCATAGGGAATCTTACTTATGCAAATCCTCTCGTCTTTTGTGCGCGGACACATAGACTTCAAAAGGTGTACCCATTGCCTGATGGGCAGATAACCTTTCTTGGATTCCGACATGCTAAACCTCTTTAGCACTCGGTCTATATATGTAGACTGCAAAAGACCAAGCAACCGTTTCGATCTATCTCTATAGATCTTAATCCCAAGGATGTAGGTTGCTTCTCCCAGGTCTTTCATGGAGAATGTCTTGGATAACCAAACCTTAACTGACTGTAAGATTGACACATCGTTTCCTATAAGTAATATGTCATCGACATACAATACTAGGAACACGACTGCACTCCCACTAACCTTCTTGTACACACAAGGTTCGTCTGGATTTTGTGAGAAATCAAACTTTTTGATCGTCTCATCAAAACGGATATTCCAGCTCCTGGATGCTTGCTTCAATCCATAAATGGATCGTCACAATTTGCATACCTTGGTTTTATCAACCGATGTGAAACCCTCAGGCTGTATCATATACACGTCCTCGAGCAGGTTTCCATTAAGGAAAGCTGTTTTCACATCCATCTGCCATATCTCATAATCATAATGAGCCGCTATGGCCAAGAGCATCCGAATGGATTTAAGCATAGCTACAGGCGAATAGGTTTCGTCATAATCAACACCTTGTTTTTGACGATATCCTTTCGCCACCAATCTAGCCTTATAGGTAATCACATTACCATCCATGTCGGTTTTCTTCTTGAAAACCCACTTGCACCCTATAGGCTTTATGCCTTGGTGGTCAACCAAGTTCCAAACTTGGTTTTCATACATGGAATCCATTTCCGACTTCATGGCACCAAGCCACTTATCCCTTTCTGAACTTGTCAGCACTTCTTCATAACTGGTAGGCTCCTCATCATCAATGATTAACACGTAGTTCGATTCACTTACGAGAAATCCATATCTCTCAGGAATATTGCGTGTTCTACCAGATCTACGAAGATGTGGTGTTACAATAGGTCCAGCCGATTGCTCATCACTATGAGTTGTCGGCTGTTGTGCTTCACCAGGTATCTCATCAATGTCTATTTGAGTCTCTCGAGCCTCCTCAAGATCGACGACACTCCCACTGTTTTCTTGCAAGAGAAACTCTTTCTCTAGAAACACAGCATGCCTTGAAACAAACACCTTTTGTTCCACAGGATGATAGAATTGGTAACCCCTTGTTTCCTTAGGGTATCCAATAAATAGACATTTATCAGACTTAGCATCCAGTTTGTCTGATACAGTCCGCTTCACATAAGCAGGACAACCTCATATCTTCAAGTAAGATACATGAGATTTCTTACTAGCCCATATCTCATATGGAGTAGTAGAGACTACCTTGGTAGGCATTCTGTTTAACAAGTAAACAGCTGTCTGAAGTGCATAACCCCAAAAGGACTTGGGAAGAGTCGAATGATTCATCATTGACCTGACCATGTCCAACAAGGTCCGGTTACGCCTCTCAGATACACCATTATGCTGTGGTGTATAGGGCGGAGTCCATTGAGACAATATGCCATTGTCTCTTAGATAATCAAGAAACTCTTGACTTAAGTATTCACCACCTCGATCCGATCGAAGTATTTTAATACTCTTGTCATGTTGTTTCTCTACTTCATTTCTAAATTCTTTGAACCTTTCAAAGGCTTCAGACTTGTGTTTCATCAAGAACACATACCCAAACCGTGAGTGATCATCGGTGAAGGTAATGAAGTAGCTATAGCCTCCTAAAGCTTGAGTTGACATAGGTCCACATACATCAGTATGTACTAGACCTAGTAACTCTCCCACTCGTTCACCTTTTCCAGTAAAAGGTAACTTAGTCATCTTGCCTTTTAAGCATGATTCGCATGTATCGTATGAATCCAATTCAAACGATTCCAGAATTCCACATCGGTGTAATTCGGACATGCGTTTCTTGCTTATATGGCCAAGACGACAATGCCACATATAGGAGTCTATGTGATTATCCTTTCGAGCACGCGTGTTGCTCGCTTCGATATTGAAAATGTCACTGGATATGTCCAACGTATAAATGCCATTACTCAAAGTTCCAGTTCCATAAAGTACGTCATTCAAAGTTATATAACAACAATTGTTACTAAACGTCAAATGGAAACCATTTCTATTTAGACAAGAAATAGAAATGATGTTCTTTATCAACAAAGGAATATAAAAGCAATTGTCCAGTTCTAAGACAAGTCCTGCAGGGAGTTTCAACAAATACGTTCCGATGGCGAGTGCAGCAACCTTTGCTTCATTCCCAACACGTAAATTTGACTCTCCCTTGACGAGTCTTCTTCTATTCCTTAGCCCATGTATGTCATTACATATATGTGAGCCACACCCAGTATCCAATACCCAAGTGTCTAAGGAAATAGAATGACAATCAATAAAGAAGATTTCTGAAGAAGATGGGGCATCCGATGCCTTATCCTTCTTCACGGACTCTTGATAAACCTCGCAATTTCTTCGCCAATGACCCTCCTTGCCATAATGATGGCAAGTGCCCTTTTGAGCTGGTTCTGCCTTTTAGCCTTTTTCTTCTTCCCTTCTGTTGTTCCTTTGACTTCCTCTTAGAACCTTTCTTTGAGGAATCAACTAACAGCACCATCCCCTGCTCATGCTTCTCAGAAGACTCCACAGTCTTCAGCATATTGAGCAGTACCACAGATGAACCTCCTAGCATCTCAGAGGTGAAGAGGAGCTTTGAGACTTCGAACCTTTCGAATCTCACTTGCTCATCAACCAACTCACAAAGATGAAGGACTACGATATGAGCATCCATATGCTCATGCTGCTTTCGTAGCTTGGGTTCCATCGTGGCTAGCATGATGCAACTCATTTGTTCAGAATCACTCACATGTTTCTGATAGGCCAACAATTGGTCCAGAGTTGCATTATCACTAGGATGGGTGGGAAGAGGCGCTTCGAGGACATACGCAAGCTTTTCCACCTTGAGAACAATTCTCAAGTTTCTAAGCTAGTCCAAGAAGTTCGGCCCAGTCAATTTATTTGAATCCAAAATGGAACGCAAATTCAAACACATCATGATCAATATATTAACTTAGAAATACAAAACGAGTATATATGAGAAAGATGATTTTAAAATGCATCAATATACATTTATAAATCCCATTCATTTTTTGAATTTCAAAAACCCTTAAAATCACTTCGGGAGATCGTAGGTCCATCTCCGAATGGGCTGATATCCATCATAGATAAGAACAACCTTGGAGTGAGTCCAACAAGTCATTCTTAGCTATGATGGTGGGTATCAAGTATACCGATTACATATCATGTATATGTAACTATCACAATATGTTATCAACTAATTGAATGTTTACACATACATTGGGTTGTTAACACATTAACAAGTATGCATCATATGCATAGCACCCAACTTCACCTCTCTTCACATCGACCTTGGAGTGAGTCCAACAAATCGATGCTCCAAGTTAAAGCCGACCCATTAATCGCGAAATAGTTTTAATATGGTTAGAGCGCATTCAACCAATTAGCCAGGCTTGGAGTGAGTCCAACAACTCAAACTAACGATTGACCTCTGACTCTTACCATATTAGAGTTAAACTATTCCAATGATTTGAACATGTTCAGGTTCGAGCCGGGCTTGGAGTGAGTCCAACAACCCAAACAAGAAACAGAACTCTGGTTCTAACCATATTAATGGAAGGTGTAGGCTTTAATATTGAGTTAGGGTTTTATGTCTCATCCTCTTTGCATGCAAATAACTATTATCTACATGGCATGACATACATGGCATACATCTACATGTCACGACACGCATGGCATAATGTTATGCATCTAATGCAATTACATGGCATACAATGATGTCATGTATATAATTTCCTTATATGTCATAACTATTTATGGAAATAAAATATGTTTAAGATTTGATTCTCCAAATCAAATCATAATTAAATTAGGAAACAAATTTCCAAATCTAATCACATATTTTATTCATGGAATTATTTGATTAAGGAAAATCTATTTAGGAAACCAATTTCCTAAATCATTAAAACTACTTATGGAAATAAAATATTTTAAGATTTGATTTCCCAAATCAAATCATGATTAAATTAGGAAACAAATTTCCAGAATCTAATCAAATATTTTATTTATAGAAAATATCAATTTCCATAAATACTTCCAACTTTCCAAAAGTGGAAGATTTCCATAAATACTTCTAGACTTTCCAAAATTGAAAAATTTCCATAAATACTTCTAAATTTCCAAAATTAGAAAATTTCTAGAAATACATTATGACTATCGCAAAACCATTTTTACGATTATGTCGAAACACAACCTGGGCTCTGATACCACTGTTGGGTTTCCGGCACCGCGGCGTGTGTGTGTTCGATCATGTTTCGTAAACATGAGCACAGCGGAAGCAATTAAAAAATAATAAATCTATATTTATTACAACACACACAACACACGCATGCTATTACAACAAGTGTAGACATAACCGTAAATTAAAATTTGCAATAAAAGAAAATTATCTACGTTATACCTTCCGTATGACGTGTAGCGGGAACGGCATCAACCGGAACGATCCTCGTAAGAATCGTCTCTATCCGTATCCACGCCGAGCTCCTCGGGATGACTTCGCTAAGTCACGAGCTTCGTCTTCGTACGGGTTACTAGCCTCGTGTTAAAGACGACGTGATCGAGAGATGATCACGATCCGAATCCAAATTCGGATCCAAAACGAGTTCTCAAAACTCGCTTCTCCGGAGAGGTATTCGTCAACCGTTTGACGAATCCTTCGTCCTCCACCTCAGAGGATTACCGGAGATCAAATCCCCGGTAAGTTAGCCGCTGTTGGAGCACTAACCGTCGTCCAAACGATGCTCCGACGAGAGGAGGAGAAGCTGTCCAGAAAACTAGACAGCTTGGTGGAGGATATAGGCGCCGGCCAACCAAGGAAAGAAAAGCCTCACTTTGATGCCAAACCTATAGGGGATCACCGGAGGGTCGCCGGAGTGTTCACCGGCTGAAGCTTGGTCGCCGGCAATGACTTGGACGGCGGCACAAAGGCTGGGCGGCGGCACTTAGGGTTGGGCGCCGAATTCACCAACAAGGGGTGGGCGGCAACTCTATGTTGGGCGGCAACAACTTGATTAGAGTTTTTAGGATTAGGGTTTAAGCTCTATTTTATAGAGAACTAATTCTCTTAATGGTTAATGGATCATATCCATAAAGCCCGTTAACCCGCTCCATTAAGATAAGTTAAAATAAACCAAACCATGATGGTTTATTTTAAGTTAAAACGAACCGAACCAACCTTTGGTTCATTCGTTTAATATAAACCAAACCCTTTGGTTTATTCTCATCCATTGGATTAGAACCAAACCATTTTGGTTCATCCATTGTGTCTTCATAAGACACGGCCCATCCATGCTTCCATTGCGACTGAAACAATTTCATGCTCGCTTTATGTTTGGTCCAACCAAACATAGTTTCTCTCGGTCTGAGAATCTCATTCTCAAGCTCGTTTTAAATCCTTTGGATTACACTCGTTGTGCGTGTGACCAAATAGGTTCTCGGTTTATGTTGGCCGTCTATAATTAACCATTAATTATAGATCGATCATGAGTGGCACCTAGTAGTACATCATGATCCCCAATTAACCGAAAAGATCAACGGTTGATCCAGAACTATTTCTGAAACCCTTCAGTAGCTCGAATGAATCGTGCCCCATTCCCTTCACTCATCTTATACCCACTTGGTTCAGAACATGGTCTATTGTGTCAGTCCCCACTAGGCTGACTACGTCACACCTAACCCAAGTATCATTTCCTCGTCCTACGGATTCTAGTTACTCCACATGTATCGAAGAGTACTTTACTCTAAACATGTAATGCTTTGGCCAAAGACTTTAGTAACAATCCGACGAGAGGCCATGGGTATACATCTCCTTGCAAGGAGTGGTGAATCCTTTATAAGCTATTCAAACACCTTCGATCACTTCGACTTATACCCAATCATCCCGGGTCCACATCTCCTTAGAGATGTTTGCTTAAGATGTCAAAGCATAAGTCTCCATGATCAAGATGACTTGAATACCGCAAGTCAAAGGAACATCGCACTTAAGCCACAGTAAGAACTTCATTGACATATCTATATATGCAGAGAACCATATGAAGTCTTACGCTGGTCACTCCAATGAACTAGTTACCATAACTAGCATCCACGATTAACTCCGGACATCACTATGTCTCCAGCCAGTGAGAATCAGCTGCTTGGATACACCAAGGAGTATACCTCGTGCTAGTCTCGACAGAATTGATGGTGTCCAAATCCATCAATTCATCGACTAGGATAATTCGATACATCACAATTACACATGTAGAGATACTCACTAGTTGTGATCCAATCACAAATTCTCTCATCTTGTGAATCGTATCGTGGACATTCAGTAAATGAGTTTAAGATCCAATCAAATACATAAAACATGTATACTCAAATAGTGAATCTTCATTTATCATATAAATGGTTCATACATAAGGCGATTGCCTTAGGACATCTCTCATATATTACTAACAATCAGTCGACTGCCGCCGAAGCCAACGGCTTCTGAAACACGATCTCCGCGGAGATTCGTAGCCGTAATCTCCAACGGCCAGGTGATCAGTCGACTGATCCCTCCATCAGTCGACTGATGGGGTGATCAGTCGAGTGATCAAGGCAGCAGTCGAGTGAGACTGCATTCTGTGGCGATATTTCCCTTGATCACCGATCGGATTCCCTTGGCGATCGATCACAGATTGCCGATCGATATGCCCAAGGCGGTTGGATCGATAGTTAGGGTATCACCCGGATCGGGCCGATCGCTGACGATCGTGATACATCGTATCAGTCGACAGATACTTATCAAGTATGAGTAATTCATACTTGATTTTATACCCTAGACCTAGACTCAACCTTCTAGCCCCTCAATAAGCCTTGCGCCTTCAGGATCCCTCCGAGTCCGCGACTTGTTCATCCTTTGCGCTTTGCTTCCAAGAGCTTCCTTCGGTTTAGTCCTGTCTTGGGTTGCCAAATGCTTGGACTTTACGCCGCCAAGACTACAAGCTTGGACTTATGCTGCCAAGACTTTACTTTGGACTTCCTTTGCCAAGGTTCACTTTGGACTATATGCTGCCAAGACTACAAGCTTGGTCTTATGCCGCCAAGTCCATCCCTTGGACTTCTTTTGCCAAGATCATACTTGGACTTCCTTTTACCAAGTACTTCATCCTTGGATTTCCCTGTCACTTAAACACATTCGTAATTAGATCACAATATATTGTCTAACTTAGATGATTAGCCAAACATCAAAACATATAAATGCTTGGAGCATTGTTGCACCAACATTTCTTCTACACTTGTTAGTCCAATCAAAATTTCTTTAAACCTAGAATGCAATGATATTACCTTTTCTCCCTTTTCTAATTTGATGTTTGATAGTTGGGAGCGGAGGAGGTCTCTTCTTGCAAGCTTGGCCTCCGAAGTGCCTTCATGAAGCTCTACTAGTTTCTCCCACATCTCCTTGGCACTAAAGCATTCCCCAATCCGGTTAACTTCTTGTTGGGGGAGTACATTGTAGAGGTGGTGCTTGGCCTTTGAATTTGCTAAGTATTCTTCCCTTTGCTTCTTGCTCCACCTTGATTTCTCCAATGGCTCCCCATCTTCATTCCTAGGCAATTCGAAACCGTTTTCCATAATTAAAAGGATTTCGAAATCGGTTTCAAAAAATACCTCCATTCTATTTTTCCACCAAGAGAATTCGCCTTCAAATTTTGGTGGGTGAATGTTGGAGCCGGCCATTCTTGAATGTGCTTGTTGTGGAGGTTAGTCCTCAACAAGCTTTCCTTGGCTATGATACCACTTGTAGGATGGATGAAGTGTGGATGTGGCCGGCTAGAGGGGGGTGAATAGCCATCTTTCGTTCGATGACGTAATTCGCTTGTCTACAAAACTAATTAGCGCAACAGAAACAAACAAGACAAGCAAGTAAACAATGCAAAGGTAAAAACAATGCTAACAAGATAATATAACGTGGTTCACGGATACGCCGCTAATCTACGGTCCCCGATTCGTCGTCGGTGAATCACTCCGCAACCAATCCACTATTGGTCTCTCCTTTGCACCAAGCTAGGTGGAGGTAACCCTTACAACTCAAGAACACTCCTTCTTTTACAATTGATGTGAAAGAGAACTAGAAGAAGGATTTTATCACTTGTAGAGCAATTGGATGATGGTTTGAAATATAGGCATTAGCCATCCAAAAGATCACACCCTCTCTTTTTATAGAGAGGGCTGATTTCTTCCCGTTGGCCACCACCAGTCGACTGCTGCCCTTAGCAGTCAACTGCCACCACTACAACGGCCTCCGAACATGTCGGATCCAGACCGTTGTAGTCCAATGGAACCCTTGGCAGTCGACTGATGTATCCATCGATCGGCGCTCATCGTGCCTAGATCGGCTATGAAGGTTACGTTCGCGACTATTACGGCGATCATTGTCATTCCATGGCGATCATGTTGGGCATAAATCCATCAGGCGGATACTAGTCGAATCGCGTTCCACTGAGAGTAGTCGACATCCATTTCATGGCAATCGAATGGTGTCGTGTGAAACTCAAACTTAACATTCGTTTGAGCTTCCGACGGTCGGGTAAAACCCTTGCGGTCGAGCCTCCGACACTCAGCCATTTGGCCAAGTTCACCTAATGAGCTACTTACAATTCTCTCATCTCACTCGAAGTCCCTCACCGAAGCTCTCTTCGTTCACGGCCACGTCCCTCGGCAGAATCAGGCGCACGACTCTGCAATGCTCCTTCGCGTCTCTTGCCTCCGAAGTCTGCTTCCTTGGCTTGGCTTCGCTTCAAGTTATCTCGTCCGGCGGTCCCTCGGGAGCATCAAGCGCACGGCTCTGCAATGCTCCTTCTCTGACTCAAGCATGAGGTTGTGAGTGGTGAACCCGCCACGGCTCCATGTGCGAATTACTAAGTCCTGTAAGACTCCAACGCACATATCAAATCACAATAACAACTTAACTTAAACCCTTTGCCACACACATCAAAACCTTATCATGGCAAAAGATTGCCCTAACAATCTCCCCCTTTTTGATGTGTGGCAATCCGTTTAAGTTAGGTAAAACATTTGATAAACTATTAAGGAAGAAAAACATGTAAATAACATGATTAACAACTCTCCCCCTTAATACATGAAACTCCCCCTAAATATATTCCCCCTTACTTAAACATACATCTTTCTCCCCCTTTGACACCATCAAAAAGATTAATCAAAATTTATATATCATGGCATCAAGTTTAGAGAGAAGTAAAAATCAAAATCATACAAAAATCTGATAAAATCAGTTTACTGTGCTTGTTCACAGTCCATCAGTCGACTGCTATCAATATGGCAGTCGACTGGCACAAAGAAACCAGATTTTCTGATTTTCTGGACGAATTTTAGAAATGCACTATAAATTCCAGAAAATTTAAAAAATATTAAAATTTGGGGAACACATTTCTTTTAGGGTTCTTTATCAATGAAAAATAATTTTCCATGAAAAAATATTATATTTTGAATGATTTGCCAAAAATCCAAAAGCTTTAAAAATAACTAGTGTTTTGATCAAGTTTGTATCAATTTTAACACGTAGTTTTGCTTTGGATTGTTTCAAAATATGAACACACAGATTTTAAAGTAAGAAATTATTTTGAAGACATATGAAATATCCAACCATGATCTTTGGGCAATATGTCTATGAATTAAACATAAGTCTTCCAAATGATTGGTCTATTTTTCCTATTTTGATACCTTAAATGACCATCTAAATGTCATAGGCATTAGTGGACATTTGTATCATCCTAACATCTCACTCATGCTAAGTTTTCAATCAAGGTAGCCTATGGTGAGTGTGAGATGCATCCTAAAGGTATATGCATATACTTAACCATTATTTTCAAGCAATTCTATCAAGGTTAAATATCATCCTATCATTCCACATGATCATAAAGACATATATGTATGAATTCCATATTATAATCATGAAACACATGTATTCATCAATTTATAGTCATGCATTAGGTATTACATCATGATAATAAAGCAAATATCACCTAAAGCATGATTTATCTTTTTATAGGTGCATTATCATCACCTAAAACTATTTCAAAAAATGTTGTCCCACCATCCTAAGTCAACCAACATATGATATAGGTAAATTCCATATGGTTGACTATCCTAGGGTTTTCCTAACCCTTTAGGATGGATTTAGGAACCCAAAATAAGTTCTTTCCTATGGGGTTCACTAAATACTCCTTAGGGATCCATTTTCTAGCAATTGTCTTATTTTTGCTTTGGCCCCTAGCAATCAAACATTTATTGGCCTTTTCCTTAGTTTTTCCCTTGTATCCTAGGCCTTTCTTATTGAAGCTAACCCTTTGGCTCCCAATTATCATGTTCAATGTATTTGAGCCAATTGTAAACTTTTCTAGGGCTTTGGTCAAATGATCTACCTTTTCCCTTAAAGCCCCCTATTTTCTTCTATGCATGCATCATTAACATCCAAAGGCATATAGTTATCATGTGAGCATGCATCATCATGACTAGAAGAAATATTTTCATTTACATTTAAGCATCCTTTTTCTAATTTTTCTTCTAAGTCCTTAATTTGATCTAGCATGCATTTATTTTTCTTCTTTGCCCTAAACAAATCCTTAGTGAGACTAGAAATCATGGAGACTATTTTACTTGGTAAAAGGTTCATTGCCATAGTTTCCATGTCCTATTTTTCGCATGAGGAGGATGATGAAGCTCCCCTTTCACTATAGCTCTCCTTACTTGTGCTTGATCTTTCTTCTTGCTCGGAGGAGGAAGTGGAGTCTAGGTCGTCAAATTCCATCAAGGCTAGATTAGAGTAGACATGTTCTTCTTCTCCTTCGGATGAGGATGATGAAGAGGAAGGATCATCCCATGTCCTTGCCTTGAGTGCTTTGGCCTTCCCTTTTTCTTTTGCCTTCTTCTCTTCCTCTTTCTTCTTCTTTCTACCCTTCTTCTTCTTCTTTTCTTCTTTCTTTCTCTTCTCCTCCTTGCTCTTGTTCAAGAGGGGACAATTTTCCCTTATATGTCCCTCTCCTTGGCAATTGTAGCAAATCACCTTCCCCCTTGGTCTTCTACTCCTATCATTAGATTTATTAAATCTAAAACCTTTTAATGCATGCCTTACCCTCCTTACCATATAAGCTTTTTCCGTGCTATCCATGGAGGAGGAGGAGGAAGCTTCGTTGGAGGAGGAGGGATTCTCCATCTTCTTCTTCCCCTTTTTGGCCAAAAGTGTCACTCCTCTTGAAGGTTGAATTCTTGGCTCTTCTATTATTCCTTCAAGTCTTGTTTCGTGGAGCTCCATTGTTGAGAAGAACTCCTCCAAGGTGCTCACTTCTAGGTTCTTGGACATGTAGAAAGAGTCCACCATTGAGCTCCATTTCGATGACCGAGGAAAAGCATCGATTGCTTTCATGAGCATATCCCGATTCGAAAGTCTTTCTCCTACACTAGTTAGTCTAATCAAAATTTCTTTAAACCTAGAATGCAATGATGTTACCTTTTCTCCCTTTTCTAATTTGATGTTTGATAGTTGGGAGCGGAGGAGGTCTCTTCTTGCAAGCTTGGCCTCCGAAGTGCCTTCATGAAGCTCTACTAGCTTCTCCCATATCTCCTTGTCACTAGAGCATTCCCCAATCCGATTAACTTCTTGTTGGGGGAGTACATTGTAGAGGTGGTGCTTGGCCTTTGAATTTGCTAAGTATTCTTCCCTTTGCTTCTTTTTGCACCTTGATTTCTCCAATGGCTCCCCATCTTCATTCCTAGGCAATTCGAAATTGTTTTCCATAATTAAAAGGATTTTGAAATCGGTTTCGAAAAATACCTCCATTCTCTTTTTCCACCAAGAGAATTCGCCTTCAAATTTTGATGGGTGAATGTTGGAGCCGGTCATTCTTGAATGTGCTTGTTGTGGCGGTTAATCCTCGACAAGCTTTCCTTGGCTCTGATACCACTTGCTGGATCGATGAAGTGTGGATGTGGCCGACTAGAAGGGGTGAATAGCCCTCTTTCATTCGATGACGTAATTCGCTTGTCTACAAAACTAATTAGCGCAACGGAAATAAACAAGACAAGCAAGTAAACAATGCAAAGGTAAAAACAATGCTAACAAGATAATATAACGTGGTTCACGGCTACGCCGCTAATCCACGGTCCCCGATTCTTCCTCGGTGAATCACTCCGCAACCAATCCACTATTGGTCTCTCCTTTGCACCAAGCTAGGTGGAGGTAACCCTTACAACTCAAAAACACTCCTTCTTTTACAATTGATGTGAAAGAGAACTAGAAGAAGGAGTTTATCACTTGTAGAGCACTTGGATGATGGTTTGGAATATAAGCATTAGTCATCCAAAAGCTCACACCCTCTCTTTTTATAGAGAGAGTTGATTTCTTCCCGTTGGCCGCCACCAGTCGACTGCTGCCCTTGGCAGTCGACTGCCGCCACTACAACGGCCTCCGAACACGTCGGATCCCGACCGTTGTAGTCCAACGGAACCCTTGGCAGTCGACTGATGTATCCATCAGTCGACTGCTGCCTCCGTAGTCGACTGCCCAGTCGGCTACGAGAGGTTCTGTGCCCGCGACTTCTTCTGGCAGTCGACTGCCATTCCATGGCAGTTGGATGTTGGGCATAAACCCATCATTCAGATACGAGTCGAACTGCATTCGACTCCGAGCAGTCGACTGCCATTTCATTGCAGTCGACTAGTGCTGTGTGAAACTCAAACTTAACATTCGTTTGAGCTTCCGGCGGTCGGGTAAACCTCAACCCTTGCCGTCGAGCCTCCGACACTCAGTCATTCGGCTAAGTTCACCTAATGAGCTACTTACAATTCACTCGTTCTCTCATCTCACTCGAAGTCCCTCGCCGAAGCTCTCTTCGTTCGCGGCCACGTCCCTCGGCAGCATCAGGCGCACGACTCTGCAATACTTCTTCGCGTCTCTTGCCTCCGAAGTCTGCTTCCTTGGCTTCGCTTCAAGTCATCTCGTCCGATGGTCCCTCGGCAGCATCAAGCGCACGGCTCTGCAATGCTCCTTCTCTGACTCAAGCACGGGGTTGTTAGCGGTGAACCCGCCACGGCTCCATGTGCGAATTACTAAGTCCTCCAAGACTCCAACGCACATATCAAATCTCAATAACAACCAAACTTAAACCCTTTGCCACACACATCAAAACCTTATCATGGCAAGAGATTGCCCTAACAATGTCATGGAAGTCGACTGATCTAAGTCGATCGCCAATCGACTGGTGTTAGCTGCTAGATCATGTCGACATCAGTCGACTGCTTAAGGGAAGCAATCGACTGATAGCACTGTGCACGGGCACAGAAGGTAGTCGAGCTTGCGGGTCACTCGACTGGAAGTCGACATCAGTCGACTGATGTTAACATTAGTCGACTGATCATATGACTGTTGGAAAATCAGTCGCGGATCCCGCGAATCTGGCCTAGTCAAAAGCCGTTGGAGTCGACATCAGTCGACTGATGAAAGAATCAGTCGACTGATAGTGTCCAACGAGAAGAATGGCTTCCTCTCTATAAAAAGAGAGGGTGGGGGCTTGTAGATGGTTAATTCTCATGCTCTAAACATCCTACTAAGTTCCCCACAAAGCTCAAACTCCTTCTTCTAGTTTTCTTTCATATTTATTGTAAAAGAAGGAGTGATCTCTTGTTGTAAAGGTTTACCTCCACCTTGCTTGGGCTACAGGGAGAAACCAATAGTGGATTGGTTGCGGAGTGATTCACCGGATACGGATCGGACCGTGGATTAGCGGCGAGGCCGTGAACCACGTTATATTGTCTTGTTAGCATTGTTTATCTTTTTGTTTGTTCTTAATTGTCTTTGCTTTATATTTTTCACTTGCGCTAACGTTACTTGTAAAAAATTAAGAATGACTTCCACTCATACGACGAAAGAGGGCTATTCACCCCCCTCTAGCCGGCCACCATCGATCCTACAAGGAGAAGGGTTGGAAGTTAAAGGGGGGCGAAGATGAAGAAGGGGGAAGGTGAAGAGTTTTATATATGGTTCAAGGTATGCTTATGGTGCTAAATGGGCTTCAAAGAAGAGATGTGGGCCCTCAGGAGATTCTGAATCATGACTTGTCTTCTTTACGACCCATTATCAGTTGGAGCCATCATCCTCGTGTGGTGGTGGAACAGAGGAGTAGGGTTTAAGGTAAAAACACCTGTGAAGTGCGGCAAAGTAAAGCATTATTCTGACCCGATTGGACAATGTCTTAGATCAGGTCATCACATTCTTTACGGCCCGGTATCAGCTGGAACCATCATCCCCGTGCGGTGGTGGAACGGAGGAGTAGGGTTTAAGGTAAAAACACCTGTGAAGAGCAACGAAGTAAAATATTATTCTGACCTGATTGGGTAACGCCTTAGATCGGGTCGTCACATTCTTTATGGCCCGGTATCAACTGGAACCATCATCCCCGTGAGGTGGTGGAACGGAGTAGGGTTTAAGGTAAAAACACATGTGAAGAGCGGTAGAGTAAAACATTATTCCAACCCGATTGGACAACACATTAGATCGAGTCGTCACATTCTTTACAACCCGGTATCAGCTAGAGCCATCATCCCCGTGCGGTGGTGGAACGGAGGAGTAGGGTTTAAGGTAAAAACACTTGTGAAAAATGGCGTAGTAAAACATTATTCCGACCCGATTGGGAAACACCTTAGATTGGGTCGTCACATTATTTACGACCCGATATCAGCTGGAGCCATCATCCCTATGCTGTGGCAGAACGGAGTAGGGTTTAAGGTAAAAACACCTGTGAAGAACGACGGAATAAAATATTATTCCAACCCGATTGGACTATGCCCTAGATCAGGTTGTCACATTTTTTATGGCATGGTATTATCCAAAGACGTAGATCATACCCGAGTAGAGCATCACATCTATAACTCCTCGCATTTTGCATGGATAGTTCGTAATCAGAGCATATAAAGCCATGTGACGCTTATGGCCAGTTAAATACGTAACCGCACTTATTATGGCTCGATGCTGACCGAAGTCATCATCCCTGTGCGGTGGTGAAACAGAGGAGTTGGTTGTTCAAAGCTAAGGCATTAATGACAAACGACGGAGTAAAAAATTATTCTGGCTTGATTAGGCAAAACCCTGAGTCAAGTCGTCACTATTCTTTCTGCTTGTCTACAAGTCAAGCAATTATCCTCGTATGGTGGTGGAACAGAGGAGTTGAGTTCAAGGTAGATGCACTGGAGAAATACAACGGCGGAGTAAAATATTCCGACTTGACCAGGCGAAGCCCTAAGTCAGGTCATCACAATTCTTTCTGCTTGTCTACAAGTCAAGCAATTATCCCAATATGGTGGTGGAACGGAGGAGTTAGGTTCAAGGTAGATGCACTGAAGAAATACAACAACGAAGTAAAAATTTTTGACCTGAATGGGTGAAGCCCTAAGTCAGGTAGTCACAATTCTTTCTACTTGTATACAAGTCAAGCAATTATCCCCGTATGATGGTGGAACGGAGGAGTTGGGTTCAAGGTAGATGCACTAGAGAAATACAATGACGGAGTAAAAAATTCAGACCTGATCAGGCGAAGCCCTAAGTGAGGTCGTCACAATTCTTTCTACTTGTCTACATGTCAAGCAATTATCCCCGTATGGTGGTGAAACGGAGGAGTTGAGTTCAAGGTAGATGCACTGAAGAAATACAATGACAGAGTAAAAAATTTCGACCTGACCAGGCGAAGCCCTAAGTCAGGTCGTCATAATTCTTTCTTCTTGTCTACAAGTCAAGCAATTATCCTCATATGGTGGTGGAACGAAGGAGTTGAGTTCAAGGTAGATGAACTTGAGAAATACAACGGCGGAGTAAAAAATTCTGACCTGACCAAGCGAAGCCCTAAGTCAGGTCGTCACAATTCTCTCTACTTGCCTACAAGTCAAGCAATTATCCCCGTGTGGTGGTGGATCGGAAGAGTTGAGTCTTCACTCAACTATATTACTATTATCCCCATGTGGTGGTGGATCGAAAGAGTTGAGTCTTCACTCACCTATATTGCTATTATCCCCGTGTGGTGATGGATCGGAAGAGTTGAGTCTTCACTCAACTATATTACTATTATTCCCGTGTAATGGTGGATCGAAAGAGTTGAGTCTTCACTCAACTATATTACTATTATCCCCGTATGGTGGTAGGATCGGAAGAGTTAAGTCTTCACTCGACTATGTTATTATTATCCTCATATGAGGGTCGATCGAAGGGAGCATGGGCATGGACTCGGTAAGCTTTTGTTTACCGTTAGTGTTGGAATCTTTTGTTCATTTTTACATAATGTGCATTTGGCGAAGAAGAGACACACACAGTCTTTTATGAAGAAGATTTCATTGATTAAGGAGAAGTACATAATACAGCTTCCTAGAAAAGAAAAATAACAAGTGATGCCCCCTTAAGGGGGGTTAAGGTTCTTCCCTAGGTGGGGGTACAAATGGGGCTTCCTTATGCCTACACAGGCGGTGGAATAGCAACCTAAGATAGGATTAATAGATGGATATATGCTTGGCTAAGTCCTTCTGAGCCACCGCCAACTCTTTTAGGGAGTAGTTGTGAGTGGAGGCTAACCGCAAGCGCCTCTTCAAATCTTGCACTTGCTCTTCTAGTTCTTCAATGTGGCGTTGTTCTTCTGTGCGCCTCTCCAGAGAAGGAGAGTTGTTGTCTTGCTCTGATATGTATTCCATGGTGTAAGCAGAAGAAGGGAGGAAAATGCACCGGTCGAAGCAGAAGAACAGAGGGGTGTGTTGGATGAAGGTAATGTCGAAGGTCTTTATAGAGAGAAAGGGGGTATTAATTAATTCTCCTGATAAAGAGGTAGTAAATGCAGATAAGATGGGAAGATGTAGGGGCAGTAGTTGGGGTAGTTGAATGCAGTAATTCTGAAGAGACTAGTCATATTTCGTAGAGGAAAGTGGATGCAGAGCAGATCTCATTTGATTCAGATCTAATTATTTTATGGCGACATTCGTTAATGTTGTTATGCGGGGTCAACCCTATGGAGTGGATCAAGTATGATCCCAGGTGTCCCGATCAGAATACCCCAAGCAAGCAAAAGGAAAATAAACAAGACACGTTCAAATATTTCATTCTTTTTATATGAAAAATAGTAGTTACACTGGCTAAATTGTTGCTCATATAGGTTTATTAGAACCAACAGAGGACTCCTCTGTAGGGGAGGCGCCAGAATGACCCTATGGAAGTTACCCTGTGCCCGAGGTGAAGGGGGCAGAGCTTCGGTTGGGGGGAATGGAAGAACCTCATTTGGAGGGACCGAAAGAAAGTCGAGGGCTGGGGGAAGAGGAGGAAGTTAACTGAGGTCTGGGGATCTCCCACAGTATATTCCCAGGTCATTGGAGGATTCCAGACCCAGTTGTCGAAGGAGAGGAAGAGAGCCCGGAAGGACCTTCTCGTGCTGGGAGCTGGAGTATCAACTAGAGTTGAGAGAGGAAGAGGTCGATACACGGAAGTGGCTATGGACTGGGTGTCGGAATTATCAGAGAAGCTTGTTGTATCAAGATAATTCAAGTTGGGGGAGTCGGAGTCCGAGATTACATTGAGGGAGTGTCCTTCGGATGCCATGGAGGTAGGATAAGAATGAACAAGGCTCGTAGTGGTAATTTATAGAAGAGGATAGAGGTTCATAGTCCTCTTGGGGAAATGAAGAAGAAGGTGAAGGGTCGAGGGGTGTAATTGCATTAGTATGGGAAATAACAAAGATATTAATCCCGAAACGGGTAATTACATCCCCATCTGGATAAGGAGAAGTGATTTGGCTTGATAGCTTGTAGTATGTTCCACCACACGAGAGGTGACTCTAAATTATGGAGAATAGTGGCTATTATAGCCCGAGTGGAAGAAAATGGCAATCGACTGACACTATGAAGGATAGGTGATCCTGGGTGATAGGAAGGATAAGTTCAACTCGTTTTAAGGAAAAAAGAAGAACGCAAGAGTGACCCCTGAATATTTCTCATTGATAATAATTGTTTATACATCATAGAGAGTGTTAAACATTACAACTTGAAGATTCTTGTTAATAACAATTGGTCAATACATCGCGAAAAGTACAAAAACTATAATTCGAAGATGTCTGGGGGTAGTTGGCTAGGGCCACCTCAAGATCAAGGTGACTTGTATTAGCACATGGTGGAGGGAGCCCTTGGCAGCATTCAGAGTGGAAGACCCTTCAATGCCTAGGATGAAGAGTTGCACTCCTTTCCTGGCATACTACATCTTCAGATCCTCTTCCTGCTCTTTCCACTGGACTTGATGTTCAGACAGTTGAGTAGTTAGGGTGTCTCTGTCTTTAGCCGCTGCCACAACTTGATGGCCCAGGGAAACCATGGCCTTGGACTGCTCCCTCTGAAATTCTCATTGTTGTTCTACAATTGTAGCCAGCATCCCAGGAAGAGTGGAGATAGTCAGAGAGAAATTCTCCAGTTGTTGTCAATAGGACGCCAGAGCGGCCTCCAATGCTTGGTTCTTGTTTTGAAGTTGAAGAAGAGCCGCTGAAGATTGAGAAGCTTGGGTCTCTGTCTCTTTTAGTTGCATCCTCTGACCCCACTAGTTCCTGAGTAAGGATGTCGACCTGTTGGAGTTGACTAGATTGCATAAATAGTTGTTGGTGGAGGTCAGCATTCTTCTTTAAAAGTTCTTCTTTTTCGCTCCGAGCCATCGCTAGTTGCGTCATCAAGTCCTCGCACTGCGTGGTCAGAGTGACCTCCTTTTGCTTGCTCTCAGCCAATTGGTGAGTCAATTGTTTCTGCTGAGCGAGGGAGGCAGCGTGACGGGCAACCATGGTGGACTGATAGTTTACTATGTTAGGTGTTATCTCATTGCAAGCAGTAACTATCTGGAGAGGAAAACATGGTGTTATGAGAATAAGTACTAGCATATATTAAATGTGAATAAAAGGAGAAATTACCTCCATCAAGAGTTTGCACATGCATTCATAGGGGCCTTGTAGATGAGATTTATTGAAGTGTCGTACTTCCACTGTGCTGCAAATCCTAAGAGAGGATCCTAAGGAAGTAGGTGGAGGGTTTAAGGGGGGGATATCTCCCCTCCCTCCCCAATCAAAAAGGGCTCTTCTGCAGATGTAGGGGGCGCAAAAGAGTCCACAATCATAGTAGGAAGAGGAGAAGGAGGTAAGTCTGTATGGACAGGCAAAGGAAGAGAATTGAGGGGGGAGTTAATTCTCTTGCTAGGTTGAGATGAGGACGAATGAAGAGAAGGGGAAGGAGAAAGTTCTTCTTGAGGGGATGGAGTAGGGGTTAAAGGGGCAGCCTCCTCCTCTATAGGCTCAAAAATTACTAGGCAGCGGTGCCTATTTAGTTTTATAGGAGGAGGAGGAGAAGGATAATTCTTTCCTCACGATTCTGGCATCCTACATCATGTTATTTGCAACACAAACCAGTGAAAATAATGATTAGTAGTAACAAAGAGTAGTGTAGGTGGTGTGTTCGGGTGAAACCAATATCCTACCTATGATGCTTGGATCGGCCAGGGGGAAAGGAGATAGTCCATAGCGACTCAGAAGAGGGGGCTTTAGCAAATCTTCAGAATTGTAGTGGCACTCCCTCAACACTTAGAAGACTTCCTGGAAAGAGCCTTGAGCCCTACTCTCTTGAAAGGGGGTCAGGTCGGGGAGAGTGGTTTTCCAGGTTTCCAAGTGGGGTATTAGAGTAGGAAGTTGGGCAAAAAAGTATAAATTCTCCCAACCCTTATAGGAGGATGACATATTCACGAGAAATTGGCAATCTTGCCAACTGGCGAAGTAGAAAATGCCTTCTTTAGAAGACTTTAGTTGAAAAAGGCAATGGAATAGTAGAGGGGATAGATTAAGGTTTAGGTGCCAAAAATCTATTATTGGCCCTATTAATATACGGAAGACATTAGGGGTCAGTTGGTTAATAGGTAGTTGGGAAAAGTCTAATATATCAGTGTAAATGGAGGGTATTGGCAAACTAGGCCGTTCAACAGTTGATCGGAGAAAAAACAATGGAAGCCAGAAGGGGGATGATGGAGCCTGAAAGAAGCCGGAGCAAAACGACATGGCATGGAAGGATCTATGTATTGGTCTTTAGTGGCAAAGAAGGAGCTTTGGGTATTTAGGCCAGTAATAGTTTTTTCGTACCAGGGGGTTAGCTTAGGGTTTTTCGAGGCCATAACCATGAAAGGGAAGGACAACTAGGGGTGAAAGAAAAGGAAATAAGAGGAGTTAGGGATAAGAAACTCATTTGGGGTTAAGAGAGGATGCTTGAGAAGGAAGGGGAACTCCTAGGTGTCGGGCATTAGTGGTGGAGAATCGTCGCCAACGGGAGTCGCCGAAGAGGGAATAAGAAGAGTCAAAGCTAGGAAGTTGAAGGGGTCACATGGAGAATGACTTGCGCAGGGTTTCCAGTTTTAAACTTCCCTGCTAAAGAAAGGAGGCAGGGCCTATAGGCCTAATAAACCACTATGGGCAGATATGATAAAGTGAAGGAGGAAGGCCACTTAGATATAATGGGATCGATAAGGGGAGGATAGAGCAAAGTGTTTCACTTGGAAAGTCAAACTCAACGCTTCGTTTAACTATTATTAGGAGGTGGCTAATGATACCGCTGTGACCTAATTTAGGTATTAAGATGAAGAAGGTCATGCGTGAAACACTAACTAAACCGGTGGAGCCCTGTTAGTAATATATGAGAGATGTCCTAAGGCAATCGCCTTATGTATGAACCATTTATATGATAAATGAAGATTCACTATTTGAGTATACATGTTTTATGTATTTGATTGGATCTTAAACTCATTTACTGAATGTCCACGATACGATTCACAGCATGAGAGAATTTGTGATTGGATCACAACTAGTGAGTATCTCTACATGTGTAATTGTGATGTATCGGAATTATCCCTAGTCGATGAATTAATGGATTTGGACACCATCAATTCTGTCGAGACTAGCACGAGGTATACTCCTTGGTGTATCCAAGCAGCTGATTCTCACTGGCTGGAGACATAGTGATGTCCGGAGTTAATCGTGGATGCTAGTTATGGTAACTAGTTCATTGGAGTGACGGTAGTAAGACTTCATATGGTTCTCTGCATATATAGATATGTCAATGAAGTTCTTACTGTGGCTTAAGTGCGATGTTCCTTTGACTTGCGGTATTCAAGTCATCTTGATCATGGAGACTTATGCTTTGACATCTTAAGCAAACATCTCTAAGGAGATGTGGACCCGGGATGATTGGGAATAAGTCGAAGTGATCGAAGGTGTTTGAATAGCCTATAAAGGATTCACCACTCCTTGCGAGGAGATGTATACCCATGGCCTCTCGTCGGATTGTTACTAAAGTCTTTGGCCAAAGCATTACATGTTTAGAGTAAGGTACTCTTCGATACATGTGAGTAACTAGAATGTAGGGACGAGGAAATGATACTTGGCTAGGTGTGACGAGTCGACCTAGTGGGGACGACACAATAGACCATGTCCTGAACCAAGTGGGTATAAGATGAGTGAAGGGAATGGGGCACGATTCATTCGAGCCAAGGGTTTCGTAAATAGTTCGATCAACCGTTGATCTTTTCGGTTAATTGGGGATCATGATGTACTACTAGGTGCCACTCATGATCGTTCTATAATTAATGGTTAATTATAGACGGCCAACATAAACCGAGAACCTATTTGGTCACACGCACAACGAGTGTAATCCAAAGGATTTAAAACGAGCTTGGGAATGGGATTCTCAGACCGAGAGAAACTATGTTTGGTTGGACCAAACATAAAGCGAGCATGAAATTGTTTCAGTCGCAATGGAAGCGTGGATGGGCCGTGTCTTATGAAGACATAATGGATGGACCAAAATGGTTTGGTTCTAATCCAATGGATGAGAATAAACCAAAGGGTTTGGTTTATATTAAACGAATGAACCAAAGGTTGGTTCGGTTCGTTTTAACTTAAAATAAACCATCATGGTTTGGTTTATTTTAACTTATCTTAATGGAGCGGGTTAACGGGCTTTATGGATATGATCCATTAACCATTAAGAGAATTAGTTCTCTATAAAAGTGGGCTTAAGGGATTGTTAAACCCTAACTAATCCAATCATCCAAACCCTAGCCGCCCAACACAAAGTTGCCGCCCAGCCCATAGCTCCTCCAACCAGTGTCCAGAAGGCAGCTTCCTTCCTCCTCGCCGGCGTCGAGCTGCTGCCGGAAGAGTTCCGGCGATCCTCCTTAGGTTTGGCATCAAGGTAAGCACTTGGCTTCCTTTGTTGGCCGGCGCCTATCTCCTCCACCAAGCTGTCCAGTTTTCTGGACAGCTTCTTCTCCTCTCGTCGGAGCGTCATTTGGACGACGGTTAGTGCTCCGACAGCGGCTAACATACCGGGGATTTGATCTCCGGTAATCCTCTGAGGTGGAGGACGAAGGATTCGTCAAACGGTTGACGAATACCTCTCCGGAGAAGCGAGTTTTGAGAACTCGTTTTGGATCCGAATTTGGATTCGGATCGTGATCATCTCTCGATCACGTCGTCTTCAACACAAGGCTAGTAACCCGTACGAAGACGAAGCTCGTGACTTAGCGAAGTCATCCCGAGGAGCTCGGCGTGGATACGGATAGAGACGATTCTTACGAGGATCGTTCCGGTTGATGCCGTTCCCGCTACACGTCATACGGAAGGTATAACGTAGTTTAATTTCCTTTTATCGCAATTTTAATTTACGGTTATGTCTACACTTGTTGTAATAGCATGCGTGTGTTGTGTGTGTTGTAATAAATAGGAGTATTTATTATTTTTATTGCTTCCGCTGTGCTCATGTTTACGAAACATGATCGAACACACACACGCCGCGGTGCCGGAAACCCAACAGTGGTATCAGAGCCCAGGTTGTGTTTCGACATAATCGTAAAATGGTTTTGCGATAGTCATAATGTATTTCTGGAAATTTTCTAATTTTGTAAATTTAGAAGTATTTATGGAAATTTTTCAATTTTAGAAAGTCTAGAAGTATTTATGGAAATCTTCCACTTTTGGAAAGTTGGAAGTATTTATGGAAATTTATATTTTCCATAAATAAAATATTTGATTAGATTCTGGAAATTTGTTTCCTAATTTAATCATGATTTGATTTGGGAAATCAAATCTTAAAATATTTAATTTCCATAAGTAGTTTTAAAGATTTAGGAAATTGGTTTCCTAAATAGATTTTCCTTAATCAAATAATTCCATGAATAAAATATGTGATTAGATTTGGAAATTTGTTTCCTAATTTAATTATGATTTGATTTGGAGAATCAAATCTTAAACATATTTTATTTCCATAAATAGTTATGACAAATAAGGAAATTATATACATGACATAATTGTATGCCATGTAATTGCATTAGATGCATAACATTATGCCATGCGTGTCGTGACATGTAGATGTATGCCATGTATGCCATGCCATGTAGATAATAGTTATTTGCATGCAAAGAGGATGAGACATAAAAAACCCTTAATCAATATTAAAGCCTACACCTTCCATTAATATGGTTAGAACCAGAGTTCTGTTTCTTGTTTGGGTTGTTGGACTCTCTCCAAGCCCGGCTCGAACCTGAATATGTTCAAACCATGGAATAGTTTAATACTAATATGGTAAGAGTCAGAGGTCAATCGTTAGCTTTGGTTGTTGGACTCTCTCCAAGCTGGGCTAATTGGTTGAATGCGCTCTAACCATATTAAAACTATGTCCTGATTAATGGGTTGGCTTTAACCTAGAGCATCGGCTTGTTGGACTCTCTCCAAGGTCGATGTAAAGGGAGGTGAAGTTGGGTGCTATGCATATGATGCATACTTGTTAATGTGTTAACAACCCGATGTATGTGTGAACATTCAAATAGTTGATAGCACATTGTGATAGTTGCATATACGTGATATGTAATCGGTATAGATGATACCTACCGTCGTAGTTATGAATGGCTTGTTGGACTCTCTCCAAGGTTGTTCATAACTATGATGGATATCAGCCCATTCGGAGATGGACCTACAATCTCCCGAAGTGATTTTGGGGTTTTTGAAATTCGAAAAAATGAATGGGATTTATAAATGTATATTGATGCATTTTAAAATCATCTTTCTCATATATGCTCGTTTTGTATTTCTAAGTTAATATATTGATCATGTTGTGTTTGAATTTGCGTTCCATTTTGGATTCAAATAAATTGACTGGGCCGAACTTCTTGGACTGGCTTAGAAACTTGAGAATTGTTCTCAAGGTGAAAAGCTTGTAAATGTCCTCGAAGCGCCTCTTCCCGCCCGTCCTAGTGACGATGCAACTCTAGACTAATTGTTGGCCTATCAGAAACATGTGAGTGATTCTGAACAAATGAGTTGCATCATGCTAGCCGCGATGGAACCCAAGCTACAAAAGCAGCATGAGCATATGGATGCTCATATCGTAGTCCTTCATCTCTGTGAGTTGGTTGATGAGCAAGTGAGATTCGAAAGGTTCGAAGTCTCCAAGCTCCTCTTCACCTCTGAGATGCTAGGAGGTTCATCTGTGGTACTGCTCAATATGTCAAGACTGGAGTCTTGAGAAGCATGAGCAGGACTGTCGTTAGTTGATTCCTCGAAGAAAGGTTCTAAGAGGAAGTCAAAGGAACAGCAGAAGGGAAAGAAGAGAAGGGCTAAGAAGGTAGAACTAGCACAAAAGGAAACTTGCCATCATTATGGCAAGGAGAGTCATTTGCGAAGAAAGTGCAAGATTTATCTTGAGTCCGTGAAGAAGGATAAGGCATCGGATGCCCATCTTCTTCAGAAATCTTCTTTATTGATTGTCATTCTATTTCCTTAGACACTTGGGTATTGGATACTGGGTGTGGCTCACATATATGTAATGACATACATGTGCTAAGGAATAGAAGAAGACTCGTCAAGGGAGAGTCAAATTTACGTGTTGGGAATGGAGCAACGGTTGCTGCACTCTCCATCGGAACGTATTTGTTGGAACTCCCTGTAGGACTTGTCTTAGAACTGGACAATTGCTTTTATGTTCCTTCGTTGATAAAGAACATCATTTCTATTTCTTGTTTAAATAGAAATGGGTACCATTTGACTTTTAGTAACAATTGTTGTTACATAACTTTGAATGGAGTTCTTTATGGGACTGGAACTTTAAGCAATGGTGTTTATACGTTGGACGTATCCAGTGATATTTTCAATATCGAAGCGAGCAACAAGCGTGCTCGAAAGGATAATCAAATAGACTCCTATATGTGGCATTGTCGTCTTGGCCATATAAGCAAGAAACACATGTCCGAATTACACCGATGTGGAATTCTGGAATCGTTTGAATTGGATTCATACGATACATGCGAATCATGCTTAAAAGGCAAGATGACTAAGTTACCTTTTACTGGAAAAGGTGAACGAGTGGGAGAGTTGCTAGGCCTAATACATAGTGATGTATATGGACCTATGTCAACTCAATCTTAAGGAGGCTATAGCTACTTCATTACCTTCACCGATGATCACTCACGGTTTGGGTATGTGTTCTTGATGAAACACAAGTCTGAAGCCTTTGAAAGGTTCAAAGAATTTAGAAATGAAGTAAAGAAACAACATGACAAGAGTATTAAAATACTTCGATCGGATCGAGGTGGTGAATACTTAAGTCAAGAGTTTCTTGATTATCTAAGAGACAATGGTATATTGTCTCAATGGACTCCGCCAAATACACCACAGCATAATGGTGTATCTGAGAGGCGTAACCGGACCTTGTTGGACATGGTCAGGTCAATGATGAATCATGCAACTCTTCCCAAGTCCTTTTGGGGTTATGCACTTCAGACAACTGTTTACTTGTTAAACAGAATGCCTACCAAGGTAGTCTCAACCACTCCATATGAGATATGGAATGGTAAGAAACCTCATGTATCTTACTTGAAGATATGGGGTTGTCCTGCTTATGTGAAGCTGATCAGACGTATAAATTGGAAGCTAAGTCCGATAAATGTCTATTTATTGGATACCCTAAGGAAACAAGGGTTACTAATTCTATCATCCCGTGGAACAAAAGGTGTTTGTTTCAAGGCATGCTGTGTTTCTAGAGAAAGAGTTTCTCTTGCAAGAAAACAGTGGGAGTGTCATCGAGCTTGAGGAGGCTCGAGAGACTCAAATAGACATTGATGAGATACCTGGTGAAGCACAACCGTCGACAACTCATAGTGATGAGCAATCGGCTGGACCTATTGTAACACCACATCTTCGTAGATTTGGTAGGACACGCAATATTCCTGAGTGATATGGATTTCTCGTAAGTGAATCGAACGACGTGTTACTCATTGATGATGAGGAGCCTACCAGTTATGAAGAAGTGCTGACAAGTTCAGAAAGGGATAAGTGGCTTGGTGCCATGAAGTCGGAAATGGATTCCATGTACGAAAACCAAGTTTGGAACTTGGTTGACCCACCTGAAGGCATAAAGCCTATAGGGTGCAAGTGGGTTTTCAAGAAGAAAACCGACATGGATGGTAATGTGATTACCTATAAGGCTAGATTGGTGGCGAAAGGATATCGTCAAAAACAAGGTGTTGATTATGACGAAACCTATTCGCCTGTAGCTATGCTTAAATCCATTAGGATGCTCCTGGCCATAGCGGCTCATTATGATTATGAGATATGGCAGATGGATGTGAAAACAGCTTTCCTTAATGGAAACCTGCTCGAGGACATGTATATGATACAGCCTGAGGGTTTCACATCGGTTGATAAAACCAAGGTATGCAAATTGCAACGATCCATTTATGGATTGAAGCAAGCATCCAGGAGCTGGAATATCCGTTTTGATGAGACGATCAAAAAGTTTGATTTCTCACAAAATCCAGACGAACCTTGTGTGTACAAGAAGGTTAGTGGGAGTGCAATCGTATTCCTAGTATTGTATGTCGATGACATATTACTTATAGGAAACGATGTGTCAATCTTACAGTCAGTTAAGGTTTGGTTATCCAAGACATTCTCCATGAAAGACCTGGGAGAAGCAACCTACATCCTTGGGATTAAGATCTATAGAGAAAGATCGAAACGGTTGCTTGGTCTTTCGCAGTCTACATATATAGACCGAGTGCTAAAGAGGTTTAGCATGTCGGAATCCAAGAAAGGTTATCTGCCCATCAGGCATGGGGTACACCTTTCGAAGTCTATGTGTCCGCGCACAGAAGACGAGAGGATTTGCATGAGTAAGATTCCCTATGCATCCGCAATAGGATCTATCATGTATGCTATGTTATGTACGAGGCCCGATGTATCGTATGCTCTGAGTGTCACGAGCAGATACCAATCCGATCCAGGAATGGATCATTGGGCGGCTGTTAAGACGATCATTAAGTACTTAAGAAGAACTAAGGATGTGTTCCTAATATATGGAGAAGGGTACATGGTGATACGTGGGTATAAGGATGCCAGCTCCAGACAGACAAGGATGATTCCATGTCTCAGTCTGAGTATGTATTCACCTGGAATGGAGGCGCAATAAGTTGGAAATGTTCCAAGCTTGACACTATAGCGGATTCTGCCACTAAGGCAGAATACATTGCGCTTTGGAAGCAGCAAAGGAAGCGGTTTGGATCAAGAAGTTCATCTCTGAACTTGATGTGGTCTCATCAATGATCCAAACATGTGCTTCGCCGCTATCATCTTATCAGAGAGATCATCAGTAGGAACGAAATACAAATCGAGAAAATTCCCACTGAAAGGAACTTAGCGGATCCTTTGACTAAAGCATTACCTCAAAGTAAGTTTGAGGGTCATGTTAGAGCTTATGGTATCGATACCGTAGCGATTGGCATTAGGCCAAGTGGGAGTCTCGTTAGTAATATATGAGAGATGTCCTAAGGCAATCGCCTTATGTATGAACCATTTATATGATAAATGAAGATTCACTATTTGAGTATACATGTTTTATGTATTTGATTGGATCTTAAACTCATTTATCAATGTCCACGATACGATTCTACAAAGATGAGAGAATTTGTGATTGGATCACAACTAGTGAGTATCTCTACATGTGTAATTGTGATGTATCGGAATTATCCTAGTCGATGAATTGATGGATTTGGACACCATCATTCCGAGACTAGCACGAGGTATACTCCTTGGTGTATCCAAGCGGTGATTCTCACTTTGGTGAAGACATAGTGATGTCCGGAGTTAATCGTGGATGCTAGTTATGGTAACTAGTTCATTGAGTGACCAGTAAGACTTCATATGGTTCTCTGCATATATAGATATGTCAATGAAGTTCTTACTGTGGCTTAAGTGCGATGTTCCTTTGACTTGCGGTATTCAAGTCATCTTGATCATGGAGACTTATGCTTTGACATCTTAAGCAAACATCTATAAGGAGATGTGGACCCGGGATGATTGGGAATAAGTCGAAGTGATCGAAGGTGTTTGAATAGCCTATAAAGGATTCACCACTCCTTGCGAGGAGATGTATACCCATGGCCTCTCGTCGGATTGTTACTAAAGTCTTTGGCCAAAGCATTACATGTTTAGAGTAAGGTACTCTTCGATACATGTGGAGTAACTAGAATCCGTAGGACGAGGAAATGATACTTGGGCTAGGTGTGACGTAGTCAGCCTAGTGGGGACTAACACAATAGACCATGTCCTGAACCAAGTGGGTATAAAATGAGTGAAGGGAATGGGGCACGATTCATTCGAGCTGCTGAAGGGTTTCAGAAATAGTTCTGGATCAACCGTTGATCTTTTCGGTTAATTGGGGATCATGATGTACTACTAGGTGCCACTCATGATCGTTCTATAATTAATGGTTAATTATAGACGGCCAACATAAACCGAGAACCTATTTGGTCACACGCACAACGAGTGTAATCCAAAGGATTTAAAACGAGCTTGGGAATGGGATTCTCAGACCGAGAGAAACTATGTTTGGTTGGACCAAACATAAAGCGAGCATGAAATTGTTTCAGTCGCAATGGAAGCGTGGATGGGCCGTGTCTTATGAAGACATAATGGATGGACCAAAATGGTTTGGTTCTAATCCAATGGATGAGAATAAACCAAAGGGTTTGGTTTATATTAAGCGAATGAACCAAAGGTTGGTTTTTTAACTTAAAATAAACCATCATGGTTTGGTTTATTTTAACTTATCTTAATGGAGCGGGTTAACGGGCTTTATGGATATGATCCATTAACCATTAAGAGAATTAGTTCTCTATAAAAGTGGGCTTAAGGGATTGTTAAACCCTAACTAATCCAATCATCCAAACCCTAGCCGCCCAACACAAAGTTGCCGCCCAGCTTGTGTTGCCGCCCAGCCCATAGCTCCTCCAACCGGCGTCCAGAAGGAGGCTTCCTTCCTCCTCGCCGGCGTCGAGCTGCTGCCGGAAGAGTTCCGGCGATCCTCCTTAGGTTTGGCATCAAGGTAAGCACTTGGCTTCCTTTGTTGGCCGGCGCCTATCTCCTCCACCAAGCTGTCCAGTTTTCTGGACAGCTTCTTCTCCTCTCGTCGGAGCGTCGTTTGGACGACGGTTAGTGCTCCGACAGCGGCTAACATACCGGGGATTTGATCTCCGGTAATCCTCTGAGGTGGAGGACGAAGGATTCGTCAAACGGTTGACGAATACCTCTCCGGAGAAGCGAGTTTTGAGAACTCGTTTTGGATCCGAATTTGGATTCGGATCGTGATCATCTCTCGATCACGTCGTCTTCAACACGAGGCTAGTAACCCGTACGAAGACGAAGCTCGTGACTTAGCGAAGTCATCCCGAGGAGCTCGGCGTGGATACGGATAGAGACGATTCTTACGAGGATCGTTCCGGTTGATGCCGTTCCCGCTACACGTCATACGGAAGGTATAACGTAGTTTAATTTCCTTTTATCGCAATTTTAATTTACGGTTATGTCTACACTTGTTGTAATAGCATGCGTGTGTTGTGTGTGTTGTAATAAATAGGAGTATTTATTATTTTTATTGCTTCCGCTGTGCTCATGTTTACGAAACATGATCGAACACACACACGCCGCGGTGCCGGAAACCCAACAAGCCCGACCCAAGGGGGTCGATCGGGCTAGCAAGGTGAAGATATAGGACTGGGAAGATAAGCTCTAAGGCTAAAAGGAGATCAGATGAGCGATTCGGGGTACAAGTTTGAAAGTTGACTCGGTAAGTGAGTCGGGTATTGACTCGGTAGTTACAAGAAGCATGAGCACTGAGTCTCAAAACCAAAATAAGCCTAGATATTAAAAGCAACGTGCGCCTTGGTTGGAATGAACTAGGGGGATCCTACTGAGAGGAGGGTCGAGTCAGTGTTTGACCTAACGAAGGAAGAGAAGGTGAAGAAGAGGGGCAGAATGTTTCCCGAGGCATTTACTTATGAGAAATTTGTTGTATGATATAATAAACTAGGACCCCACACAATATTCGAAGTGTTAGGGCAATCTCTTGCCATGATAAGGTTTTGATGTGTGTGGCAAAGGGTTTAAGTTAGTTGGTTATGTTGATTTGATATGTGTGTTGAAGTCATGCAGGGCTTAGTAATTCGCACATGGAGCCGTGGCGAGTTTCACATCTCATGACTCGTGCCTTGAGTCGGTGAAGGATAGCTTTGCGGAAGCCGTGCGCTTGGAGCATCCGAGGGACCGCCGGACGAGAAGCTTGGAGTGAAGCCGGAGGAAGTAGACTTCGAGGCAAGAGACGCGAAGGAGCATTGCAGAGCCGTGCGCCTGATGCTGCCGAGGGACGTGGCCGAGAACGAAGAGAACTTCAAAGGCGAGGGACTCCGAGAAATGAGAGTGAGCGATTGTAACCCAGGGAAGGGTAGCTCTTAGGTGAAACTTGGCCATTTGGCCAAGTGTCGGATGGGTTTCGACGCGATCATTGCCATGTCATGGCGATCTAATCGATGGGTTGATCGGGGTGTAAAACCGATTAAGTGCTTGGCGGTCATCGCCATGGATCGCGATCGTGATCGATAATGATCAGCGATCGCGTGGATCGGTCGATGGATGGAACTGCATCGGGCGCGAGAATGGAGTCGACTCGACTGAGCACTCGACTGATCGAGCATCAGTCGACTGATGGTCCCATCAGTCGACTGATGCCAATACCGTTGGATGGAATCCAACGTGGAAAGCAGCCGTTATTGGGCAACGGCTACGAGATCAGTCGACTGATCGAGGGCATCAGTCGACTGATCCTGTGTCAACGGGAAGAAACCCTCTTCCTCTATAAAAAGGAAGGGGGTAAGGGTTTGGGAGCCTAATGCTTATGCTCTAATACTCTCCCAAAGATCCCTAAAGCTTTCCATCCTCTTACTCAAGCTTATTTCCATTCTATTTGTAAGAGGAGTGTTTGTAAAGGTTACCTCCACCTAGCTTGGTGCAAAGGAGAGACCAATAGTGATTGGGTTTCGGAGTGATTCACCGTGGATTAGCGGCGTAGCCGTGAACCACGTTATATCTCGGTGTTTGTCTTGCTTGCTTATATTTTGCTTGTATTTATTTACATTTGTATATTCCGCTTGCGCTAATATTTTGTAGACAAGCAAAATACGACGTCCGACGAATTAGGGCTATTCACCCCCCTCTAGCCGGCCAACCGATCTCCTAACAAGTGGTATCAGAGCCAAGTCGTTTGTCAAGGACTAACCGCCACGACAAACACTTCATTAAAAGATGGCCGGCTCCAACATCTACCCGCCGAAGTTCGACGGCGAATTCGCTTGGTGGAAGAAGCGAATGGAGGTATTCTTCGAGACCGATTTTGATGTTATGCTTATAATGGAAAATGGTTTCGAGTTGCCTAGGGATGAAAGGGGTGAACCAATAGAGAAGACAAGGTGGACTAAGAAGCAAAGAGAGGAACACATTGCAAATTCAAGGGCTAAGCATCATCTCCTCAACGTACTTCCCCAACAAGAGATAAACCGAATTGGGGAGTGCTCTAGTGCCAAGGAGATGTGGGAGAAGCTAGTAGAGCTTCATGAAGGTACCTCGGAGGCAAAGCTAGCAAGAAGAGACCTCCTCCGCTCCCAACTATCAAACATCAAATTAGAAAAGGGAGAAAAGGTAACTTCATTGCATTCTAGGTTTAAAGAGATTTTGCTTGGACTAACAAGTGTAGGAGAGAAGTTGTCCAACCGGGATATGGTAATGAAGGCCATAGACGCCTTTCCCCGGTCCTCAAGATGGAGCTCCATGGTGGATTCATTCTACATCTCCAAGAACTTGGAAGTAAGTACCTTGGAGGAGTTCTTCTCAACAATGGAGCTCCATGAAACAAGAATTGAAGGAATACAAGAAGAACCAAGAATTCAACCTTCAAGAGGAGTGGCCTTGATAGCAAATAAGGGAAAGAAGAAGATGGAAATTCCCTCCTCCTCCGATGACGAAGCCTCATCCTCCTCCATGGATAGCACCGAAGAGGCCTATATGGTAAGGAGGGTAAGACGTGCTTTAAAGGGTTTTCATTTTAACAAATCAAATGATAGGAGTAGAAGACCAAGGGGGAAGGTGATATGCTACAATTGCCAAGGAGAAGGGCACATAAGGGATAATTGTCCCCTCCTAAACAAGAGCAAGGAAGAGAAGAAAAAGAAAGAAGAGAAGAGGAAGAAGAAGGGGAGCAAGAGAAAGGAAGAAGAAAAGAAGGCAAAAGGAAAAGGGAAGGCCATGGCTCTCAAAGCAAAGACATGGGATGACCTTGCCTCATCATCATCATCGGAAGAAGAGAACGCATTTGTTGCCAACCTAGCACTAATGGCTCTTCATGACTCGGATTGCTCCTCCTCCTCAAATGAAGATTCAAGCACAAGTGGGGAGAGCTCAAATGAAGGGGAGGCTTCCACATCCTCATCATCCGAAGAAGAAGAAGAGGATATGGAAACAATGGTAACGAATGCCTCTCCTAAGAAAATAGTTTCCATAATTTCTAGTTTAACTAAGGACTTATTTGGAATGAAAAAGAAAAATAAAAGCATGCTTAATCAAATTAAGGAATTAGAGCAAAAATTAGAAAAAGCATGCTTAAGTGAAAATATTTCTTCTTGCCATGATGATGCATGCTCACATGATGAATATATGCCATTAGATGTTAGTGATGCATGTATAAATGAAAATAGGGCTTTAAGGGAAAAGGTAGATTATCTAACCAAAGCCCTAGAGAAATTCACAATAGGCTCCAATACCCTTAACATGATAATTGGGAGCCAAAGGGCAAGTTTTAACAAGAAGGGCCTAGGATATAAAGAGAAGAAAAATGAGAAGGCCTATAAATGTCTAATTGCTAGGGGACAAGACAAAAACAAAGTAATAGCTAAGAAATGGATCCCCAAGGAATTTCTAGTGAATCCCATAGGCAAAAATCTATTTTGGGTTCCAAAATCCATCCTTAAGGGTTAGAATAACCCTAGGGTAGTCAACCATATGAACTTGACCTATATCATATTTTGGTTGACCTAGGATGACGGGACAACATTTTTTTTGATAGTGTTGGGTGATGATAACGTGCCCATAAATAGATAATAATGCCTAAATCATGATATCTATTGAAATTGTCATGTATGTAATCATGATTTATCATTTTGGTTTTTGGCACATAATCATGAGAAATAGGTTTAAATCATGCTTTAGGTGATACTTTACTTATAATCATCATAAAATACCTAATGCATGGTTATAATTTGATGAATACATGAGTTTCATGATCATAATGTAGAATTAATTCATATATGTCATTATGATCATGTAGGATGTTAGGTTGATACTTAACCATGATAGAATTGCATGAATATATATGGGTTAAGTATATACAAATACCCCCTAGGATGCATCTCACACTCACTATAGGCTAACTTGATTGCAAACTTAGCATGGGTGAGATGTTAGGATGATACAAATGTCCACTAATGCTTATGGCATTTAGATGGTCATTTAATGTATCAATTTAGCAATAATAGACCAATCATGGGGAAGGCTTATGTTTAATTCATAGACATATTGCCCAAAGATCATGGTTGGATATTTCATATGTTTTCAAAACAATTTCTCACTTTAAAATACATGTATTCATGTTTTGAAACAATTGGAACCAAAACTAGGTGTCAAACTTGATACTTTCATGATCAAAAACCTAGTAGTTTTTAAAGTTTTTGGATTTTTGGCAAAAACAAGAAAATATAATGAGTTTTCATGAAAAACTATTTTTCCTTGATAGATATACTTAATAGAAATATGTTCCCCAAATTTCATGATTTTTCAAATTTTCTGGAATTTTTTATGTATTTCTGAAATTCGGCCAGAAAAATCAGAAATTCCGAAAATCACGTGCCAGTCGACTGGTATCTGAACCAGTCGACTGATGGCCTGCATTTCAGACCAGTAACGGCTGAATTCCAATTTTTTATCAACTTGTGGTATTTTCTTTCTATTAGACTTGATGTCATATGTTTATAACTTAGTATTCATATTTTTGATGGTGTCAAAGGGGGAGAAATGAATATGTTTAAGTTATTTATGATAGGGGGAGAGATTAAGGGGGAGTTTCATGGATTAAGGGGGAGTTGCATGTTGCTATCAAATGTTTATGTTTACATGCTTTCTTTCCTTAAAAATTTATATCAAATGTTTTTACCTAACTTAAACGGATTGCCACACATCAAAAAGGGGGAGATTGTTAGGGCAATCTCTTGCCATGATAAGGTTTTGATGTGTGTGGCAAAGGGTTTAAGTTAGTTGGTTATGTTGATTTGATATGTGCGTTGAAGTCATGCAGGGCTTAGTAATTCGCACATGGAGCCATGGCGAGTTTCACATCTCATGACTCGTGCCTTGAGTCGGTGAAGGATAGCTTTGCGGAAGCCGTGCGCTTGGAGCATCCGAGGGACCGCCGGACGAGAAGCTTGGAGTGAAGCCGGAGGAAGTAGACTTCGAGGCAAGAGACGCGAAGGAGCATTGCAGAGCCGTGCGCCGATCTTCGCCAGGGGCGTGGCGAAGCGAAGAGAACTTCAAAGGCGAGGACTCAGAAATGAGAGTGGCGATTGTAACCCGGGAAGGGTAGCTCTTAGGTGAAACTTGGCCATTTGGCCAAGTGTCGGATGGGTTTTCCGACACACCGACCGCCATGTCATGGCGCCGATCGCTCGAATCGATGGGTTGATCGAGTGTAAAACCAAGCAGTTAACGATCGCCATGGATCGGCAATGATCGATAGATCGGCCCGATAGCAATGATCGCCAGGGAAGCGATCGATCGATGGAACTGCTGACGCACGAATGGAGTCGACTCGACCGAGCACTCGATCGATCGAGCATCGGTCGACCGATGGTCCCATCGATCGATACCAATACCGCTTGGATGGAATCCAACGCGGAAAGCCGTTATTGGGCAGCGGCTACGAGATCACCGATCGATCGAGGGCATCACCGATCCGATCCTGTGTCAACGGGAAGAAACCCTCTTCCTCTATAAAAAGGAAGGGGGTAAGGGTTTGGGAGCCTAATGCTTATGCTCTAATACTCTCCCAAAGATCCCTAAAGCTTTCCATCCTCTTACTCAAGCTTATTTCCATTCTATTTGTAAGAGGAGTGTTTGTAAAGGTTACCTCCACCTAGCTTGGTGCAAAGGAGAGACCAATAGTGATTGGGTTTCGGAGTGATTCACCGTGGACGAATCGGACCGTGGATTAGCGGCATAGCCGTGAACCACGTTACATCTCGGTGTTTGTCTTGCTTGCTTATATTTTGCTTGTATTTATTTACATTTGTATATTCCGCTTGCGCTAATATTTTGTAGACAAGCAAAATACGACGTCCGACGAATTAGGGCTATTCACCCCCCTCTAGCCGGCCAACCGATCTCCTAACACGAAGGAGCCTTCACTCCTTATCTTCCTAATAGAATGATTCTCCAAGAAAAAGGAGCTATCCATGTGGACGGTGATAGAGGTAGTTTGTTACAGCACAGTTGGCTGGGGAAGAGGGAGATAAAAACCGATGAAGAAGGAGAGAGAAGGGGATTTTTTCTAATTTGAATTCAATTTTGGCTGAAGACCATCCTAGCAAAGGCAAGAGGGACGACATCGCCGGAGAGGAGGAAGACAAGGAAGCAGTAGAAGAAGACCTTGGGAGTTGCCTCTATCTCTCTCTTCTGTAGACTGCAAAAGTTGTAAGAAGTTTTCCTCCACCTCTGGAAATATTTTCAAGAAGGAGAAATTTCATAGTGGAAGCTTTGGCACCGCAGTCCGCTATAGAGCTCACCCCATGGAGTAGGAATTATAATTTTGAACCACGTTAAACCTTGTATTTCTATTCTCTGTATTGTTTTTCTCATCATCTATTCATTCTTTATTACTGTTGCGGTCAAAGAGAATCCTAAACCTCTTAGATGCTCTCTTGCGTTAAAAGGGAGGTGAGAAAATCCACGTACATCCGCATCATAGTGGATGCGAATGCTATGATCTCAATAACTTATTTTATTTACATTGGTAAATTGATGAAAATCATTGATACAAATTGTCATTCTTTTAATGCTAATAGAGTAATATGGAAAAGTAATGAACATCAAACTCATATTTTACAATTTGCATTCCATAAATTGAGCAGTTGTAGTGACTCTGGTAGTGGCATTATATATTTATATGAATGAGTCATAAGCTTTTGAACAACTTTGTATTTTAATAAAAGGTACAGGGAGGGTAACATGTAGTGAGCTTGTAAGCATTAAGGAGAATTCAGTGAAGTTTCTATTTTCGATAGCACGTAATGCAAAGGCAATAAGAATGGGTGTTTTCTTTCAATGTAGCATAGAACACTTTGCATTTTCATGAGGTGCTATGGGTGATAATAAATTTACATTTTAAAGTTGTATGCCAACCTAGGAACTAAAGTTGCTCATGAAATACATAGCAACAGTAAGCTTTTCCCATATTCAAGGTATATATGTTTGTTAACAAACATATCAATCATAACAATTATGGTTGACTGTTTAACAAAAAACCTACCATATGGTTCACTATTTAGAAGAACAAAAAAAACACTACATGTGAAGGTATAAAAGGTGGAACATAAGATGCATAAAAATTATTTAATGATAGGCAAGTGTCACTTCGAAGTGTCATTCAGGTTATGGTTGTGTTAAAGCAGAGATTCCCAATAATTGTTAGCGGAGTGTCACTCGGATACATTGCATGTGCACGTCGACATCATCTTAGCATGTTGTGCATTGCATAATTATTTAATGGGAGTTGATATTGATGTGGCTATAACTGATCAAATAGACCACGAACTCAACATGGAAGTAACTATAATAGCATAGATGGAGATGCTAATGCTAATATTAGGGACAACATGGACCAACTTTTGATTAAAAGTAGCTATTGATGTGCTTGTTAGTTGTAGTTGAATTTCTCAAGGTGACAAGATTCTATGTAGTTGCTTAATAGTAGAGACTATGTTCTCACTTGTATTTTTTATAGGTGATAAAACTCTATGTTAATTATTGCTTAGTAGTAGAGACCCTACGTTATCTATCGTTTTTTACCCAAATTTTCTTATTGACGTATTCAAAAAATGCAAGTGTTATTCGATGGAAGTTGATAGGATAAATAGTACATCTGAATTTAAAATTTCACACACCACAAAGATAATAGACATTTTTAGTGTGGGTTCTCATGTGCTTTTGTTCATGTCAATTATATATACACAGTGGAAATGAGAAAAACATGATGCTAATACGATAGTATAACTTGGATTGGAGACCTTGCTCCTACTCAGCTTATGATACGTCTGTGCATCACCCTCAAAATCTACTATGAGGGAGAGGGAGACTACCAAGAGCTTGAATTGAATCCTTCAACTTTGATTTAATCTCTTGGAAACCTTTGAGCACTTATTAATAAAATTTTGGAGAGTATTTTCTGACAAACTACATAGTCCATTGATGTGGTACAGATTTTTCTCCTCGAGATCAAGCTGTTGAGGATGGATTCTCTTCGACCTCAATAGTAGATCTCCAATCTTTTCCAGCCAAAATTAATATAGGTCAGAAAGCCACTGGTGTCCCAGCTAACGACACTCTGATGCCTAAGTTAGAACTGTCAAAAGAGAGATGCAGGTAACCAAAGAAGGCAATGCAGTAGAGTAGAGAAAAATGAGTGTATGAATGATCCTCCTCCTCTCCTCCTTCTTATAGTGTCCCCCCCCCCCCTCCCTTTGTCGATGCATTTTATACCAGGCCGTTACGGAACAACCTGAGAGGATAATCGTCCATGTGGAAGGGCACGTGAGTCGCGGTAGCGATGCTGTTAGGTCGGTAGGGGATAACTCTTATCAGGAATCTTCCATAGATACTATGAGGTGTCTTTAAGTCGTTATTAAAATAGAGAGGTGTATTGGCGAGCCCTAACAAACTATTAGAAGAATATTTGCCATGTGGTCCCTTCTAACTGACTGATTATTCCTCTTTTCCTGATGTGGTCCCATTTTAACTGATTGGTTATTCATCCCTCTAAATGTGGTTCCACTATAACTAACTGATTATTCCTCCCCTCGTGACGTGGTCCCACTCTAACTGATTGGTTATTCTTCCTCTCCTGATGTGGTCTCACTCTAACTGACTTGTTATTCCCCCTCTCCTTATTTATTTCATCACGAATCCACCTCTTATCTTATCTCTCGAGTTATTCTCATTTGACTCAGCATTTTCCCCTTCTCCATGGATACTTTTGCTGCAACTCAACGTTCTGCCCTCCTTCCTTCCGAGTCACTTCTCCTCAACTCAGCCTTCTTTTTGGGCTACCTCTTCTTAACTCGGCACTTTAGCCAGCCTCCTAAGTTACTTCTCCTCGACTCAGCACTCAGCCTTCTTCCCGAGTCATTTCTTTCCGACTCAGCACTCAGCCTTCTTCCTGAGTCATTTCTTCTCGACTTGGCACTTAGGATTCTTTCTGCGTCACTTCTCCCCGACTCGACACTCAGTCTTCTTTCCGAGTCACTTCTCCTCGACTCAACACTCAACTTTATTCTCGAGTCACTTATCCCCGACTCAACACTCAGTCTTTTTCTCGAGTCACTCCTCCTTGACTCAACACTCAGTCTTTTTTCCAAGTCACTTTTCCCTGACTCGACACTTAGCTTTCTTTCCAAGTCACTTCTCCTCGACTCTGCACTCGGTCCTCTTCTTGAGCCATCTTTCTTTGACCCAACATTCCTATTATCCCAAGTATATTATTATGGTGTCACTAGTCACCCCCCCCCCCCCTCTCTAAATAGTCAGACTATCTATATTGTCTAACATTTAATGGAACACATGCAACTACTCTCCAAATATTTTCGTTGACACCTAAGATACTTCACGATCTTTTTCACTTAGATATCCTATAACAGGCCTCTTACTGACTCCTAGGCCCCCCTATTTAACCTTATTATTACAAATATTATTGATCCCACCTTAGTCTAAGGATGTTGGGAATTCAAAGGATGACTTAATATGACCAACCCATTTATATTTTAGGGCAAACTATTTTAAGGCTCTATCTTTGAATACCCCCCCCCCCCTCCTTACTGTCATCTCCTTCATCTTTCTATCCCCTATGATTTTATACCCTTTGATGTGAGCGAAACATATAGGATTTTAGGAGTAGTTTTCTCTCACATCTCGTTTTGTTTTATGTTTGTTTCATGCATATTCTACTTTATTTTGCATGCATTTCCTGTTTTCTAGTTTGGAGATCTGCTCTTTGTACTTTTGTGTGCAGGATAACATTCCATGGGAAAAACGATGTGCTTTCGGAGCAAAAAGGAGGCACAACGATCGGGACGGCACTCCGAAACCCTAAAAAGCTTCAGAAACTCGCAACGGGGAGGAAGAGAGCTGCTCGACGATCAAGTTCTGCACCACAACGCCAGAGAGAAGAGTCACATTGCATTGTAATTCATATTTCTTACACATTTATCATTATATTCATGAATTCCATAATGTTTTGTGATTCTATTCTCGTATTCATGGAGTAGATTCTCCTATTCTAGGATTAAGTAGTAGTTTGTGTTGAGTAGAACATTGTTATTTCAAATATGTTTCCATTCTTGAAATCGTATTTACAGTTGAATGATTGTTTAGATCTATAGTTTTGTGTTTTAGTTTTCTATCTTTTGTTCGTAGACGATACGAGGGGTGACAGTTCTCATATCTAAGATTTAGGGGATATTAGGAGGAACTTAGAGGTTGGCCTCATCGCTTGCAACTGTGGATAGAAGGATGCGATAGAGTCGGTAATGTGTCTCGTTTTCGGCTCGTCACAGGGATCGATTCGGCATCCTCGTACCATCTATCCTATCTTAATAAAAAGGGCAACTAAAGTAGGAGATGAATTAACTCTAGAAGGGTTGAGGGACCTTAGTGACAGGGGGATCCCAATGGTATCCACCCCTTGAGCTCTGATGATTTGAAAAGGTTTGCCTGTTAGGAGAAGGTAGCTCCCGATATATTCGAAGGGCTCATTGGGGGAGTGTATGATGTCCTTTCCACAAAACCCTAGCTAGAAAATCTAGATACATTCAATTGATAGCATGTTCTGTGACACACAAATGAAACCGAAGTCCTAGAATCCCATTCAAATCCTCGTAGCAACCCTTCTCTTCTTCCGTGTGACATGTTAGTAATATATGAGAGATGTCCTAAGGCAATCGCCTTATGTATGAACCATTTATATGATAAATAAAGATTCACTATTTGAGTATACATGTTTTATGTATTTGATGGGATCTTAAACTCATTTACTGAATGTCCACGATATGATTCACAGCATGAGAGAATTTGTGATTGGATCACAACTAGTGAGTATCTCTACATGTGTAATTGTGATGTATCGGAATTATCCCTAGTTGATGAATTGATGGATTTAGACACCATCGATTCTGTCGAGACTAGCACGAGGTATATTCCTTGGTGTATCCAAGCAGCTGATTCTCACTGGCTGGAGACATTGTGATGTCCGGAGTTGATCGTGGATGCTAGTTATGGTAACTAGTTCATTGGAGTGACCAGCCGTAAGACTTCATATGGTTCTCTGCATATATAGATATGTTAATGAAGTTCTTACTGTGGCTTAAGTGCGATGTTCCTTTGACTTGCGGTATTCAAGTCATCTTGATCATAGAGACTTATGCTTTGACATCTTAAGCAAGCATCTCTAAGGAGATGTGGACCCGGGATGATTGGGTATAAGTCGAAGTGATCGAAGGTGTTTGAATAGCCTATAAAGGATTCACCACTCCTTGTGAGGAGATGTATACCCATGGCCTCTCGTCGGATTGTTACTAAAGTCTTTGGCCAAAGCATTGCATGTTTAGAGTAAGGTACTCTTTGATACATGTGGAGTAACTAGAATTCGTAGGATGAGGAAATGATACTTGGGCTAGGTGTGACGTAGTCAGCCTAGTGGGGACTGACACTATAGACCATGTCCTGAACCAAGTGGGTATAAGATGAGTGAAGGGAATGGGGCACGAATCATTCGAGCTGCTTAAGGGTTTCAGAAATAGTTCTGGATCAACCGTTGATCTTTTCGGTTAATTGGGGATCATGATGTACTACTAGGTGCCACTCATGATCGTTCTATAATTAATGGTTAATTATAGACGGCCAACATAAACCAAGAACCTATTTGGTCACACGCACAACGAGCGTAATCCAAAGGATTTAAAATGAGCTAGAGAATGGGATTCTCAGACCGAGAGAAACTAGGTTTGGTTGGACCAAACATAAAGCGAGCATGAAATCGTTTCAGTCGCAATGGAAGCGTGGATGAGCCGTGTCTTATGAAGACATAATGGATGAACCAAAATGGTTTGGTTCTAATCCAATGGAGGAGAATAAACCAAAGGGTTTGGTTTATTTTAAACGAATGAACCAAAAGTTGGTTCGGTTCGTTTTAACTTAAAATAAACCATCATGGTTTGGTTTATTTTAACTTATCTTAATGGAGCGGGTTAACGGGCCTAATGGTTATGATCCAATAACCATTAAGAGAATTAGTTTTCTATAAAAGAGGGCTTAATGGATAATTAAGCCCTAATCCAAAAACCCTAGCTTGGAGTTGCCGCCCAACCTAGTTGTGCCGCCCAACCAAGTTGTGCCGCCCAACCTCCATTGCCGCCCAGCTTGTTGTGCCGCCGTCTAGCTCCTTGCCGGCATCCAAGCTTCAGCCGGTGATCCTCCGGCGACCCTCCGGTGATCTTCCTAGGCTTCGGTGAAAAGGTGAGCACTTGGCTCCCTTGTTTTGGCCGGCGCCTACTCCTCCACCAAGCTGTCCAGTTTTCTGGACAGCTTCTTCTCCTCTCGTCGGAGCATCGTTTGGACGACGGTTAGAGCTCCGGCAGCGGTTAACTTACCGGGGATTCGATCTCCGGTAATCCTCTGAGGTGAGGACGAAGGATTCGTCAATTGGTTGACGAATACCTCTCCGGAGAAGCGAGTTTTGAGAACTCGTATTAGGATCCGAATTTGGATTCGGATCGTGATCATCTCTCGATCACGTCGTCTTCAACACGAGGCTAGTAACCCGTACGAAGACGAAGCTCGTGGCTTAGCGAAGTCATCCCGAGGAACTCGGCGTGGATACGGATAGAGACGATTCTAGCGAGGATCGTTCCGATTGATGTCGTTCCCGCTACACGTCATACGAAAGGTATAACGTAGTTAAATTTCCTTTTATTGCAAATTTAAATTTACGGTTATGTCTACACTTGTTGTAATATGCATGCGTGTGTTGTGTGTGTTGTAATAAATAGAAGTATTTATTATTTTTATTGCTTCCGCTGTGTTCATGTTTACGAAACATGATCGAACACACACACGCCGCGGTGCCGGAAACCTAACAGGGTAGAATCCGCTACAGGGTAGCGAAGTCATCCCGAGGAACTCGGCATGGATATGTAGCTAGAAAATCTAGATACATTCATTTGATAGCATGTTCTGTGACACACAAATGAAACCGAAGTCCTAGAATCCCATTCAAATCCTCGTAGCAACCCTTCTCTTCTTCCGTGTGACACTGTACTAAGTTCGGACCGCCGATGACCTCTCATTCGTGAATCCTAGGATTACCAATCCGAACAACAACACATCCATTGGATAAACTGATACTCAAAATCTCAGTCCCTGTGGGATCGATATTCTTTATTACTTGACGACATCCGTGCACTTGCGGACGTTGAGTACGAGCGCACGCTTCGAGTCCTCGACGGTCTCCGTCACGAGATTTGAGGTCGCGTTCGCATGCATCAAGTTTTTGGTGTCGTTGCTGGGGACTGATTGATTCAATATCGAATCAAGAAGTGGATAATTGGATCGAACTTAGGATTATATTTATTTACTTGCTTTACTTTATTTTATTTTTCCTTTTATTTTATTTACTTCAGTTTTAGATTTTCCATATCTAGATTTAATTTTTATTTTAGTAGTAGTTATATATTTTCTTATTTGTTCTTCGATTTAGTTAGCTAGATTAGTTTATTTCTTGTTTCTAAACCTTAGGTAAATACTCCTAATTTTGTGGCTCGGTTCTTCGTATGCTTAGACGCCTACGATCGGAAGGCTTGATTTCGATCGATCTAGAAATCGAACGAACCTATCATCGTCGGAGAGCTGAACAGAAGAGGATGGAGGACCAAGCTGCATCTGAAGTGAATATAGGTAGCCGACCTCTGCGGGATTATGCAGCCCCTAGCACTAGAGGATTTAGGTCGAGTATAGCTGGACCGTCCATTTCGACAAACAACTTTAAACTAAAATCGGCACTCATACACATGGTTCAGCAGAGTCAATTCGGGGGAGCTATGACTGAAGACCCGAATCGGCACCTAAAGTCATTCTTAGAAATCTTCTCGACGATGAAGATAAATGGAGTCCCTACAGACACGATCCACCTGAGCCTATTCCCGTTCTCATTGTGGGATAAGGCTAAGGCATGACTTCACTCCTTGTCTTCGGGAAGCATTACTACATGGGAGCAATGTGAGCAGCAGTTCTTGAATAAATACTTTCCACCTAGCAAGACTGCTCACATGCGTCATCTAATAACGAGCTTCCGTCAGAAGGAAGGGGAGTCTGTTAGTGTCAGCCCTTAGTGTCAATCATGAGATGATTGATTAGGAATCATATGCATCATATTTCATTAATAATAGGCAAAGATTGATTATTTTATTTACTTTATGTGTGTGCCAGTAAATAAATATAATAATACCCTTGAATATTAGGTTATAATCTATAGTATATTAATTGGTAGAATTGATTATGAGAAGCTGTAGAAAATATTATTCTTAAACATTCCTAGTCAAGTATTAATAGACAAAGGGATATATTGATACATTGAGACTAGCATGTAGGTCAATGGATGACTTGATCTCACAAGTCATGGATATGTGATATCACATTGACACATGGGTATATATATTAGAGAATATATATACTGAATTGATCCACCATGAGAAAGTGTCATGGATCGTTATATGAGTGTCATATACTTTCTCATGTGACTATTAGTATAAATAGTCCTTATACCCGAAGTCACTACGATTCCCTACACAAGAAGTTATGTACTTTGGTATCGTCTAATGTCACACCATAACAGGGTGCACTATAACGGAGATTACTGGGTATGTAATGAATTATGCGGAGAGATGTGAGTGATGTAGATAGGATTTATCCCTCCCATATGACGGGAGTGATATCTTTGGTCTCTTGATAGAGTATAACCACGAAATGCATGGTCATGCTCAAATGAGTCAATATAAGATATTGAGCTCATTTGTTTGAGTGAGTCTACCTAGGGATCAAGAAACATAAAGATCGATAAGGGGATGACACGGTCTATGCCTCATTGATCGATCTAAGATATCAGAGATAGAAGGACACCGTCATACATGATAATGGTCACGGAAAGGTTGTCGAATCTCGACTTTCTTATAACTTGGGTAGCAACGATGTATTACTAGATGTCGCTCATTGCTTATGTATCTAAAATGATTTTAGATATATTGTCAATGTTACAAGAGCCTATTGGGTCACACACAAATGACGTTCTGTTTTGGAGATGGTTTCTTTGAGTTGGACTAAAAGAACAATTGAGCATATGACCAAGACTTGAGTTAGACTCAATTTAGTTAAACTTGAGTTAGACTCAAGTTAAACCATAGAAGATAAATCATCATGCATGATTAATGTGATTAATCATGCATGTGAATACCAAGGGTTTAGGAATTCTTGATGAGAGGTTCATGCATTTGGATGAAGAATAAAATACTAAGGGTCTTGGTATTAAGAGTCATCTTAATGAGGAGTTAAGAGGAAGTGATGGCAATGGTTGCTAGTGGCTTTAAAAGGTTTTTGGTGTTGAACGTGCAAGTGAATGGTGTGGCTTTTGTGTTTTGGGCGTGCAAGCTAAAAAATCAAGAGAAAAAGTTCTCTTCTTCCTCTCCTTCCTCTCCTTCATCTTCTTCCAAGTGGTCTTGGCGTTTTACTAGGGTTGCTAGCACAACGTGACTCTAAAACGGCTGAGTGTCAATGTGGATACCTTAGAGATACGGTTATCCTTACCGTATTGAGATCCGACAGCATTTGAAAAAGTGAGATTGCGAAGGGCACGCATCAAAGGTATACTTCTCCTTCTAGATAGGATCTAGAAAAAGTAGGATACAAAATGACTTATATAGTTTTGCATGGATCTCTAATGGGATCCGATTTATATATATTGTTTCCGCTGCGATTGTGCAAAGTATTTGCCCGTGATGTTGTGAACATCTCGATCCGAAATTTCCCAATAGAGTCCCTATTTGAAGCCTGGGATTGCTAAAAGGGGCTACTCTACCAATGTCCCCACCATGGACTAGAAAGGTGGCTGTTGATCCACATCTTCTATAATGGGATCACGTACGCCACAAAGATGTCCCTCGATTATGCCGTAGGAGGAGCACTTATGAACAAGACTATCGAGAAAGCAGAGGAGCTGATAGAAGAGGTGGCCCATAACTACCATCGATGGACTTCCGAACATAGTCACCCAGCTCTTGCCGCGGGACGATATGCTGTCAACTCAGTGGACCACCTAGCAGCGAGGATGGATGCGCTTAGCAGACAGTTCGACTCTTTAAATTCTTCTTCTACATTTGTGGTCATTGACTTTGGAGAAGGAGCAGCAGCGTATCGAGAGGACTACTATGGAGGGCAAGGTGGCTCAGAAGAGCAGATTGAGCATTACAATGCAGTTGGGGATTATAATCAAAAGCCCAACACCCCATACTCCAGTACCTACAATCCCGGATGGAGGAACCACCCGAATTTTTCCTATTGGAATAACTTGGGAAACTTCCAACCATCAGAAGGGTATGTGCAGTAGCAGGGCAATGAGTAGTAGCAACCACAGAAGTCTATGTTAGAATTGATGATGGAAGACTTCATTGCTACCCAAACAAAGGCCAATGAAGAGTTCTGTCGCCAACATCAGAAAACAGAGGAGTCACTCTGAGACTTAAAGGTCACTGTTGACGGTCTTGCAAGTCACACAAGGATGTTGGAGACACAGGTAGCCTAGATAGCCCAAACCATGTCACGACCTATGGAGAGCTCTCCAGCATTACTCGAGCCGAGTCAAATTAAGGAAGGAGTGTGCAGTAAGAGAGTAGCATAGAGAGACAAATTCGCCAAGGGGTGTGCAACCATGGTTTCCACCCTACCCGACCAAGCCGAAATTGAAGATAAAATTCCACCCCAGCTTGAGGACCCAGGTGAATTTGTTATCCCCTGCTCGATTTATGGGGAAAGCTTCGATGAAGCGATGTGCGACTTGGGGTCATCAGTAAGTGTGATGCCCTACGCATATTATTTGAAGATGGGATTAAATGGGCTTCAACCAATGAACCTTGGTATTCGTATGGGGGATGACTCAGTCAAGGAACCCATCGACATGCTAGCACATGTGCCCGTGGTCGTCGAGAACTTCATGATATATACGGATTTTATTATACTCGACACAGGACTAGATCCCCAAAATCCCATCATCTTGAGAAGGCCCTTTCTGGCGACTACGGGGGCATGCATAGACGTAAAAGCGCACAAGATCTCATTGGAGGTAGACAGGGAGATCATCCTCTTCAATCTATCAGAGTGTAGAACTCCCTTCCTAGATGGCTTCACTTTCAGCAGGATAAAGCCGAGCCCACCGGATGTTAATCCTGAGACAGATGAATGGAGGTTTACAGAACCTCCGGAGCCAAGTTGATAATGGAGTGTGGTCGAGCTAAAAGACCTTAAACAAAGCGCTTCTTGGGAGGCAACCTAAGTTTAGTTTTTAGGTGTTCTTTTCATTGTATTGCATTCAGTTGTTTAATTTGAACTTTGGATTCCATTCATTTAGCATTTTTTTAGCATGAATTAGGACTAGAAAGAACTTGCTAGGTAAAAGTAAAATCACTTTGAACTCACACGACTAAGCGAGTAAGAAGAATGCAAACCGTTGTGCACTGTGAGAGGGAAATGGGGGACACACAGCCTGACCGTGTGTTTTCACACGGTCATGTCCCTTCTTCCAGCGGTGCACACGGCCTGGTCATGTGTTTTCACACGGCCGTGGTGCGCGAGGTTAAGTAGGGCACGTTGTGCGTTTCCATCCCAAATACACCGTGTGTTTTGATTTCTCTTGCCCTAGCCATGTGGATCCTTCTTCCCCACCACCTAGAAGCTTTTCCAACCTTCAAGGAAGCTCAAAAGAAGTAAGGATGAGGAGAACCAAGCAAGTAACATCTCAATCTGGTGTTTCGGAGCAAAGGACAAGGAGAATGGATGCCCCTCAAAATTTGGAGGTAGGTAACGCTTTTCCAACCCTTCTCTTTTGCAATAATAAGCATAGGGAAAGATTTGATATGCTCTCTACTAGAAGAATCACCGCTACTAGGTACCTTGATGAAGATCTCTTAGAATCCCTAGGTTTGTTTGGTGACATTCAAGCCTTATTTGTAAAAATAGGATGGGGAGAGATAATGGGGATAAAACACCCAACCTACCCTAGGATAGTTTTAGAGTTTTTAAGTTCTTTAGAAGCTGAACTTTTAACGGATAGAGAGAGCGAAGAGGGTAGAATTACCTTTAGGCTATTTAACATTGAGCATGAATGAACACTACACCAATTGAACACATGCTTTGGCTTGCCTAGTGAAGGAGAGAAAAGAACCCCTATTGGGTTCAACTCTCGAATCTTTTGGACTGAATTGATAGGAGAGCACGCTTACAACCCTTCTAGGGTCAAAGCATCGCGCCTCCAAAATCCCATTTTCCGATACCTACACCGAATCATGGCAAGTACTATTTTTGGTCGTGGGGAGAATGACGGTGTAGTGTGAGCTAGTGAGCTGCTTTGCTTGTGGGACATGCTACAAGAAAGGAGTAGCATTGATGTAGGGTCCCATTTCATTAAACACCTAGTGAAAATGGGCAAAGCAATGAGAGAAGAGATCATTGTGGGGGGCCTACTTACCCACATTTGTCATAGGATGGGGTACGACTACACTGCACTGGATAGCATAGAGGGGAGCCCTAAGATCGACCTAGGAGTGTGTATGGCCATGAAGATGATAGTGAGAGAGGGACACTCCTTGTGCTTTGTAAGGAAAAATCTATTATCCCTTAGGCTCTCCGACCCCGATCGTACCACCATCACCACACGCGCCAACTAGTGCTTAGACCTGATAGTGGAGTCCCCGCCATATGAGGGATCATCCACATCGGCACCCATCTCTCCCCGTTTACATCACTCTCCCTCCAATCCACGCATTCATAGGAGCCCACCTAGTCCACGTAGACATGAGTCTGCACCACCACCTTTTTCTACTTTTGAACAGGATGAAGGTACATATGCCTATGATTTTTTGGAGTTTCGATCGTGCCTCGACGACATATACGCCGAGCAGCAGACGCAGAGGCAGCGATGGGAGAAGCAGAGCGCCTACACGCAGGCAGAATTTCAAGATTTCTGAGAGCACTTCCAGCGAGCCGAGGAGTTCTACAACGAGGCCCGCGTCTACTTCTAGGAGGAGGCTGCCCGTCGCTAGGAGGAGGTCACCTACCACCAGGAGATGCGGTAGCACATGCGTGCCCAACAGGCGCAACGGACTAGGGAGGAGGAGCACCGAGCAGCCGCTGCATCCACCAGCTCTCAGATCGACCACATGTACATGTGGCATCAACGGCTCAGCAGCAAGTTCTCCCAGGATCCCGAGATGTCGAGGCTATCATACTTTCCACGTCGTCCACCATACTAGAGGTATGCTTCGTTTAAGTCTGGGGGGTTCATGTTTTGTTTTATTTTGTATCTAGCCGTAGTTTCTTTCCTAATATTTGCATTTTAGTTTTAGTTATCATTCATTTATTCATGCATAGTGTGTTTAGTTTCTTTCAGTACTTAATTTTTGCTATCTTTAAGCTACCTCAGTAGTGTTTTTAGAGTTTTTTTATGAGTTGTTTCCATGGGTAGCTTAACTTTATTTATCTCGTGGTATTTTATTTTATTTGCTCTAATGAATGTTCTAGTCTTACATTGGTTAGCTTTTTTTTTACACATACACATGATGAGCTTTCTGAAAGGGAGAGTCTAGTACATATCTAGTTATGATTCATCTCAGTAGTTTAGTACTTTGGAATCTACAAGTGACCCTAAGTTTAGCATGTTAGTTACTGGAGATTCTCGGATTGTGTAAGCCCATTAGGAAAAATCAAAATCCCAGTGAGTTGAAAATATATATATATATATATATTTTGAGGGATAAAAAAATAGTTATCGTGGGTGGAAATGATTAGGTGTCCCTTTGAGACCGAGTTAGGTTACTGGGAAAACACCTGCTAATTTCTCTCAATACCGAGCATGCCTTTGAGACTTTGTGCTAGATCTAGGGAATGACCCTCGCTTTGGGCAGATAAATACCTAAGAGGCAGAGACCTTAGGAAAGCTAAGGATGACGACTTAACTTATCATGGAATGAGTATCCCCTAAGAAAATTCGCTTAGCACGAGCACGAGGAGCTAACTTAGTGAATTTCTAGAACATATCTATTTTGCTTTGATTGCAAATATCACTTGATAAATCTAGTTAACATGCTAAATATGGAACAATACCTTTTTAAAATTTCATGACACTGAGGTTTTCTTGAGGACAAGCAAAGATCTAAGTCTGGGGGAATTGATGTGAGCGAAACATATAGGTTTTAGGAGTAGTTTTCGCTCACATCTCATTTCGTTATATGTTTGTTTCATGCATATTCTACTTTATTTTGCATCCATTTCTTGTTTTCTGGTTCAGAGACCTGCTCCTTGTACTTTTGTGTGCAGGATAGCATTCCATGGGGAAAATAGTGCACTTTTGGAGCAAAAAGGAGGCACAACGGTCGGGACGACACTCTGAAGCCCTAAAAAGCTTCGAGAACTCACAATGGGGAGGAAGAGAGTCACTCGAGGATCAAGTTTTGCACCACAATGCTAGAGAGAAGAGTCACATTGCATTGTAATCCATATTTCTTACACGTTTATCATTATATTCACAAATTCCATAATGTTTTGTGATTCTCTTCTCGTATTCATGGAGTAGATTCTCCGATTCTAGGATTAGGGAGTAGTTTGTGTTGAGTAGAACATTGCTATTTTAAATATGTTTCCATTCTTGAAATTGTATTTGTAGTTGAATAATTGTTTAGATCTATAGCTTTGTGTTTTGGTTTTCTATCTTTTGTGCGTAGACGATACGAGGGGTGACAGTCCTCGTATCTAAGATTTAGGGGATATTAGGAGGAACCTAGAGGTTGGTCTCATCGCCTGCAACTGTGGATAGAATGATGAGATAGAGTCGGTAATGTGTTTCGTTTCCGGCTCATCGTAGGGATCGATTCGGCATCCTCATACCATCTATCCTATCTTAACAAAAAGGGTAACTAAAGTAGGAGATGAATTAACTCTAGAAGGGTTAGGGACCTTAGTGAAAGGGGGCTCCCAATGGTATAAACCCCCTGAGCTCTGATGATTTGAAAAGGTTTGACTGTTAGGAGAAGGTAGCTCCCGATAGATGCGAAGGGCTCATCGGGGGAGAGTATGATGTCCTTTCCACAAAACCCTAGCTAGAAAATCTGGATACATTCAATTGATAGCATGTTCTGCGTCACACAAACGAAACTGAAGTCCTAAAATCCCATTCAAATCTCGTAGCAACCTTTCTCTTCTTCCGTGTGACACTGTACTGAGTTCATACCACCGACGACCTCTCATTCGTGAACCCTAGGACTACTAATTTGAACAACAACACATCCACTGGACAAACCGATACTCGAAATCTCAGTCCTTGGGGGATCGCTATTCTTTATTACTTGATGACATCCGTGCACTTGCGGGCATTGAGCGTGAGCGCGCGCTTCGAGTCCTCGACGGTCTCCGTCGTGAGATTTGAGGTCACGTTCGTGTGCATCACCCTTCCCCTGCTAGATAACCCAATTCAGCAAGTGTCTTACCTCCGGCTCTTCCCACCAACACTAAGTTAGTGAAAGCCCTAGAGCCAATCATGTGATGATTGTTGTATGGACTTTATTGTATCATATTCCTATTTATAAAGGCATGGTTATTATATTTACTTGTATTGGTGCCAAATAACTAAATATAATAATGTCCTTGAGTAGTAGGTTCTTATCTATATCAATCGATTAGTTGAATCGATAATGAGATGATATAGAGAACACTACTCTTAATCATTCCTAGTCGAGTATTAACATTCAGGGATAATGTTAATGCGTAGAGACTAGCATGTAGGTCAACATGATGACTTGATCTCACAAGTCATGGATATGAGATATCAAGTTGACACATGGGTGTGCATTGGAGAATGTATACTGAATGACCCGCCATGAGAAAGTATCATGGATCGTTATATGAGTGTCATATACTTTCTCATGTGGCTATTAGTATGACTATTAGTCCTTAGACCTGAAGTCACCATGGTTCCATACATAAGGAGTTGCATACTTTGGCTTCGTCAAACGTCACCCGTAAATGGGTAGACTATAAAGGCGATTACTGGGTATGTAACAAATTATGCGGAGGGATGTGAGTGATATAGATGGGATCTATCCCTCCTATATGACGGGAGTGACATCGATATTCTTGATAGAGTGAGACCACGAAGTGCATTGTCATGCCCAAATGAGTCAATATGAGATATTGAGCTCATTTGATTAGAGTGAGTCTACTTGGATTTCAAGATTTAGATTGTACCGAGGATGACACAGTCTATGCCTCAATTGGTCAATCTAGATGTCAAGGATAGAGGGACATTGTCACATATTATAAGAGTCACAATTAGTAGTCACAAAGGTGATGTTGGAGCTCAACATTCTTGTAACTTGAGTAGCAATGATGTGTTGCTAGATACTGCTCATTGCTTATGTTCCTAAATCGGTTTAGGGACATTGCCAACGTTACAAGAACCTATAGGGTCACATACATAAGGGAAATTAGATGGAGATTAGGTTCATATGATGAACCATGAAGATTAGGTTCATGGGATGAACCAAATTGGATTAAGAGTAATCCAAATTAGACTAATTGAGTTAGACTCAAGTTGATTCAAGTGTTGAATGAGTCTAATTTAGATTTGATTCATCAAATCAATTTAAATTAATGAATAGAGATTCATTAAATTAAATTGGCTTGAATCAAATGGTTGGATTTGATCAACCATGGGAGATAAGAGGTCAAGTTTGACCTGACTTGAGAGGGAAGATGAAAGGTCAAATTTGACTTGACCAAATGTCATGTCATGATAATGACTTGGCATGGCTGGCCAATGATGATGCTCCACATCATCGTTGACTTTGTCATATGGTGCCACCTCATGAGGGAGACCAAGGGTCATGGGAGTTACATGCATGCATGCATGTAACCCCCTCTCCATAATGTGGCCGACCACTTCTTGATGGGGTGGAATTGATTTTGGGTAACTCCATCTTCTTCTTCACAACTTCATCTTCTTCCTTGGATTATTCCCTCAAGCTCTCTCTTTCTCCCAACCTCCTTGGCCGAACCATCCATAGAGTGATAGCACACTCAAGGGTGTGTTTTCTCCACCTATTGCTTGTGTGGATACCAATAGAGGAGTGTTCACTTGACACTCTCGAGTTCCGGCGAACCTTTTGGACGAGTGGGATTTGCGAAGGGCGTCGCATCGAGGGTAACGTCCTTATCATGTAGATCTAAGGTAGATCTAGGGTTTTATACAAACACATACATGTTTTAGTTTTAATACATCTTTGCACGGATCCGTGGCCGGACTTCCAAGGTTTCCGCAATGCAAAAAGCGGTTTTTGCGGCTCAGAAAGTCCAACAGTGGTATCAGAGCCACATGCGAAGCATGTATGTGTTTCATTTTTGTATTAGATATAAAAATTATAGATTTATATGTTTCTATAAATTTCCTATTTTTATAGAATTTTTGGGTATTTTTTTCGAAGAATCGAAGCAACGAGTGTTGGGACACTTGTTGGCTTCAACCGTCGAGAAAAACTCTCCGAAATAGCGAGTTCTCGTTTTAGGTTTTTAGGATAGCGACTTAAGTTGTTGTAAGATCATTGTAGGGACACTCGCAAAGTTTATTTTGCGAGTAGGGGCGCTTCCCCTATCCCCGAAAGGGGCCTTGTCCCGCGATCGCGCCCGGAAACCGCTTAGCGGGACCGTTACGGGGAGGTGACTCATAAAATTGAAAAAAAAAAATAGGAAAAAATTATAGAAATTTTTTGTAAAAATACGTAATTTAGAATTATGTATAATTTTGTGATTGTCATGGCCCAATAACCCCAATTTAATTGGATGATGTGTTGTAATTCATAATACGGCCTGCGTGCCATTTTTGTTGTTGTGCATGTTGTATAGTGTATGCGACCTGCGCGTCGTACCTCTTCTTATGATATTCTAGTTGTAAATAGTTTTAGACTCGAATGTAACTCGAGTTTCATATTTGTAATGTACAAAATGGAGCAGTGGAAAGTCCACTTGTAGACGAGGTTACGAGAAGGGTGCCGACGACACATGGCGGTCAAAGGAAGTGCTTGGAGAAGCCGCTAGCCTTAGGTTGACCGTCCGATCTTCTCATTGGCTTGAGAAGATCGTAGTAGGGCCATGACTATATATATATATATATATATATATATATATATATATTTGATTTTGCTTGTATGTATGTGATGCATGCTAGTAGAATAATGCTTATATGTATATGATGCATGCTAGGATAATTTTCTTGTATGTATATGATGCATGCTAGAATAATGATTGTATGTATGTGATGCATGCTAATATAGGATAATAAAGGCCTAAATACGTATAAGATACACATTACGATTATATTAGATCATAATCGAATCAACTCGAAAATGCCTACCGAGCCTTGATACCCATCACTACCTCGATCATTTGTTATTGTTGAATCTGCCAAAGCAGAGCAACATATATTATCTTGGTAGGGTGCGGAGGGACAATCTTGGTCCCGCCTATCACGCTTGGGTTAGAGTAAGCTCAATTAGATTGAGCAAAACTAGTTAACTCAATTGGATTGAGTAGAACTATAGGCATATTCCAATCGTTGAAAAGATAGGTTAAGATCGCATTTACACTAAATCTTGGGCGATTTAGCCAAAGCTAACTCAAGGTCTTTTGTAAATGTGGGTCTTGATCCTATAAACAAGAGTTGCATAGAGATGTAATCGGTAATGTGTTACCCACCGATCGTACTAAGTCTTGGGCGATTTAGCCAAAGCTAACTCAAGGCTTAATATGATGTGGATCTTGTCCTGCAAGAATTATAGCTAGTTTGTATGAATCTAGTAATGTGGTTTGACCACATCCATAACTCGATTCTATAAAATTCCTATAATTCAGTGGGAGCATCATTTGATTAAAGGCCTAATTAAATGATAAAAGGAATATGATATTAATTCTCTGCATTGTATATTGTAGATAACTATGTCGATAAACACGAACACTCTCTCTCTGCGTTCTGTCCTTGAGAAGGACAAGCTCAATTGAGCAAATTTCCTGGACTGGTACAGGAACCTGAGAATTGTTCTCACCCAAGAAAGGAAGTTGTACGTCTGGAGCAGCCCATTCCGGAGGCACCTCCTGCCACTGCCTCGCGAGCTGACAAAGATGCTTACAAGAAGCATCAAGATGATGCATTAGATGTGTCATGTCTAATGCTCGCGACCATGAACTCTGAGCTTCAGAAGCAACATGAGTTCATGAATGCTTATGATATAGTTGGACATCTTCGTCAACTATATCAAGGACAAGCTAGGCATGAGAGATATGAAGTCTCTAAGGCATTATTTGGGTCCAAAATGCAAGATGGGACTCTCGTAGGTCTATATGTACTCAAGATGATTGGGTACGTAGAAAACCTACAAAGGCTGGGATTCCCACTTGGCCAAGAGCTGATCACTGACCTAATCTTACAATCTTTGCCACAAGCCTACAATCAATTTGTCATGAATTATAACATGAATGAAATTGATAAGTCACTGCCTGAGATGCTCAGCATATTGAGAACTGCTGAGCTTAACCTTAAGAAGGGAAAATCTGACACCATTTTGATGGTGCACAAGAAGAAAGGCAAGGGCAAGCCTAAAGGTAAGGGAAAGTCCCAAGCCAATGGCAAAGGCAAAGAACTTAAACTCAAAGGAGGGGTAGCCAAGGAAGGGGCTTGCTTCCACTGCAAGGAAGCTGGACACTGGAAGTGTAACTGCAAAGCTTACCTGAAAGATCTTAAGAAGAAAAGAAGTGAGACTTATACTTCAGGTATAAATGTTATAGAAGTCAATCTATCTATTTCTTCATCATGGGTATTAGATACCGGATGTGCATCTCACATTTGTACCATTGTGCAGGCGCTGAGAAATAGCAGGGCATTGACAAATGGCGAGGTGGACCTACGAGTAGGCAATGGAGCAAGGGTTGCTGCTGTTGCTGTAGGAACTTATGATTTATCTCTGCCCTCTGGGCTTGTACTAGAATTAGATGAATGTTGTTATGTGTCTGCCTTAACTAAGAACATCATTTCAGTTTCTTGTTTGGACAAGAAAGGATTTTCATTTATAAAAAAGAACAAATGTTGTTCAGTTTATTTAAATGATATGTTCTATTGTAGTGCACCTCTAATGAACGGACTCTACTTTCTATACTTAGAGAGCCCTATCTATAACATAAGTACCAAGAGGTTCAAGTCAAATGAGTTGAACCAAATCTATCTCTGGCATTGTCGCTTAGGTCACATAAATGAGAGTCGCTTATCTCAGCTCCATAAGGATGGGCTACTAGACTCATTTGATTTTGAATCATATGAGACATGCGAGTCTTATCTTTTAGGCAAGATGACCAAGACTCCCTTTAGTGGACACAGCGAAAGAGCAACAGATTTGTTAGAACTTATACATAGTGATGTATGTGGTCCTTTCAATGTTGCTGCTAGAGGTGGTTACAGGTACTTCATTACATTTACTGATGACTTCAGTAGATATGGTTATGTGTATATTATGACACATAAATCAGAATCCTTTGAAAAGTTCAAAGAATTCAATAATGAAGTACAAAACCAGCTTGGCAAGAGTATTAAGATATTTCGATCAGATTGAGGTGGTGAATACCTTAGCTATGAGTTTCGTGACTATCTAGCTGAGTGTGGGATTCTATCCCAACTCACTCCTCCTGGAACACCACAGTGGAATGGTGTATCCGAAAGATCTTCCTATTAGATATGGTACGATCTATGATGAGTCACACAGATCTTCCTATATCCTTTTGGGGATATGCTGTAGACACAACAGCGTTTACCCTTAACCGTGTACCATCCAAGGCTGTCATAAAGACACCATATACGATATGGACAGGGAGAAATCCCAAGATGTATTTCATGAGGAATTGGGGTTGTGAGGCTTACATTCGACGTCAAGTCTCAGACAAACTGGGACCCAAATCCGATAGGTACTATTTTGTTGGATATCCCAAGGATACAAAGCGATATTACTTCTACATTCCCAGTCAGCACAAAGTGTTTGTGGCAAAGACTGGAGTTTTTCTAGAAAGGAATTTTGTTTCTAGAAAAACTAGTGGGAGTATCTTCGATCTTGAAGAAATTCAAGATAAGGATCATAGCACTGAGGCCTTGATGGAGGTTGAATAGGAACCACAAAGTGTTGTGGGTGATGAGGTTGTTGCACAAAGAGTTGTGGAACAACCACCTGTTCAGGTAGACCTACCTCTTTGCAGGTCTGATAGGGTACGTCGTCAGCCTGAGAGATACTCATTTCTCTTGTCTGACCATGATGACGTTATGCTCATTGAGAATGAGCCTACCTCCTATCAGGAAGCTGTGATAAGCCCAGATTCTGAGAAATGGCTAGAGGCCATGAGATCCGAGATGAAATCCATGTACACCAACCAAGTATGGACTTTGGTTGATCCACCTGAAGGGGTCAAACCCATTGGGTGTAAGTGGGTCTTTAGGAGAAAGACTGACATGGATGGACTTACGCATATCTATAAGGGTCGATTGGTGGCTAAAGGTTTCAAGCAGATTCATGGTATTGACTATTATGAAACCTTTTCTCCAGTGGCGATGTTTAAGTCCATTCGGATCTTGCTTGCTATTGCAGCATACCAAGATTATGAGATCTGGCAGATGGATGTCAAAATCGCATTTCTGAATGGAAACTTACTCGAGGATGTGTGTACATAACACAACCTGAGGGTTTTGAAGATCCACAGTATACTGGGAAAGTATGCAAGCTGCAAAGGTCTATTTATGGGCTAAATCAAGCCTCTCGGAGCTGGAATCTTCGATTCGATGATGCGATCAAACAGTTTAGTTTCATCAAGAATGAAGATGAACCCTGTGTCTACAAGAGGGTTAATGGGAATACAGTTGTCTTCCTTGTATTGTATGTGGATGACATACTGCTCATTGAGAATAACATCCCTTCGCTACAGTCTGTGAATACTTGGCTGGGGATGTGCTTCTCAATGAAGGACTTAGGTGAAGCAACCTGTATTCTATGCATCAAGATCTATAGAGATAGATCTAAGAGATTTCTTGGCCTAAGTCAGAGTACATACATTGACACGGTATTACTACGGTTTGCCATGCAGAATTCCAAGAAGGGACTTCTGCCGATGTCACATGGTATGAGTCTTTCGAAGACTGAAAGTCCCTCTTCTAGAGAGGAGAGAGACCGCATGGATAAGATCCCTTACGCATCTGCTATAGGATCTATCATGTACGCCATGCTGTGTACTCGTCCTAATGTCTCGTATGCTTTGAGCATGACGAGTAGATACCAGTCAGATCTAGGTGAGCGTCACTGGATAGTAGTCAAGAATATTCTTAAGTACTTGAAAAGGACTAAAGAATATTTCTTGATATTTGGAGGCGATGAGGAGCTAGCTGTAAAGGGTTACAGCGATGCCAGCTTCCAAACTGACCAGGATAATTATAGATCGCAGTTAGGGTTCGTGTTTTGCTTGAATGGTGGCGCTGTGAGCTAGAAGAGTTCGAAGCAGAACACAGTTGCTGATTCTACAACAGAAGCCGAGTATATCACTGCATCTGAGGCAGCAAAGGAGGCAGTTTGGATCCGCAAGTTCATTACTGAGCTTGGGGCGGTTCTTAGCATTGCAGATCCTATAGATCTCTATTGTGACAACAATGGAGCGATTGCACAGGCTAAGGAACCTCGCTCACACCAGCGGACCAAACACATACTACGACGCTTCAATCTCATTCAAGAGATTATCGATAGAAGAGATGTGAAGATTTGCAGAGTACCCTCAGAGGTTAACATCGCAGATCCCTTGACCAAGGCTTTGGCACAGAAATAGCATGATGGTCACACTAGGTCATTGGGTATTAGATACTACGGTGATTGACACTAGTGCTAGTGGGAGATTGTTAGTGAAAGCCCTATAGTCAATCATGTGATGATTGTTGTATGGACTTTATTATATCATTTTTCTATTTATAAAGGTATGGTTATTATATTTACTTGTATTGGTGCCAAATAACTAAATATAATAATATCCTTGAGTAGTAGGTTCTTATCTATATTAATCGATTAGTTGAATCGATAATGAGATGATATAGAGAACACTACTCTTAATCATTCCTAGTCGAGTATTAACATTCAGGGACAATGTTAATGCGTAGAGACTAGCATGTAGGTCTACATGATGACTTGATCTCACAAGTCATGGATATGAGATATCAAGTTGACACATGGATGTGTATTGGAGAATGTATACTGAATGACCCACCATGAGAAAGTATCATGGATCGTTATATGAGTGTCATATACTTTCTCATGTAGCTATTAGTATGACTATTAGTCCTTAGACCTGAAGTCACCATGGTTCCTTACATAAGGAGTTGCATAATTTGGCTTCGTCAAACGTCACCCGTAAATGGGTGGACTATAAAGGCGATTACTGGGTATGTAACAAATTATGCGGAGGGATGTGAGTAATGTAGATGGGATCTATCCCTCCTATATGATGGGAGTGACATCGATATTCTTGATAGAGTGAGACCATGAAGTGCATGGTCATGCCCAAATGAGTCAATATGAGATATTGAGCTCATTTGATTAGAGTGAGTCTACTTGGAGTTCAAGATTTAAATTGTACCGAGGATGACACGGTCTATGCCTCGATTGGTCAATCTAGATGTCAAGGATAGAGGGACATTGTCACATATTGTGAGAGTCACAATTAGTAGTCACAAAGGTGATGTTGGAGCTCAACATTCTTGTAACTTGGGTAGCAATGATGTGTTGCTAGATACCGCTCATTGCTTATGTTCCTAAATCGGTTAAGGGACATTGCCAACGTTACAAGAACCTATAGGGTCACACACATAAGGACAATTAGATGGAGATTAGGTTCATATGATGAACCATGAGGATTAGGTTCATGGGATGAACCAAATTGGATTAAGAGTAATCCAAATTAGACTAATTGAGTTAGACTCAAGTTGATTCAAGTGTTGAATGAGCCTAATTTAGATTTGATTCATCAAATCAATTTAAATTAATGAATAGAGATTCATTAAATTAAATTGACTTGAATCAAATGGTTGGATTTGATCAACCATGGGAGATAAGAGGTCAAGTTTGACTTGACTTGAGAGGGAAGATGAAAGGTCAAGTTTGACTTGACCAAATGTCATGTCATGATGATGACTTGGCATGGTCGGCCAATGATGATGCTCCATATCATCATTGACTTTGTCATATGGTGCCACCTCATGAGGGAGACCAAGGGTCATGGGAGTTACATGCATGCATGTAACCCCCTCTCCATAATGTGGCCAACCACTTCTTGATGGGGCGGAATTGATTTTGGGTAACTCTATCTTCTTCTTCACAACTTCATCTTCTTCCTTGGATTATTCCCTCAAGCTCTCTCCCTCTCCCAACCTCCTTGGTCGAACCATCCATAGAGTGCTAGCACACTCAAGGGTGTGTTTTCTCCACCTATTGCTTGTGTGGATACCAATAGAGGAGTGTGCACTTGACACTCTCGAGTTCCGGCGAACCTTTTGGACGAGCGGGATTTGCGAAGGGCGTCGCATCGAGGGTAACGTCTTTATCATGTAAATCTAAGGTAGATCTAGGGTTTTATACAAACACATACATGTTTTAGTTTTAATACATCTTCGCACGGATCCGTGGCCGGACTTCCAGGGTTTCCGCAACGCAAAAAGCGGTTTTTGCGGCTCGGAAAGTCCAACACACCAAGAGGTTCCCTCTATTCCTTCAGTCTTCCTCTTTTAACTTGTCAAGTAAGTGGTATTTTCCTCTACCTCATCTTCCTTCACTCATGGCTTCCTTCTCCCAAAACCCTAGCAGAGCTTCAGCCCACCCCTGGCTTGAAACCACTTCCATGTGCATAGATGCCTCTCACCCCTTCTGTAGAGATAAAGCATTGTATATTTCTAAGAACATTAAGTTCTTCTTTGCCTCACCCGATATGCGACCTCATCGTCCTCCCCCTTACCACTACTGCTTCTTCTTTTGTAGACCAACTGGAAAGTGGACTCCACCTTCCTATCCCATCCATCTACCTCGATCTTTTAGATTTTTACCGAATAGTGGTGAACTAGTTGATCCCAAATTCTTTTCGCATTCTGGCAGGCATGATTATTGTCTTCAAACATTTAGAGCTCCTTTTATCTCCGATGATATTCCATAGTCTATTTCAACTAAAGATGTCAGATGCAGGGGTGTTTTACTTTGTTGGCCACCCCGATTGCCAATTCCTAAAAGAAATTCCCTCGTCCCATAAGGGTTGGAAGAACCTGTACTTTTTTGCCCAACTTCCTACCCCTTTGCCCTATTCCGAAATGTGGCGAAGCGACCTTCCCGACCTCCCCTCCTTTCAAGAATGTTGGCTGAAATGCTCCTTTGCAGCCATCCACAAAGTCCTTCAAGACCACTAGTACAACACTAACCTGCTTCTAGATGTTCATCTTCTAGGACATTTTGTGCTATCCCCCTTCGTTTACAGATGATAGCATCCTAATAGGTGATGTATTTTTATAGACCTTTTAGTGGTGTAGGGCTTTATTAATAACTAACTGCCTGTAACATTCTTCTGTGTTGTAGGCGACCTAATGCAGAAGGCAATGCTCAACACAATGGAAGGGAGAGAGAAAAGGAAAAGGGCAAAATCTCTAATGCACCCCTTGTCTCTCGCTCGTGATCCCTTGATTGAGGTGGCTTTCTCACCACATGAAGAACCTCCTACCTTTCATCACTCCCAACAGAGTCTTTCTTCTCCTCCTCGAAGGAAATCCATTAGGCTGAGAGGAGAGCCATTTACCCATACCTCCCCTCACATCATCTCTTCTTCCTGCTACTCTATTGATCCTCCCCTTCGTCGTCGCCTTTGTCCCTATAATCCTCTGCCCTCTCCATCAGAGGGGGAGATGGAAATCTCAGGAGACCCTTCCTCACTATCGGAGGGAGATTTTTCCTCTTTGTCTCATTCTCCTATAGCTCTCATCCCCAAGTTAGAGACTGAACAAACCTTGCCTCTCCTACACCCAACTCCCATCTCTGGCAAACTCCCAACCACCTCATCTACCTCTAACCCTTTCCTCTCTGATTCCACTCTTCCTCCTACAGAGGTTGACCCTTCTATGAGGGATACCTCTCCCTTAACTATTCCTGTAGTGTCTCCCCCCACCAGTACTCTGGGATGCACACTTTGCATTCCCATAACCCATGGACTAAAACTTTTTAATCAATCAGGGGTGTAGGGGCCCTTTGAACACTTATAAGTGACAGCGGTAAACTCTTTAACACTTTACTCCCCACTCTTACCCATAAGCAGTCCTCGATGTACTTACATTCTTCATTTTACAGGCAAGTACCAATTATAATGAGGCAGTGCGTCACTTGGCCGATTACCAATCTGCCATGGAAGCCTGCCACTCAACCTTGAAAATTCGTTTAACATAGATGGCCCAGTAGCTGACTCAAGCTGCTCAACGGGAGGTTGTATTGGCTAGCTCAGAAGAGGCTTTGAAGAAGACCTGTGCTAACTTGAAGAATGAGCTAGCCAAGCTAAAAGACGACAGGGACGCAACTATCCAGTAGGCTGATTTGCTACGCTCTCAATTACAAACTCAAGATGAGCATCGCCACCACCAAGAAACTTTAACCAAAGAATTGGCGAAATGCAAAGCTCAGCTGCAAGAAGCCCTAGTAAGTAAGGAGGAGTCCCTCTCTACCCTGCATAAAGAATTATCCTCGAAAGAAACTCTTAGAGACACATGTAGATATGTTCGGACCCAAGTAGACTACTTTTCATTTATGGTTTCTAAAATCGCTAGGGACCTCCTAGAAGTCACTAACTGATTCCAATCATTACAACTGGACTTTACTCCAAGCTTGAATACCCCGAGTCAGAAAGTATCAGCAGTTTCTAAGGAACAAATCAAACTTAAAGCCACTCTCACTGCCCAACAAGCCTCAGAGGAAACTCGTTGGAAGGCAAGGGAGCAAGAAATGATAGAGAAGTTGGGTCCAAATGCAACTGACTATTTCTTCAAGGGCTTTGACAAAGTTGTGGTGCAATTTGCAGAGCGAGGATATCCTCCTCCCGGAGTTGATGACAATTTTTTGAGTTGTGAAGTGACCATAGCAAAATATCCTACTGAGGCTTTCAATTTATAATGATTTTTGTCATCCGCTAAGATTTATATTGTATAGAAAAATGTAACACTATATGACTCAACTGGTACATATATGTATTAACCCTGTACTTAACTTGATGTAGACCCTACAATTCCTAATAGTCTTACCCTTATTTACATGATATTTCTTGGGTAAGATATAGGGCTTCAAGACAAAGTCCTCTCACTATGATCTTGTTCTTTTCCTTGTAAATAGTAAAGATATCATCATGTATCTTCTTCGGACCCCCCTTTTCCACCAAATCTTTCCCTTCATACAATTTTTACACTAATGATATTACCGGGAACCATTTTTCCTAGCAATACCCTTTGTTATGAATATTATTACATTGGCTTGCCTTGAAGTGCGCAAATCATATAGAGTTTTAGTGGTTGTTTTGGCACACATCTCGTTGTATTTAGTAGTTATTTTATGCATATTTACTTTAGTTTGCACTTTATTATTACTTTCTAGTTCGGAGGTCTATTCTTGTTATTTTTTCATGTGTAGGATGGAGTTTTAGAGCTTGATGAAGACCTGAGCGAAGCATGGAAGAAAGGGGAGCATGCTCTGGTCGTGTTCTCAAGACACGAGCACACTTAAGGATGAAAAGATAGAGTTTGCAGTCTGCCAACAAGGGACCATAAGCTCTTATGTGAACGCATACTGGCCGTGCCTTTCCAGATAGCAATACGTAAATGCCATTTTTCCAGCACGACACATGGTTTGGCAGTGTGAAATTCACACGGTCGTATCACACTATCGTAAAATCCAAGAAATAGGTTTTCTGTGCAAATATGGAAAGTCAATTTTGCCTCCATATATAGGAAGGCATACTAAACCACGAGGAAGATGACTGGTGCCCTTAAAAATCACCAAAAAGCTTACTAATTTGGGGAGGTAGGGAAGAGATTCAAGGCTGACGATGAAGCTTCATCCATAGGAAGATTGCCAGGATGCATCTCCAACCAAAGCATAGTGTATTTTCTTTCAAACTGATATTTCTTTGGCTGTAAACATTAAACTATAATGTCTTGTGTTTGTTCTTCCTTGTTTATAGAGTAGAACCTTTGATTTTATGATTAGGGAGTAGCCTATGTATATTGGACATAATTTCTACAATGAATTCTGATTTCTTTTGTTAATATTTGTGATTTATGTTTCCTAGTTCTATGATAATGATGACTTGCTCTTGTTTCTACTGTGCGTAGTCAATATAGAAGCCAAAAGCATCTATATCGAAACCTAGGAGAATTAAGAAGGAACCAAAAGGTTGACCTCTCTCCCAAAATCATAGATAACGAGACATGAAAGAGTAGGATCTGAAATAAGGTTCACTTGTTCATGAGGAGAACATAGGACATCCTAGAACTTCATGAACCCAATCTATTTAGAGGTCATGAAGTAGGAGAAATCAACTCAGAGAGGTTATGAGACCCAGTGACAGGGGCAACCCAGTGATAGAACCTCCTGAGCTCTATGGATTTAAAAGAGATTCTCTAGTTTAGATTAGGTAATTCCCGCGTAGTACCAAAAGTTCATCGGGAGTAAACTTGATGATCCACCCACAAGATCGAATTTAGAGAACTTATGAGCATAAATTAATGACATATCCAATATCGCATAGGTGAAACCGAAGCCCTGAAATCATCTTCCTTAGACTTGAGTACATCCTTTGCCTTACTCTGAATGGCACCAACCTTCGAGCTTAGACCGTGATCAAGAACTCTCAAACACTAAGATCCACTCTAAACAACCAGAGTTCACTGGACATACCAATAATCAAATATCAGTCCCTATGAAATCGATAATTTTTATTACTTGATGACAATCATGCATTTGCAGGGTTGAGCGCAAGGCCAATCTTTGCCCTCACGGTTAGAGATTCAGTTTGCGTGCATCAAGCTTTTGGCATCTTGGTCAAGGATTTGAGGACATGTTGTGCGCATCATGCCTCTTAATATCCCTTCCCATCTTATCCATCCCTTTTTTGAGTAGGCATGCCTACTTACCTCTTTGTGTCACTTTTAATTATCACCTCTTTTTATGGAAAATTATCCTTCTTGAAACTAGTTCACTCTTTATTCAATAAAAGGTCCCTTTACCTCTCCTTCTCCCCTTATTTTCTCACTTTAGATTACGGTGGATATTCCTTTGCTAGGAGGGGAGCTTTTCCCTCCAGATCACCCAACTCCCGAGCAACTTTGTATCACAGAGTTAGAGAACCTGGTAGAAGACCTACGTCAACCCCTATGCCTTGCCTCGACCAACTCTTACACCCTTCACCAAGAACTAGTAATATGTCAACGCAATTTATCCCAACTCCGTACCAAGCACAGAGACATCTTACAACAGCAACTCTTCTAAGCCCCTTCTCATGTCATTCATGAACCAACCATCCCTAACGAGGAAAGAATTATTCAGGAGGCTCCTTAATCACCCATGTTGGAATCATGCATGATTACTTTTTCAGTAATAGCATTTGAAACTATGAAACTAAAATAAACGATGAATGTCGATATTCCTACTTTTTCTTTAGATCAATAAGTAAAGAGTAATAATGTATGTTAGAAGTATTATTTACCTTCCCTTAGGACGATCATCTTGACAATTTCTACCATGACTCATCACACCTCTTTTATCATTATATTATCTTCAGAAAATAGAAAAGTACGAATGCAAGGACTTATGATTTTCCTCTATCTGCCGAATTGAATGAATACTACAACCACCTTGAGAGTTGAATTTCTTTCATACTTAAACATTGACTAGCAGCACCGAATAAGTGTCACAACCGACTCGAGAGCTTACAAGTTGCCTCAGTCGGCCAAACTACATAAGGGTTTGTGACCGACTTGAGGGCTTCTGAACTACTTTGGCTAGCTGATTTGATCCTCGCCATACTTCGATAAAAACCCTATTCATCCTGATTCGCCACCGTACAGGGAATATCAAGTTGTGACTAGCAACGAGGGTTTACAAATTGCCTCGATCGCGTCGAGCTAAATAAGTACCCCAACCAACTTGAGAGCTTACGAACCACCTCGGTCGATCGAGTAAAGCTCCACCATACTTCACTTAAAACCCCACTTCTCTGATCCGCCACTGCACGGGGAAAATATTAAACTACGACCGGCGCTGAGGGCTTACAAATGAGCTCGATCATGTCAAACTAAATAAATACCATGACTGACTCGAGAGCTTACAAACCACCTCGGGCAGTCGAGTTTGACTCTGCCATACTTCACTTAAAACCCTACTCCGATCTGCCATCGCACAAGAAAATATCAAGCTACGACTGATGCCGAGGGCTTATGAATCACCTCGGACGTGCTGAGTTGAATAATTATCATAATCGACTCGAGGTCTTATGAACCACCTCGGTTATCCGAGTTAGACTCCACCATACTTCACTTAAAATCCTACTCATCCAATCCGCCATCGCACGGGGAACTATCAAGCTACGACTGGCGTCGAGGGATTATGAATCGCCTCAGTCGTGTCGAGCTGAATAAGTACCATGACCGATGCGAGGGCTTACGAACCACCTCGTTCCGCTAAGTTGGGCTCTGCCATACTTCACTTAAAATCCTATTCCTCGGATCCACCCCCCACACAGGGAAATAACAAGCTGCGACTAGTGTCAAGGGCTTATGAATCACCTCAGTTGTGCCTAGATGAATAATTACTATGATCGACTCGAGGTCTTACGAACCACCTTGGCCAGCTGAATTGGGATCTGTCATACTTCACTTAAAATCCTACTCCTCCGATCCTCCATCGCACTAGGAAATATCAAGCTGCAACTGGCGCCGAGGGCTTACAAATCGCCTTGGTCATGTCAAGACGAATAATTACCACTACTGACTCAAGGGCTTATGTACGGCCTCGGCCAGCTGAGTTAGACTCCACCATACTTCACTTAAAGCCCTACTCCTCAAATCCTCCATTGCACGGGGAAATATCGAGTTGTAACTGGTACCGAAGACTTACGAATAACCTCGATCGTGTCGAACTGAATAACTCTTATCGAGCCATTCTTCTGTCTTGTAGGAGAATTGGGCCTTCCCTGTCGACAAGGCATATTTGAAAATTTTCCTCGTGATTCCCCCTTAAATGGGACAATGCCCCCCTTTATCACACTCCTATATACCAAAGTCCTATACCATAAATCACTTAGGGCTTCCGTGTTGTCCTCCTTAACCTATTTGTCTCTTCATCATCAAGTGCCTCTTTTTTCTTTCCGTCGTCCCCTACTATCTGCTATTCTCCTTCCTTCTCTTTCACTGTGTGTTTCTTCCTCAATATAACAATATTGCTATAATGAAGGCAATCATGATAAGTTTGCTTGTCAAAAAGACCATCCTCAGTAGGCGAAAGATACCGAAGCTCCTACTAGCCCTTCTCATAAAAGGTCCTCCCCTTCCCTCGATGACGATTCCTTGACCCTTCCCTCTCTCTCAAATGCTCCAATGTCGCACTCTGGGATACACATTGCCCCTCCACCTATCATTTCACTGACTACCTTAACATCAGAAGATATCCCCTTTCTTGTAGAATCGTTGAACCAAGCGTCTTCTTGTTCCTCCTCTATTCTTGAAGAAACTATGCCAACCACCAATACCCTTTTTCCCATTCCCCTTCTATACCCTTGTATTGTCCCTGCTTGTCCTTGAGACATCTCACACCTCCCTCCACCTGATATCACCTCCTCCGCTCCTGCGGACCCTCCTTGCCTCTTATCGGACACATCTATAAACTCTGCAGAGATGACCTCCTTCGGTGAACCTGAAAGGGAGCTGGCCCCTCCCGTTCCTCCTTTATCATCTCCGCTGTCAGCCAGGGATCTCCAAATTATCAACCAAGAGGAGTTACAACCAAGACTAGAGAGTATGTTATATGGGCTAGATTTGGTAAGCATACTATTATTTTCCTTTTGATATACAATATTTATTCCACTTTTTTCTCCTCAGATGTGTAGGCTATAATAAACTATGAAGAATTACTTCGTTCCTTGTCTCACTGTTGGGCTTAAACCTTACATCTGCAAGCTCTTCTCCAAGCCAAAACATACTACCCTCCTCCCATAGAACAGTGCCATTAAGAGTACTCCCTTCTTCAAGAACTAAATGCCTATCATGCCCAATTAGCAGAGGTGCAACTTCAGACGGAAAAGGACCAGACAAAAATCAGATAATTACAAGAATAAGTAACCAGAGAAATATGTCAAAACCTTTAACTCTAGGAAGAGAGGGATAGATCAACCAGCGAAGTATGACAACACGAGGCTTCTCTCCATTAGCTACGTGCAGAAATATCCCATTCCACCACTCATGTACATATCTCAAGGGGAATATCTTCATCTCTTTCTCAAGAAGTATTTGCTATGTCTGCCTGGGTTGAAGAAAATTGTAATTCCCATGCAGCGGATTTGCATATATTAGTTGAAGGTCTCCGAAGGGCTTCTTATCATTATAATAGGCTTTGTCGAGACTTTATGAAACATTGAGCGCACTACAAAGTATATCGACAAATGGTGGAGGACTAGGAAAAATACAGGCAAGAGAATCTCATCCCTCACCTAAAGGCCCTATTTCGAAAAGGGTTTGATGAAGAAGTCCATCAATATGCCGAGTAGGGCTACCTCCCAGCCCATGGAAGAGCTTCTTTCCTAATTTGGGAATCACATTATTGTCCCCTTGATTCTTTCAACTTGTGTGGAAAATGGGTGTTATGACTTGTATTAGCACAAATATAATATTCTGAAACAATATCTTGCTTATATCTCCATTTGTACAAACAAAGAAATGTCAAGATTAACCCCTCTTTCTTTTTTTTCCTAAAATCTTAATTTCTAACAGTAAAAAAGGCCTTAAATGGACAGTGTTCCAGGACCTCAGTAGATCCTTTCCCTCGGCATCTTGAAGATAATAAGTAGCCACAACTATTCGGCAAGTGATCTTATAAGGACCTTCCCATTTATGAGTCAATTTTACCAGATCTCTAAGAGGGTTGACTTTGCACAATACCAGATCTTCCACTTGAAAGGCCCGAGGGATCACCTTTTGATTGAAATCCCATTGTATTTTCTATCGATAAGCCTTTGCTCGGATCTAAGCCTGCTCTCGTCATTCCTCTACTAAATCTAGCTTGGTGTTTCTCAAGATATGATTGTGCGTAGGATCATACACTTGGACTCAGGCGCTATCCACCAGGACTTCGATGGGGATGAAGCCTCAGTCCCATATACCATGTTGAAAGGGGTTTCCCCTGTGGTTGATTTCACAATAGTTCGATAAAGCCCATAATATAATAGGGAGCTCATCCACCCACTTTCCCTTAGTCGATTCCAGCCTTGTCTTATATCCCTGTATAAGAATCTTATTAGTTACTTCAACTTGACCATTGGCTTGAGGATGTGCAATAGAAGTGAAGGATTGATCTATGTGGAGACCCTAACACCATTCTTGAATCTTCCGACCTTGATATTGATGCCCATTGTCGCTAATCAATCATCTAGGAATTCTGTATCGATAAATAATATTCTTCCATATAAATTGTATCACTGCTCCTTCAGTAATCTTGGCCAAAGGCTCGACTTACTCGCATTTAGAGAAGTAATCAATAGCTACCAGTAGGATTTTTTTTTGGAGTGGGGCTTGGGGCGTAGGTCCTACTATGTCCATTCCCCATTTATCAAAAGGACAATAAGACACTACTGCCCTCATCAACTCGGCTGGTTGGTCCGACCAATTACTATGCATTTGGCAAGCTTTGTAGGTTTTGACGAGGCCAAAAGTAGCCAGCGACAATGCTTTGCGATTCAAAGCTCGACCTCCCAAATGATTGTCGTAGCACCCTTCTTGGATTTCCCTAAGTATCCAATCAGCGTCTTCCCTTCCTAAACATTTCAGCAGCGGTCTTCCAAATGATGACTTATACAAGACTCTATCCATGAGCATGAAGCATTTGGCCTTCCTCATGAGAGGGGCAACTACTTGAGGATCAGATGGAAGACTTCCTTGTTGAAGATAAGTGATTATGTCGGTTCTCCAATCGAGTTTAATATTATTTCCTATCGGTACCTCCTCCATGCTGAATATAGCCAAAGAGGTCGGCAACTCTATATGCATACGTTCCCAAGATGTCGACTCTATCAATGCGTTAGCTAACCGAGCTAACTCATTGGCCTTTATATTTTCTTCTCGAGGACTTCACTGCAAATTCACCTCCCGGAATTGAGATTTTAACCTCTCAAAAGCTTCAATGTACCATCTCATCCTGTCTTCTCGAATAGCACAGGTGCCTTGGAGCTATTAGATAGTCAATTGAGAGTCTGAGTGAACCAGAACACAATCATCTCCTAATGCCCGAGCTACTTGCAACCCATATATAACTTCATACTCTGCCTCATTATTTGATATTGTATAGGCCAAGCGATGGATATTCGAGTCTCTTTTCCCCCAGGAGATACTAAGAAAATGCGTACTCCACTTCCTCTAACTCCTACAAACCCATCTGAAAAAAACCTTTCGAGGAGATTCCAACTTTTCATCCTTTGTCGAGTCAATTCTCCCATCAGCCAATATCTCGTCCAGGAAGTTAGCCAAGGACTGAGCTTTAATAGCAATCCTAGGATAATATTGGGTGTCATATTCACTCAACTCAACCGTCCATTTTGCCGTTTGACCATAAGAGTTAGGCTTGCTGATGAATCGGTCTAATTCTCTACCTGTAAGCACATTAATAGGATAGGCTAGGAAATAAGGCCGTAACTTACATGCAGTGTGTACCAATATATAAGCAAACTTCTCCAACTCGACATATCTCAACTTTGTAGGATCGTGTTTCTCTGAGAGAGAGGGGTGAATCTCGGAGGCTAAAAAATTTATTTTAAAACTATTAGAATATTTTGAAAACTATTATGAATATGCAGCAGAAAATAATAACACTTTATTTTACTTGGTTAACAACCCTAACTGGGTTGCTAGTCTAAGGCTCATAGCTCTTCCGAGAGCTACCTCGATGGACAGTCACTAAATCTCCTCCGACTCGAGAACTCTCGACTTCAGAGGGTTTTGTTTTTTACAAAGTTTAGAGTTGGGTAACAGACTACCCATTCTTGAAGTTAAGTACAATAAGCGAAAATAATGAATTAAAAATACAAGAACGTTATACCGACACTAAATGATCATTGAGGTAGTCGCAGAGTGTCGGAAGGTCATCTTGTTGTGGAATAAGAAATTTTGTGGATGAGCAAGAATTTCAGTAGCACTTCGACGTAGTTCTGATTCTATTCTCGAATCCAATCGAACCCTTGTTTTATAAACTTTTTCCAGTCGACTGGAATGTCTTCTAGTCGACTCCACATCAACCTATCGATTAGGAACTTCTGATCTTTCAGTCGACTGAAACCTCTCCAGTCGACTTCAGATCACCCGGCTCTGCATTGGGAAATTTGCCTCTTCAGTCGACTCAAACCCTTCAGTTGACTGAAATCCTTTCCATCTGCGTCACCAAATCTCCGATCAATTTCCAGCTGATCCTGCCAAGTAGGTATCCAGTCGACTGATACATATCCAGTCGACTGTACTTCAGTCGACTCGAATCCATTCAGTCGAATGATTCTTGCAAAACAAGATTAGCCCAAATACATAATATAAAATGTGATAGCAGTAGTAATACTGCTCGATCTCGACTGCTAAGTTTCACTTGGACTTTCCGTTGGATCGACGCCTAGCTTTGTCCCCCTAAAGAGGACTCGGTCTCACCTCTTCACTCGAGGCTTACCTATCGGCTACCTGTCGGACTTATCATTCTTGACATCCGATCTAACCCACTAGGGCTTCCACCAGCTGTCTGGTCTGCCTGACCCAGCTAGATTTTTTGTCGATTGTCCGGTCTCCTGACCCAACCGAGCTTCATGCTAGATGCCCGGTCCACGCGACCCATCTAGACTTCATGTCTGGTGTCCGGTCCTCCTGATCTGTCAAGATACTTGCCTAGTATCCGGTCAACACGACCTACTAGGATTTCCTGTTAAGCCTGCACACTTAACATGGATATTAGAACACAAGTAAATCCTAATTTTTAACTATGGTTCATACATCAAAACTAAGGAGTGATGCTCACTGTATCAATAATCTTCCCCTTTTTGATGTATGACAATACATCAGTTAAAGTTAGGAGAATCAAATATCAATATCCAAATATTGACATGTATAAGAGATGAACTATCAAATTTTGACATGTATAATAGATGCATAAAGTTAACCATGTATAAGATGCATAAAGTCTTATCAAATTTTTGCATCTTCCTTTCAATAAATCTCTTCTTTTTCTAACTTTCTCTCTCTTCTCTCCCGCTTTGGCATACATCAAAATAAAGATCAATTTTAATATGCCAAAATGATGTAGTGGAGAATCAAAGTTTCACAAAAAAGAGAAATTATCAATCTCAAAAATTAAGTTTACAAATGTTTCACCCTCGAAATTAAACTGATTTCAAAAAATTAATTTAAGCTCTTTTTTTAAAAAAAAAATTGTCAACTTCCCCTTTTTTTAAAAAACTTTTCAAAATTTTGAAACAGTTTTTCTAACTCCTCTTTATTATTTAAAAATTTTAAAATTCAAGGTTTTCAAAATTTTCAAACAATTTTTCTAACTCCTCCTTAAAATTTTCAAAATTCAAGACTTTTCAAAATTTTCAAAAAACTTTTCAAAAATTTTCAAACTTTTCAAAAATTTTCAAAAAATTATTAAAATTTTTAAAAAACTTTTCAAAACTCCCTCTGAATAACATATTTTCAAAAATTTTCTAAAACTTTCAAAAAAATTTAAAATTTTCTAACTCCCCCTGAATAACATATTTTCAAAAATTTCAAAAAATTTCCAAAAATTTCAAAATTTTCTAACTCCCTCTTAATAAATATATTTTTCAAATTTTCAGTTTTAAAAAAATCTACCTCTCTCTTAATAACAATATTTTTCAAAAATTTCTCAATATTTTCAAACTCCCCCTTTATATTATAAATTTTCAAAACTAAAAACTTTTTCATGTGAGACAACAGATAAGTGATCAATCGATTAAGAGTAAGACTAGTCGACTGGTTGACTGAAATTAGCCCACGACGAAGCTTATAAAAGGACAAAGCTTAGAGTTTTTGACTATCTATTCTTGGGTATTTTTGAAGGGAAGTGTTGTTGCATTTCAAATCTTCAAAAGCATTCCAAAATAACCAAACACAAAGACCAAGAAAAAGCTCCTTGTGTAAAGTGTTTCCATTTCATTTGTATTCCATTGGTTTCTTTATATCTGTGTTGTTGCTCTTTGTTGTATAGTTCTTGTAAGAGATTTCTCCACCTCTGATGTGATTCCGAGAAGGAGAAAGTTTTAGTGGTGGTGCATCGCTAGAGCTTGATCGTGGAGTAGGAACTAGGGCTCCGAACCACGTAAAATTCCGGTGTAGTGATCTGTGCTTGTTTTGTGTTTTTATATTTTGTCTGCTTTTGTTTCAGCTTCTATTAACTTTGATGTAGACAAGAACGACGAATACGATCGAAGAACGAATTGAAGAAGATTGAGTCGAATGTTATTCACCCCCCTCTAGCACACACAATAGTCCCAACACTTTTCATTATCAATTCTAATTCAAGTTTTTAATTTAAGTCCAATTTAGTTTTATTTTGAACAACATTATGAACTCAATTTTTGAAAAAGTATTAAATATTTCATAATTTTGCAAAACAAATCTTTTAGGCTCCCTCTAAATTTTTTATCTCCCCCTTAGTAGCATCTCAATTAATATGCTTTTAAATTTTTTATTCAACATCCAAGTTATCAACTTAAATCCATTTTAATTTTCAAAAAATTATAATTTTAAATATTATTATAAATCCAAGTTTTGAAAATATTTTAATAATTTTGACCATGAACTTAAGATGAATTTTTTGAATTTAAATGATCTTGAATTTAACATTTTGAACTTCATTTTGAAAATCATTTGAACATAAATACTTTGTAAAGAAAATAATTTTGAACTTACAATTTTGAAATTTAATATTTTTTCAAAATAAATTTTCTTAGGCTCCCCCTAAAATGATGCTAGTAAAGAAGTCATTGTTTTGGTTGAGTTAATTCATTTAACCTTATTCATCTCACCCAATCTAGGTTCTCAATTCAAGGTAACCTTAAGTTTTGTGAGATGACTAATCAAATTTTACTTGATTAGATTCACTGATCAATTAAAAGTGTTTAATCTTGGGTTAGATTCAAATTTAGTTTTGGGTTAGTCGAATAAATATTTCCTAAATCAGCTTCCAGGTTGTGGCAAGGCATGGAGGCCATTCTTAGATATCATGTGGATCACTTCCTTAGACAAAGCTGATATAGGAAACTAGTACTTGATTGACTTTAGAACTAAATTTTGGTCTAACTAGTTTGGAACTAAGTGAGTTAGCTTCAATTAGTTCCACTCAGCTCAGTGCACCAGATAGGACGCATCTCATTCAAACTAGACATGCACCTTGATGAATTTCCCTAACTTATTATCAGTTCACTTAATCCTAATACTATATTTCCAAGTTTAAACTACTTTCTTTTTTTAACTAGGTCATTCTAAATTAATCAAGTAACTAAGTATGCAAGAGTTTATTTAAATACAAACAAAGTATTGGCTCCCCCTGAGTAATAACTTTGATGGGTTTTATTCATAAAGTGAATTTGACCTTAGGGGTTCTAATATTAGTTTGACCCAACTTGTTTGACTAAATAAGTCTTAGGGACATATGCTTGGACTCGACTCTTAGCGTATCAACTAAGTAAAGACATGTATGACTTATTTGTTGACTTAGCCTTGTATCTGTAGAGGAATCAGTGTCGTGCTAGAGGAGGGGTGAATAGCGATTTCAATCTCGCTCATTCGATCGATTGTGTGTTCGTCTACAAAACTTGTTAATGCATAGCGGAATATACAATAATAAAAATACACAATAAGATAAAGACAAACACACACACAACAAGGAGATTTAACATGGTTCGGAACTAGAATTCCTGTTGGAGATTTGAGGCCGCTAGAGAGGGTGAATAGCGTTTACTCTTGCGTAGATGGAAAACGTTCGCGATCGTCTCTACAAAACTCGTTATGCGCAGCGGAATAGAAATAATAAAAGCAATAACGAAAAGATACAATCACGAACACAAGGATATAACGTGGTTCAGAACCGAACGGTTCCTACTCCACGGATCGAGCTCTAAAGAGCCCTAGTGATGCACACGTACTCACTAATCACAAATACTCCTTCTCGACACAAGTCAGAGGTGGAGAAACCTCTTACAATAGATTACAACAATAATCTAAATACAACAAGCAAATATAAGAAGAAATACAACAAGAGAAGTAAAGAACACTTTACAAAAACTCTTTAGAAGCTTGCTTGTTGATTGCCTTGGACTAGCACTTGAAAGCCCTGATTTGCAGCAGCAAATCGCTTCAAAACGTCCAAGAAAATCGGTTTTAAAAACCCTCCCGTCGAGCTCCTTTTATCCTTGCACGCAACTTGGATTTCCGCCCATCAGTCGACTGCCATAAGTCACCAGTCGACTGATGTCACTGTTGTCGTGAGACAACGGGTCGATCCACGCTGGAAAAATTCCAACGGATCTCTTGGCAATCGATTGCCCGATCATTCTGAAGCGATGCATGCTCATGGTGAACTAGCGATCGGCCTCCGATCTTCGATCGGCTCATGACCGGTCAGCTGCTCGATGAAGCGGTCATTGCGAGCAATTCGGCTCAGGCCGGTCGAACTCAAGTCGACTCACGGCAGTCGAACCGACCATAATGTCAGTCGACTGCCAACCTCAAAGATGAGGTTTTAACCCAAGTATGGTGCCCCCATACTTGCTAGACCACCCTTAGCCTAGACCTAAGCCTTCTAGCCACCTCCATCAGCCTCACGCCTCTCGGATCTCTCCAAGTCATCCATGACTTGTTCATCCATCGCGCTAGCCTCTAGGTGCTTCCCTCGGCTATGTCATGCTAACGGTGTCTACACCGCCAAGGCACATTGGACTTATGCCGCCAAGACTCCGCTTGGACTTTACGCTGCCAATATCAATCCCCTTGGACTTCCCAAATGCCAAGACTCAAGCTTGGACTTTCCCTTGCCAACCCATGTTGGACTTTCCATGCCAAGACCCATGCTTGGACTTTCCATTTGCCAAGACCCATGCTTGGACTTCTCATTTGCCAAGACCCATGCTTGGACTTCTCATTTGCCAAGACCCATGCTTGGACTTCTCATGTGAAGTACTCAAGACTTGGACTTTCCCAAATGCCAAGTGTCCCACTTGGACTTTCCATGCCAAGTACCCATGACTTGGACTTTACCTTGCCAAGACCCATGCTTGGACTTTCCCATAATCACATGGTCAACCCTAGTCAACCATTAAGGTCTTCCTCGAGTCAAACTCGAGTCCGGTCAAACATGACCCGGGTCGATTGCTCCAATAATCTCCCCAACATATTAACCGGCATTAATGTCAAACATCAATGCCAAACCACTTTGTCAAATCCCTTTGTCAAACATCAAAACATCACTCGAGTCAAACTCGAGTCTGGTCAATCGTGACCTGGGCCGATTACACCAACAATCTCCCCCTTTTTGATGTTTGACAAAAACCAAACAAATCATCTGAGTTAGACCACTAACTCAAATCCCTTACCAATTATCCCAAATTGGTAAACATTCTCCAAATGTTCTCCCCCAAACATTCTCTCCCTTTTTGACTAACATCAAAAAGGTTTTCTCTCCAAGGAGGTCAATGTCTCATGTCCCAATGAGATCTTACAATCTCCCCCTTGATCCAAAAATAAATACCTAGGATGCCTACCATCTTCCTAGTGATAATTCACATATCACTCAAGAGAGACAATCCTATACTCTCTCCCAATTTCCAAATTGGGTATCAAAAACCCATCAATTTTCCCAATTGATGATACTCTCCCAATAACTTCTCCTTTTCAAGGAGAAAAACACATCCATCATCCCAAGATGGATACTTCCCCCTAAAGGCTTGCTCCCCCTTGACCATTGCACCAACAATGTCCTTGGGAAGTCCCTAAGCCAATAGGAACTCTAAACCATCAAAATTAAGGTTAAAAATTCAACATTGAACTTTCCAACACTTTAACATTGATACAAACCCTAAACACCTCTCCTAATCCATATTCAATGGATTTTCACCCTTCATCATGCTTCCCAAAGCATATCCTAGGGTTAGGAGTGGTTAGGGACCTTAACCGCAGCTGAAATCGGGTTAAACAACCTTGGTTATCCCGAAATCAGGCAATCAGTCGAGTGATTTAGAAATCGATCATTGGCACATCCATCGATCATTGCCACCAATAGCGATCGTGATAACTTAATTTCAATTGAATTTCAGAAAATCATAACTAATTATACGTATATCGAAAAATCACGAAATTTGATACGTATAATACCTATGACCAATACAATGGGTGAAAAATGTTTGAAAATTATTTTACCCATAAAATAAAGAGTTTGATACAAAACTCAAAACCATTGAAATTTTCAAAGTTTTGGCCCTATTTTGTATCAACTTCATCAATGGTGATTGCTATCAAAAGATAGACTTCACCAAGGTTTTTCAGAATAATTTTAAAATGTTTTCAAAACCTTATTTTGGATCATATTCCTTGGGCTCTATGCACATGACTTGTACACAAGCTTTCCCAATGATCCACAAATGAAACAAGATGAGTTTTAGTTCATCTAGATGCAAAAGATATGCACCTTGAACTCAACTCATATCCTAGCATCTCACATGTATCTAAGGTGTATAAATACACATACATGTCAATTGGATGTGAGATGTGGGTTTTGTTCATCATAATCTAGGGTTTCATGCATTCTCTAAGGCAACCCTACTTGATTCCCTTATAAATGGGACTTCAAGTCATGTCATAGTCCTTAAATCAATTTCAATCACATTAATGCATGAAATGATCATGGCATAATGATAGCAAAAATTAAAACATGGCCAATGATCATGATGTCATAATATATGATATAAACTAAAAACTCATGACATTAACCTAAACCCTAAACATGATCATGACATTTTATATGATTAAAACTAAGCATGATGTCATGACATGTTATATGACAAACAAAGCATGACATATAAAATATATAGGTATAGTAATACCTAAATTTTAATATTAATTGTCATTTCATATAATTAATTATATTTTGTCATATTAACCTAATCTCCCTAGTGTGCCAAAAGCCCAAAATGACACACTAACACTCTAAACCCTAATTGTGCCAATTTGATCATTTTATCAAACTTCATAACTAACATTGGCACATCCTAAAATCTTTTAGGATTATAATTCAACCCTATTTCCAAGGTATCCATAACCTTGAAAATAACCTAAAATGTCACCTTTATCATGGTTGAGTTAACTACCCATCCACTCAAGGTTGGCACATCCTAAACCCACCTAGCATGAATCAATCATGCTCTTAGGAACCCAAAACCGATTTGAGCTCCTAGGGTTAATTAGGTATTCCTTAGGGATAACCTCCCTAAATACCTTCCTAATGACCCTCCTAGGCTTGTTAGCCTTGGTCATTTGGGTCTTACCTAGGTTGACTCTAGGGGTAACTCCCCTTGCAACCTTCTTAGTGGCCACCCTAGGTTTCCTAGTGTTGGGTTTCCGGCACCGCGGCGTGTGTGTGTTCGATCATGTTTCGTAAACATGAACACAGCGGAAGCAATAGAAATAATAAATACTTCTATTTATTACAACACACACAACACACGCATGCATATTACAACAAGTGTAGACATAACCGTAAATTTAAATTTGCAATAAAAGGAAATTTAACTACGTTATACCTTTCGTATGACGTGTAGCGGGAACGGCATCAACCGGAACGATCCTCGCTAGAATCGTCTCTATCCGTATCCACGCCGAGTTCCTCGGGATGACCCGCTAAGCCACGAGCCGTCTTGCGGGTTACTAGCCTCGTGTTGAAGGCGGCGTGATCGAAATGATCACGATCCGAATCAAATTCGGATCTAATACGAGTTCTCAAAACTCGCTTCTCAGGAGAGGTATTCGTCAACCAATTGGCCGAATCGCCGTCCTCCACCTCAGAGGATTACGGAGATTAAATCCCGATAAGTTATCCGCTGCCGGAGCTCTAACCGTCGTCCAAATGCGCTCAGGCGAGAGGAGAAGAAGCTGTCGAAAACTGGACAGCTTGGTGGAGGAGTAGGCGCCGCCAAAACAAGGATGCCAAGTGCTCACCTTATCGCCACACCCAAGGAAGATCACGGAGCACCAACCGGCATCAGCTCGGCCGGCGAGGGAAGAAGGCTCATACGGGCGTCGGTTGGAGGAGGAGAGGGGCGGCAGCCTAGGGTTGGCGCCAAGTCCTTCAAGGGGTGGGCGGCAACTCTTGAGGCTAGGGTTTTTGGATTAGGGCTTAATTATCCATTAAACCCTCTTTTATAGAGAACTAATTCTCTTAATGGTTATTGGATCATAACCATTAGGCCCGTTAACCCGCTCCATTAAGATAAGTTAAAATAAACCAAACCATGATGGTTTATTTTAAGTTAAAATGAACCGAACCAACTTTTGGTTCATTCGTTTAAAATAAACCAAACCCTTTGGTTTACTCTCCTCCATTGGATTAGAACCAAACCATTTTGGTTCATCCATTATGTCTTCATAAGACACGGCCCATTCACGCTTCCATTGCGACTGAAACGATTTCATGCTCGCTTTATGTTTGGTCCAACCAAACCTAGTTTCTCTCGGTCTGAGAATCCCATTCTCTAGCTCGTTTTAAATCCTTTGGATTACGCTCGTTGTGCGTGTGACCAAATAGGTTCTCGGTTTATGTTGACCTTCTATAATTAATCATTAATTATAGAACGATCATGAGTGGCACCTAGTAGTACATCATGATCCCCAATTAACCGAAAAGATCAATGGTTGATCCAGAACTATTTCTGAAACCCTTCAGGAGCTCGAATGAATCGTGCCTCATTCCCTTCACTCATCTTATACCCACTTGGTTCAGGACATGGTCTATTGTATCAGTCCCCACTAGGCTGACTACGTCACACCTAGCCCAAGTATCATTTCCTTGTCCTACGGATTCTAGTTACTCCACATGTATCAAAGAGTACCTTACTCTAAACATATAATGCTTTGGCCAAAGACTTTAGTAACAATCCGACGAGAGGCCATGGGTATACATCTCCTCGCAAGGAGCGGTGAATCCTTTATAGGCTATTCAAACACCTTCGATCACTTCGACTTATACCCAATCATCCCGGGTCCACATCTCCTTAGAGATGTTTGCTTAAGATGTCAAAGCATAAGTCTCCATGATCAAGATGACTTGAATACCGCAAGTCAAAGGAACATCGCACTTAAGCCACAGTAAGAACTTCATTGACATATCTATATATGCAGAGAACCATATGAAGTTTTACGGCTGGTCACTCCAATGAACTAGTTACCATAACTAGCATCCACGATTAACTCCGGACATCACAATGTCTCCAGCCAGTGAGAATCAGCTACTTGGATACACCAAGGAGTATACCTCGTGCTAGTCTCGACAGAATTGATGGTGTCCAAATCCATCAATTCATCGACTAGAAATAATTCCGGTACATCACAATTACACATGTAGAGATACTCACTAGTTGTGATCCAATCACAAATTCTCTCATGCTGTGAATCGCATCGTGGACATTCAGTAAATGAGTTTAAGATCCAATCAAATACATGAAACATGTATACTCAAATAGTGAATCTTCATTTATCATATAAATGGTTCATACATAAGGCGATTGCCTTAGGACATCTCTCATATATTACTAACAGACACCCACTTGGCCTAATGCCAATCGCTACGGTATCCAATACCATAAGCTCGAACATGACCCTCAAACTTATTTTGAGGTAATGCCTTAGTCAAGGGATCCGCTAAGTTCCTTTCAGTGGGAATTTTCTCGATTTGTATTTCGTTCCTACTGATGATCTCTCTGATAAGATGATAGCGGCGAAGCACATGTTTGGATTGCTGATGAGACCTTGGCTCTTTCGCCTGTGCAATTGCTCCATTGTTGTCGCAGTAGACCGGTATTGCTTCAACAATGGCCGGAATCACACCAAGTTCATGAACGAACTTTTTGATCCAAACCGCTTCTTCGGCCGCTCGGCCGCAATGTATTCTCGCCTCGCAGTAGAATCCGCCAGCCTCTTGTTTGGAACTTTTCCAACTCATCGCCCCATTCAAGGTGAACACGATCCGCATCCGAGACTGAATCATCCTTGTCTGTCTGGAAGCTGGCATCCGTATACCCGCGTATCACCATGTCCCATTCTCCATATATTAGGAACACATCCTTAGTTCTTCTCAAGTACTTAATGATCGTCTTAATAATACCAATGATCCATTCTGGATCGGATCGTATCCGCCGTGACACTCGAGCATACGATACATCGGGCCTCGTGACATAACATAGCATACATGATAGATCCTATTGCGGATGCATAGGGAATCTTACTCATGCAAATCCTCTCGCCTTCTACGACACATAGACTTCGAAAGGTGTACCCCATGCCTGATGGGTAAGAAACCTTTCTTGGATTCTGACATGATAAACCTCTTTAGCACTCGGTCTATATATGTAGACTGCGAAAGACCAAGCAACCGTTTCGATCTATCTCTATAGATCTTAATCCCGAGGATGTAGGTTGCTTCTCCCAGGTCTTTCATGGAGAATGTCTTGGATAACCAAACCTTCACTGACTATAAGATTGAAACATCATTTCCTATAAGAAGTATGTCATCGACATACAATACTAGGAATACGACTGCACTCCCACTAACCTTCTTGTACACACAAGGTTCGTCTGGATTTTGTGAGAAATCAAACTTTTTGATTGTCTCATCAAAACGGATATCCAGACTCTCGGATGCTTGCTTCAATCCATAAATGGATCGCCGCAATTTGCATACCTTGGTTTTATCAACCGATGTGAAACCTCAGTCGTATCATATACACGCCCTCGAGCGTGTTTCCATTAAGGAAAGTCGCTTACATCCATCCGCCATATCTCATAATCATAATGAGCCGCTATGGCGTGAGCATCCGAATGGATTTAAGCATAGCTACAAAGTAATAGGTTTCGCCATAATCAACACCTTGTTTTTGACGATATCCTTTCGCCACCAATCTAGCCTTATAGGTAATCACATTACCATCCATGTCGGTTTTCTTCTTGAAAACCCACTTGCACCCTATAGGCTTTATCCTTCAGTGGGTCAACCAAGTTCCAAACTTGGTTTTCATACATGGAATCCATTTCCGACTTCATGGCACCAAGCCACTTATCCCTTTCTGAACTTGTCAAGACTTCTTCATAACCGGTAGGCTCTCATCATCAATGAGTAACACGCCGCTCGATTCGCTTACGAGAAATCCATATCTCTCGTGAATATTGCGTGTTCTACCGTGATCTACGAAGATGTGGTGTTACAATAGGTCCAAATTGATTGCTCATCACTATGAGTCATTTGTTGTGCTTCACCGTATCTCATCAATGTCTATTTGAGTCTCTCGAGCCTCCTCAAGCTCGATTTACACTCCCACTGCTTTTCTTGCAAGAGAAACTCTTTCTCTAGAAACACAAAGATGCCTCAAACAAACACCTTTTGTTCCACAGGATGATAGAATTGGTAACCCCTTGTTTCCTTAGGGTATCCAATAAATAGACATTTATCAGACTTAGCATCCAATTTGTCTGATACAGTCCGATTCACATAAGCAGGACAACCCCATATCTTCAAGTAAGATACATGAGGTTTCTTACTATTCCATATCTCATATGGAGTAGTTGAGACTACCTTGATAGGCATTCTGTTTAACAAGTAAACAGTTGTCTGAAGTGCATAGCCCCAAAAGGACTTAGGAAGAGTTGCATGATTCATCATTGACCTGACCATGTCCAACAAGGTCCGGTTACGCCTCTCAGATACACCATTATGCTGTGGTGTATAGGGCGGAGTCCATTGAGACAATATGCCATTGTCTCTTAGATAATCAAGAAACTCTTGACTTAAGTATTCACCACCTCGATCCGATCGAAGTATTTTAATACTCTTGTCATGTTGTTCCTCTACTTCATTTCTGAATTCTTTGAACCTTTCAAAGGCTTCAGACTTGTGTTTCATCAAGAACACATACCCAAACCGTGAGTGATCATCGGTGAAGGTAATGAAGTAGCTATAGCCTCCTAATGCTTGAGTTGATATAGCTCCACATACATCAGTATGTATTAGACCTAGTAACTCTCCCACTCGTTCACCTTTTCCAATAAAAGGTAACTTAGTCATCTTGCCTTTTAAGCATGATTCACATGTATCGTATGAATCCAATTCAAACGATTCCAGAATTCCACATCGGTGTAATTCGGACATGCGTTTCTTGCTTATATGGCCAAGACGACAATGCCACATATAGGAGTCTATTTGATTATCCTTTCGAGCACGCGTGTTGCTCGCTTCGATATTGAAAATGTCACTGGATACGTCCAACGTATAAATGTCATTACTCAAGGTTCCAGTTCCATAAAGTACGCCATTTAAAGTTATATAACAACAATTGTTACTAAACGTCAAATGGAAACCATTTCTATTTAAACAGGAAATAGAAACAATGTTCTTTATTAGAGAAGGAACATAATAGCAATTGTCCAGTTCTAAGACTAGTCCACTAGGGAGCTTTAGCAAATAAGTTCCGATGGCGACCGCAGCAACCTTTGCTCCATTGCCAACTCGCAAATTTGACTCCCCTCTGACAAGTCTTCTTCTATTCCTTAGCCCCTGTATGTCATTACATATATGTGAGCTACACCCAGTATCCAATACCCAAGTGTCCAAGGAAATAGAATGACAATCAATAACAAAGATACTCAAGAGGATGGGGCATCGATGCCTTCTTCTTCTTCATGGACTCAAGATAAATCTTGCGCTTTCTTCGCTACAAGGGCCTTCCTTGCCACAAATGATGGCAAGTGCCCTCATACCGTTCCGCCTTTCTTGCCTTTTTTTTCTTTCCTTTCTTCTCGCTCTTTGCCTTCCTCTTAGAACCTTTCGAGGAATCAACTAATGTAACCGCTTTCTCCTCATGCTTCATGTAAGGCTCCACATTTTCAAAGATATCGAGGAGCTCGAATGGTGGATTCCAATTTGTTCATCCGATAGTTCATCACAAATCGAGAAACTCTTGGGCAAACAATGCGTAATTAAGTCAATACTTAACTCATGATCCATCACAAAACCGAGGGTAGCTAGTCGCCGATGTACCCGCTCATCTTTAGCACAAACCGCACTACGCATTTAACCTTCTTGCATCTTCGTGAAGAGGAGCCTAGAGACCTCAACCTTTCGGATCTCGCTTGCTCATCGAACAACTCATGAAGATGGAAGACCATAGTATTAGCATCCATATGCTCACCGTAATTATCGCCGCTAGCATGATGCAACTCGCCACCAGACCGCCACATGCTTCGATAGACCAACATTTGGTCTGAGTTGCATCGCCCTTAGACGGTCAGAAGAGGCTCTTCAAGGACCATATGCAAGCTTTTACGCCTTGAGAACAATTCTCAGTTTCTAAGCGATCCGAAGTTAGGCCCGGTCGGTTGTGTTCGAATCCAAAATAGTGCGCAAATTCAAAGACGTCATGATCAATTTATTGACCTAGAAATACAAAACGAGCATATATGAGAAAATGATTTTAAAATGCATCAATATACAATTATAAATCTCATTCATTTTTTGAATTTCAAAAACCCCAAAATCACTTCGTAATATCATAGGTCCATATCCGAATGGGCTGATATCCATTATAGTTATGAACAACCTTGGAGAGAGTCCAACAAGTCATTCATAACTACGACGGTAGGTATCAACTATACCGATTGCATATCACGTATATGCAACTATCACAATGTGCTATCAACTAATTGAATGTTCACACATACATCGGGTTGTTAACACATTAACAAGTATGCATCATATGCATAGCACCCAACTTCACCTCCCTTTACATCGACCTTGGAGAGAGTCCAACAAGCCGATGCTCCGAGGTTAAAGCCAACCCATTAATCGAAATAGTTTTAATATGGTTAGAGCGCATTCAACCAATTAGCCCAGCTTGGAGAGAGTCCAACAACCAAAGCTAACGATTGACCTCTGACTCTTACCATATTAGTATTAAACTATTCCATGGTTTGAACATGTTCGGGTTCGAGCCGGGCTTGGAGAGAGTCCAACAACCCAAACAAGAAATGGAACTCTGGTTCTAACCATATTAATGGAAGGTGTAGGCTTTAATATTGTTTAAGGGTTTTTATGTCTCATCCTCTTTGCATGCAAATAACTATTATCTACATGGCATGACATACATAGCATACATCTACATGTCACGACACGCATGGCATAATGTTATGCATCTAATGCATTTACATGGCATACAATTATGTCATGTATATATTTCCTTATATGTCATAACTATTTATGGAAATAAAATATGTTTAAGATTTGATTCTCCAAATCAAATCATAATTAAATTAGGAAACAAATTTCCAAATCTAATCACATATTTTATTCATGGAATTATTTGATTAAGGAAAATCTATTTAGGAAACTAATTTCCTAAATCATTAAAACTACTTATGGAAATAAAATATTTTAAGATTTGATTTCCCAAATCAAATCATGATTAAATTAGGAAACAAATTTCCAGAATCTAATCAAATATTTTATTTATGGAAAATATCAATTTCCATAAATACTTCCAACTTTCCAAAAGTGGAAGATTTCCATAAATACTTCTAGACTTTCCAAAATTGAAAAATTTCCATAAATACTTCTAAATTTCTAAAATTAGAAAATTTCCAGAAATACATTATGACTATCGCAAAACCATTTTTACGATTATGTCGAAACACAACTTGGGCTCGATACCCTTTGTTGGGTTTAGGCCGCATGGCGTGTGTGTGTTGATCATGTTTAGTAAACATGAGCCTGTGAAGCAATAAAAATAATAAATACTTCTATTTATTACAACACACACAACACACGCATGAATATTACAACAAGTGTAGACATAACCGTAAATTTAAATTTGCAATAAAAGGAAATTTAACTACGTTATACCTTTCGTATGACGTGTAGCGGGAACGGCATCAACCGGAACGATCCTCGCTAGAATCGTCTCTATCCGTATCCACGCCGAGTTCCTCGGGATGACTTCGCTAAGCCACGAGCTTCGTCTTCGTACGGGTTACTAGCCTCGTGTTGAAGACGACGTGATCGAGAGATGATCACGATCCGAATCCAAATTCGGATCATAATACGAGTTCTCAAAACTCGCTTCTCCGGAGAGGTATTCGTCAACCAATTGACGAATCCTTCGTCCTCCACCTCAGAGGATTACCGGAGATTGAATCCCCGGTAAGTTATCCGCTGTCGGAGCTCTAACCGTCGTCCAAACGACGCTCCGACGAGAGGAGAAGAAGCTGTCCAGAAAACTGGACAGCTTGGTGGAGGAGTAGGCGCCGACCAACACAAGGAAGCCAATTGCTCACCTTATCGCCACAACCAAGGAAGATCACCGGAGCACCAACTGGCATCAGCTCGACGCCGGCGAGGGGGAAGGAAGGCTTTCGGGCCTTAGGGTTGGAGTCCTTCAAGGGTGGCTTGGATTAGGGCTTAATTATCCATTAAGCCCTCTTTTATAGAGAACTAATTCTCTTAATGGTTATTGGATCATAACCATTAGGCCCGTTAACCCGCTCCATTAAGATAAGTTAAAATAAACCAAACCATGATGGTTTATTTTAAGTTAAAATGAACCGAACCAACTTTTGGTTCATTCGTTTAAAATAAACCAAACCCTTTGATTTTTCTCCTCCATTGGATTAGAACCAAACCATTTTGGTTCGTCCATTATATCTTCATAAGACACGACCCATCCACGCTTCCATTGCGACTGAAACGATTTCAGGATCGCTTTATGTTTGGTCCAACCAAACCTAGTTTCTCTCGGTCTGAGAATCTCATTCTCAAGCTCGTTTTAAATCCTTTGGATTACGCTCGTTGTGCGTGTGACCAAATAGGTTCTCGGTTTATGTTGGCCGTCTATAATTAACCATTAATTATAGAGCGATCATGAGTGGCACCTAGTAGTACATCATGATCCCCATTAGCAGAAAAGATCAGCAGTTGATCGAACTATTTACGAAACCCTTGAGCTCGAATGAATCGTGCCCCATTCCCTTCACTCATCTTATACCCACTTGGTTCGGGACATGGTCTATAGTGCCGATCCCCACTAAGGTGACTCGTCACACCTAGCCCAAGTATCATTTCCTCGTCCTACGGATTCTAGTTACTCCACATGTATCGAAGAGTACCTTACTCTAAACATGTAATGCTTTGGCCAAAGACTTTAGTAACAATCAGACGAGAGTACATGGGTATACATCTCCTCAAGGAGTGGTGAATCCTTTATAGGCTATTCAAACACCTTGATCACTTGACTTATACCCAATCATCCGGGTCCACATCTCCTTAGAGATGTTTGCTTAAGATGTCAAAGCATAAGTCTCCATGATCAAGATGACTTGAATCTTAAGTCGAAGAACATCGCACTTAAGCCCGTAAGAACTTCATTGACATATCTATATGCGAGAACCATATGAAGTCTTACGGTGGTCACTCGATGAACTAGTTACCATAACTAGCATCACGATTAACTCGGACATCACTATGTCTCCGGCCGGTGAGAATCGGTTTGCTTGGATACACCAAGGGTATACCTCGTGCTAGTCTCGGCGGAATTGATGGTGTCCGAATCCATCGATTCATCGACTAGGGATAATTAGATACATCACAATTACACATGTAGAGATACTCACTGGTTGTGATCGAATCACAAATTCTCTCATCTTTGTGAATCGTATCGTGGACATTCAGTAAATGAGTTTAAGATCCAATCAAATACATTAAACATGTATACTCAAATAGTGAATCTTCATTTATCATATAAATGGTTCATACATAAGGCGATTGCCTTAGGACATCTCTCGTATATTACTAACAGGACTCCACTTGGCCTAATGCCAATGCGCTACGATCCAATACCATAAGCTCGAACATGACCCTCAAACTTATTTTGAGGTAATGCCTTAGTCAAGGATTAAGTTCCTTTCAAAGGGAATTTTCTCGATTTGTATTTCGCTCCTACCGATGATCTCTCCGATAAGATGATAGCTGGCACATGTTTGGATCACTGATGAGACCTTGGCTCTTCAAGATGTGCAATTGCTCCATTGTTGTCGCATGAGACCGGTATTGCTTCAACAATGGGAATCACACCAAGTTCATGAACGAACTTTTGATCCAAACCGCCTTTGCTCCGGCCGCAATGTATTCTCTCGGTGGTAGAATCCGCCACGATCTCTTGTTTGGAACTTTTCCAACTCAGCGCCCCATTCAAGGTGAACACGTATCCGATCGAGACCTGGAATCATCCTTGTCTGTCTGGAAGCTGGCATCCGTATACCCGCGTATCACCATGTCCCCTTCTCCATATATTAGGAACACATCCTTAGTTCTTCTCAAGTACTTAAGGATTGTCTTAACAGCCACCCAATGATCCATTCCTGGATCGGACTGGTATCTGCTCGTGACACTCAGAGCATACGATACATCGGGCCTCGTACATAACATAGCATACATGATAGATCCTATTGCGGATGCATAGGGAATCTTACTCATGCAAATCCTCTCGTCTTCTGTGCGCGGACACATAGACTTCGAAAGGTGTATCCCATGCCTGATGGGTAGGAAACCTTTCTTGGATTCCGACATGCTAAACCTCTTTAGCACTCGGTCTATATATGTAGACTGCGAAAGACCAAGCAACCGTTTCGATCTATCTCT